>OW285240.1:95552130-96752130 GCA_935421215.2 Melolontha melolontha
TTGACATTTACTTTGAGATAAGGTATAGCTCGTTATCAAAATCGAAATGATTCAAAATAAAATAAATTTTATGTGCACTTCTAATTTTGACTTGAAGTTTGTCTTGAATTCACACTCCATGCACTTATAGTCATTTTGTTTCAGATGTTTTCTATTATCTCACAAGAGTCACAACAATGAGAAACTCCCAAACAAAAGTAACATCCTCTAAAAGGAAAAGAAAACGAAGTTCCAAAAAAAAACTAAAAGAAAAAAGAATGAGATACTATTCGTCGACGATGTTCTTGACGAAAGAACTAACTAATCCGGACTCATTTTGGTCGCCTCTTACGACTTGGCAGATAGTACCAGACTGAGTATTCGTCTGGCCCCCAGACGGGCCAAAAAAAAAACAAGATCAGTGTTCAAGATGGAATGAACAGAATAAACTAACCAGGTCTCCGTTTAGTCGCCTTTTACGACATGGTGGATTACACCAGACTGGGTATTCGTGAGCCCCCAGACAGGCCGTCAGCCACATTGTAGTAAATTCAAAATTATTTGAATACTTTAGTTATATGCATTACATATTTTTGCCAACTTATTTTAATTAAAAACTTCCTAGATTAAGATTGATTTAATTCAATGAATTGTTGAAATTGTAAAATACATTGTGAACCAACAGAAAAAAGAGGAATACGTATTGGTTTTATTTTAGGGCGAACTAAGGCCATCAGCCGCATTGTAATAAATTCAATATATCTATTTTAATTACATCACACATTGTTCCAAATTAATAATTTTTTTTGACTGGCCATCAGCCGCATTGTAGTAAATTCACTATATCTATTTATTTTTTTTTAATATATGTTACACGTTGTTTCTAAGTAAATTTTTAACTTAATCATATAAGTTCACCATTTCAAAATTTGTAAATTTTTTTTTTTCTCATCTCATATACCGAGTGTGATAATAAATAGGATTTGTTTGGTTGGAAATGGAGCAAAATATACTAAAGATATCATTAATTATATTACAAAATAACGTGATGAAGCGTTGAGCGTTACGGTCACGTAATAACCGGAAGTTCTGAGAGTTGGCTTCACCATCTACGGTAAATGTAGCTCGATAAGTAAAAATTATTTTATTTAAAATTTCTTCGTTTTCATTTAACATAGTAAGCATTATTTCACAAAAATCGGTTCGTTTTACTTTATCTTCCTCGAAAAGCTCTTGATGGTTTGATATCATGTATGGCTTGTATTTGAATTCTTTCAGGGTTTTGTACGCCGAATTGGACGATGCCTAGCTACTAATTTAAGATTCATGTATGAATAAAATTTCATAAATATTTGACATAAAAAAATGTTTTTTTTTCTCACCATGGCAAACTAATTTAGGAATTACTATAGGTAAATCATAAGTAGTTGCCTACTATGCAGCTAATTCATTGAAAATTTTCTTTTTAACGTTACATATAGGAAGAATGCATGTGTAATAATTTAAAAAAAAACCTGGTGTATCGATTCAATAAAGGAACACTTCCAGGTAACGAATTGTTTGTGAATTAATTATTTCACAGAGAATAGGCATTTTTATTTAACAAGACTGTATACAAGAATTGCATCGGAAAATACATGTCAAAAAAAATATTAGAAAAAGGTCGATATTAACAAAATTTTAACAAAGATTTTTAAAAGGATGCGTGTTGAGAAGCTCCAGGATAGATGTTGTGCGGACAGAAGAAACAAATTTTAACTTTTTAATACTCATCAAGTTTCTTAGTACGTAAATTTGATGTAATATTCACCTTTTAGTGCAATTTTCAATTATGGGAGCACAAAAGTCTACTGTAACTCGATTAGGCGAATGGTTAAACACGTAAAGTATGTAACATGTAAAGGCGAAAATGGCCAAACCGTACTAGCTGTTTTATAATTGTATATTAAGATACAAGTTTCATAAGTTATGATTTTTGCGCACGAGTTCAAGGTTTAGAAAACGAGCCGTTGGCAGTTTTAAGTTTTTAAGTTTTCTAATGAACGAGTGCGCAAAAATGTCTTCTGGAACGTGTATTTTATACTATTTTTTCTATTCCGGCTTTTAAATGTTAAAAGATGTTTAAAATAGTAATAAAATAAAATAAAAGAATAACTTTGTTATACCACTTTATTCACATGTAATAGTGACCGCGGTTTCGACATACAATGTCATTATAAAACTGCAAAAGTTACAGGCCTACATAGATCTTATAAAACTATATGGGGTGGTTTATGATGTTATTTAAAATTACTACTATATACTTAACTATTATATACAACATTGGAAAAGAGGTGTATATATAAGATCCAACTGGTCGTTAAGAACAATATCTATTGTGTTGTTTCCGCTTTTAAAAAATTCAAGTGACTCTAAAAGATTTAATTTACGACCTTTCTCGGCCAAATGCAATATTTTATGATGACCAAATGTATGCCTTTCTGTAATAAGATGGTTTGCGAATGTTGAATCTGTCTTCTTTAGTTTATATGACCTCATGTGTTCTTTTACCCGTATAATAAAACCATCGCAAACCATCTTATTGCAGAAAGGCATACATTTGGTCATCATAAATTATTGCATTTGGCCGAGAAAGGTCGTAAATTAAATCTTTTAGAGTCACTTGAAATTTTTAAAAGCCGAAAGAACACAATAGATATTGTTCTTAACGACCAGTTGGATCTTATATATACACCTCTTTTCCAATGTTGTATATAATAGTTAAGTATATAGTAGTAATTTTAAATAACATCATAAACCACCCCCATATATTTTTGTGTCATTTATAAGATCTATGTAGGCCTGTAACTTTTGCAGTTTGATAATGACATTGTATGTCGAAACCGCGGTCACTATTACATGTGAATAAAGTGGTATAACAAAGTTATTGTTTTATTTTATTTTATTATTTTCAAAATGAATTACCACAAAGTTACTGCTATCAGTATTAATTTTTAAAATAGTAGTTATGATCAACACGAATATTTTAGATATTTTATTTTTTTGACGTTGGTTACACTGACTTATAATTTAAACATTTCAAATATTTGAATTATTTTTATGTGTTTTCAAATTTAAATCTTAGACTAATTTATGTAACTATCAACATCAAAATGGACGAAATAAATAATTGCACGTTGCCAGAGCTTCGGAAAATTGCAGAAGACAATTTCTCAAATCTTCTGCCAAAAAAATCTCGACACATTTATAAAACGGAATATAACCAATTTATAACTTGGTGTAAAGAAAATAACATCGTGACTATTACAGAAAACATTATGATTGCCTATTTTGAGAAAGAAAGTAAACTAAAAAAAGCATCTTCCTTGTGGTCCAAATATTGGATGTAAAAATGTTTGAATATTTATAAAACTACAGATATCTCAAAATTTTCTAAACTAATAGCATATTTAAAAAGATTGTCTGAAGGCTATGAAGATTTTAGAAATAGACCACTTTAACCGATTTATAATAAAAGCCGATGATAAAACATATTTAGCAATGAAAGTAAGTAATAAAAACATAATTATCTAATTTTGTACATTATTTTGTTATAATAGTCATATCAAAATTATGTTAGGTCATTTTTATAATGGGCTTTAATGGAGCTTGCCGTCGTGAAGAAATAACAAACATGATTATATTTAAAAATGATGTCATAATGGTTGATATGCTAAAATCTAAAACTTATGTTTCTAGACAATTTATTATAACTCAAAGGTTATGGATTGATTTGGTGAAAAATATTATTATCTTCGTCCCAGTCATGTTACACATAGGCGTTTTTTCCTGCAATATAGAAATGGTTTGTGTGTAGATATTCCAATAGGGATTAATACAATAGGAAAAGTACCAAAACCTATTGCTACTTATTTCAAATTGCCTAATCCTGAACTCTTCACTGGACATTGCTTTAGACGATCCAGTGTAACACATTTGGCTAATAGTGGAGGAGATTTAATTACAATTAAGCGCTGTAGAGGATGGAAATTTTCCGCTGTGGCTGAAGGTTACATTGATAATTCCATCAAGAAAAAATTAGACGTTACTGAAATACTATTTAACACTGCACCTAATACGTCTACTAAAATCACAGAAAAAAATATAGTGTGTTTCCAGAATCTGCCTAAAATATCTATTAATGCCCACGAATCTTCTATTGTTCCAGTAAAAGTATATAACAATTGCAGTATTCACAATGATAAGTAATCTCAATACAAGTATAAATACGTCTAGCTTTGTTAACGAGGTTGTAGATACACTCCTTTAGCAAGAGTCTGTCGAACGCCTTTTATTGTTATTATTATACCGATTGGTTCAGCCCGCTACGGGCCATACGCAACAATATTCGTATGGAACGTAATGCGATGTGGCAACGTGTGTAAGATGCCACTTGGCGTGCGCATACATAAGTCCGATGATCGAGAGCAAAGATTGCCCGTCATTCGTATCTAGCTGTGCAAACGTAAAGGTAGTTATCATGTCATTGTATACAACCGCAGAGAAGGTACAAATAGTTTCGTGGTATCTTGCCGGCAATTCCTTTCGAACAACCGCTGATTTATTTGCTGTAGAGTACGTAAATCGGCCTATTCCTTCGCACTCGACGATTGAAAGGATCGTAAATGCGTTTAGGAAATATGGCTGTGTAGTCGGAAATTGCCGCAAATGCCAACAAATTGACGAAGAGCCTCATATCCCTCTAATACCTGCCGATCGGGAGGAGAGAGACGTGAGGGTTTGTTCGTTAGTTGAAATGGGCGACCTTAAGTGTACACGGCAAATTGCAGACGAAATCGGTGTTAGTAGAAGTACAGTAAAGCGGATTCTAAAACGCAACAAATATAAAAGTTACAAAGTTCGAAAGTGCCAGGAGATTTTTTCCGAGGACAATTTTGCAAGAATGGAGTTTTGTGAGTCCGTAATGGAAAAGGCTAACGGGGACGAATATTTTATAAAAAATATTCTGTTTACCGACGAGTCTTCTTTTCCACGTCATGGCAAGCATAATCCCTCAGTCGTGCGATATTGGTCTCGAGAAAATAAACATCTAGCTCGTAATGTTAAAACTCAATACCCCGAAAAACTTAACGCTTGGGCGAGTATCTTGGGTGATAACATTATAGGGCCATTTGTTATCGACGGCAATTTGAATGCAGTAAAATATTTAGATTTGCTGCGAACACGAATTATTCCTGCTGTCCGTCAACTGAACGTCGATTTTGATGCAATTTGGTTTATGCAAGACAGTTGTCCCGCGCATAACAACAGATTAGTAAGAGGGTTTTTAGAAAACACTTTTCCTAATCGTGTTATTTCCGGGAGGGGTACGATAATATGGCCACCTCGATCCCCCGACCTCAATCCCTGCGATTTTTTTCTGTGGGGTTATGTCAAAGAAAATCTTTACGGTCTTCTAACAATACCGAACTTGCAACAGTTGCAAGTTCAACTGTTTAGAATTTTCGAGACAATAACCTCTAGAAATCTCGAGGGAGTGAGGCGGGAGTTTTACAATAGGCTCGGCTATTGTTTGGGGAGAGAGGGCGGTATTTGCGAATCCTATATTTAGTGACTTTCTTAAAATTCAAATTTATTTTGCAGAATTATTGATTTTTTTTACTTTTATCTTTTAGAAAACGTTATTGTTATTTTATTACTTAAAATTACTTTTCCGTAGCAGCTAAGAATACAATAATAATAATAACTTGGAGATATAACGACCTTATTATGTCTGAAGCAAATGAGCAAATTACGTATACAGAACGAATATGCAAACTACTATATCCTTGCGCGGTATAAGTCTTACTAAATTCATAACTGCAATGTATGGCAATTTAAGCTACTGCGCGTGGAGGGGATTCGCTGTTGCCACTTATTGCTGGTTATGGCCCGTTCAGAGCTGGTCCTATCGGTATGTATAATTATTAGTACCAATCAAGTTTTAGCAAATGTCTCTACTGTTCTCTCTATAATTTTTATTTACATTTTTATCACAGTCAAACGTTCATATCTAACCATATCTAACTTTTAAAACGATTTAGTTCTATGATTTAGTTACTTATTACACTTGTGACCAACTTCGAAAAAAAAAATTAGAGTGCGGTAAAGTAATACATTACGATACTGTGTAACCAAACAACCGGGTATCGTAATTAGGCACTCTACGACACTGGAATAGAAAAAAGTGTTTTACAGGGACTGTCTTCATTTTTTCAAGAGACTAATCGCGGTGCACTGACATTTTTAATAATTTAAAATTGTCGGATATATGGTACGGTCGCAATCCATCTCCGATTATATTTCGCCTAAAGGTTGAAAGATCTGCAGCACCAAGTACTTTACGCATTTTAGTTCCATCCAATGAGGTAAACCCATAATTTAAATAACTGTCATTGTACAACTTTGTCTTTGCCAATCGATTCGCTGGATGTAGATGGCTCACTTCGTTTTTTCACGAATTTATGCATTTCGCATAGGAAATTAAAAAAAAAACAATTCAGTTTGGCGGTTGATCGCACACTAAAATAAAAGCACCAGACGCACGCTTTGCGTTCGAAACTTGTGCAATCGCAAGCGCAAGTATATTTACTATTTGGAAGGTCGCCGAGCTAAGAAGGTGAAGAGCGGTGTTCTAGGCCAACTACACGAAGCGTTTAATAATTTAAATCTTCGAAAATTTATAAATAATAATAAGTCTTCCTGATACGTTACTATTGTCCAGGAGTATATCATTGTTATATATTAGTTGCTGAAAGATTGCCAGTTAGATAATTTTTGAGTCGGTGAATTATCTGTTTAACGTATACAGGTGCGCACATCTAATTTTTGTCAGAACTTAACGAAAAACATTTAGTTTACACCAGAAACTGGAATATCAGGTTTCACAAAGATAAAAAAGTACACGCTCAGCAAAATTAATGTTCCTAAATACTTTTCTTTGTGTAACAGATGGTGCTTTTAAATACCGTATCATCAAGGCAATGTTTTTCAGGACGCCGAACGATAACTCGTTTCGAGCCTACTGGATACTGTTTTCGCGCTAGACCCAGATAGAAAAAAAAAGAAAAGCTCAAACATATACACACTCACGGATACTCACAGACACACACTAAATATCACATAAAGTTTGAAACTCTCCGTAACTGCAAATGTCTACAATGAAAAATGATCGTGACGGAAAAAGATAATTTGTTTGCTGTTACGGTAGACCGACGCTTTTTAAAATCTCTACGAGAATTTTATTTTACTTTACACCCGGCTTTATGCACCACCATTAGTATAAATTTGGCGAAATATTCTTCGCGTATGAATGCACAATGAGGCGTAAGTCCTGGGAGTACACCGCTAGTTTTGCCTTCATTGGTGTTCTTTCTACCCTCATTCTAACCTACAAAATATCTTCATCAATCAACATCAACACGGCAAGCGTCTATTTTATCAAGACACGACCTCACGAGGTGGCATCATCTCCGTTGTCATAATCGTACTCCCCTCATTAAACAAATACCATTTCTAACACACAACATGTGAATAATAATAATGAGTAGTTAATGGCGTTAGATACATATTATAAACTACAGAAGTGTGAGAGCTAGGCACATTATTATAAGTACCAGACGCTTACGAATTTTAATCAAACCATTATACAAACTTCTTATTTTATTTTATTTTTTATTTATTTAATATGTCTATTTGGACATAGATGAATATAAATCCAGTAAAGTATCCAGTTAAAGATGTAAATTACACCAAAATATACTTAAGAAGAAATGCATTTACCTACTTGAATTGTAACCCACTATTACATATACTCAAACATGAAAAATTGCTCAAGCAAATTTTAAGAACTTTGGAAAAACGAAAAATCTAAATTTTAACAAAAACAATTTGAAACATACTTGACTGCGTAAAACTTTTTTTTTGTATAAAACAAAAACATTTTTGATAATATCCAAATATTATTAAAAGTTGGGTGCAGAGAATATAATAGAGCAAAATATATGCGGAGAACATAATTTGAGAAGTCAATATTTGTCTGCAAATTGCTATTCAGATATACAAACACATGTTTCGTCTTGCTATAAGCTCGCATGCAGTGCATGATGATGGGATGGGAGTGTATACCAAAAGCTGGCACCTTCCGTACTTATTTGTAAACTAGAAGCGCCTCCTCAAATAAAAAATTCACGCACGCTACTGCTGTGTACGACTGTTCATACTCCTCGATATTCATTTTAACACCTCATTCGCCAGCTGCCGCTTCTAAAGTAGATCTATGTTAAAATGAAAATACACAACTGCTAAAATCAAGACCAGCACTTATTTTTAACTAGAAGATATTTGACAAACTTTTGCAGTATAAATGAAATAAGATAAAACAAAAGGGAAATATAAGGATTACAAATCAGTTACACACATAAATAGAGCTGGGGATGTTTGCGGTGTGCCAGGATAGTATTCAGTTAAACGCACGAATATAATGAGTATTATTATATATAATATATTTGCCTATTTGCATTTTATTATTTTCTTCTTTTGTTTATAAACCTTATCAATATAAAAAATAGTATATATATTATACGCAAAATAAATTGTCGTCCGCGTACTTCTTTGTAGTCATACGAATGAAAAGTATCAAGATAGATAGAGAATTTTTATAATTAAATGAAAACCTATTTACTAATTCCATATGGACAAAAGTAAATTGTGTGAAATGACAAATAGAAATGAATTTGTTTATTATGTAAAACATGTTTATTGAAACATAAAGTTATTCACAAACTTACTTTAATATTACACGAAGCCTTTAAAATGTTTGTAAAACATAAAAAAAAACGCATAGTATTTATTGAGAAAAAAAATTGAAATATAATGTTGTCACCTACCTAAAACAAACATACAAAAAGATGTTTTGTAAATAGTTATGAATCCACCATATGTTTATCTCTATCAACGTTAGAGCGCTGGTCGTCCTTAGTAATGAGTCATTACTAAACTAAATTACTAAAACATCTTTTTGTATGTTTGTTTTAGGTAGGTGACAACATTATATTTCAATTTTTTTTCTCAATAAATACTATGCGTTTTTTTTTATGTTTTACAAACATTTTAAAGGCTTCGTGTAATATTAAAGTAAGTTTGTGAATAACTTTATGTTTCAATAAACATGTTTTACATAATAAACAAATTCATTTCTATTTGTCATTTCACACAATTTACTTTTGTCCATATGGAATTAGTAAATAGGTTTTCATTTAATTATAAAAATTCTCTATCTATCTTGATACTTTTCATTCGTATGACTACAAAGAAGTATGCGGACGACAATTTATTTTGCGTATATTATATATACTATTTTTTATATTGATAAGGTTTATAAACAAAAGAAGTAAATAATAAAATGCAAATAGGCAAATATATTATATATAATAATACTCATTATATTCGTGCGTTTAACTGAATACTATCCTGGCACATCGCAAACATCCGCAGCTCTACACATAAAGGCACAATTTCGAAGCACAAATCCCAACATTTTTTTTGTAATTTGCTTATAATGTAATCTATATAATTGTTAATGATCAATTTGGAATCCGAAAATACAAATCTTTTATTTTAATTACCTATATTAGCGGATTGCCACCGATCTGTCTAAAAGTTAAATTTATTTAAGTTTCAAAGAAAGTATTTTTGTAATATTTACTCTAAGTAAGTTACACATCAGTTGACAAAATTTTCAATCACATGCACATAATGGAAACCTGGGACTGCGGAAGCATATCGCAATGTTGATATATAAATATATATTGTAGTAGGTAATACTCATATAGAGAAGGGGCCCTAGAATTAAAAATACAGAACAATGTTTATATTTGCAATGTTAATTTAGAACATAAGATATGGTTGGAACTGCATTTTTCACATGTCATATCAATAAAGTTAATTCCGCGTTTTTAATTGCTCAAATTTGAATCACGTGCTTATTTATTTTCTTGTAGTCATTTGCTTAAGTCATTTTCTTCAACATTATTATTTTACCGAAGATTTTTAACTTAATTGATTGAATATATTTTTGACACATATTATGGATATAGCTGTACCTTGTTTGAATTGTATACGGCGGGAAATATCCCAATTGTAAACAGGTATCAAGCGAAATATTGAACATTTCAAAAACAGTTTTGTCTATCATAAAATGAAAACTATAATTTCTGTAAAATATCCAAACGATTAGTTATAGTAAATTATTTCGTTTATAAACGTTAATAACGAGATTAAATAAATACAAACAAGAATTACGAATAAGATGCCTGGATAAAATACAACCGAGAGTTAGCGTGGGTAATTAAAAATGTTTGCACGCGTCGACATATTTAAAAAAATGTGTTCCTGATAAGTAGTAAATAAAGTATTATAATCTCACCACAAAATATATCCTACGTATCTCATACCTACAAAGCAACGATCGACGAAATTTCCACAACCTAGAACCTTCCTGGTCGTTTTAAAACGAAATTCCATTCACCGGGGGACGCTACCTGCATATTTACCCATACCAAGAGACGATACCTGAATAATTCCACAACCAGAGCCTTTATCCTGAGTATAGGAATCCAAAACACCCTCCGAACATCCTGTATCCTCCGTCAAACCAACTTGAGTATTTATTTATTTACATTTCCTAAAATATTGAAATTTTTATTTTAATTTGAACATAATCGTTGATATTATTATATATATACCAACTATGTTAATACTTAATTAGTATATCTCTAAAACTGAAAAATACAGTTCCCTTGCGTCATAATTTTAGTAACTTTAATTAAATTTAAATGCATTATCTCATTAAAATTAGTTAACCTAACTATTATGAACATATTTGATCACGTGACTATTCATAGGTTAATGCATCTTACTATCATGTTAAACACTTACCTTATTGAATAGAATTTTTTTATTAAACCATTTATTTATGCTTTTCACTCTCTTGTTTTATTTATTAAATTATACATCCAGAATCACCATATATTTAATAACTTGTTTTAACACATACATCTATATTCTATTGCGTACCGAACTCGCACATCTACTATATTTATTAAAGTATAATTTCACAAGTATCAACACAGCTAGCCGGCATTTAGATTAAGATACACATAAGGTATTAAACAATAATAAGTTTTGCTCTTGGAAGAGGCCTTTTAAAGTTAAGTATAAAGGTTTATATACATTTATTTATATTTTATATCCTTGATAAAGGCATCATTGCCGAAACAGGTAGGGTTGTTTTAAATATATATACTTTGAAGTAAACCAGACCTTTAATCGCCGACTGATTGAATTTACCATATCATACCAAGGTCACGAAAATATTATATATATATATATATATATATATATATATATATATATATTTAGTGTTTATAAGAATTTTATTTTTCTTATTTATTTCGTTGGCCGTGTCTTAATATTAAAAATAATAGAACTTTTTATTGGTTTAGCGACCTTTTATTGAATTTTGATGTTTTATTCTACGACGTTTCGACTTTTATTATTATTCAGTCTTTTTCAAGTAACTAAAAACAAGAATTAATACAATGAAAACATGAGAACTGTGTTTGCTTTTGTGAGACTGAATTAACAATTAAATTAACAATTAAAATTAAAATTAGATTAAAAAACTGAATTACCAATTAAATTAACAATTAAAGTTAAAATTAAATTAAAATTAGATTAATGATAAGTAAGGAAAAATTAACGTGATTACATCTGTATAAATGAATTGGAAATTTGAATTAACTACAAATACAGTAAAGAAAACAATGAAAGACAATAATGACAATAAACTCACCGTTTCTTTTGTTGGGTTTCAAAAACACGCATTCTGTGCAACATGTGTTACGGGGACATCCGAGACTTTTTTATTAAGGACCGACCGCACTGGTTCAAATATTGTAAGTGTCTGTCTTGGTTCAGGGAGGTTAATTTCTGTTCTATTTGGAATTAGCAATGTGGTCAGGGCCGTGTTAAGGGGTATATAGTTAAAGTATTTACAAATGGGAACTGATAAAAAAAAATTTGTTTCTAGTTACTTGAAAAAGACTGAATAATAATAAAAGTCGAAACGTCGTAGAATAAAACATCAAAATTCAATAAAAGGTCGCTAAACCAATAAAAAGTTCTATTATTTTTAATATATATATTTATATATATTTATATACATGTGTGTGTGTATGAGAATTAATAATTATTAAATGCGATTCTCAATATAATTTGTTGCATTAAATTCTACAATCTGACAAATCACTTTTGCCCTAGATTGTAGACGCAACAATCCACGACGTCAACTGTACAAGTTGTCAGTACAAATGAAAATTAAAAATTTGTGAAAGACATGTACGCCCGGAATAAGCAAAAATTTGCATATTCGGGCAGGATATGTCTTACACAAATTTTTAATTTTCATGAAGACATATAGACTTCTAAGTATTATCGACCCGACTATAATAATGTATAAATAATTCATCGGGTAAGCGGTCTGTAAAAAAAACTCATTTATTTTACCCTCTATATTTCGCAGCCATTTGCCACTTCCTTCTTCAGGAGAAAAAACAGAGTTAAAAATTAGCAGTGGACGTCAATCAACATGTTAAAAATAGATTTACAATTCGTGTGACGTCCATTGCTAACTTTTAACTCTGTTTTTCTCCTGAAGAAGTAGCAAATGGCTTCGAAATATAGAGAGTAAAATAAGTGAGTTTTTTTAGGCTAAGAAATTATCTCTGTATATTAATAACTAAGAATGAAAAATTAGCAATTTCAAACTTTCAAACTGACATCTGGATGTTAATATATGCCTTATAAGGCGTTTCTAATAAACTTGAAACAATGGTCCTCGTGGCTCAGTTGGTTCACATTTACTACAAAATAACATGCTAATTTCAAAATATTTAAAATATTTAATATAAAATCGCGACGAGATTCTGTCAAAATCTTACTTAATTGCTTCTAAAGAGTTAGAAAAAAAAATGCACTCACAGTGGCCGGACTTGTTCAAGAGGAACTATGAACATTTTGTCTTCCTATACCTGTTCCTGGCAATAATTTTTTGCTCATTATGTCAGATGCAGCATCGTACATGATAAAGGCCGGGTAAGATTTAAAAATATTTTATCCGAACTTGACACATGTAACACGTCTTGCTTATGCTTTAGGGTTGCTGAAGAGATTAGGAAACATTTTCCTCTTGTAAATAGTTTAATTTCCAACATGAAAAAATCTTCCTTAAAGCGCATATAAGGGTTCAGTTCTATAAAGAAAAAACACCAAACACTTCTCCTCCACGTCAATCTGTTATTACAAGATAGAGCACTTGGTTAGAAGTCGCTTTTACTATTGGGAAAATTTCTGTCAACTAAAAGATCTAATTTCAGAATTTTCTGGTGAATCATTCCAATCCCTCACTGGTGTTAAGCAATTATTCGAAAACAAAGAAATAAAACAACAACTTTCGTTTATTAAAACCACTTATAGCTTTGTTTCTAAAATAATCACACAAATGGAGGAATCTAATTTGCCATGAACCCGAAGTGTAGAACTAGTAAAACAATCTGAGGCAGCTTTTCAAAATTTCGTAGGCAAAATGGGGGACAATTTTTTTTTTAAAATTTAAAAATGTGATGGAAAAAAATTGTGGATTTCGATTTCTTAGCCAAATAGCTAATATTTTAGAAAGAGAATTTACTGCATCCATTGATTTGATCCTGTAATATTACCAAATTTTGAAAACGCCCCTATTACATCGGTTGATATGGAAAAGCGTTTTAGTTTTTATATTCAGGAGACAGAATTTTTTAATTGAGAACATGGAGAAACATTTAGTGGTTTACTGTTTTTGCTACTAACGACAACCTACTCTGTGTAATAAATTCATATTTAGGTTTAGTTCATTATGTAGAAATATTATGTTTATTTTTAAGTGAATCAATAAATTCATGTATTATAACTATTTTTTTATTTGCATATTTTCAACATTTTTGTGCATATTTTGAGTAAATGATTTGCATATTATGCACATATTCTTGGGTTTTTCACTTGCATATTTGGGTTTCCTTATTAATCACTTAGTCCTGACGCATTTAATAGAATAGCAATCAAGGCGAGATAACGGCGTGGATCATTCGTAGTTAATCGATTACAGCAGAGTTGTTCATTTGGGAAGCACCGAAATAAACCTTTTCTATAACTTCATTGCTCGAACGGAGGTCATTCGGAGTCGGTCGTGCGCATTTCATTTTAGAACACGAGACGCGTACATAATTGCCGATGCATGTTAATTTTGTATCGATAATTTTCAGTAGTTTTAGTGCTACGATAGAACAAATAAGTAGACCATATTTTTCAGTGAAGAATAGCCAGAATAATTGTGTTTGTATTGTATGCAAAATATTAGAAGAACCGTTTTTTGAATTGTTTGTCGTTTTTTGACTTTCAAGTACATGTATATCATAAGCTGTACTTATTTGTAAACCAGAAGCGTCACTCCAAATTAAAAAAAAAGTCACTCAAAAAAAAAAGTTACTGCATGCGACAGCTGTATACGATTGTTCATACTTCTCGATATGTAATCAATATCCTCAACACGGTTTCTACAGTGTTGTTTATTGTTTATTTTAACACCTAGGGGATAGTTTCAATTGCTTTTGGTTCATTTTTTTAATATCGACTTTTCTGTCTATTTTCCGTTTGAGTAGTGTGACATCGTTTTTGGTCTAGCGTAATTGGAAAATGTTAACATCGACTCGTTATAAATGCCACATATTTTGCAGTTTTTTGGATCTGTTATTCGTCCCATAATATGAAGGGCTTTTATTAATCACAGGCACGAGGCTGTTTCCGTTTCTATTATTATTTTTTCTCTTCTTTTTAGTAATTAATCGCTAACTTAAATTTGGGAAACCTAACACTCCAATAAACATTTACGAGTATATGGAAGTCCGAACCGAATTGGTGGAAACTGTGGCTTGAAATCTGAAACAAACAGAAACAAGAAAAATCCCTAACCGCAATATAAATTAATAAACTCGAAATCGTATTTCGGCAACTAAGTTGCCACCTTCAGGAGGACGATCCTTTTTCTCTATGGCAACTTAGTTGTCGAAATACATATTTAGAATTTACTGATTTATATTGTGGTTTTGGACTTTCCTTGTTTCTGTCTGTTTCAGATTTATATGGAAGGATTGAAACTACTGGAATTTATTTCGGAAGATTACTAAGAGCCTGCTAACGCAATTTTTTTAGTAATATATTGGAGGTAAAGCGTTCGAGTTTATATCAAGGGACATATTTGGCTGTTTTCAGTGCTTCGGCACTAGAGGTGTTAACATCGTAGAAGCGAAAGGAGTTCTGTACACCGTTCAAAGCTAAATGTTAGAATATATTTTTGAGAGTCATTTCTACCAGCTTTTCGACTGCCGATATGCTCTTTGTGATTTCATTTCCAGTTTAAATTATTTCTTGATTTTCCTCTATTATATTGTGATGTGCATCGATGTAATCGATGACGTCACCAGATGTACACGTCAACACGTCATAGGACTTTCCCTAATAGTCTAGACATAGAGGAATATAGAAAACCAGGTGACTCTGAACTTAATATCTTAAATATAAATGTGTATATAAAAGAATATAGATACTGTTATTCGTTGTTAGTTACTATTTGGTGTTACTTATCTCTTATTAATAAAGCTATTTTTTAATTAGCGTGTGTTTTATTAATCGAGCCCCCCCAAGAAGATTTATCACAATATAATAATTTCTTATGATCGAGCTACACTTGTTTAGATTGGTTTTTTACTTCCAAAAACACCATTCACTTTTCACCGTAAATTTTTAAGTCCTATTACCACTTTCTGCATTTTTGTTCTTTTTCCATTTTTGTATTCTGTTCTAAAATCAGAATAATATATATATATATATATATATATATATATATATATATTAGCATATTAGCAAACAGCCGAAGCAGCCAGCTGTGTTTACATAACAACTGTAGAATTAATAGAATTCCATCAGATGGCACCGCTGTATCTCTGGAACCTGTATTATCCGTGTCTTTACTACTCTGTACGGATCAACCGCATGCTTATGTAACAGAATAATGAAACATACTTGAGTAGACAAAATCCTCACCTATTTTGTATAATATAAAATTATATTTAATAATATAAAATATTAATAAACATCTCCTACAGTTGTTATGTAGACAGAGCTGGTTGCTTTGGCTCTTTGCTAATTTGCAGCGCTGAATGTACTTCTACGTTCGGTCTTAATAATTTCTGTGAGATAGCGAAGTTGTTCTTTTTTATGAATGTATCCTTCTCCAGTAAAGGCGTACTGACGAATCTGTAGAAGGATTAAATACGTATCTGCGTCTCTGGAAAAGGATAAGTTCACAAAAATATTAATAATGAATTTGTGCTGTGTTCTTTACACCAGAGTTTTAATAATACTTTACATTATTAAAACTACTTTTGTATTATCATTATTATTAATACTTATTTCCTGACATTATAATGGAATTTCAGTAAGTATATCTTCGTGAGTCAACAATCTCGGTGTTTATTATTAATGGAAGTATCCTTAGGAACAAATCGTAATAAAAGAAAATATGCTTCAATAAAGGCAGAGTATTAATTAATGTAAATAATACAAAAATATTTAGAGACTTTCCTATAATGATATTTATTCAACCATATGACCTTTTGAGCAGCTTTTGGGAGGCCCATGTACTACAAATCGATACATATTAGCGTCGATTAAAAGTTTGGTGTGATTTAGCGGTCTTTAATTAAATCGTATTTGTGTTACTAACGGAAACCTTACTGTAATATCTATTGTAATTTGTTATTTTTGGTTATTAGTATTAGTACAGGGTGGCCCAAAATGACCGAAGGGGTTTGAGTTCATTATAACTTCTTATTTAAGACATAATTATTAATTTTTTTAAATTTTAAATACAGTATATTAATGGCGAATATTTTTAATTTTATTATGAAAAATTATATCTCGCAAGTGGTGGCCATTTTCTGCTTCGCATATTCGTGCTCTTTCCAAAACATTTTCCATAACCTTTCGCAAAACTTCAGGTGTTATGTTGTTGATTTCGTCGCGTATATTATTTTTGAATTGCTGTATGGTTCGAGGCTTATTAATATAGACTTTTCCTGTCAAATAACCCCAAAGGAAACAGTCTGATGCGGTTAAATCCGGTGAACGCGGAGGCCAATTAAAATCGCTTGTACGGGAAATAATTCGTTCACCAAAGATGTCGCGTAAAAGAGCCATTGAGTCCCTCGAAGTGTGCGCTGTGGCTCCATCCTGTCGGAACCATACTTGCGGATGGTTTTCCACGGCTGGCCTTAAAAAATTTTCCAACATTGTCCGATATCTAACACCAGTGATGGAAACGGCCCATATTTTTTTGAAAATTAACACGGCATTTTCAAAAAAATATGGGCCAATTATCCTTTCCGACGAAACACCGCACCAAACGGTACACTTAAGTGGGTGTAATTCTCGCTGTTGAACTACTCTTGGATTTTCCGTAGCCCATATCCTGCAGTTTTGCCTATTAATGAACCCATTTAATTGGAAATGGGCTTCGTCGCTCATAATTAAATTATGAATAAAATCATGATTTTCTTCTGCTTTTTGACGAAAATAAATTGCATAATAAAGTCGTTGCTGGTAATCAGTCGGTTTCAATTGTTGGACAAGCTGAATTTTGTATGGAAACATTCTTATTGTATGCAAAATTCTCTGCAGCGACCCTCTTGAGAGGCCAAGTTGTGTCGAACGTCTCCTGGTTGATGTTTCTCCATCTTCCCGAATACTCTCCTGTACCCGTTCAATATTGTCATCCGTGTGCACCGTTCGTCGTCTGCCGACACCAGGAAGGTTCCTTACTGCCCCTTGTTCTCGAAAATTTGCAACCAGACGGTTTATTGTTGACTCTGAGGGTCCAACCCGCACATTAAAATAACGACGATATGAACGCTGAGTCAAAACAATGGATCGTTGATTTGAGAAATAAAGTTCAACGATTTTGGCACGTTGTTCAATTGTGTACTGTTCCATTTTAAATTCCCCAAGTCTTCTTTACAAAATACTGAAAACAAAAAAACAAAAAAAATTATAATAAAAAGTTATAAGGAATTAAAACCCCTTCGGTCATTTTGGGCCACCGTGTATAATGGAAAAAATATTCAAAAAATCAGAGATAAAACACAACAATATCAAATAGTATTTGGATATGATAGATTAACAGAAATAAAAACTGAATCTCTTATTGTATGCAGACGACTTGATACAGATGCAAGAAACTCGGGAATAAATGTCTAAATTAGTGGATATATGGGCGGCAAAAATATGAAAATTTGGAATGCAACTAAATATGGAAAAAAATGGTAATTAATAAATGAAATCATCTCTGATATGATGGAAAATTTGATGAAGATGTTTGACACAGAATAAACCAGAGCGCTAAAGTGTACTATGCCTTAAATAAACAATACTTAGCAAGAAACAAATTAACATGAAAGTTGAGTGTAAATAACACAATAGAGTATTCGCATGTGGACTCTTGGAATTACAAAAAAAAAACTTAAATAACGAATGCTAGTAGCAGAAATGAGATGCGTAAGAAAAATTACTGACGAAACTAAATGGTATAAGGAATGAAATGAAAGAATTCGTTGATTAGGTAAGATAGAGAAAATCACAAAAGAAATGTGAAAAAGTAACAACTGAAATGATACGGCGATGTGATCAGAATTGAACAAACGAGGTCATTCAGGAAAATGTAAAAAAGATGGAGAGGAAGACCTTGAAAATCATAGACAGAGAGATAAAACAATTAGAAAGATATAGTGGGAAAACTACATTAGGAATTTTAACTTTGGCTAGGAATATCCGACGTCTTTTACCGGTATAAGGATCACAGACGAACGAAAGAATGAAAGAAGGAAGGAAAGATAGAATAAAAACACGAAAGCAAGAAAGAAGGAATGAAAGAAAGAATTATAGAAAATATTAACAATAGGTACCATTTGGCTTATGACATTCGGGTTTAATATTTTATTACTTTTTTGCCAATTATATTATTCTGTTTGGTTACTTAAAAATGGCATATATTTATTCGAATAAGGAGTTAGTCGATCAGTTTTTGATTTACTGAGTGGTGTTGTAAAATCACGAATATTCATTTTTATCCTGCTAGTTTTTAAAATAGGGTTCATCTTGATGAAAGAAGATGGAATACAATAGAACAACGTTTGCTTAACAATTGTTTAACGAAACATGGACGTAGGCACAGTAGATATAAAAAAAACAGATCCCAATTTAAATTCCGAAGGGAAAATGCTAAAACAAAAACATTTTTAACAATGTAGAATTATTAGTAAAAATGGGGTGTGGAGAACTTAATACAAGAGAATATTTGTGTGACGAATGCTTTCTAGATATGCAGACACGTGTTTTGTTTTACTATAGACTCAACAGTACATGATGAGTCTATAGTCTACAATCAAATTATAAAAGACAACATGGATCTTCCATTGACTAATGTTGTTAATGTTGATTGACAATGGAGGCAAGTTAATACAGTTTCCGTCGGTTACAGTTGTGGCTGTCCGGTGGAAACTATTTGCTTTGCCTTGCACTTGTCATGTGAATGGCAATGGTTGATTTGGTGTTCGTGATACTAATATTAGTAAATCAGCGGTGCTGGGTGTTTTTCTTTGCCGTTTTTTGCGATACGATTGTATATAGCAAATAAGTTTTTGTAGTGAAATTCGTCCCTCACAGCATCATGCACTGACGAGTCTATTGCAAGACCAAACAGGTGACTGCATGTCTGGAAAGCAAATTTCACACAAATATTAACTTGGATTGTGTTGGCCGCACTGGATTTTTAATAATACGAGGGAAATCCAGACAGTTAGTACCCATTTACTTATACAGATAGCGCTACTGATCCAATTAAAAGCAAAGCTACGCAGGTGTCAACAGTGTCGTCGTAGCTCTGCGGGAGAAAGAGTTTGAGTTTCTCCGTTGCGTGGCGTGAGCTTTGTGACTGTTTACAATGGCGGATATAATAGAAAATCCTGCCAAATGTGAAATGTGATCTGTGATCCGTTTTGAATGCAAAAAACGTCGTCCAAGCGAAATTCATCGCAGGATTACTGATGTATACGGTACGGGAACAGTAGATGAGTCATCATTTGCCAGGTGCTGGGTTCCAAATATCAAAGAAGGAAGAGTTAATGTGCACGATGAAGAGCGGTCAAGTCGCCCTTCCTTTACCACCGACGATCTGAAGAAATGTGTCGATGATTTAATCAGGGAAGTTCGGCGCGTAAAACTTAATGAAATTAGTAAGCAATTTCCTCAAATGTCACGATCATTGCTCCATGAAATCGTGACGGACTAATCACGACCATGAGTTACAGAAAAATTTGCTCAGGCTGGTTGCCCAGTACCGACGAGTACCAGAGCAATCGCATGGGTTCAGCGTTGTCGCTTTTGGCTTGTTGGGAGCAATGTATTCCTTGACCAAATTGTGACTGGGGATGAAACCTGGGTGTACCAATTCACATCTGAATCACATCTGTTCGTCCTATAAATTTTCAATAAATATTTAGCCTAGAATTGTATATAAGATTCTAATAGGATATCTTCTTTTTCTGGATTAACTAGTAGTAAATATGTAACTATGGCTGGCAAGGACACAAGAAAAGAGGACTAGAGGAAGACCGAGAAAAGAGTGGAACAGTGCAGTGGCAGAGTGCTTGGAAGCTAGGGGAACAAAGTGGAAGGATGCAGAAGCAATGGCAAGAGACAGAAGGGATTGGGCAATGTTTTGTTCGTAAATAAAAAGTTTTTAGACGCCTTAACACCTTCGGGTATAATAAGGCTTTATCGATTATATATATATAAATATGTAACTATCTATATTCCTTTAACTAATTTACCACGGACGTTAAAAGTGCTACAATGAATATGATTCTTGCATGAAGAGGTTTTTGCACATTATAGCCTACAAATGCGACTGTATGTAAGGCGAACATTTCAAAACTGTTAGTCTCCACGTTCGATCTAAATTTGGTAGAACTATATTTGTGAATATACATAAAAATCCTTTATCATGAACATGAACCTAATATTATTGAAAAATTGCAACAATTAATAAAAGTGGCAGCTGAACAAATGTGAAATGGGAAAATAGCCGTGTGCCATTATTCTTGAACTTGACAAGCGCACTGTACGTACATGAATACCGGTGAATGTAATATCTAATAGATGTTAAAGCGAATAAGTATTCGGCTTTCTCTCAAAATGTTACTATCGGGTAGTCATGATACTATACATAGTATTTACTCATTCTTTTTGAAGATATTTATATGACGTGACAAAGATATTTAGAACTTAAAATTAATGCCACAGTAATAAGTAAAAAATAATTATATTACAATTATATGAATATTATTAAATTTCTCGAGTGACCTGCACCTTAATAGAATGGGCACAAAAGGAGTGAGTTTATATTTCTTTCCACACCCCTTCATTCATACAGATAATCCCTCAAAGAGGATTAGACCCTGTCGGATTTTACAGGTATCGTCTCATAATGCTCTAGAATGTGAGAAATTTCCTCTCACGTTAAGTTACTGGGAAGTGGCTACATATGAGACGCTCCAGTAGAAATAACAGTATAAAACAAACATTTCTACAAAATTTAATTAATGTCTTAGACGCTCTTCTTTCTTGTATAAAACTGTTTAGCTATTTATGTAAGGGCATACCTTTGCCGTTTAGAAATTAGCTGAATTCGCACAAGTACAAGGTTAGATATGAAAGTTTCTTACACTGATAATAACTTTAACTTAAGGCTCTACGCTATACCCGGCAATCCCACATTGAAATGAGTGTATTTTTCCGGCCTTTTTTTGGCTTCAAATTAAAAGTTGAAAGACCGCTCGATGTATGTATGACCATGTATCAATAAAATCTAGGTAGGTATTTACGTTTTTTTCAAAATTTTTGTACGGTTTGACTTTTATCGGTAAGAAACAGAAAATCTATCCGGACAAATTGAGAGATAACCAGGCCAGCTAATGTAGTTATGAAATATTTGTGTTGTAGGTATTTATAATATCTAGGTAGCTATACAGCCCGTTATACAGCCCCGTCTAGATGTAATTGTTGTTTAGTTATCAATAAAAATAAAAGTCAAAAACAGGCAACCCGATACTCAACGTCCCCAAAAATATGCAGCCCACATTACAGCACACGTAGGTACCAGAGTAGGTACCAAGACGTCCTGCTGAGAGGGTCGAAGGATTATGTAAATTGGCTCCACAGACTTCTACCTATAACAATATTAACTTATCAACCAATAAATCGGCGTAAATATTGAAATAAATGCTGCAACTTGTTCAATGGCTAATTAAATTACCTTTGATTGAGTTTTAAGAGAATTTTGATCCATAATAATCACCGAAAATGAAGTGCGGATCGGAGACTAAACATCAAAGATGAATTTTCTAGTCAGTTATATGTGAACAAACTAATTTGTAGCTAATAAATTACTGTATTTACATAAGTAAATAGTTTGTATTTAAAAAAAATTAGAATAAAAAAAAATTAGAGATCTTTTTTCATAATACTTCTTATAGGTTGATCTCTATGATACCTCGCGTCAATTATTTCTGGAAGCATTGCATTCATATAAAATTTTTCCACATGTTCAATCATATGATGATTCCAGAAATCATCATTTCGTTCTATTACTATATATTTCAAATCGTGTTTAGTATAAACTACGAAATAACATTTCTCTCTTTTGGTGATGTGGAGTTGTCCCTGCACTTGATACATATAATTATCAAAAGGTTTTAGCAAAATTTTGTTACTATCATTTGCATCTAAAGTGCAATAATTACTTAATTTTTCGTTAATGGCTTCATGTATTAATTTATCACGCGCTGAATAAGGACATTTTATTTCGACAATAGAATCGAATCCAATTAATCCGTCTGGAGTGGCACCTAAAAATTTTTTCTTCTCGTCAATGAACAAACCGCATGCCTCAACTTTCAAATTTGTAATTTCCATAAATTTTTGCTTGGCCCTTTCTTCATTATCTATGCCATACTGTAGAGAATGTGGTAGTTTTTATTATTGAATCTATTAGTATACAGCATATGTTTTATTATACTAGCCGTGTCTGTTTTTTCTCTCATTTTACAAATCTTGCCAAAGTTACTTGCCGTTAATCTTATCTGTCTCTTTTTTTCCCATTCGTTGTTATGTCTCTGATTCACCGTCCTAATTTGAATATTATGACAATCAGATAATGACAATGCATCAAGAAATTGTTTTCTCTTGCTTTCGTATTCCGGAATAGGCATGTCAGGTACCACGATTTTGCACGCTCCGTAATCCGAATCAGCACTTTGAATTCGAATTTTATTTTTTTTGCTTTTCTTTTTTATTGCTTGATTTAGTTTAAGATTTTTTAATTTTTCCAAATATACACCGTTAAAATTATCCCCATTAGTTTTCTTAACAAATGTATATACAAATGTCTCTTTATTATTATAATTTATGGCTACCGCAAAACATCTCCCTTGGTGCGAGCCTCCCAGCGAAAAATTTATTCTTTTTCCTCCCACGAATTTATTCACAACAGAATTGAAGGATTCTACGCCGTTATTGTCTACGTCATAAAGTAAACTGGAGGATAAATTGGCTACTCTATTCAAAGACTGAAAAAATATATCATATAGAGCACTGCTTTTGAAATGTTTGTAATCAATAGTATTTGAATTGTTACCATTGTTACCATCTTTACTACAAAAATAGCTAGCACAGTTACTATGTTCTCCAAATATGTGGGCAGGTCCATTGAGAATATAATTTTTTAAGTTTTCAATTTTTTGTTGAAAAGAAACATTTTCATTTTTGCGGTACTTTATGGCACTAACTACAGCTGTTCTGAATTTAAGAATATTCTGCCGTAAAAAATTTCGTATACACATATCTGATCGAGGAGTTTTTGAAATTTCTCGTATTTTCGTACAGAAATTTCGCAACACATGATTTCGACACTCAATTTTTTCAATAAAATATGTTGGTCCGTAAGGTTTTGCTGTTTGAATTTTTTTATATACACTACTATTCCCATCACCAATAATAGTTTTATATCGCAAATTATGCATTTCTATTGACATTCTAAACCCATCTAGAATAATAGCTGCTTCCATAGAAGTTGTAGAACTGTTCCAGTTTTGAAAATATTTATGAGACGGAACATTTTTTTTATCGTTATTTTTACAAAATTTGCACATTTTATTTTTTACTCCTACGTACAAAACTTTTTTACTTCTGGTCCCAATTACGCACACAACGCCAGAGAGAGCGTTATAATTAGACTTGTAACTTCGTTTTGACCAAGCTCCATCCACTGTTACAGTTATAAAAGGTATTCCGTCGCTATCAATTTCTCCTGCTTCAATTGCCAACTTACGTTCTTCCTTTCCTGCAGCTAGCATTTCTTTTAATGCTAACTCCTCTGTATTTTTTAGCACTTTTTTTTCTATGCGCGCATACGTTGCTGAAGACGTTTGAGGAATGTCTAAAGCTGCGGAAAATTCTGTTAATTGTGAATGACCCGCCCCTATTGCAACAGTTCCACACACCGCTGCTTCATTTACTCCACATTTTTTATTTTCATTTTCAGTACTGAATGTATCGGTTATTCCACACATGTTGCATTTATACGTAAAAACACTTTTAAAACCAAAATGTTTTTCCGCTTTTATTTCTACATTTTGAAAAGTACAGCCAAACATATCATGTCGTTTTCCTTTTAGAACAGTAAACAGATAATTTATATCAACAATCCTACGTCCAGCAAGAGTAGAATTTGCAATATTGTTTAAATTTTCTGTTTCAATAAAAACCTCATCTGATATATCCGAATCAAAACTGTCGTCGCGTGCCGAATTTGTCTCAGTGAAAACAATTTCATTATCTACAATATTATCACGTTGAGACACTATTCGATTTTTTATCCGAATTTGTTTCATCAACTGTTTTCTACTTTTCCGTTTTGCAGCGGTTGCAATATTGCCGAAACATGTAGGGTTGTTTTAAATATATATACTTTGAAGTAAACCAGACCTTTAATCGCCGACTGATTAAATTTACCATATATATATATATATATATATATATATAAATAATATTTTCGTGACCTTGGTATGATATGGTAAATTCAATCAGTTGGCGAATACAGGTCTCTGGCTTTACTTCAAAGTATATATATTTAAAACAACCTTACATGTTTCGGCAATGATGCCTTTATCAAGGATATAAAATATAAATGACAGTATACAAATGTCAAATAATTGAGTTGCTATGGATAAAATTATTCAAAGATACATTCCAATTGAATAATAATAAATCATCCCTTAGTATTCCAAAAACAGATAGCAAGGTGTGAACATATGTGTTGTCCGCTGCTAGCAGCTTATGTCTCTTTCTGGGTATGAACTTGTGTGTTGGTTGCTGCTGGCAGCTTGCGTCTCTCTCTGGGTGTGTGGTTTTGTGTTTGTTTGAGCGCGTAAGTGTAGGGTTTTTTATGTTGGCGCGCTCGTGCGTGTGTTTAGTGACCGGTCGCATAAATTTATATATACAGTGTGGTCATAAAGTTTGGAACCAAGCTTATAACCGCATTATTTTACATTTTTAGGAAAAACGCTCGGACAGGTAAATTTTCTTTTTTAAAACGCCATCTTTTGACATACAATTTTTTTCTATGACGTCATTGGCTTTCGAGTGATGACGTTATCAACACTTTCTTTAAATGGCAACCATATTATTTTTTTCTCGTTTTTGGTAGATCTTTATATCCACCAAATAGTGATATAAAACAATTGGTATGTTGCATCACAATTTTTTTGAAAAAATGATATAAATTTTGAAAAAAATACGAAAATTTTATTTTTGTACAAAATTAAAATTAAATTAAAAAAAATACATCTGAACTTAAATTTATTGTAACAGTTAACGTAAATTTTCAAAATGGACCCCACCAACCAACTGACACTGTCCCAGCCAAGTGTAAACACTTCGTATACTCGCCTCAATTATGTCTGGGGATATTTGTGTAAGTTCTACGCGAATTCGTTCTTTTAAATCTTCTAAATTATTCGGTTTGTTAAAATACACTTTTGATTTCAAATAACCCCACAAAAAAAAGTCTAACGGAGTCAGGTCAGGAGAACGAGGTGGCCATTCTATGGCGCCTCTCCGTCCAATCCATTTATTGGGAAATATTTCGTCAAGATAGTGGCGAACCTCTACACTATAATGGGGAGGCGCCCCATCTTGTTGAAACCAAATATTTGGATGGGGTACATCACCATCCTTGTGATTTGGGAAAATAACAGCGAGCGCTGGAACCAGTTCAAATCTTAAAAATTCCAAATATTGCACAGCGGTCAAATTTCCTTCAAAAAAATATGGTCCTAAAATGCGTCGTCAAATCATTCCAACCCATACGTTAACTTTTCCTCTGCGCTGAGTATGACACGCTGGAGTCCAATGCGGATTGTTCTCCGACCAATATCTGCAATTATGGCGGTGAACAGATCCATTTAGGCAGAACGTACCTTCATCGGAGAAGACGATGTTTTCCAAGAAATTTGGATTTTGGTTACAACGTAATATTACGTCTTCACAGAACTGCAGTCGACGATCTTCGTCATCCTCATGTAATTCCTGTACAAGTTGAACTTTGTAAGGACGATAGTGTTCTTTTTTAAATAAGTTGACGACAAATGAGTGAGCCACCTGATTGGCTAACGCAAGTTGTCTGGTGGAAACATGATGCCTTTCTTCTGCTTCTAGAAGCACATTTAATTTCACATCTTCTCCTACTTGAGGTCTACCTTGCCGTGGTCGATCTTTTACGGATCCAGTTTCGGTAAACTTTCCAACTAGTTTTGTCACCGTAGACCTGGTAATTGGAGGTCTATCAGCGTGGTGTTCATGGTTAAACAAATCGCATGCTTCTGCATGCGTTCTTTGTCTGTCCCCATACCCAACCATAATTAAAATTTCGATTCTTTCTCGCTCAGATAAATGTGCCATTTTTTATATTAGCGAATATGAACAATTTTTACGCAATATCTCAAAAATTTAACGTCAAAAATAGAAGTAAATAATTCAACAATGTTGTCGCCATTGAAACAATTTCAAACTAAAATTTTTGTACATAAATTGTATAAAAAGAAGCAAGAATGTCATAAAGAAATATCTTGCAAAAAAGTGCGTGTTTCTGTTTTTGTAAACTTTTTGCATAGTAACATGAGTACATGTGATTTTGACGATCCGGTTTGTTCAAGAAGAATATTTAAGTCCTCACACAAGACAGAAGTGTGAAAAAAACTTACTTACATATTTCAGTAAATTTTGTAAGCTTAATTAGTTTTTGAAATCTTCAATTTTTAAGCGATAATTTTAATTAAGAAATGGTTTGCCGCATCATGTCAATTTTTTAAATAAATTAAACTTCTTTGGCCCTTTTTTGTGAAACTATTTAATGTTAAATAAGATTTTGTAATAAGTAATTGGCCGATTGGGAAGACGAATTTCTTTTGACCTGGAGCGAATAACGCAGATTACTATTGATCGCAAAGCATTTACACTCGGCTGGGACAGTGTCAGTTGGTTGGTGGGGTCCATTTTGAAAATTTACGTTAACTGTTACAATAAATTTAAGTTCAGATGTATTTTTTTAATTTAATTTTAATTTTGTACAAAAATAAAATTTTCGTATTTTTTTCTAAATTTATATCATTTTTAAAAAAAAATTGTGATGCAACATACCAATTGTTTTATATCACTCTTTGGTGGATATAAAAATCTACCAAAAACGAGAAAAAAATAATATGGTTGCCACTTAAAGAAAGTGTTGATAACGTCATCACTCGAAAACCAATGACGCCATAGAAAAAAATTGTATGTCAAAAGATGGCGTTTTAAAAAGGAAAATTTACCTGTCCGAGCGTTTTTCCAAAAAATGTAAAATAATGCGGTTATAAGCTTGGTTCCAAACTTTATGACCACACTGTATATATATATATATATATATATATATATATATATATAACAATTGATAAACGGCTAAGAAATTATCTAAACACTTATATATATATGTATATATATAACAATTGATAAATTATTGGAGTTTTTCGGCTTTTATATGAAATATTTACAAATATCAAATTAGAATGTATGTAATTGCAGGGTAAGTGGAGATGTAAACATTGCTCTGTACAAATTACAAAGCAAATCATACGAAATTTTTAATTGAAAAATATGTTATATGTTGGAACTGGAACCCAAGTCTACAGTTTGCCGAACTGTCGCTTTTACCACTTAGCCACAATAGACCTAGGTTCAAGCTATTTAGAAATACATTATAAAGTTACAGTGTTAATGAATCAGATGTCAGTTATTGAATGTAGATGTCAAGTTGAAAGCAGAAGTCAGTTTTTGAAAGCTCATGTCAGTTTTGATAGCAGATGTCAGTTAGTGAAAGCAAATGTCAGTTATTGAAAGCAGATGTCTGTTTTGAAAGCAGGTGTCAGTTATGAAAGCAAACGTCAGATTAGAAAGCAGATGTCTATTTTGAAAGTAGATGTGAGTTATAGAAAGCAGATGTCAGTATTTTGGGAGTAGATGTCAGATTTGAATGTTTGAAGATGCTAATTATATATATATATACAACGTGTCCACTTAAGTATGAGACAAATGGGAAATATTTTTATTTTTGATTTCACAGAAAACTTTATAGAAAAGAAAAGTTCGTGCATCCTAAGAAACTTGATATTTTGTATTTGCGTTGTATTACTTGGTTAGAGGAAAAATTAAAAAACATTGAAGTTGCCGTAAGAGTACGCTACACTTATTTTTAAAGATATCAAAAATATTCATTTAAAAATGTTGTTTCAAATTTCAAAATATGCTCAAATACGAATTGTTATTTAAAATTTCGAAAAAATAAAAATTAAATTATCGAGCAATAATAATAGCAAATTCGCAATAGTTTTTAACATCCATCTATATGACAGTAGTTCTATGGTTGTCATTTGTATTGTTACTTTAATAATAAATTTTATGTAATTGCATGTGAAATCATTTACATTCGATATCAATTTTTTATCGCTGAAATGCAATAGCATGAAACAAAAATCATTTGCATATAACTTTATGAAAATACATTTTTATATTACAAAATAAATATGAAATTAACAAAAACAACAAATTCAGAAATACAAACAAAAAAAAAGCTATTCAAAATGATGCCCCTCTCGTTGAATGCATATGTTTGTACGCCTGTTGAAATCCTCGCATGCATGTTGCAACACAATAGGATTATTTCTTAAGAACAGTACCGCATCTCCTATTTTGTTTTTCAATTCTTCTAAATTCTGAAACGGCCTTTCTGAATATACTTTATTCTTTAGCCATCCCCAGATAAAGTAATCCATGGGGTTTAAGTCGGGTGAGCGCGCTGGCCATGGAAAAGGTCCATTTCGTCCCATCCATCTTTCTCCAAATTTTTCATTTAAATAGTCTACAACTATTCGTGCACTATGTGCAGGTGCTCTATCATGCATAAACCAAAGGGTTCTTCTATTGTTAACCAAAATGTTGCTTACTGATGATTTTTTAATATCCAAATTGCTTGCAATTTTTCTGACAGAAATTTTGGGATTTTCAATTACACTTTGCATAACACGTAAAGAATTTTCGAAATGTCTCACTTGCTTTTCCCTACTTTTTTTGTAACGCATTTCTAAACTACCAGTTGCTTTAAACTGATTTAAAATTCTTGAGACGCTTTGGAAACTAATAAATTTGTTGGGATGTCTTTCATTAAAAATATCAGCTGCATCTCTACATGTTTTGTAGTTATCTCCGCAAATAAGAATTAATTCAGCTCGCTCTTGCATAGTTAACCGTTCAGCCATAGTTGGTAGGTAATAACTTAATGAATTGTCTTAAAATTACTTAATTATTAAAGTGACAGCGGATCTGACAATCACATAAAATTTATTACTAAAGTGACAATACAAATGACAACCATAGAACTACTGTCACATAGATGGATGTTAAAAACTATTGCGTATTTGCTATTATTATAGCTCGATAATTTAATTTTTATTTTTTCGAAATTTTAAATAACAATTCGTATTTGAGCATATTTTGAAATTTGAAACAACATTTTTAAATGAATATTTTTGATATCTTTAAAAATAAGTGTAGCGTACTCTTACGGCAACTTCAATGTTTTCTAATTTTTCCTCTAACCAAGTAATACAACGCAACCCTGAATACAAAATATCAAGTTTCTTAGGATGCACGGACTTTTCTTTTCTATAAAGTTTTCTGTGAAATCAAAAATAAAAATATTTCCCATTTGTCTCATACTTAAGTGGACACGTTGTATATATATATATATATATATATATATATATATATATATATATATATATATATATATATATCGACCGATCAAGATAATTTGTAATCGAGTCAACCTTGAATCCGAAATCGTATGTATTTACTTGAACTGCACTTACATTACAAACTTCAATTAAAATGTCAGTTGACAGCTAAAATAACAACAGTTAATGTAAACTATGCAACTGAGGGCGAATGTATTTACGACATACGATTTCGGATTCAAGGTTGACTCGATTACAAATTATCTTGTTTGCTCTAGCAATCAAGATAATTTGTAATCTGTAATTTGTATCTGTAATTTGTAATTTGTATATATATGTATATATATATATATATATATATATATTTGGTCTTAAAATCTTAAAGGTATTTATTTGTTCTCTGTTTTTATTGTTTAGTTCAACTAATGTAGAATGATTCGATTTCTTATTATTTTATATTTCTAGCTTGTATTGTAAATTCTTCGTTTTTTCCTTGCAAATAGTATTTCTTCGGACTCTATACATATAAATAGGATTTAATAATTGAAATGTAAAACAACAGGGCATTTCTATTTGAACATTTTTATTTTCTATTTCCAAGCAATGGATTTTACAATTTCCCAACAATGAAATAAATAGTTTTTTATTATTGTTTCGTAAATAAGCTTACAATCTAAATGTTAACTATTGTGTTATCGAATACAGGTAAAAAATCGCTTTTACTTGTTTAGACAAATGGTCATCAGTGCAATGGAATGTATTCAGTAGCCTTATCGGTATGCGGTACATCGTAAACAGCACACGTGACCAAAATACGGTATATTTGGGCCCGCAACAGACGTTCCTTAACTTGATTACAAGAAAAAAGTCTATTTCCAAACATCTACCGACCTGCTTAAATTAAAACAGAGTAGAAGGAAAGAAAAGCAGATTTTCGATTGACAAACTCTTGCAAACATTTACTATACTTACACATTAAAAACTGAACAGTAATACAAGTTATACGTTGTAACTGTGAAATGAATTTAATTGTAAAAGAAAAGTTAACATAATAATCTATAAATCTTTTGACTAATTTCAGTAGCTTTTCTATTTATTGTTCCAATTTTTTTCATGTAGAAATATTAATAATAAAGGACGTGCTTGTGTTTGCTCAAGTATTCAATTATAGTTTTAGTTTTAAAAATCTGAAATTTATTCCGATTCACTAACTCACATTATATCTTTTCAACTAATTTACAGCCTTGTAATTCTATGTTTTGCTTCTCTGAAGCTTATTATGTAATTAAGATACTACTAAAAATGTTGTTCTGTCGAACATTGAGTAGACATGTCTTAACATGTCACTGCATGTTTCCTACATCAGAGCACTTAAACCACGGCCTTTTTTTGCTCTGAAACCAATCAAATTAAGAATTGGTAGATATCTGGCTACATGGGTATATAAAGAGCTACGCACGGCTCTTTCGATTCAATGTAAGTCGGTTTGTGAATGTCGTTTTATTTGTCGCGTACGTGTATAAATAATCCAAACAGTTTCTTGTATGTATGTAAAGAATTCATTACACACCAGCATAAGAGGAATATTATACCTTTAGTAAAAAAGTTATATTTTCACTATTTTGGCTTAACTATTGAACATCGAGACAAGCCATGGCCTCCCAGCATTTGCTGAGCACATTATACTGTTCTTCTGAGGGGCTGGTCAAACGGTAAGCAGAACCTTGTGCCACTTGCAAGACCTGGCGTGAACAAACAGACCATTCGGCTGATTGGTACAAAAATAAGAAAAATATTAGTTAGCTGCCTTCTGCTACACGTCCAGTACCTTATTCGGAAGCTTTACCAGTACTAAGATCCATAAGTATTTCGAGTGAAGAATATGATGGAACAGTGAAATGCTTGCTGATTATTGTTGGACATTAATATCAGAAAGTAGTGAAAAACAGTATAACAAAAGTAAAAAGAGAAACGTTTTAAAGAGGACGATCCCATACAGCTCCATATAATGTACATACCTAATTAATATTATTTCGTTTGATTTTCAATATTTTTTTCCAAAACCTAACGTTCCAGAATAAATTCGTTGTTATTGCTATTGTTAAAACTATAAAAGAAACAAAAATTATACATAGTTTCTAAATAAAAATTTAAAAAAATGAAAATTTGTTGACCAGTGTAACTTTTGCTTTCATTTAAATGAATGTTTATTTCTTGTGATACAACAGTTTCTCGTCTTTGTATTCTATAGAATTTAACATTTTATATAGTAGATATAAAGTTTCGGTTTTATACACTATTATTTCTTGTGATGTAGATACCACAGTTACATGTTTATTTGTCCTTCTTCTGTCGCATAAAAATATTGTTTTCTTTTCCATATATATCATTGAATTTAGCCTGATTTTGATAGTCAAACAATTGAATCACTTGTAGAATAAGTAGAAATATATTTTTTATTGTGAATTTAAATATTCATTAATAGAGTGGACCAATTAGGAGCGAAAGCAGGGGCGTGACTAACGAATTGGTTCCCGCATGCGAAGCATTATTAATATCTAGATATATACTGTCACGAACGGTGCTGTTATTATGTTAGATACAAAAAAAATGTAAGACGGTTTTTCTATATTATGAAACGTTCTCGATGATATGTATAAAAAATAAAATCTAAAATGTATGTAATTAGATGATTAAAAAAAAACTTACCGTCTTATGCGTTTTCCGTGACTTGAAAATCTGGAGAAGCGCGATGAAATATTGTTAACATAAGGTGCGTCTCCAAAGTTATTTCTCGAAAACGCGTCCGCCGTGAGGAAAATATGTGCTTGTATAAAGAAAACGATCGCTCCACATCTAGTGATGTGATGTTTGCATAATTAAAATAATCTTTGAAACAACTTAACACATCTGTAGACGAACCTTCACAAATTTGTCTAAGTCTGGCAAAATCTAAATCTTTATCTAAAACACTTTCAAACTTACTTAAAATACACTCATTTCTTGCGTCTTCTATCGAGCATAGCTGTGCGTGTGTATCTTTCACAACTAGCACTGATTCCTGTAACAATAGCGAAGAATTTTGTAGGTTTTCTAATGCTTGCACTATTCCGAAGTAATTGTTGTGAATAGTTTGTAAATCACTTTTAACCTGACTATTTTGAAATTTTTTCCGACTTTCTTCGATAGCGGCACTATCTTTCGGATTTAATAATAAAACCACTTTCTTTACATCCTCAAAATATTTATGATAGTAAAATGCCGCTCGTAGCCATGTTCCCCATCGTGTCAGAATCGGCTGTGGTGGCTCAGGGGTATGGGGACACAATTCCAGAAATTTCCGAATACGTTTTGGAGATTTCCGGAATACTGCCTTTGTACTCGATATTAACGCATCTACATTTGGGTAACATTTACGGATCCGTTCTGCTACAAGATGTAGGGCATGGATTTTACATGTAATATGTAAAAAGTTACCACACTGTTCCTTAAGAGACCGACCTACAGAAAGCATGGTTGCGGCACCATCTGTCACAAACATTAGGATTTGATCTCTGGAAATTTCAAATTTTTGTTTGAAATTACCCGCGCAGTACATTTTTCTATTTGTCTGCTAGCTAATAAAATTGAAGATGGCGATTGATTTGGTTCCATTTTACGCACCATAACATTAAGTACAGATCTTTTTTTGCTATCAGTTGTTTCATCCACACTCAACCACACTTTTTTATTTTTCAGATCAGCCTTAATTTTATTTTCTAAATGTACACGAACAGATTTTAAATAACGTCGTAAGTGGGTGCAGCTCGGTAATTCTACATTGCATATTTTTCAAGAAATGAAATAAACGAATCATTGCGTAACAAAGTAAACGGCAAATTACACACAACCATCATTGTGCACAAATCAAATAAGAACACTTCGTATTTTGTATCGGCACCAGTGTCTCTATCTTTATGTCTTGCGCTATGCACGTGGCGTTGCAAATTTGATTTTGTTAAATGGTTTATATATATATTGCACACTAAACATTTTACATTTACCCCATTGTAAGATAAACTAGGATGGTTCTCAATAAACCTATTGACCAACTTTGATGATAGCGGTTTTTTTACTGTTCGCTCCTTCAACATTATTAAATACACAGAATACACTTTCCTGCTGCTATTATACGTGTACACACGATGACCGTGAACAACATACTAAGTAATTGTATGTGCGATGGGGCACGCGGGAACCAATTCGTTAGTCACACCTCTGCTTTCGCTCCGGATTGGTCCACTCTATTCATTACATTTATTTGTTTGCAAATACAATATTTTTAGAGACAGTGCTGTGACTTAACTGATTGGAATATTTATTGATTTTGGTGAGTTTACCGTAGTAATAATTGGGTAGTATTAAATTTAACATCACAGTAGCATGTAGTAAGTTTTAGTTATTTAAATTTCAATATTACAAGAAAATATATGAAATGCAATTTTAAGAGTTATGAATTTTATTTTATTGTGAAGCATAGCCTAAACATTGAAATAGATCTGCTTCTATAACGTCGTAAAATTTAAGTATATTTTTAAAAGTGCTTTGTGTATCACAAATCGAAAATTGAAATAAATTATTTTCGAAAAATTCAATTCAAGACTTTTTCTGATAGAATTAACATATTACGAGGAACGTAAATATCGGCTGACGTATAGCATATATCCCTTTCAATCCGGAAATAGAGGATAAAACGTCTGCATGAATGCCTTGCAATTTTTACAGATCTGAGAAATCCTGGTGGGAATGGCGAACACGGGTATCAGATATTTTGATCGACATACACATAACGTCTCACAGTTCTCACCTAAATTCCGGCGTTATTACACATTCCAACATATCGGCTTCCATTCATATCCATTCTTATATCTTTGACCTTTTCAATTTAAACTCAAAAATTTGTGTTAATGTTTATGTATTTGGAGTGCACATTTTAAATTATTATGCATATTGTGATAAATCTTCAGTTCGGGTTCAATTAATAAAACACACGGTAATTTATAATAACTGTATTAATAAAAGTAATAAGTTACATTAACTATAACTATTTATTTATATCCACATTTATGTCGACGATGTTTATTTCACGACAATCACTGGCCAAATGAATTATCCTGCCCTTAAGTGTTTATGTACTCATTGCTGTTTCTAGATTAATCCGTGTCTAGAATATTCCGAAAAGTTCAAAGACGTGCACAGCCGACGACGTCATCGCTTAGATCACCAGCTGATGTAGCGTCGCATGATACACATCATATTGCTCCTTCGTTAAAGAAAAAGTTGGGTCTCGGAACATATCATTCTTTGGTTCCAATGAGCGATGACAAAATCTACAGGTGGGACCCTTGTTGCATCGCGGCGTCATATGAAAGTAGCAGTCCATGGCCCTATCTGGGCGGAAGGGAATATTAAGGCCGGTAACCGCAGACTAAAATCTACACATCAGTGTGTTGGAATAACACCTCTAGCATGATTCCTACAATCTTCAAATCCAAACGGTCCAACTACAACCCAATTTTGGTACGTCTAATCTCAAGGTGTCTTATTGCAATATTTGTCCACGAGAATGGGCCAGAGCCTCTCATAAGACACGATAGGTTGGCCTTAGACTTGACAGTCCTTTCATGATCAAATAAAAATGGATTTTTTGCCGTTTGTTATTTGTAGACTCCTCCCAATCGCCGGTCTCTACTGTCGTAATTCTCTGATTCTGCCTAATATTTCTATAAATTTTTTAACAATTCCTCTAGATATTTGCAGGTCTCGGGCTACGCAATGAGTGACCGCATAGTCTGCCGGGATAGCAAATAAATCTGATTGCTTCTCGAATGTCACCCCAAATTGAGATTTTCTTGAACCAGAGGACTCCCCAATTCTTCAAAGGTTGATAGTTTGTAGCAGCTATCTAATTGACGAAAGTCAGTAATTTCGTCATTATTGTCTCCATATTGTATGGCTAATCGATTAAATGCACGACTCTTGGTTCGTTATGAAGTGTAAGCTTTATGCAGTAAAGTATATCGTTAATCCGCTTTAACACCTCGTATGGCCCTCTCATTTCTTCTGAAGTTTCGGGGACAAGCCTCGTCGACATTGTGGATTACACAACCAAACTGGGTCAGTTGCTGGTAACCATCTTCTTCAGCGTTGATATTATAGATTTCCTTCATTCTATGGCTGGCGTGCTGGATATTATCTTTTACTTGATCACGGATATTGTTCAGCCTTTGTCGAAGAGTGCTAACATAGTTTTCCCCCGCAATATCTTCTCCAGGCTTGTTCCCAAACTTCAAATCACAGGACAGCCGGAGTCCTCTATTAAACAGCACGCACGCTGGCGATTGTCCAGTAGTTGCTTGAACAGATAACCAGTATGCCAGTAGAAATAATGGTAATTGCTCGTCCAAATCTTTCTAATGTTCGGAGACCACTTTGGATACATTCCCCATCAGGGTTTTATCATCCGCTCTACAATTTCATCTGAATGTAGTTTCATGAGGACACCAAAACGATTGACAAACTCTTTTGTAATAATGTCCGCTACAGTTTCAGCCTCTTGATTGGATTGAGCATAGGCTTCGAACCACTTAATTAAATAGGCCATGACTACTATGATTTATTTTTGTCGCTTTCTGGGAAAGGGTCGGCGGTGATGATTCTTTCGTACGGGCTTCGAACATTGTATTGGCGCATAGGTGCACATCAGTTCATTACTTCCGGCGGAATTAACACATTTTCGGCCCCACTTTTTTAGATCTCGTAAACAATTTACCCAGTAACATCTCTGGAGCACCTTCAGCGTTTCATGAACGCTAAAATATTCCCCAGGCGCACCATTGTGGAGTTCTCGCAATACCTCTGGTAACCTTTTCCAATTAATGTTTCAGGAGATTGTCTACTATGATCAAGGAATCCCATTGTGCTCAATACAACTTTAATTCTCATGAACAAGGGCCAATTTCTTATGTGTCTATTTAACTATTTTGCTTCCAAACCCAGAAGACAGCGAAACAAAAATTAGCTTCTTGATCTGCACGCAAATTGTCAGGTTGTCATTGGTCATCAACCACGGTGGTTTCAAGAGCGTTGGCCAATTTGTCTTCGATTCAGTTGCAATTCCGACAGTCTTCTGAGCAGGGCTTTCTGGAAAGAGCATCATTCTTCATATTATATTGAAAAGTCTTTCCTACTGCAATCACATCATGAAATCATACCTGGCAGGTATTCCATAAATGTTCTCTCAGTACTGTATCCATGAGCCTGTTGAACGTAGCTGGCGCTTTACATAACTCAAATGGCATGACCGTAAACCGCCAGAAGCCAATAACTGAACTAAACGTATTCCCACTTCCCAAAAACCGCTTTTAAAATCGAGAGTCGAGAACCATTTTCATCCTTCCATGGTGTCTAGTGTATCGCCTATTCACGGTAAAGGATAACTGTCTTTTTTGTTACATTATTCAATCGGCAATAGTCCACGCAAAACATGGTAGATTCACCCTCCATTTTCACAAGGACCACTGGTGAAGCCCACGGACTATTTGAAGGTTCAATTACCCCCTGGCTTTACATGCCTCGGATAATTTACTCGGCTTCCTCACGTTTTGCCAGCGGTAGCCTCCTGTGTCCTTGTCCTGTTGTAACTGGATCGTCTGTATTTATTTTATGCATGATGATACTGGGTCTTCCTTTCCTCATTTTGTTGGATTAAATCTTTAACTTGGTTCTGTGTTTCCTGCTTAATCCTTGACAAGCTGAGTCGAGTCGATTATCTTGGAAGATTTCTCAGAAATTCGCGTGAATAGATCGTTTTTCTTCAACACTGTGAACTACGGCCTACACAAGCTAACATCATACTATAGTACCCCCTTTTAGTATAGTTTATATATATATATATATATATATATATATATATAGTGTTTATAAGAATTTTATTTTTCTTTTTTATTTTATTGGCCGTGTCTTAATATTAAAAATAATAGATTTTTTATTGGTTTTAGCGACCTTTTATTGAATTTTGATGTTTTTACGACGTTTCGACTTTTATTAATTCAGTCTTTTTCAAGTATCTGGAAACAAGAATTATTACAATGAACATGAGAACTGTGTTTGTTTCGTGTGATAGATATAACAATTAAATTAACAATTTTAAATTTAAAATTAGATTAAAAAATTAATTACAAATTGGGTTAGCATTTAACGTTGAAAATTAAATAAAATTAATTTAAAATAGCTTAAATGAATGGTAGGGGGACATTAAAGTGATTAACATCTGTATGAATGAATTGGAGACTTAACGATTAAATTAACAATTTTAAATTTAAAATTATATTAAAAAATGATTACAAATTAAGTTAACATTTAACGTTGAAAATTAAATAAAATTGGAAAGTTGAATTACAATTCAACTTTCCAATTCATTCATACAGATGTTAATCACTTAAATGTCTCCCTACCTATTCATTTAAGCTATTTTTTATTTTTATTTTATTTAATTTTCAACGTTAAATGTTAACTAAATTTGTAATCATTTTTTAATCTAATTTTAAATTTAAAATTATTAATTTAATTCATTCTTACAGATGTTAATCACTTTAATGTCCCCCTACCATTCATTTAAGCTATTTTAAATTAATTTTATTTAATTTTCAACGTTAAATGCTAACCCAATTTGTAATTAATTTTTTAATCTAATTTAAAATTTAAAATTGTTAATTTAATTGTTATATCTATCACACGAAATAAACACAGTTCTCATGTTCATTGTAATAATTCTTGTTTCCAGATACTTGAAAAAGACTGAATTAATAAAAGTCGAAACGTCGTAAAAACATCAAAATTCAATAAAAGGTCGCTAAAACCAATAAAAAATCTATTATTTTTAATATATATATATATATATATATATATGGTAAATTCAATTTGTTGGCGATTTAAAGTCTGGTTTTACTTCAAAATGTATATATTTAAAACAATCCTACATGTTTCCGCAAATGATGCATTTTTCAAGGAATATAAAATATAAATCTATATTTTATATTCCTTGAAAAAGGCATCATTTGCCGGAACATGTAGGATTGTTTTAAATATATACATTTTGAATAAAACCAGACCTTATATCGCCAACAAATTGAATTTACCATAAGATACAAAGATCACGAAATAATTATCTATATATATATATTGTATCAACCTTGTTAGATTATTTTCAACAAGGTAAGACCATGACAGGCTAATATTGTATATTCCTTTTGGCTAAACAGGACAATAAAATGCAACGCAGAAGATAAATGCATAACTGTATTTCGAACTGCTTCCTCGCCTAGTTTATTTATCAGATTTGGCCTTATTCGACTCTTTCCTTTTTTCTAGACTGAAAACTCTGCTAGGCGGCAAAATATTTGTGTCGAATGAGAAGATAGTGAAATTTATATTTTCAACAGACTGACAAACAAGCCTTACTTTTCTGAAATAAATATAAAGACTTAAATATTGGTGGACTAAATTCAAGGGTAGTTCGTAGGAAAATAATATTTTTTTTCTAAAAGTTTGTGTTTTCTTGTCTAAGCTCACTAATTACTGAACCTCACTCGCATCAATTATGAACAGTATTGCATTTGTTTCTGGAAACGAAGACGCAATACCATTTAATTGAATCTATACTTTGCTTGAACTAGTACCAATTCTTTAGTAATATTACCAAAAAATGTATTATTAACGCAACTGGTACATTGAGAATAAAGAACGAGCGACATCACCCTAGCGTTTTAAAGTAAGATACACTTTAGACGTCGTTAAGCTGATTTTCATATTACGCTAGTAACTTGTGCAAAACAACTTTAAGAACTATGAGAAAGGTAACACCTTTCCTTAGTTGATAAATAAAGAGAGGCGTTCAGCGTGGATAAGTTAGAAATAATTGAATGTGCAATTGATTTTGTAGTAAATTGCTCAATTAAAATAAGTGAATAATGAAATTCTGCATTCTTCTATGCCCAAGATGCCCTAAGATAAATTTGCTACGCTGCCCTATTCGTGTGTTTAATGATATTCGATTACGTCTCGTAAACGCTCATTTCTCTATAACCGACGGATAACGAAAGTTAAGCTTTTAAACAATTCTGTTTTTGCATGTTACTGGTTTTAGTCGCAAAAGTCAAGCTATAGATATCAGACAGGTTAATATTAGACTTAGGGACTAAAACACGAAACTACGAACAATATTCTTTGAAAATGCTAGAAAATGCAGTTTATTACAAAGAGGCATCTCAAAGGTTGTTCATGCATCTGTTGGGGCACCGCTAATGGTTTCACTTTTATCCCTGCAATGTGTAGGACTGATGGTCCTACTGGTTCAATTGGCGACCCTAGGCTGTCGAGAGAGTGGAATAGTGTTTAGAGAGACCATCTTTTTTACTTAGTATATGTGCCATTTATTAAAAAAAATCGTTATGTAAAATACCAATTCTTCTACATCACCTTTTAAACAATAAGAAGATCTAACAAAAGTACAAAAAAAAAATGACGGTTGTCACTAAAAAAATGATGATGACGACATTGTGCAAAAAAAAAAAATTCCCCATAAGCATTTTAAAAACAAGAATTGAGCTGTCTGGGCGATATTCTTAGAAACATTATAGAATGCTTACATGAATTTTGCTCAAAACTTTATCATAATTGTTTACAATTTTCTTCTTTATTTCTTCGATTACATTGCTGTAAACTAGATCAACATACGAGTAGTTTTTGCGTAAGGTAAATTCGAGAGGAATATGTCTACGGGTGCATTCTTGGAAAAAAGAACTAAAAATAATATTACTTAGTTTTGTAAGTAGAATATTCTAAGAAACGATTACATTACACAAATAAAAATAAAATTCCGTTTGCTCAATTCATGTGGATGAGCTAGCCATAGAACAAAGTTCGCCGTTTACCTGTACCATCTTTCATTTTCTCCATATTTTCTTAATGAACTGCAACTTTAATATGCTGTATTATGTTGTATATTTTCTCGCAATTAACCTACAAAATGGCATTTTAACTTTAACCATTTTCTTAAATGCACGCAGAGAATTAAATTTACCGCTTTTATACAGGCCCTGCTAATTCATTTGTAGTCCATAGATTGCACTTTACATACAATTGCATTTCAAATGAGATTTTAATAGTTACTAATTCTCGTATGCACTAAGTTCAACATGTTTCGTATATATACACGTAGTATTGTTACACAGAAGATAGCTGAAGAGCTCGATGGGAGCGGTCAACTTGATGTAATATATACTGATTTTACACGAGCTTTTGATACCATTGATCATGTGATATTGCTGCAGAAATTAAGTGCATTTTCTCTGTTCTAATGCTGCGATGTAATGTTTCTAATGCTTTGATTGGGTTACGTCATAGTTATCTTAAGAATAGGCACAATTACGTGTATTACAATGGCTTTAGATCAGAGCCTTATATTTCCACCTCTGGTGTGCCGCAGGGCTCTAACTTGGGACCACTGCTTTTCATTATGTTCATCAATGACCTGCTAACTTCCATACCTTGTGCAGTCTTGGCCTATGCAGATGACCTTAAGATTTATGTCCATATTAAATGAACTAGGCATCACTTTTCTGCAGAACGCACTGAACGTTGTAGTTGAATGTTGCATGAGAAACAAGTTCTTTAATCTTAATATTAGCAAATGCAGTTTCGGATCTTACACGACGAAACATAATACTCTGACGGCTACTTATTTCATCCATGGGGAACCTGTTGCCCGTTCCAATAGTGTTTTGGATTTGGGTACCACGTTTGATAACCAGATGAATTTTTCGCAGCATCTGATTAACGTTACCTCATCGGCTGTCAAGACACTTGGCTTTATTATACGTATCACCAGAGATTTTGATGATCTCAGCTTTGTATTACGCATATATGCGCTCTAAGCTTGAATAGAGATCGGTTGTGTGGTATCCTTATTATACAATCCAACAACAAATGGTTGAGAAAGTGCAGAGAAGATTTTTAAAGTATATATCTTTCAAATTGGATGGAGCTTGTCCCGAGCATAATATTGACTACAATCTTCTCTTGCACCGGCACAACATGGAATCGTTGAGTGCGCGTTGAGAGCAAATGAATGCTTTTTTGAGAATTTTTTAGAAAAATTATCAGCAACGAAATTGATTCGCCCTGTTTGCTTTCTCGAGTTAGTTTTCATGTGCCGCGTCTTTCGTCAAGAAACGTTCCCACATTTTCTGTGCCTAGTGTTTACGCATGCTTAGTGAATCCCGATAGACTATACGATGACATATTAATTTTAACGAGTAATTTGTGAGATACTTGCCTATTATATGAAGTGTTTTAGTTTTCTATTTATAAGCATACATAATGTACTTTTTTCTTCATGTTAGCGATATGTATCACTTTCAAACTTTTAATTTCAATTTGGTTGCTCTGTAATTGGATAGATCTGTTGGGTACAAATATATTATTATTATTATTATTAGTATAGAAGTGAGAGTCATGTCCGCTATGAATATCGTGTACTGATGATTTCTAATGAGAATGAAATGCAAGTATATACACGTTTCGATATAGACTGGCTTTCAGGCATTTTTTCAATTTTCCTCACCATCAGGGAGGTTGACGTCGCGACGTGTTGCATTAGGCATTCTTGTACAAACTTTGTTTGTCGGATTAAGGTAACAAATTTGGCGACAATTGCATATAAAGTGATATATTTAATAGTTATTTATTCGCGTATACATTAAGTTCAAGATTCTATTTCATGTTTAAAATATTTAAATATCAAAGTGAAGTGTATGGTATCACTGCGTTCATATGTAAAATTAGACTCTTCGTCCAAAAAATTAAAAATACAGTTTACAAGCATTTGAAAATAAATATAATTTTGTTTACGTCATATTCATGGGAGAAATGAGTAAAAACAAAAACGCAATATTACAGGAATTCGCTTAATTTAACAAATACTTCAACTTGTTTGCTCAGAAAGGTCGGCCGATCAATTAATTTACTGTACATAATTTTGCGTTCCGCAAATATAGCTCTACATGAAATGTTTCATGCGATTCAAATAAGCTCAATCCAATTGAAGAAATTAAATGGGGTTAAAAAGTAGGACTAATATCCAGCTTATTACTTGAATATTCTGTGTAATAATCTGGTGATTTGATTTATTTAGAAAAAATGTGAAATTGCCACATTAAGGTTATTAAAAAAAATTAATACTAGTAATTACTTCTGTAGATACAAGTTTGTTTGTTTATCTAGATTAAGGTTACCTGTTAATTGAAAAATATATATTAAAGAAAGGTTAAACGATATATCAAATTAAATAACGTTTAGTATTTGAATATTAGGGGTAGTTATCGAAAAAAACTTTTTTGGAAATTCAAAATATCAAACTCATAAATAATTGTCTCTGTAGACCCACATAGGATGTGTGGTAATGAAGTTCCCGGAATGGTACCAAATAGAAAAACACAGTATTACAAAAAATTTTGATATTTATTTAAAGTAATTGCAATACACATTTACACACACTTATTGCAACGTTTCAAGAGTTTTTGAAACCAGTCAACAAGTACAGCCGAAGAAATGGTGTTCAATTCGACGGTTGCATTTTTCTGAATATCTTCTACGTCTTCAAATCGTTTCCCTTGAGGACAGATTTTACTAGGAGAGAGGAAAAAATCTACCGGTGCCCGGCTCGGTGAGTAGGGTAGATGATTAATCTCAATAACTCTTCTTTCGCGAGAAATGCCCTTACAATTAGTGAAGAATATTACGATTCATTGTCATGTAACAAAACCCACCTACCTTTTTCCTGATATTGTGGTTGTGTTTCGAGAAATGCGAGAAATTACTTTAAGATAATTTGCGTCAGTAACTGATCGTCCTTCCAGTGAAAATTCTTTATGGATTACACCCTGGGCATCGAAAAATGTAATCATTATAATTTTGATTCTGGATTTTTGCAAACTAAACTTTTGGTTGAGTTTTGGTGATGTTTTTTCAACCATTGCATGCTCTGGCGCTTCGTCTTAGGATCGTACTGAAACATCCATGATCCACCACCAGTGACAATGCAGTTAATAAAATATGCAGCGTCACGACAATTCTGAACAAATTTCTTCGCAAGAAGTAACTCTTCTCTGTTTCTGCTGATCCGCAGAATTGTGCGTCCCGAACTTTGCTCCAATCTTTTTCTTTAACAAATCTTCATGCAACATTTGTCGGATCATCGCCTTATTTGTGTTTAACTCTTCTGGCATTATTCGAAGGGTCATTTGTCCATCACGTGCCTTAAGTTCACGCACTTTTGCGATCGTATCCGCATTTCGACAGACTGACGGACGTCCAGTTCTAGCATCATCTTGTACACTCTCACGTCCACCTTTAAATCGCTTAAACCACTCAAACACAGTGCACTACCTAAGGTGTTATCACAGTAGACAGATTTCAACGTCTCGTAAATTTCGATTGCAATTTTACCTAATTTATAGCAAAATTTAATATTTACTTGTTGCTCCATTACGACTGGCAGAAAGAAGATGTGCACGCTATCATCCTACCCAGAAACTAACAACTGTTATATCTTCGCTTGACCGCCAGTTATTGGGGAGACTGTGCTATTTAATTTTGCTTCTATTTCAGGTGACTGCACTACAGAAGTCTCAATGGGGGGAATAAATTGCCATACCTCGTATACCACCAAAATTTTGCCCAATCGAGCCTCGCAAAACACCAAATTTTTCCATATTTTTTTTTATAATAATGGACGAAATTATTTGTTTTTTAAAGTTGAAAAATTTTAATAGGATGTAAAATAGTGGTAAAAAAAAGTATTACTCTAGGGCATAGTTTTTCAACTTGCGGGTACAAGGGAGTCGTGGTGATATTAAATGGGGGTTGCGAGATATCCTAAGCAATAACGAAAAATCTTTTTATAAGAAAAAATCATTTCTTATAAACATTTTTCTCACAATAAGTATAGCAAGCGCCAAATAAGATGGCGAGTGGAATGGGTGCGCAGTAGTCATTTTTAAAAACGTGCACTTACTCAAGTAATTGTCAGAATATATTTGTCAGTGACGGAACATTTCTTTGCCAGGGGATCATAAAGTGATACACGCTCATACGCGAGAAGTAGTTTTTAATGTTACAATTATTTTTATAAACAGAAAAGTACATCATTGCTCTTAAGTGAAATACATATTTAGAATCAGAAATATTAGTTGATAAAACTACAGCAAGTTTAATTGTTAATGTATATAATGAGAGTGACAGTGATGACGACAACTTCAGTTCCGAAGAAGATTAATTTGTTTAATCTATTGTAAGGAAATAAACCATTTATAAATTAAATATTCTTTATACATATTGCTATGAATTGTGATTCTATATACTGCTTATTCACAATTCACAACCAATGTGTCCAGCTTCGATATTCAGTCGGTTTAATTTCCAGGATGTGACTGCTTTTCCCTCAGGATTCCAATCGGAAAAGTGGAAATTAATTAATAAATAGTTGAGCGCCACTCAAAGAGAAAAGTTATGAAAATGTTTTTAAGTTACTTGTAAACTTCTAGAAGTAATGTTAAATAAAAAACACAATAAACTTTAATTGAAACTTTAATACAAAAAATAAAAAAGAAAAAAAAATATCTTTATGGAGTAAAAAGATAAAAATATTGCGTCATTAAACAATATTTTTAAGGTAAAATTACTGGACCATATAATTAAACTTCCGATCAAAGTTAAAACGATCAAAGTTAAAACTAATAAATTACAAAGAAGTGTTCTAATTTCTCCCAGAATATTTAATGTAAACAACTCATATATGACAGCCCGAATTAAAACTCTAATGCGTGCGCAAGCCACACGAAAAATATATGCCCTTGAATCCAAGCGAACAAAATTTTAACGTTATAGAATTTTTTTACTTTAGAAATTTTAAAAAACGTTCTTTGTCATCTAATTCATATAACTAAGCATGTAAAATATATATATCCAAATTAATACAATGAAAATACACAGTTCAAATCATTCAAATAATAATAATCATTATAATTAGTAATAATTTAATTACTTACTTAAATGAAAAAATATTTTTTCACGAGACACCTTGAGTTAGAAGAACGTACAAAATTAACTACGAGATCAACAAACTCGTATAAATATATCGGTACTGAATTCAAACACAACCACCAATTAATAAAAATTACGAAGCTACTTAACACAAAGATAAAGATTTATCTTTTAAATTACGTCTTCACAACTCAGATAACATTTAGTGTCTGCGGAAATGGCATGGAAAATAGGCGTACTACAACAACGCAAGTCAAAAATATAAAAATCAAAATAAAAATTGCATTCATAAATAATAAATTTCAAGATTATACACTGGCATCAAAAATAAATGTACATACATAAAATAATATAACTTTTCAAAATGTTGCGGGGAAAAAACCACAGCAATATGCAAGCAAATGGATTTGTGTTTTGCGATATTCTTAACTATGTATTTGTACATTTAAATCTCATCAGACAGGGCACAGACACGCCTGGCGTCTGGTATTGTACCTCCCTTACCACGTTTCTAAACGGTATATGTGTACATATTCTATTTTACACATGATGTTAGTTAATCTGTTAGTATTATTCTATTTATAGTAAACTCAAAATTACAATAAATTTAAGGTTTTATGCATTATTTAATTTTATTTATCTGATTTTTATTTATTACCTTGAAATTCGCCGAAACCAATATATGTATAAGAATGTTTTCATCTAGATTTATTTCATTCACAAAATAAATTATTCAACTTTCCTGCTCTTTTCTGTAAAAACGCACTACATTTAAATTATTGAAATAAAATCATATAAATTTACATGGAAGTCCAAAATATTTCAGATGACATGTATTTCTCTTGGTGAACGCGGAATCTATTGCGAAAGATCTACATGCAAAAAGAAAAAAGAGAATTCCTATCCCAATCGAATATCAAATATGTATACCATCATTTCATTCTTTCATATTTTCAGTTAGGTTTATATTGAAGTATATCCGCACATTTCATTTCATCGTTGGCAATACATTCATATTAATAATTTACATCATCATGTATACTTATCTCCGCATACAAGGCTTTTTGCCGACTTAACCTGTCGAATTTGATGTAATAATTACTTAGTTTTAACTCGAATTTACGTGTTAAGTATGTTATCTATTTTTCAGGCGCCTATTACCTAGAATAGTTTGAAATTAGTTTTCAAAACTTTGGGCAGTTAGCGTTTGCTTGGAAGTATGTGCTCTCGTAATTAATATTCAGTCTGAATTTTGTCCATTTATCACCGGTTTTTGCAATTAGAGCTTTTATTGTCAACTCGTACCATCCGTGTCAATATTCGAGTTATAAATCAGCTAAACGTGATGTTTATATTAAATTTTCGAAAAGGAACAACTGAATCGTGAACGAGTCTTGTTGTTTTATTCAAAAATCGTCAACAGTATTTGCATATCCGGTATAATTAACAGCGAGAATTTTTTATTAAAATTTATATTGAAAGAGAAAATCGAAATATATTTTTAATATAGACAATTGCTAAATACTTAATAATTTTAAAATGTTTACTTGCAATCAACTAATTTTAAAAAGTATAATATGTAAATAAATGACTCTACTAATAATGATAGATAATAATTTGATGAGTAACTCATAACTGTTTTAAGTTAAATAGTTTTCCACAAATAAAATAAGTAACACTATTTCCATGTTCGTAAAAGGATTTTCGATTGCATTGTGCCTAAATGATGAAAAACTATAGTAGATATATGGAAAATTTTAATTATTATTAATTATACATAATTATATAGCACACAATTGGTTTCAAGAATATATACGTAGGTATAAAATCAGATCAATGTATTAACGTAAGCCAAACGTTAAATACATAGGCTATACGTAGGTACAACGTACAGTACTGTACAATAAAAGCTGGAACAACTCGTAATGCCAATATCTAGTTGAGTTGTAAATCTTGCTTCAATGCTGACATGTGATTATAAGTGGCACAGGAACAAGGCATTATGTAAGGAAAATAATAATAAATTTAAATAAAATTCAATACGAAGGCATTGCTTTTTAACAGAACACAGTAAATAATAGAATAAAGACATTAGATAAAAGCAATGAATATATTTATATTTGGTTATATCGCCTTTTGCGGCAATGACTTGGGCTAATCTCCTTGACAATGAACGAATTCAATTTCTTGTTATGTCCTCTCACAGTTCTTCCGCATTGCGAGGATGAAAATTACTTTTATAAATATTTTTGACCTTAAATCCCGGTACATTTTCAAGTGGGTTTAGATGTGGTCTTTTTGGAGACTATGGTAGAACTTCTATATTGTGATTCTGGAACACCTGTCCAACATCACGGGCTGTATGAACGGGGCAATTGTCTTACAGAAATATATAGTTATTGTCTGGAAACGTTTGTGCTATAGATAGTAGCATTACATGCTCCGACATATTGAAGATAGCGACAACAAAAAGTTTATATTTTTGACCATAAGTCCCCGTACATTTTCAAGTGGGTTTAGATGTGGTCTTTTTGGAGACTATGGTAGAACTTCTATATTGTGATTCTGGAACACCTGTCCAACATCACGGGCTGTATGAACGGGGCAATTGTCTTACAGAAATATATAGTTATTGTCTGGAAACGTTTGTGCTATAGATAGTAGCATTTCATGCTCCGACATATTGAAGATAGCGGCAACAAAAGATTTATCAATTTTCCAGCATACATCCAAACCAGCCCCACATCCAGGTCCATGCGTTTACCGAAAACTTTCCTAAATTCTGTGAGCGGTAAAGATAATTTTCATCAAGTCGAGAATGATGTGATCTATATACTCTCACTTTTCCGTTGTAAGACGATTGAAAGCATTTTTCATCCGTAAATATTACTCTGTTCCAGTAGTTCTCCCCATTATTGATATTATTTAAAGGGAATAGTAATCGCGACTGTTTATTTTCGTCGGTTAATAAACCCTTTGACGAGGCAATAGAATTTTTGAAACTGGAAACACGTATCTTTGGCAGGCTGTAGATCTAGATGCTAGAAAAAATGTTTCTGTAACTGCTTTCCTCATCATCAATGCTGCTTCTAGTGCGTCCAGAACCGATTTTCCTTGCTAAAGACCCGGTCTGCATCTTTTTTCATTTCATCAGTCGATTTAAATGTTGAGGCATCTTTAATGGTGTTACAATGTTTAGAAAATTTCAATTATGTTGCTGTATAATTCTAATGTCTGAAGATTTACGGGAAACATAAATTGACATTCCATGTGTATGAGACCTTAATTACGCAACATAAATATATATGTCTCAGATTTTATTGGACAGTACTGTATATTCATACATACATACATTCGCTGAACACAGACGTAGCCGTTACGGTATTGTGCACTTACTGACACCGATATTGCCAGATAATTACCAATTTTGACAGAGTAATTAACAACCAACGTACATATACAAGTTGTGGCCATTATAACTTCGGAATTAATGGTAATTACAATTTTCCAATCAATAATGTTTATTGCTCCACATACTAGTACGCCAACGTTTTCATTCAGGAAAAACATAAACATTTTTTCAGTTGTAATCGAGCCATTCCATTTTTTTCAATTATGTATATTGGTAATTAAATATATTTGAAATGGCTGTACGTTATAGTTAACGCAAGGACAATTTCTGGCGGTGCACTTCACTACTCCTACGAGGATAAAATAACAATCTCTAGGAATATATGCATTACTCGCAATCAAATAACTTACTGGGTTTCCTAGTTCTGTATACAGTGATGGGTAAATGCGTAGAACCATGTAAATATCTGTTAAATTTAAAAAATAATTGTAATAAAATTTTAGATTCGAATATTAGAAATGAACAGTCCATTATTAGCAGTGTTTTAAGTATATTTAAATATACAGAGTGTTTGTGTGGAATGTACTAAATTTATAATTTTTTAAATTGAATGCCTTTTTTTACATTTTGGGATTCTCGTCGATAACACGATTTCAACAAACTACAAACACTTGAGGTCTAAAGTATATTTTATTTATTAATTGGTTAAGAAAAGAAAATAAAGTGGTCATACAAACAAAATTAAACATATTTTAGGAGATTTTCACCTAAATCTTGCAAATTTCTAGGTCGAGTAAGATTCACTTGTTACAATATTTTGTTAATCGGATGCGTGCGTCGAATTTTTCCAGCATTTGCGTATACGAGAGTACAATGTTTATCTATATATCGTGTATCTCGTTCACTTGGATTCTAAGGTTCAGCAAGTTGCCAGTGGGTTTAGTGGTAGTGTTTTATTTTTTTGTTTTGGTTTAAGAGTAATTTTTGGAAAATTAGACAGGATGATGCTTTGCACTAAATACCCAATTAAGAAAACAGTATAGGCAGGTTCAAGTTAAGAGTGTCGTAATTAGAACTCAAGGCTTTGGCTTTGTAAGTTTACGCTATCGCTTTTGTCCTAGCTGTTAATCCACTTAGGGTATATTAGAGCCGATATTTCAAATGGCGGCGGATAGTATGGCACCTGAGATTATGTTTCCAGCTAAGCTGAACATTAGGGTGGCAGCTATTTTGAAAAATGTCGAATTTCGAGAACTGCGCCCCCTTATTTTTTTACACTTGGTCTAAATAGTGTATGGTGAAAATTTGAGCCAAATCGGATAATTCTAAACAGCGCCACACAGAGGTCAAAAGGTCAAATTCGTCATTTTTCCCAAGAAATTTACTATAAAATCCGTATTTTTTCGAATTTAACAATAAAAATTACTAAACGTGTTGTTTTCTTTTCAGCTGTTAGGCTCAGATAGTTTTTTGTCTGAAATAATTGACATTTGGAATTTACTGCAAGTGAGAATTAATGAATATTAAATCACATTCTTACATGTAAATGTCGACTTATTTGATGCGTTCGTAACTACAATCCGACAAACTAAGTTTGTACCAGTATGCAGAACACACCCTTTCGCGACAACGAACTTCCTGGTGATTAGGTTAATTAAGAATTATGAAATACTGAAAAAACAAGTCATCAACGGGAGGAAACGTACAGACGGCGTTTCGTTCTGGTTGGAACTTTTCAATGCACGGTATTCCCTCGAAGACGGACATTGCTTTTTCATTTCTATACTTTCTGTATATATAGTTAACATTTGGAATTTACTGCAAGTGAGAATTAATGAATATTAAATCACATTCTTACATGTAAATGTCGACTTATTTGATGCGTTCGTAACTACAATCCGACAAACTAAGTTTGTACCAGTATGCAGAACACACCCTTTCGCGACAACGAACTTCCTGGTGATTAGGTTAATTAAGAATTAAGAAATACTGATAAAACAAGTCAATCAACGGGAGGAAACGTACAGACGGCGTTTCGTTCTGGTTGGAACTTTTCAATGCACGGTATTCCCTCCAAGACGGAGATTGCTTTTTCATTTCTATACTTTCTGTATATATAGTTAACATTTGGAATTTACTGCAAGTGAGAATTAATGAATATTAAATCACATTCTTACATGTAAATGTCGACTTATTTGATGCGTTCGTTTTTTTCAGTATTTCTTAATTCTTTTTTCAGTTTTTTCAGTATTTCTTAATTCTGAAATAATTAACCCTAATAATGCCATGGGTCAGAAATGGCCCATTATTCACAATTTTCATACATTTTCTTATTCAAATGCAAATATGTCCTTTTAATGCGCTATAACCGGAGTTCGATATAAACGTACTAGTTTCTGTGAAATATTAATGAAAGACCGTTGGGAACGGAGAAGTTATATGTTGTACGCGATAATTGTTTATAGCCGGTGTTTATTATAACCGAACTCCGGTTGTAATAAACATAAATATTTATTTATATGTAAATACGCCATATACTCATTGTGTAAACATACCTTCGTGTAAATGCGCCATATATTCAATTACTTAAAAAGGGGACTCGCAAATACACAATAGTTGGCAATTGCATAAAGTTCACACTTCTATATTTATATTTTAAAAACGTTTCTGAATTTCGGGTGTGTTTTGATTTCAATTTGTATTGTGTAAGAAATGCCAAATTTAAGAGAAGAAATTTATCTGGTTGGATTTCCAAGTTTGCAGGTAACAGGAGCAAAGCTGCCATCAAAAGGAGACTGCCTAAAAGTTTTATTTTTTAATACTAGAGTAGCCAAATTAAGTGTGGAAGAAAGTGCTCGCATAGTTGTTAAAGAATGCTCAATATTTTGGGAAAAAGCTAAGATTCCGGTGCAGCAATTTCACCGAGTTGTTAAAAAGCTTGTGGATTTGCATGAAGATTGGAGAAAGCTTGTTAAAACTAGAAGAAGAGATGGAGACACGTATAGTATCAGAAGAGAATAATGGAAAAGTGGCCTAAATGATTTATTTGATATTGCTCATTAAGTCTTATTAAAGTAGAAGAAGACAAAAAGTTTTTAATAAAAAAGAGATTAAAAGGTCGGCCTGGCAGCATGCTTGGAATTGATTATAAGTTATTAAAAAAGAACGAACGAACTCAAAAACGATTCGAGGCGGAGGAAGAGAGAAAGAGAAGAACTATGGAAAATCCATCGACATCAACAGGTAATTCTAATAAGTCGTTATTTACTTATGATCAAAAATCGTTAATATTTGTTTGTATGTAGTATAACATTTTTAAAATTTTTATAGATGTAAATAATTTTCATGTGCCAGATTCCGAATCTGAGTTCGAAGAAAATGAAGAAAAAAGGGAAACAACGCCAACAAATAAAAACAAAAGAAACGTTTTTAAAATATAAAGATAGAAGTGTGGGAGTTTAGAGTATTTGGGAGTCCCCTTTTTAAGTAATTGAATATATGGCGCATTTACACGAAGGTATGTTTACACAATGAGTATATCGCGTATTTACATATAAATAAATATTTATGTTTATTACAACCGGAGTTCGGTTATAATAAACACCGGCTATAAACAATTATCGCGTACAACATATAACTTCTCCCGTCCCAACGGTCTTTCATTAATATTTCACAGAAACTAGTACGTTTATATCGAACTCCGGTTATAGCGCACTAAAAAGACATATGTATTTGCATTTGAATAAGAAAATGTATGAAAATTGTGAATAATGGACCATTTCTGACCCAGGGCATTATTAGGGTTAATTATTTCAGACAAAAAACTATCTGAGCCTAACAGCTGAATAGAAAAGAATACGTTCAGTAATTTTTATTGTTAAATTCGAAAAAATACGGATTTTATAGTAAATTTGTTGGGAAATACAGTATAACCTCCTTATAATGGACACTGACGGGGAATCCTAAAATGTCCAATATATGGAGGTGTCCAAAATGTGGAGGTGAAAAAAAAACGAAAAAAAATATTCATTCTCATATCAATTTAATCACACATAATAAGACGAAAGTCGAAAAAAATTTACAATACTTAATACACATACATACATACATATTTTATGCTAGATTTTACTTGAAATAATCATTAATTGTTGTTTGTCTTGCTTTTGCATTTTATGTTTAAATATCTCAGATTCACATTCAAGAAGAGCTTGAGAAATATTGTTAGCAATGTTAAAACTGTTAGTGCTTAAGAAATAGTTCTCAAGATCTTTTAATTTTTGATGGGCTTCTGAAATATTTGATATACTAGTTACAAATTCCTCTTCAATCTCATTTTCCATTTCATCACTGATATCAGTAATTTCATCGATACAATCTATAATGGAAACATTAGGATTTTCAGTAAATAACTCATTATCAATTAATGCGTATGTGCTTAAATCTAAATTAGTGATGTTAAAATTGGGAAATAAAAATGCTAATGGTATATTATCTTCTATATCGCACTCTGCACTTAGATCACTGTCACTTTGATTGAATCCGCATTTTTGAAAACAGTTTCTTACAGTCACAGGCGAGAGTTTTTTTCCAAGCAGCTGATATCCATATTAATGCAGTGACTACCGTAATGTTTTCTTCTACCATATCTAGTGAATTTTCAGTATCTATTAACGCCAAAAGCCTTTTTACAAGCATGCTCCGGTAAATTACCTTAAAGTTTTGAATCACACCCTGGTCCATAGGTTGACAATGCGAGGTAGTATTTCGAGGTAGAAAAACCAATTTTACGTTTTCCATCCAATCTTCGGATGAGAAGTGGCATTATCAAGAAACAAAATTACATGCCTTTTTTCTTTCTTCATCTTGTTATCAAAGTTCCTTAACCAAGCTGACATAATATCCAAAGTCATCCACGCTCTTTTGTTAGATATCCATCCTATCGGCAACTTATCCACATGAGCTCCTTTAAAACATCTAGGTTTCTTACTTTTACCGATGACTAACGGCCTTTCCTTATCACCCTCCATATTTGAACACAACAATATAGTTAGTCGTTCTTTTGCAGATTTTCCTCCGGCACATTTATCACTTCTTAACGCAAATGTTTTTGTCGGAAGGGCGCGGAAAAATAAACCGGTTTCATAAGCATTAAAAATATCTTTCGGAGAGTAATCTTTGCATATTAATTGCAACTTGACTTTCCAATCGTCTACATTTTGCATGTTTACATAGGCAGATTCACCACACACACTTTTAAATGATATTTTATGTCTTTGACAAAATTTCTCCAACCAACCATTAGACGCTTTGAATTCGGTGAGTTGTAAACTGTGTGCTACTTCCAGCGCCTTTTCTTTGAGTAGGGGTCCTGACATGGGAATATTTTTGTTTCGCACCTTACAGAACCAGTTGAACACTGCTCCGTCGGTTGCTAAACCACTAGTTTTTGGAAACTTCCTTTTTTGAGCTAGGTTTCCATTTTTCTCGAAAAGTTCTTTTATTTCACTTTTGTTTTTCACTATATCACTAATTTGCGACTTTCCGACACCAAACTTTTCCGCGAGCTTTCGGACACTTAAGCTTTGCTGTTCACTAACCGCAATAATATCAATTTTATCTTGGATTGTTAACCGCTTTCTTTTACTAGAATCCATGTTGACACTATCAAAGGCTAGTTCAAACTGATTCAAAATATCACTCCACTTATCACCTGACGAGTAGGCCAGTGGTAAACCGTCGTTCCTTTGTATTATGGGAAAAACCCGAGTAGATATACTTCCACGTGTGCACTTTGTACATACATATGTATTATGGGAAAAACCCGAGTAGATATACTTCCACGTGTGCAGCAATAAAAGTACATACATACATACATAATTGCAAAATTTTATTCGGCGCCGCCCGTCTTGTCTGTCCTTAATTAAGAGATATATTTACAGATGTTTTATTGCTTCGGTTAAATAAAGGGTGTCAGCGTCCGATTTATGGAGGGTCCAATATTAGGAGTGACTATAGTTAAGAAAACCCATTATAAAATTTCGTACCACAAAAAATGTCCATTTTTTAGAGGTGTCCGATTGTCGGAGGTGTCCATAATTAGAGGTTTTACTGTATGACGAATTTGACCTTTTGACCTCTGTGTGGCGCGGTTTAGAATTATCCGATTTGGCCCAAATTTTCACCATACACTATTTAGACCAAGTGTAACAAAATAAGGGGGCGCAGTTCTCGAAATTCGACATTTTGCAAAATAGCTGCCACCCTACTGAACATACGAGTATATATACCGACCAGGGAACAGGCAAAAGTCGCTCGAGCGATTGTGCTGCCGGGACGTGGTACCACGCATGGATCACAGTTCAATCAGGGAACAGGTGTAGGCGTATGCAAAATTGGTCCTGGAAGGAAGATATCGATGTGTCTGGGAAACCATACGATGGTTTTCCAGGCCGAATTGTTTGCAGTCGCAGCCTGCGCCGGCTGCGTAAACAAACAAATTAACATAATGACCGATAGTCAGGCAGTTGTTAAAGCCATTATAAATCCATATACCTGGTCTAAGCTGGTGAAATATTGTAAACAGGTCCTCAATAAACTGGCACAAGACAATACTGTGTCGGTGATACGGCTGCCAGGACATAGGGAATTAGCATAGGGCAATGAGCCGATGAACTGGGAAAAGAAGGTAATAATTAGAACTTCATTGGACCAGAACCTGTATGTGGAATCGCTAAGGATTCTACTAAAAGGATGATCTGGTTATTCTTTAATTGTTTCGACCTTTGCTTGATGTAAATCCATATCACTAATAAATAAAACACACATAAGATGTTTTAGATTTACACTTTATTAATAAAATTATGACAGCTGTTTCGCTAACACAGTAGCTTCTTCAAATTCAACTTAAGACTAAAGATACATACAAGATACAGCGTTAATCAGGTAGTTGACCCAAGTTAAAATTCTAGGATAGATCCTAGAATTTTAACTTGGGTCAACTACCTGATTAACGTTGTATCTTGTATGTATCTTTAGTCTTAAGTTGAATTTGAAGAAGCTACTGTGTTAGCGAAACAGCTGTCATAATTTTATTAATAAAGTGTAAATCTAAAACATCTTATGTGTGTTTTATTTATTAGTGATCTGGTTATGGCTAGAAATATAACATAAAAAGAAATGAAGGTTAACGGATTGTCAACTCCATTCTAAAACACTACTAAGGGAACAGGACGGAAGGTTTTCACCCAACCTAATTCGTAGTAACAGAAAAGAAATTAAAATAATTACAAACTTAATAACCGGACATTGTCGTTTAAGGAAGCATCTATAGGGCATGGCCTTGGTTAGCGAGCCCTGGTGTAGGAGATGTGAAAAATAGGAGGAAATTAGCCTTCATGTAATATGCACGTGTGAGGAACTGAAGGGACTCAGACAGAAACATTTCGGAAGAGATCTATTGGATCCTACGACGGTACCCAAACATCATGTGAGGAGGATAGTGTCTTTTATCGAAGACATATTGGAATATATTTGGGAAAGTACAAAGAGCAGTGTGCTCTAGTACCTGGACGTGCTGGCGTCCCACCCAAAACAGAAGAAGAAGGGTGTATTATCTATTTTTAAGATTTGTTATAATTCATGGTGTTGAAAATACTCTTAAATTAAAAAGGGGTCGAAATCCTGAGAATTGGCGCTACTGTGCTTGGATTTAAAAATTATGGCTTCAAGCAAACGTCGCAAGTCCCGTAGGTCATTTGCCTCTCTAAGTACAACTGCATACTTGGTAGTTCAAAAAAAGTATAATTCCATCAATCCGTTAAATTATTCATCCATGTAGAGATAATGTGCGACGTCATTTTGTATGGTAAATTGTGTAATTAGAGTTCAAATATTTTAATAATTAGAATAAAACTTATTGAAAATAAAATGCTAATTATTAATAAATTATCTTTCGAAGTTTAGACATTTTTTTTAATACTTAAAAGAAGTACTGTAATAAAACAAAAACATTTTAAATATTATTAAAACAAAGAAGTTACTGTTTGTGTGAAAATTGTTTTCCAGATATGCAGACTGGTAATTTACGTATTTTATGCCTCTGAGTGTTCTCCCATGCTGTCTTTTGTGACTGGGTTTTATGTAGCAAGGAAATTTTACTGGTAAAATTTGTCTTTCCCAGCATTATGCATTGACGGGTCTATAGCAAGACGTGTCTGCATATCTAGAAAGCAATTTTCATACAAATATTAACTTATGTTGTGTTCTCACGTATATAATATTTTGATATTATTAAAAATATTTCTGTTTTATACAAAAGATTGTGAGGTCCTATTAACTCAAGTATGTTTCAAATTGTTTTCGTTAAGTATTGTAATACGAAAACGCAATTAATAGATAGAAAACGAAATCGAAAAATACAAGACAAATAGTTGTGAGATGTAATATTCTGACAACATTGTCAAGGGCAGATAACATAGCATACAGATCCTAAAAGCCACAATAACAGGTCCTGTACGTTAATAATTTGTGTTACTGACTATTACGTACCTCGTCTGCAATCGTAGGTAGACTATATAAGATCATATAATTAAATTTTTCGATTATTTTCGAAGAATCTTAACTAAAAATATTAGAATGATTCAAAGAAACATTTTCAATATAAGATTCAACACAAAAACATTAATAATGGTGCACTTATATTGTGTTTCAATTTCGAATTTTGTTTAATTTGCACATAATTTTTTATTGCATAATATTTTGGTATTGTGAACTCGTCAGAGATTTTCTCGTTAATTAGTTTTTATGGAATTTTTAGAACAGAAGTATTTTTAAAACATAGGTATTTAGTTTTTTCATATTTCAATATTTACAGTAAAGAATCCTTTATTTAATTCATAGAATTAGCGGTACATTTACAATATTTCTCTGTTTTTTTGAAGGCGAGTGTGTAGGTAATTCTAGTAGGTGTAATGTTTGTTGTGCCAACATTATACGCCCCCACATTATTTGGAAAGGAAAATTTCCAGTTGCCAATCCACCTGTGTAAACCCAACACGAAAACAAATTTTCTCCAACGGCAAAAAACTAGAAAATGAAAATATTGATATTTATTTAAAAAACACTTGAAATTAAATTTAAGTGTTTCTATTGGATGATTATATTTACAAAATAAATATAATAAGTAACCAAATAAAAATAAAGTAAAAAGCAATACAATCCAAAAATATTAAATGTGGTCTTATATTTTTGTTTTATTAAAGTCAGCAAAGGGAAAAGAGAATTTAAAGCCAATAATAAGTTTTTTAAATTAATTTTATTATTGAATACTTTATTATACGACAGGAATATTATTTTCTACAATATATAAAAACACAACTTTATTTTTCAACACGATATCTTCAAGTGTGTTACAGTTTCAGTTACAATTTCCTTTGTTTTAAAAGTTTAGCGTGAATAAACATTTAATTATTATTAATTATAATGAAATAAATATAAATAAATTATACATTTAAGATTTAGTATTATATATTCTGTGATATTGGCTGCACCCTTTGTATAGTTTGTGTGGACTTTCGATAAGGCCGCTCATCGCGCGGGTCTTACGGACACTCGGTTTCTACGACTAGTGAGTAAGGTTGATATTTCTTGATGTACTCCGATAATCGAAATATGATTCAAGGCCTGCCCTATGTATTTTGGAAATTAACGCAGTTTGCGAATTCGACTAGGGCACAGTGAGAAAATTCGAAAAGAAAGTTTATTACCGTATCGAGTAATTGGACGTCCTTTGGCAAATAGACCTATGCAGGCTTCGAGCTTTTCTTTTGTCTGTCCATTCACTGGGAATTTATAATATTTCGCATTTGAGGAGAAAATCCAGATAACCAACCATTCATCGTAATTATAAAGTCAAGGCCACCTAGTTCTTATCTGAACACCTGTAGCAAGACCCGTACGTCGTTTTTTGTGGACCATCTGTGAAGTCTTACAGCCGTTAAGGTATTATACAAGACTTTTTTTGAATGCAGTGAACTTGAAAATTCTCGCCGATATTTTATTTGCTATAATTACGATTCCGAATTTTAATGCTTATCAAAACGGCATTTAATCTTAGTTTAATTCGTATATGTATTTGGTAGGGCTGGGCGATACCGGCGTTTTCGGTATCGGGTACCGATACCAATCGAGGTATCGATACTTAGCGATGTATCGGGTCTGTGCACGGTATCGATTCTGAGTACTGGAATCGGTAAAGTATCGATACCTTGGAATCGATACCTTGGAATCGATACCTTGGAATCGATACCTTGGAATCAATACCTTGGAATCGATACCTTGGAATCGATACCTTGGAATCGATACCTTGGAATCGATACCTTGGAATCGATACCTTGGAATCGATACCTTGGAATCGATACCTTGAATCGATACCTTGGAATCGATACCTTGATTCGATACCTAGGAATCAGTATTCATAACCCGTTTTCTAGGTGTCGATTGTTTGATATCGGTTTCAAGAGATGTAAAATTAATTTACCGATTCTACCATAACTACGGTATGAAATTTGCAATATTGTGATATTTTGTTTTTTTTGTTAGTAATAATTAAAGTTATGTCATAATATGGAATTTGCTACGCATAATAACCAACGTCTTTAAAATATATATTATGCATACATACTTAAAAATTCTTTACTTAAAAAGTTATTTTTATATACATTTAAAAAACGCAGAAAGATAAAATAATATAGGCAAATATGCGTGCTATTACAAAATTATACAAAAAGCCTAAAATATTCATTTCAAAATTGAAACAAACCAAGCACGTTTTATACCTACAATAGCTTGATAAGAATTCTTGACCCAACTTTTTTTACCTTATTATATTAATTAATACTACATATTTATATTATATTTTGTTTATTTTAGTTCCAATTTACAGTCGTGTATTGTGTATTGTGCATTCTATAGAACAGGAAAGTGTTTTATATTTATATGAATATGAATATCACCTATATTTCTCTCAACACTGCTTTATACAAATTATGTGTCATCAAATTTTTGCTGTTCCCTAGTTTTGATTTATTATAATTCCTACCTTTATTCGTCGTCTAAAGTTTAATATAAGCACTTATATTTCATATCATTTTAAGCTTCATCACTTTGTTCTTATATCTTGGTGTAATAAGTGGATACGTACGTACCAAAATGTCGAAAAAAAATAGTGTAGTTTGGAAATACTTTGATAAAATTAACGACCAGGGCGTGAGTTGTAATGTATGTAAAAAATAATATAAGTATACTGGCAATACTACAAATATGCTAAAGCATATAAAATGTGTTCATCCTTTTACATATTTTAATATTATTGAAAAGAAAGACAAAAGAGACGGTGATAGTGAAGTTACTGACGTTGAAATATTGGCCTCCGAAAGGTAAAATTATAATTATACTAGCTGCAGACTTATGTATGTAGTTCTTTTTTAATCCTTGCATGAAAAATAAGAAAATTCTAAATTGTCATTTTGCATAAAACAACAACTTATATACCTATGATGTACGCATACTCATTTAAAAAAATGCAGAAAGGTAAGCTACCCGATACATGGCTACCCGATACATCGCTACCCGATGCATCGATACTTAGCGAGTACTGGAATCGCTAAAGTATCGATAGGTATCGATGCTTTGGAATCGATACCTCGCTACCCGATACATCGATACTTAGCGAGTACCGGAATCAGAATAGGTATCGATGCTTTGGAATCGATACCTCGCTACCCGATACATCGATACTTAGCGAGTACTGGAATCGGTAAAGTATCGATGCTTTGGAATCGATACCTTGGAATCGATACCTTGGAATCGATACCCTGGAATCGATACCCTGGAATCGATACCTTGGAATCGATGCTTTGGAATCGATACCTAAGAATCGATACCTTCGTTATATGAGGTATCGGGTACCCGATACCAGTTATGGTATCGGGTATTGGACGATGTATCGATACTTCGCCCAGCCCTAGTATTTGGTATCTCTGTTAAATTGCTTCTAATGCGATTTGCATAAACAATTGATTTCATTAATGTACATTTATCCAAATAATTAACGCTCATACATTTGATATTTAAACATTTATAAAATTAATTCACGTTCATAACTTTCGTTATAAAGATTTTAATCCTAAAATAATTTTGTATTAAATTAACGATAACATTTACTTGTTTCCACGTAATAATTCTGAATTTTTAATTGATGGTTAATTAGTTGATTTCACAAATTTAAGTAGTTTACTTTCTTTTATTTTTGCAACAACTTTGTGAGATATTAGATTTATATATAATAAACGTTTTTCTTTGTCACCACGTTATCATAGGCGTGCGATTAGATCTCGTTAAATTATAATTTCTATTAAACTTTATTACTAGACCTTGAAAATACTGTGTGTTGATATCAAATGTAAGGGTCAACAACAGATCTGCAGTTGAATTACTAATTTTGATCCTAGGTTAAGGCAAATTGAAATTGATTAATTAAGACGTAATTTCTTACTTGTTAATTAATCAATTTCAATTTATTTTTTAACACGATTTTCAACGTCGATTTTTAGTTTATAGTTTTCACTCTAAACTAAAAATCGGCGGATGCGAAGGTTTTTTTGAAAAACTTCCCTTTTAAGTTGTATTGAATTTATCCGCTGTTTTACTGTATTTACTGTATTTACTCTGTTTTACTGTAAATAGTTTGACAATAGTTGGAAAAAAAATTTCAGATATTTAAAAAAAATTTTAAATTCCAAAATATTTCAAAAAATTTCAAAAAAACTTAAAAAAAAATCAAACAATTTCACAAAATTTCCAAAAGATTTCCAAAAAATTCCAAAAAATATCAAAAAAATTCCAAAAAATATCAAAAAAAAATTAAAAAAATTCAAAAAAATTCAAGTAATTTTTAAAAAAATTAAAAAAATGTCAAAATATTACAAGAAATTTCAAAAAAATTCCAAAAATTTCAGACAATTTTTAAAAAATTTAAAAAAATTAAAAAAACAATTTTTTTAATTTCAAAAACAAAAAAAATTTCAAAAAATTTCAAAAAATTTCAAAAAAATTTCAAAAAATATGAACAAATTTCAAAAAAATTCAAAAGAATTTCAATTTCGCTTCATAGGTAAAGCGTTTAGTTAGTTATAGACTTTACTTATTATATGTCTATGAAACAAAAAGTTAGTATTAACAGTTATCTGTTTGAAGTTTGGGAATATTTTAGAAAAACTTCTGATAAAGAAACCAGTAACTTGTTCACTGTGTAAGAAAAAATTAAAATTTTTCGCAAATACAAATTTAAAGAAACATCTTCAAGGTGTACATCCTCTACAATACCATGGAATGGAGAACCGAGAACAGCCAGTATTCGAATACCTATATTACACATGAATACGGGAACAAATGCGTTTCCGAGTACCGGCAGTGGCTCCGAGACCGAAACGAAAAGTATTCGCAAGTTCTCAAGAACAAAACGCAGCTGACCGAGTACCGACAGTATCTCCGAGACCGAGACCTAAAGTATTCGAATACTTTGCCGCAAGTTCTCGAGAACAGCGAGAACTTTCAAGAATCGAATACATTACTACTTTTGTTCTCGAGAACTCCCATCACTAATTGCAGTCTCTTTGTGACAGCGTATCAGTAATACTACTGCTGTAGTATATATGTTGAGCACTTGTGAAGTTATTACACTATTAAACTTAAATAAAACACCTTATATTTCACAAACAATAGTATATTTACTATATGTACATTTCATGTGCACTGCACACATCGTCAGTAGTTACTAATTTAGAAGTATTATTATTATTATTTTTTTTTTTTTTTTTTTTTTTTTTTTAGTACATGTCTAGTAAAAAATATCAATTTTTTTTTTTTTTTTTTTTGGTTAGGGTTGTAAAAATTACAATTATAAATGGTCAACAAATGGTCAAAAACATGCAAATAAAAATATAACAATAAAAATAAAAATACAAAATTTATGGATGTAGTGTCTGCTAAAATCTATTGAAATTCCAAGAAGGACAAATTATGGGAAAGACCGTTACCTATGAAAAACAAGACATCTGACTGTGTTTGGCATGTCGGGTTCTATTAAATAACAATATAGTAGCGTGAAGAGGATCTATTAGTTATTAGATACTGTAGGTATACAATTTAAAAGTTTATTATTAATAGGTGACATGTCATTATTTAGGAGGTAATTTTTGTATTTTTTCATATGTATGGCTTCCTACATGCCTAAATTTTTGCTATTACATTTTTTAATTAATTTAACATTATCTACGCTGAAATTATGTCCGGTATCTAAATGATGTAGAGCTAATGCTGATTTATCTACATTGTGAAGTTTTACATGAGCTAAATGTTCTTTGAAACGGGTTTGAATATTTCTTCTTGTTTGGCCGATATATAATTTTGGGCAGGAATTACAGTTAATTCTGTAAATACCTGATTCTTTCAGTGGGTCTGTGTTAACTAACTTTGTTTGAAGATATTGTTGTAACTTATGAGTGTTGGAAAAAGCAGGAGTTAGATTATATTTTTTTAACAATTTAGTTACGTTATTCTGCCAACTTTTGTGAAAAGTAATTTTGCAATATTTTTTGGTATTACTCTTTGTATTTGGAGTTAATCTGGTTTTAAAAGTTTTTAGCTTCTTCTTTTCTAGTTTGCTTTTGATTTTATCCACCAATTGTTTATCGTATCCGTTAGATTCTGCTACTTTTGTTATGTGGTCTAGTTCTTTCTTAAAATTCACTGGTGATAGAGGGATTGATAATAATCTATTAATTAAAAAAAAATTTTTAATTAATAGATTATTATCAATCCCTCTATCTATTAATTAAAAAAATTTTTTTAATTAATAGATTATTATCAATCCCTCTATCACCAGTGAATTTTAAGAAAGAACTAGACCACATAACAAAAGTAGCAGAATCTAACGGATACGATAAACAATTGGTGGATAAAATCAAAAACAAACTAGAAAAGAAGAAGCTAAAAACTTTTAAAACCAGATTAACTCCAAATACAAAGAGTAATACCAAAAAAATATTGCAAAATTACTTTTCACAAAAGTTGGCAGAATAACGTAACTAAATTGTTAAAAAAATATAATCTAACTCCTGCTTTTTCCAACACTCATAAGTTACAACAATATCTTCAAACAAAGTTAGTTAACACAGACCCACTGAAAGAATCAGGTATTTACAGAATTAACTGTAATTCCTGCCCAAAATTATATATCGGCCAAACAAGAAGAAATATTCAAACCCGTTTCAAAGAACATTTAGCTCATGTAAAACTTCACAATGTAGATAAATCAGCATTAGCTCTACATCATTTAGATACCGGACATAATTTCAGCGTAGATAATGTTAAATTAATTAAAAAATGTAATAGCAAAAATTTAGACATGTGGGAAGCCATACATATGAAAAAATACAAAAATTACCTCCTAAATAATGACATGTCACCTATTAATAATAAACTTTTAAATTGTATACCTACAGTATCTAATAACTAATAGATCCTCTTCACGCTTACTATATTGTTATTTAATAGAACCCGACATGCCAAACACAGTCAGATGTCTTGTTTTTCATAGGTAACGGTCTTTCCCATAATTTGTCCTTCTTGGAATTTCAATAGATTTTAGCAGACACTACATCCATAAATTTTGTATTTTTATTTTTATTGTTATATTTTTATTTGCATGTTTTTGACCATTTGTTGACCATTTATAATTGTAATTTTTACACCCCTAACCAAAAAAAAAATTGATATTTTTTACTAGACATGTACTAAAAAATAATACTTTTAAATTAGTAACTACTGACGATGTGTGCAGTGCACATGAAATGTACATATAGTAAATATACTATTGTTTGTGAAATATAAGGTGTTTTATTTAAGTTTAATAATACTACTGCTACCAGTAATATCGGTAATGGTGTTTTGTCCGTCTTCTGTCGCCCTTGATCATTCGATGTATGTATGTAAATTCTGGAATAGATATTGAAATTAAATTTATTATCGATCAAATTAATAACATTATGGCAACAGGCACTGACAAAATTTCAATAAGTTTTTTAATTATTTGTAGATATAGGGTAAATTGTATAGTTATTGGCACTTTAAGGCGTTGAAGTTTTGAATTTTTTAATAATTCCACGACCATATTATGTAGTAAATTTACTAACACAATATTTTTCTGATCTTTGTACTGTAGACAGTACAGCATAAGTAATAGTTGCATAAAAATATATATTTATCTGTAGCTGCACAAAATCTAGTTATCGGCATCCTTGTTATAAAAAACAAAAATATTTTTTGGTAATGTAAAATATTATTAAAAATCTGATGTGGAGAACACAATACAAATTCGTATTATTCGCATTTGTGTGAGAGTGTTTCACCAGATACTCAGACACATAATGTGGAATAAAACCACCAAATTAACGTAAGAGTTGTACTACACCGAATTTAATAGAAAATAAGACCTCTTTAAAGATATCGAATTTAAATCCGCAAGAGAAGCCAGAAATACGAAAAGTAAAATATTACAGAAGGAGCCAGAAAAACGGAAGTAAAGTTCTGTAATTTTAACTAATGAACAATTCATGGAAATGATAAAATGCTACGACAAGGAGACACCTTGGCTTACAAAAAAAAATTAATCGCATAGCTTCATATGAGCTAGCATGGCGTTGGGGAGACAGTTGTCAATGTTTAGTGCATATTTTCAGTTTTTATTGGAAGAGTAGATTATAATCCAGTTTTCTCTAAAACAGCGCAAGGTGCGGCAAAAAAGTTGACTAATAGGACACGATTAATACGAAATACTGAAAAGTCTGATATTTGTCCTGTCCGATTCCTCAAAAAATCGCTAAGTAAAAGGAACAAACATATTAAAAGTGACAACCTTTTTTTAACAGTAAACATTGCTTCGTATAAACCATATTCTTGAGGATGGTATAAAAATATGCCGATGGGGCTGAATACAATGTCGAAGAGGGTGAAAGAATCAGCGGAGCTGATTGGGCTGTATAGTGAAAAACCAAAAATTACAAATCATTCTTCAAGGTCAAGTGCAATGTATCATCTTGCGAAATCAGGTGTTAACGAACAAGAAATAATAAAAATTACGGGCCACAGCTCATCTAATTCATTCACACCGTACCTGCAGTTGGATAATGAACATCATTCAAATTTTATTAACAACCTAAGAAACAAGGGAGAAGTTATAACTAGACTGCGGAACAGACGCTATCCTCTAATGAGTCATGCAGGCGCAGACACAGAGTCGGTTTCAACTTTCTGGTAGTCAGTGCTCTAGCAAACGCGGAAGGTGAATGTAGGCGAGCGTCTTTCACATTTAGATGCGTTGCTTACACTTTACTATTTCGATAGATTTAGAAACATTTATTTTCAATTGTTTATATTAGTTATTAATTTCTGTTGTACCAAAAATTCTTTATTTTATTTATTTGTATTAAGTTGGGTTTTATCATTACTTCATACATTTTTTTAATACATATAATATATACATAGCATTATACTATTGTCCCCCCAAAAAGGCCGCATGAAGAACTGTTAGACAGGTGGAATAAAGATTTTGATTTTTTTTAAATTGTTAGTGATACGGAGATTAATTGTAAAATATTTTCAAATACATTTAAATGCTTAAAAAAGTCGAGACTAACCGCACATCTAAATACTAAAATGCCTCGCGATCAACCGAGTACATCAAGACAATTTTTATACAGACCTTTGTAAAGCCTTTGTTGCGGCAAATATACCCTTCAGAAAACTGGACAATACCGTCCTTAGACAGTTTCTAGCTATAAAAAATAATTTAAATTTTATTCATGAGCACTTTCCCAACTTACCTAAACAAATTGAATATATTTAAACGCAAGCGATAAAACTAGAAGATGGAATTAAAACTTTAAACAATATTCTAAATAACTTTAAAGCTATTTCTGAAGAGTTTGGTGTATCCTTAAATAATAATATTCATGCAATATTCACTAGTAGCCCTGACTTTAATGTCCTAAAAGGCTTTTGTAGTAATGTTGAAAATACAGAAATCGATAGATATATTAAATTTAAAGATTATTGTTTCTATGCGCCACTCACTAGCACTGATGTTGAGCGAAGTTTTTCTATATTTAAAGACATACTGTCTAATAAAAGAACGCACTTTACAGCACAAAGTTTAGAACATATTGTAATAATTAATGTGAATAAAAAATATTTGCTGTGGTTTGACTAAGCATTCACTTTAACTGTCGGTGATATAATTTATTTCAAGTTAGTATATTTTGTATATTTCTGTATAAAGTAAATGCATTTTGAATATATATATATATATATATATATATATATATATATATATATATATATAAGATAAACTTAATAAGTCGGCGATTAAAGGTCTGGTTTACTTTAGTGTATATATATTTAAAAAACTCTACATGTTTCGGCAATACGCCTTTGTCAAGAGAATACAAAATATAAATGACAGAATATAAATGTCAAATAATTAAGTTGCTATGGTTTAAATTATTCAAAGATACATTCCAATAATAATAATAAATCATGCCTTAGTATTCCAAAAAATAGATAGCAAGGTGTGAAAATATGTGTTGTTCGCTGCCAGAAGCTTGTGTCTCTTTCTGGGTATGAACCTGTGTGTTGGTTGCTGCTGGCAGCTTGCGTCTCTCTCTGGGTGTGTGATTTTGTATTTGTGTGGCCGCGTAAGTGTATGGTTTTGTATGTTAGTGCGCTCGTGTGTGTGTTTAGTGACCGGTCGCGTAAATTTAGAGAAATCGGATAACCAGCCGTTGCGTAGGGCCGCCAACCCTACGCAACGGCTGGTTATCCGATTTCTCTAAATTTACGCGACCGGTCACTAAACACACACACGAGCGCACTAATATACAAAACCATACACTTACGCGGCCACACAAATACAAAATCACACACCCAGAGAGAGACGCAAGCTGCCAGCAGCAACCAACACACAGGTTCATACCCAGAAAGTGACACAAGCTTCTGGCAGCGAACAACACATATTTTCACACCTTGCTATCTATTTTTTGGAATACTAAGGCATGATTTATTATTATTATTGGAATGTATCTTTGAATAATTTAAACTATAGCAACTTAATTATTTGACATTTATATTCTGTCATTTATATTTTGTATTCTCTTGACAAAGGCGTATTGCCGAAACATGTAGAGTTGTTTTAAATATATATACTCTAAAGTAAACGAGACCTTTAATCGCCGACTTATTAAGTTTACCTTATCATACCAAGGTCACGAAGATATTATATTTATATATATATATATATAATGAGTGATTCATTTAGAGATACTTTTTCCAAAAGCAAAGAACAAATGAAAAAGGCCAATTTATTTAAGAAACTTGATTATCATACAAAAGAACCATTCTTTACAATTATTTTTTAAAGATTATTTCTCTCAAATGTTGGCCGCGACTGCGGTTAACGTAGTCTATTCTGCTGTTCCAATTTTCAATGACGCGTTCTAGCATTTCGAGTGGTATTTGTCCAATGACCCGAGTAATATTGGCCTCCAATGCCTCAATTGTAGCCGGTTTATCCATGTAGACTTTAGACTTCACGTAGCCCACAGAAAAAAGTCTAATGGTGTGATGTCACAAGATCTAGGCGGCCAACTTACTGGTCCGAAGCGTGAAATTAAATGTTCACCGAATCGTTCTCGCAGTAAAGCCATAGTTTCACGAGCTGTATGGCTAGTGGCGCCATCTTGTTGGAAGTAAATGTCTTGTAGACCACGGGTGTCAAGTTCAGGCAGCAAATAGTCCCTTATCAAGGCGCGATAACGGTCGCCATTCACAGTGACATTCCGGCCGGCTTCTGTTTTGAAGAAATATGGACCAATTATTCCACCGGCCCATAATCCGCACCAAACAGTTGTTTTGTCTGGATGTAATGGTAGCACCTCAATCTCTTCAGGTTGCTCATCACCCCAAATACGGGCATTTTGCTTATTCACGTACCCATTAAGCCAGAAATGGGCCTCATCGGAGAACAAAATTTTTGTCGAAAACAGTGGATCTTCTGCAAGTTTAGCAAGAGTCCAACGGCTGAAACGGAAACGATTCGGAAGGTCGGTCGCCTTTAGTTCTTGCACTAGTTGAATTTTGTATGCTTTTAAACCAAGATCCTTTCGTAAAATACGCCAAGTTGTTGCATACGACAAACCAAGCTGTTGAGAACGGCGACGAATTGATTCTTCCCGGTCTTCGCGTACACTCGCTGCTACCGCCGACATATATTCCTTCGCTATGTGCTGGATGAGGTCTATGTGGTCGCGTATTATCCATTATTGTAAATTGAGTTTCGAACTTATTGATAGTATAGCGAATTGTGCGTTCGGTAGGCCGATTATGTGGCCCATATGTTGCTCTAAGCGCACGATACACATTCCTTGTAGAACTCCCATTTTCGTAATAAAACTGTACTATTTGTAGACGCTGTGCCGGGCTGAGTCTTTCCATTACGTAATGTCAAATAGTACTGAACCAGAATACGCAGTCCTCTGACGCGTCGTATGCGCGCTCTGCCATTAAATCCCCACCTAAAAAAGTACCTCCAAATGAATCACCCATTATATATATATCTGGTATTAGTTTCAATTCAAGTTAATTTAAATTCATTTAATTTCAGTGTTTTATTTATTTTCGTAACAACTCGGGCTGTTTGCATTAAAAGACGTACAAACAGACAACTTTTATCAATACCATCGCGCTATTACATTCATATATACATGTTAAGTTGAACGAATGTACTTTGTCGACACAAATAAATAACACCCGAAACGGGATAGCGCCATTTCCGCAGTCTAGTTATAACTTTAAACACAACAGAACAGGACAATGTTAGAAAATATGCCACTCACGGACAAAACATTTACAATAATTGTGTATTTCACGTACAAAACTTTAACACTGTTTAATTATATTGCACTATAAGTCCGTTTCTTTAGTTTATAATGAGTTAAACTGTTAAATTAAAAGAAATATTTTTTTAATGCTGTACTTTTTATTTAAACTTTAAAAAATAATCTTTCGGATACCACTCGAGAGTGCGAATTAATTAGAAAGTAATTCTCCAGTTTCTTTCTGAAACTTATTGCCATTAAAATTTGTCGAACTATTTTCAATTTATTCTCACTCTCTTGTGATATTACTTCTGAGGCAAATTATTGCTTGCTGCTTGTTGTTTGTGGTTTTTTTTTGAAAGTCAATTAAATTTTTTTCCAAAATACTTTAATGCATTCCTTCTTGAATGATCAAACCGAAATAACCATTGGTTAGTATTTTTACCTTCGATATTAAATAAGCTATTGTAATATTCATTCGAGAAAACGATTTTATAATCCGATTTAATTTCAATTTATGTAACGTATTAAGTCAAATACCCCACATTTAGCAAAAAAATTTTGCTGTTCTATCGTTGGAAACATTACGTTATCATATAAACGAATATCGATTTCAATAACGTGAACAAACAAATGCTTATGTTTCATGACAATCTGCAGCTCGTGTATGAAATACACGCTATGATTTTCAGATAAACCGAATCCCTAATTGTCGCCAATATTGCTAACATCAACCGATTTTGATTCTATAACTGTCGGCGTTCTGTACGTGTCCCATGAACTATTTACAGCATTGACTCTAGATGTATGCAAATGAGTGTGCGTCGGCATGTGCATACGTCATTAAGTGCTATAATGGTCATTCTCTCTAGAGATTTCGGCGACGAATATGTGTAGCGTGAATTCGACTAATCTGAATTACACTTCATTGTCATTTTCACAATGGATCATGTAGCTGAACAGACCAATTTACTAGTATCGTTATTTTCATCTAATTAAAAGCGTTCAATGCAATGATTTGATATGGTAAATACATCATTAATTCCTATTATTTTATTAGTCTTGTACAGATACGTCGTTATGGCATCATTTTATTTCACTATTAAAATGACTAACATCCAACACGAGTATTAAAGCCTTATAGTTGTTCATCTATTGTATGCTATTTATAAGGACACTACCATAAAAAATATATTACTTTCTTATTCCTAACTTAAATCTTTTAAACTTAAGGACGATCTGCTTTTCAAAACGAATAGTGAATGGATTTTAGTTAAAAAACAGTCTGTATTAGGAACCACATATTATAATATCGTGATAACTCTTTTGTTCGGGTTCGATTATTAAAACACACGGTAATTAAAAATAACTATATTAATAAAAGATAAGTAACACTAAAGGATAACTAATAATAAATAACAGTATTTATATTCATTTGTATACATATTTATGTTTATGATATTAGGTTCACGACAATTATTGTCTGAATGAATCATCCTTCCCCTTCAGTGTTTATATAGTCATCGCGTTTTTCAGGATTTTTATATTTATACAATTCTTTATTCATATTTATTAAATTTCATCTTCAAATAGAACGTTTGTATATTGAGCTCCAACTTAACTATGTTATATCTTATTTAACATTTTAAAACTAGATATCACAATTAGTTTAGTCAATAATTTCGGTTACCATAAAGTGGATACTATATCTAGAATAGCTTCTCCATAAGGGCAACCTGGGTACAATGAAAAACAATCTACACCATAATAACCAGCTTTTTGAGCATCCACATAAGAAACATCCAAGTCTTCATCAACTTCGCCGTCACCATAGTCAGGTCTAAAATAGTATCTTTCTGGCATTCAAAATTTTTTATTATAATACTTACGAAAGGAATATGTGAATCAATTTTCCGTAAATCCCATTTACTCCATGGTCAATCGAATACATGGCATTCTCACATATACTCCTTAGAAGGCAATTATGACCATCCATACCATACCTAAGTTAAAATAGGATAATGGGAGAATGTCTTGTACAGAAACAATATTGTTGCGGATTTGGTTGTGTTTTGAAAATGCTTAAATATTCCGGACAAACTATCAAAATACAATAGCTAATTTATTATTTAGTCTAGTATTATTTATTAATTCAAGAAAATTAAAAACGCAATCAAAACGCGAAAAGAACTTGTATAGTGTATAGTGCACTAACGAAGTCAATTATCTTGTTTTATTAATATCTGTTTATTTCGTTTTATATCTGTACCTTCATATATTTATTTAGTAAAATGAATTTTTTAGAATTAATATAAATATAATAATAATTGTCTTTATTGTTTAACAGATCTTTCCATTAAGAGGACAATACAATGATAAAGTACAGTGTACTAAATTAAATTATAATGCATAAACTAATTAAAGTAAAAATAACAATTCAAATAAAGATAATCATAAGAAATACTGAGTTATTAAATTGTTAATAGAGGCAAACGTGGGTAATTTATTGACTCTATGCTACATGGCTAAATTGTAGCGGAAGGATAAAGGATCAGGGAAAATTAAGTTAGCATTTCTAGCCATATGGTTATTGGTGCTTTGAAAAAGACGTTAGTTATAGCCCTGGCTTCCACGAATATTTCATGTGATATCTCGTTGCATATTTTGACACCATAATGTCAAAAACAGAGAGTAAGTTCGGTGCGTCGAATTCCATTATTGACTAGCTTAATCATAAAGTAAGCTACCTCTCTGCGATCAGAAAGTGAAGTAAAGTTGTGTTTCCCTAGTAATTTTTGTTAGTCGACTCCCCTAACAGGATACTTGTCTGATAATTTGAAGGCTAAACATTTCAAAAATCTTCGCTGTAGTTTCCTGATCAGTAAATTCTGGTAGACATAATAAGGGTACCAAATAATTGACGGATATTCGAGTTTAGGGTGAACCAGTGTAAAATAGAACATTTTTAGCGTATTTAGATTTGGAAACTTACGGCCGCATCGAATAACAAAATGAAGAATAAGTGAGGCAGCGTTGCAAGTAGATAGAATGTGGACAGTGAACTGCAAGCGCTGACCAAATAATACACCCAGGTCATTGATTTGTGATTTTCGTGAGATATTGGAGTGATCAAGTGAATAGGTATATATCAAAGGGCTCGTCTTTGTAATGTATGTGATGACTGCACATTTATTTATGCTTATATTTATCTTGTTTACGTTACACTATTGACAGTGTTTAAATTCTTTTGCCCAGGTTCACAATCAGAGGTAGAAGATATTTTTCTGAAGATTTTTAGGTAGTCAGCGTAGGCAAGGAGCAACAGTTAAGCAACGACAGAACATCAATAATATAAACATTTAACAATAGCGGACCAAGGTTCCAGCCTTAAGGAACACCACAAGAAGCAGTGAATGTGTAGGAATAAAAGCCATTAAAGCAGACATAACAGGAGCGCTTATAATGATAGAAAGATATTAGTTATGTTAAATATGAAGTAAAACCAAATCGGTATAAACAATATTGACTTGCTCTTTTGAGTCAGTTGAGGAACTGATGTACTGAGTAATCTCAATCACATTAGTTAAAGTTGACCTACGTGAAATAAACCCATGCTGCTGCGTGGTGATAAAACATCGAATAGATTTCATATCCACTCTCTGAAAAGCTTTCGATGTAAAAATTGTTCAGACTTTATTAGAGAGTCACCGAGAACGAAATTTCCCGCGATTGGTATACATCTGAAAAAGTATTGGCAAAGGCTTCAATAATTGCATCTCGATTCGTCAGCTCAGTATCACCAAGTTTTAAATAGGCAGGGATCCGTGAGTTTCCTTTCTTCTGTCCAACGAATCGCCGAAATATCTTGTAGTTTCTGGGAGTCTCCATTTCAAGACTAGCGTTATGCCTCATAGGCGTTATGTGTTTCTCGGAACACTGCGATTGTATCTCGCAAACAAACGATTGTGTACCAATCCGCAGTAACCGTTCAATCTTCGATCTTGCAAAGGTATTGCAGCTTCATGATCCGATTTTGAGACAAACGTTATGACCATCTTTTTCGCATCACATCTGTTCGCATCACATTTCGCGAACAGATAACTTTTGTCGAATTCTCTTTATCTTGAAACACCTAAACAGCGTACTGGCCTTCATTTTCGGGTTCATAGAAATAAATCCATGATTCATCGCCACACACGATGTTATAGACTTTTTTGAATTTCCGATATTGAATCGGCTCACAGTTTTTCAGCACCAATTAACGCGAACAGCTGGTGCTCTTCTATTAAAAGAGCGGAATTCAACGAGAAACCAACATTCTCACACCCGGTGCATCATGCTAGATCGTTTGGATGAAGGTCTTCGAAATACCCATGTCGTCTCAATTTCACATGTCACATGTCTATTTTCCTTAATTAGGTGGCGCGCAGCATCGATGGTTTTGTGTTGGAGGACCTGGTATCGTCACTGGTACTGTTGCGTTCACGTTGGAATTCACAATAGCGCGAAATTATCGAGCGATGTGGTGCCTCATCTTCAAACACAGAAACCAACTCAGCAAGACATTGTTGTTGAATTAATCCTATCCGAAAATTATTGCGTGAAAATTTTCTCGACTGAATTCCATTTTTCGGCCAACTTATAAACTTAAAATATTTATTATGACATCACTTGCCGTATCTTGATGAAACTTTAGATTTAAGTTAAAAAGATTGAAATTAATTTTGACACGTTACGTTTTATTACTGGCGCCCTCTATGATACTATATACAACATTAAAAAGACATTCCTCGTATAATGCTCGTCAAAATTATATTACTTTATAATAATTTTCTCTAAAATCTTATTTTACAGTGCAGATAGTTATTTGCAACAGTTGGCGAATTATCCTTTTAGTGTTGATTTTTTGCTTACTTTAGCTCAGACTACATAGTTTATGAGTTTAAACAGAGCACACAACAAATTTAAAACAAAATGTTGTATTTTCGAAGTAAACTAATTTAAAATTACTTTATATGAATCCATTTCCGTGTCGTTTTTGTTTAAAAATTGACAGCAAACATCTAAATCGAAAAGAAAAAGTAAGTCTTAAGTTTCAAGTTAAATTGAAATGTACGAGATATACACTAAATAAACAGATATACGTATTTTGAGAGACGATATGTTCTAGATTAAACGTGCGGTTTGTTCAAGTTACAAACTTAAATCTACTTTGTCGGTCTGAAAATTTACCCTCTGGAGCTTCACACCTCGCAGATTTTCCAGCAACGAATGAAGCTGTAAATCTGAGGTTCAGTCGATAACTCCGAGAAACCGGACCGAAACTTTCCCGTCCCAACTTAAAATAAACTGGTTACATTATTTTTGATGCGGCTCACTTGCCACAGATTAAATCTGCACTTTTTCTTCAGTAAATTTTTCCGATATATCAAACTTTATGATACCTGTTCAAAATTTGTTCTACGCCTGTATACGCCATCATCCTGTCGCTCACTTTATCTTCTTCGTCTCTTTTATCCCTTGACCTAGACGAAATTATTGGAGGGAATTGTTGTAGTAGCGTTATATTTGTTGCCTGTGGAAACTGAAACTGCAAATTTACGGAACAAGACATTTGTTGTTTACTTCCTAATCGAACAGGCCACGATACACCAACCACTACCTAAAGACCAATACAAATATCAATTAAATAACTGTTTTTAATCACTCTTGTACATTATTTTAATTATAATTTAGTATCATTTTCTACCTAGTAGGTTCACACGTTCGGCGAAAATAATTTGAACGTATACTAAACAGAAGCAATATAGGGAAACATATAGATTGTATAGATTAGTGACGCAAACTAGTAAAGTCATCATAGTCAGAGTTAACAGCGAGTGGAATGCTAATATAAATCGTATAGCAGTAATTGCTCATTATAGGTGCGAAAAATATAAACGAAGTTTTCGAGCTTTTGAAATCGTGTATTAAACGTTTAGAGACTTATCTGTGACTAATGGTAAACTGGAAACGACTGCAATAAATAACTTTTAAAACCAACTACATCATTAAGATTAGCTTCTTTTAATATCTTCTTATTATTGACGTAAACTGAAACATTTTGTCACGGGTTGTTTTTTCCTTCCTGCATTTTGTTATTTAACTTTGTTATTTTCTTTTGGACTGTTCGATATATATATATATATATATATATATATATATATATATATATATATATATATAGATAAAATTTCCGTATGGTATAATTCTCTCCTATTTATAATTACATTTTTAATATTACAATTGTGCCTATATTTTTTTGCATATTTTCTTTTATTTAATCAAGGATGTTTGAGTAAGATGTAATTAACGTTTCTTTAATTAATTATTCGTCTTATTTAGTGTATTTTTATTGTTGTCTAGCTGGTATATTTCTTATGCGTACCTCTCCTTTTAGATGTCAGCACTAACTACAGATGTTTCGAGGAACTATATACCTCGCTTTTTTAAATTCATTCTTTGTCGGGAAATTTACGTTTTTCTTGATTGGTCTGTCAACCCGTCGTTCAATATTGTAAAATTTTTATAGTTTTTGTAAAGTGCTTGATGTACTGCGGCAATCCGGATATTAAGCCATAATTATTTTATTATGTGGTAGAATTCGTTAATAAGTATCAAATTGCAACTTAACGCTATTTAGCGGATATGAGACTTTGTCGAGCACGTAGTTCTTCATTTTCTATTTCAAACAAGTTGGTTTCCCTTTTACAGGTGAGTCTTTGTTCATCTACTGACATCGTACATTTAGTTAGAGCTTTTGCAACATTGCGTTTTCTTTATTCTTTTGAAGCTGGAATCCCAATGAAAGCATACTAGCTTCCATTGGGATGGAATCATTTTAACCAAAATTTGGATATCCATTTCTATGAGGAGATATCTTAGATAAGTCTCAATGCAGGAGACGACCATCTGTACCGTCTTACGTAGGGGTATTTTTTGTATAAGATCTTTATGCAGGGAACTTGAAAAAATCTCGCCGATGTATGTTAGTCGTTATCATTATGATTCCGAACTTTTAATGCTAAAAAGCATTAAAAGTTAAACTACACCCTATAGGCAGTTTAAATAAACTGCCTATAGGGTGTAGTTTAATTCGTATATGTATTGGCATATTCTGTTAAATTACTTTTCTACGTAGACACGTAATTTTGTAAAAGAATTTAGTTGATTATTGTCGTACATTTATTTAGATAATTATAGTTCATACACTGTTATTTTCGCTTTTATCAAATTTATTTCACGTACATTTTGTCACTATAAGCATTTCTTCCTATATAGTTTTTCAGATATAGCTCGCGATCGTTTTTTTTTCTTCATCGTTATAAAGATAATTCTTTGTATTAAAATGTATAAATTTAGTTGGTTCACGTAATGCTAATTCTTTAATTTTGAATTGATGATTAGTTAGTTAGTTTCAGATAAGTAGGTACTTACAGAACTATTTAACTCTTTTATTTTATTTCTTTATTTTTTTACTTTGCTATAATCTTGAGAGACACCAGAGATATATTTTACAATGTTTCTTTTCTATGACTAAGAATTGTAGTTTCTATTGAATATTATTAATAATCTCATAATATATACTGTGTGTGTAACACCTATGTAAAATTCAACTTCAGTTCCGCGGATGAATTATAATTTTTTATGAAGGTTAAGGCTAATTGAAATAACGATCATTATAATTTTGGTGTATTTTGCTGAATAATTTAATTTATCTCTTTTGACATTTCCTAATTGACTCCGTTTAAACACAGGTAATTTTGTTTTCTTATGTAATATTGTTCAATAATTTAATTATTTAATATACCGGATGATCCATAACCCATTGTCAATTTACGCAACTTAAACTATTAACGTTTTCATTTAATTTTAAGCAAGTTAGTTATTTCCGATTCTCTAATTTTATTTGGTTATAGTTTGCTTGATCCCTTCGAATTTATTTGGCTTGCCTTCGGCACCTTCTGTATTTGCTGTACAGGCTGAAATCACAAACACGGTGGCGCCTATTTTAAAAAAAGGAACCTATCCCTAGCTAGCCATGGAGGCATTCGTGTGAGGTAAGTGGGTAAGCCGTAAGGGTTTTAAGATAATTAGGAAAGGCGCACGTAAAAATTTTCTGTATACACAGTTTTAAATAAAAGTTAATATTTTATTTAGTACTTGTATTTATAAAATAGAAGGAATATCAAATTCGTTATAAACAAGCAAACAGTAAGTGAAGAATATTAACTATTAATAAAATAATATAAAGGGACAGATAAGATAAAAGAAACTATATATATATATATATATATATATATATATATATATATAATAACTTCGTGACCTTGGTATGATATGGTAAACCTAATCAGTAGGCGATTAAAGGTCTGTATATTACTTCAAAATATATGTATTTAAAAAACTCTACATGTTTCGGCTGTATACGCCTTTTTCAAGAGAATACAAAATATGAATGACAGGATATAAATGTCAAGTAATTAAGTTGCTATGGTTTAAATTATTCAAAGATACATTCTAGTAATAATAATAAATCATGCCTTAGTATTCCAAAAAATAGATAACAAGGTGTGAAAATATGTGTTGTTCGCTGCTAGCAATTTGTGTCTCCTTCTGGGTATGAACTAGTGTGTTGGTTGCTGCTGGCAGCTTGCGTCTCTCTATGGGTGTGTGGTTTTGTGTGAGAGCGTAAGTGTAGGGTTTTGTATGTCGGTGCGTTCGTGCGTGTGTTTAGTGATCGGTCGCATGAATTTAGAGAGGTCGGATAACCAGCCGTTGCGTAGGGCCGCCAACCCTTTCCCGACAACTTCTTTACAATTCCGTGCAGTACTTCGACGGTCTTCCCCTGAAGTACTGCACGGAATTGTAAAGAAGTTGTCGGGAAAGGGTTGGCGGCCCTACGCAACGGCTGGTTATCCGACCTCTCTAAATTCATGCGACCGATCACTAAACACACGCACGAACGCACCGACATACAAAACCCTACACTTACGCTCTCACACAAAACCACACACCCATAGAGAGACGCAAGCTGCCAGCAGCAACCAACACACTAGTTCATACCCAGAAGGAGACACAAATTGCTAGCAGCGAACAACACATATTTTCACACCTTGTTATCTATTTTTTGGAATACTAAGGCATGATTTATTATTATTACTAGAATGTATCTTTGAATAATTTAAACCATAGCAACTTAATTACTTGACATTTATATCCTGTCATTCATATTTTGTATTCTCTTGAAAAAGGCGTATACAGCCGAAACATGTAGAGTTTTTTAAATACATATATTTTGAAGTAATATACAGACCTTTAATCGCCTACTGATTAGGTTTACTATATATATATATATATATATATATATATATATATATATATATATATATACATATATATATATATATATATATATATATATATATATATATAAATCTTATAGGAAACAAATAAAGAACTATTCATGCTAATATTACGACATTTAAAGACCTTTATTTTTTGGGTATTTTTCTGTAGACACAGACTAATAAACTAACTAAGACTAACTTAATGCATTTTTTCATGTAAATTAAATTAATATATATATATATATATATATATATATATATATATAAAACTCGTTTCAAGTTATTTTAATTTTACTAAATAAGACTTTTATAGCTTCCCCATCGGTGAGGGCTTAATGAAACTTAAACACGAGCTCTTCCTTACTTTAATAGCCAGTCCGGTCTTAAATTAACTGTGTCTAAGTAAACGAATTAACTCTCTTATTTGTGTTAGTTCTGGGAAGTAAATTTAAGAGTCATTACTTAATATTGTATAACTAAAATGGCATTACAGCCTAAAATTTCTTAAATTTTAGTAATACCAATCTATATACATTTTCTTTAGTAGCAAAATATAAATTGTAATGTGAGTAAGCATATATTTTATTATAAGGAAATTAGGCGACCTTGGGACGAAGGTGAGGTGAGCAATATGAAGTATTTTGAATCAAAGTAGCATTTACTTGATGGAAATTCATAACTGATTAAATAAAAATAAAAAAAGGAATATCACTTTTATTTCACCAATATGAAATAAATAACGATAATTACGGACGGTATGTAAAATATTCACCTGGTTGTTCAAGAAATACTGCTAAATGTGTACATGTCATTTCAAATAGTTTATATCATATACTTCATTAATATTGGATTATTGTTAGCATTACGAATTATTATGTATGAATCCTGTTATCATAAATGGATAATTATAGAGAAAGTCTTAATTAGAATTGTATCATCAACAGTTATTTGACCATTATGTATTGTAAAATATAAAAGAGTTTATTTCTTTCTTTACAAAATAAGATTAAAAATAGTAGATATTTATTCATAGTTTGCTTATTATTTATTATTTACAATAGAACACTATATGTAAGAATAATATATAAAACCTCCCTTCTTTTATGTGTACGTATATTTATAATAGATTCATTTTATATTTCTGTGTTTATGTAGTTCAACATTTTAGGAACTAATATTTATATAAATTTGTGTTTAATTAATATATTTTACGAACATTACAATATATACCCCTGCGCATCTAAGACCCAGGCTACCTGAATCTCATTTACATTATCATTAGCTTATCGCACTATTATACCAGGGGATGCTATAAAGGTGCATACTTGCTATTTAGTCAAATGAAAATAAGTTGAAACGAACTATACATAAAAATTTCAAGTAATGATTACTTAAGGTAATGTGCGTATGAAAATATAAAAAAAAAACAGAAAACTACCACACTTTTTAAACAATTGTAATTTTGATATTATTTAATAATTATTTTCAAACACTTACTTTGACTTGACCTCCATAAGGATATACCAACCATCGTTTGGATCTACTCAAGCTCATATTTGATTCCGTTATAATTGGTAGTAATACAACAACAAAAATATAATTTATGAATTTCCAATACATATTTTCGACATAACACTACAAAATTCTATACGGAACTTACACGTAATTCATTCAATACAAGAATTTTTGGTAACCATGTTATCTGTTACCGCTGACACATGCCCATTGTTGTGTGTGGATGTAATTAGTATGTAAGCGATAGATTGCTGAATAAGAGTTCTGCATTGTGTATCTAGCGGTTAAATATTTTCTTGCAAGTGTTACTGAACTTATATTTATTAAAAAGAAAAACATAAAAAAAGATAATAAGAAAGTAATAAGTAAATCTTAATATAAATAAAAAATAACATATTCAGTACTAACAGCTAATAATATACTGTAAAGTTATTCCTATTAAGAAATTAAAAATGCAAATATCTCCTATTTGTGTTTTTAAAAATTGATAACATAAATAAATATCTAGGCGATTATCTTGTTAATACAGGCCATTCGGAATTTATTGTGGCGCTAATAGCGTAAATATTCAATGGCGAATATCAACTAAATATTTTAGTTAGTGAAGCAGTAAATTTTCTAATCTTTGAAGGCCAAGGAAACTTTATACCCTTATTAAAAATGATAGACGAATAACTGGGCATTAATATCGCTTGTAGGCTTCCACGGTCTTTGTTCGTGATTGCTTCTGAAATTCCGGACTGGAACCATGTTTTTTACATTGCTTTCTTCTTGGCGGATGTCGCGTCCAGTTACAAGGGATATCCTCGCCGTTGCTACTACTGTTGCTGCACTGACACTATAACACTAGACAGTTTAAGTGCATCAACAGTATAGCAACTTTGAAGATATACCTTGCAACAGTATATGAAACACCGCCCAAAGAGGATGCAGTGCCAAAGGATGTAATTTCTGCTCGGAATCCCAGAAGTACACTATTTTTTTTTTTAACTAGCAAAGATAATATGTGTTTTGAGTGGATCCTTTATTTTCTCTTTTAAAAAATATGCACAAGATGGATTCAATACGTCACTATTTTCAGCAAAACTCCATGGCAAGCCAAATCTAAATTGCAGATATTATCGGCCACTCGAAATAAAATCAATTTTTATACATATTCCAAAATTCTTCCTGAGTAGCAGCTCCATCCCATTAATCCCCATACGTTTTCAATGGAATTTAGATAAGGAATGTAGGACGGAAAATCTCAAGTTTAAATTTCATTCTCTTGTTACCATTGTGTTACAAGATGAGAGGAAATTGTGTTGTTCTTCTATCTTCCTTTAACGTTTTGAAAGGGTTGTGCCTAATCTACGTAACTAATGTTTGGTCTTCCTGCGGATTCGAAATTTTATTACGTCCGGAACCTATTTTCCAATTTAAATTATCCTCATTCCTCCATTTTTCATATTATTCTTGTAGCTGAACTTTTACCAAAATTAAATTGAACCGATACAGTTCTTAATGACATACCATTTTTCAAACTAGTAACCAGTCTGGATTTATCAGTTTTCGAAAGATGCGGCATTTTCAACTTTGAATTAGCATCTATGATAGATAATTTGACGTACAGTTTGAAAATTCATAAAATACCGTCAAAATTACAACCCTAAAAAAATAAAGGAAATTGACATAACGATTTTGTTACTGTCCCGATTTTTTTTGCTCACGAGAGTATATGGAAAAGTTCTTTTTCAAAATAGTATAACATGTTCTCACTGACAAATTTACTTGTGATAGTTTTGCGATTGATTTTTTAGGAGAATATTCCATTCGGCGGCGAATATCCTCTATGCAATTTGCTGTTCGTTTTCTAGGTGGTCTACTGCCAGGTTTACGAGTTATTGCCCCTGTTTCACCAAATTTAATAACACACGCTTGAATATGCTTTTGCAGTTGTGTGTAAGTAACTGGCAGGTTAGGATACAGTTGCCGAAAATCCTGCAAGCACTGATTAGTGGAATAAACTCAATCTCCATTCTCTAATATTTGGCCAGTTCTATAGTAACTTTGAATAATAAATATTTTATGTTGTAAGTCTAACATTATAATAAAATAATTTAAAGAATATAAATGTTTATAATTTGAATTTATGTATGAGAACAGTCAAAATTTAAAGTTTTCTAAAGTTTTGCATGTGCACCAATCATTGATTACTTAATTACTTAAAAAACAGCGTACTATTATGAGGAAAGTTTTTGAAGGCATGTTATTTCATTACGATACACGTCACCATATTGTTCTACACACGTGATCCACACAGTAAATGTCAGAATATTGCAAAAAGTATAACATACTCTGGGAATAACATTTTAAATTTCCAAAAATTACTAAAATGTAATCGCTTTGTGCAGTTGAGGATTATTTAAAAAGCTGAAAGGGATAAAGTTCATTTCTTCTGATCTCCGCTAATCTGAGCTAATCACTGGAGGGTAGAAAAAGTAACAAAAATATTCGGCCGCCAATTGAATGAACGCCCTCTACACAGCGCAAAAGTTACGGATTGATGTGGGGTCAACTAAGCGTTGCATCATTAGCCCTTACTTCCTTGAAGAAAACGGAGTGGCAGTGACCGTTAATTTTAACCAACTTTTTTGTTCTGGAACTCCATAGACCACGAATTGGCAGACATCATTTGTGTACCAACAAGACGGGACCACCGTCCACATAGCAAAAGCCTCAGTGGCAGCTGTACGAGCTTTGTTTCCGAATCGAGTAATTTTCAGGTTTGGGAATATTTTGTGGCCTCCTCACTCGCCATATTTGTCAGTCACCCTGCGACTTCTTCCTATGGGGCTACCTCAAGTCGCGTGTTTACCTGGGGAAACCGAGAACACTGGAAGAGTTGAAGGTTGCAATACAACATGAAATTGACAACATTGCTGCAACCTTCTTGAAAGAGTGGATACCAAGTTCAAGAAAATACTTCAAATTTGTATTCAACAAGCGGTTGCTGCCATTCAATTACTTAATTTTTCACACATAATATTCTTTAATGGCGTTACATAACCTATGTTTTTTAAAATAAATTATCATCTCGACCATGCTCAGTTCAAAAATTGACTATTCCCGAGTCGCACCCTGTACAAAAGTAATTTTTTCTCCAATTGTCAAAAAAAGTGACGTTTTTTCATTAATCTCAGTATGCAAAGTGTGTCATGTTTTAACCGTTAAAAAAATAAAAACACAAGAGCTTTTTTTTTATCGGATAAATTTCTCTTTGTAACGAAATTATTTTGCCAATCAGTAATTTGACGAGGAAAACTTACATGAAAAAATCGCGAGACCGAAAGGTCGAGCGATTTTTTCTAATCTAAGTTTTTCGAGCAAAATTACTGATTGGAAAAATTTTGAATTAAAAAGAAGTTTATCCGTGAAAGAAAAGCTCGAGTGTTTTGTGGCAAGATAAATTAACGACATGAATCAAATTCTTTAAATTGTCTCCATATTGACGATCTTGTATTTCTTGTGGATTGTGGTATTTTCTCTAGTTGAAATTTCCCCAAACCAACTCATATAATACATTTTACGTTCAACGATACTTAATAGTTATTATAACTGACAGCTGCCAAAATAAATTAAGTGATGCGGGGCTACTAGATAAGTAATACAATTTTGAGGAAGAAGCATTTTTATCATAAGTAAAAACACAAGAGCTTTATTTTTATCGGATAAATTTCTCTTTGTAACGAAATTATTTTGCCAATCAGTAATTTGACGAGAAAAACTTACATGAAAATATAGCGAGACCGAAAGGTCGAGCGATTTTTCTAATGTAAGTTTTTCGAGCGAAATTACTGATTGGAAAAATATTGAGTTAAAAAGAAATTTATCCGATTGAAAGAAAAGCTCGAGTGTTTTTTGGCAAGATAAATAAACGACATGAATAAAACTTTTTAAATTGTCTCCATATTGACGATTTTGTATTTCTTGTGTATTGCGGTATTGATCTTTTGATATTTGTTGAAATTTCCCCAAACCGACTCGTATATTTTACGTTCAACGATACTTAATAGTTATTATAACTGACAGCTGCCAAAATAAATTAAGTGATGCAAGGCTACTAGATATGTAACAGGAAGAAGCAGTTTTATCGGAGGAAGAAGCATTTCTATCGGTGATAAAAAGCTATGTAGGTTTTTATCGCTGTCAAAGTGACAAAAATGTCACCCGCAAATGGACATTTTTATATAGAAGTTAATTTATCACTGTTAAAAAATAGTACATTGTGTATTTAGTAGCAAAAGCAATACATTCTCGGACGACAATGTAAATTGTTGGGCGAGGTCAACAAGCATTGGGACTGTGCTTTTACTACGAGGTACACATACTATTTTTTCTGAAATCGGAATCAACATTATTATAAATTAGTATATTATGCAACAAGTACAAAATGATGCACATTTTGCACGAGTTTCAAAGTTTGCAACACGAGCCGAAGGCGAGTGTTGCAATTGAAACGAGTGCAAAATTGCTATTTTGTGCGCGTTGCATACTATACTTTTTCTACGACAACGACAATTATCAAAATAGATACAAATAAATATGAAAATATTTTATTTATTGCTTTGGATCCATGAAAATACGAAATTACCTATTCATTAGCAGAGCCTGGACAGTGCCCAACCATTTAAGAAGAAGAACTATGAAATAACTTCCTACTTACGTATTTTATTTATTGTTAAAGTTAAATGTGCTATTATTGAAAATCATTTTTGGAGAACTTGTGGAATGCTGGATACTAAAATTTTCTTGATATTGACAATTTTCCATTGTCGAAGTAGATGGCATTTCACGATTTCCTATTCCTGAAGTCGATGGTATATTTGAAATGCTCTGTATTGCATTTACAATTTTATTAGCTGTGTCAAATTTATTTTTCTCCGATTTATCGATATATCCCTTGGCGACTGTCGTGGACTTCCAGCCACCGTGACGCTTCAAACTAGTTATGTCACCACCAGCATCAACAAAAATTGTTGCTGAAGATCGACGAAAGCAGTGTCCGGTGTATAATTCGTAGTTTGGCAAATTTAAATATTTAGCAATCTCTTTTCCCATGCCTCCAAGCTTATTCACGCACGCCTATTCTTTGGACGGTACATTTTCCGTTTTGATAATTAATGAAGAACCATGTACCATTTACATTTGAAGGGCGGAGGTTTGCATATTTTTTGTAAATTTCATAATAAGGACTAGTTACAGTAAAATTTCGTCTAGTTTTGTTTTTAGTGTCTAGTATAGTTATTAAAACAGCTGAACCCAAATCATTGAAATTAGTAATTTTTATTTGATGTAATTCATGTCTTCTACATGCACCCATTATGCCCATAATTAATGCGACCTAAAATATAGATTAAATGTATATTTCATTATATGGCTATATAAAATTACTTTTGTCGCTAAATAGATCTCATCTGGGTCTTCTTTAATAAATTTATTGATGTCATTTGATGTAAAGATCTTCGACTTTTTGGGTTTGTAGCCGTCGGATTGTCGCTTAAGAAATGCTTTCAGTTTTAAGTATTTTGCAATATCTATATTATTATGAATACTGACAGTCGTTCGAAGCATTGAGTATTGTGTCCATAATGTGGAACTTTTGAATTTTTTTGCCAAGTCGCCAAAATACGCCATTAAGAAGTTCTCGGAAAACGATTTGGCGTTCCGATCTCCTTTCCACTCCAAAAATAGGTTATAAGTCCGTTTGTACATTTTCTTCGATGTTTCCGGCAATAAATTTAGTGTTGTTAAATTTGCTGCTTCTGTTATACTTGGAGGTGTTAATTCCAAGTCACTATCACTATCACTTTCCATATTAATTATCTGGTTTCTTTGAAATAACTACGAAATTATTTGTAATGCACAAACTGTAACAAACTGATGACATTTGTCGTTCGGCGTTATATTCTCTAAGCCACCTTACTTTTTGTTATCAAAAACAGCAGACCGAACACGAAATATTTCAAATTGCATTTGTTGTCTAGCAACTTGCCTAGCAACCGATGCAAAATGAAATTCAGTACAAAATGTAGCTTCTTATGATTCAATTTACACTCTTGATATGAACATTTTTCGATGTTGTCGTAGAAAAAAAGATTTTTTATAAATGCATAACATATTTTCTTTGCCATCTAATTGCCTATGAAATCGGAAAAGGTCAGGGATTCATTAGTTATTATTTCGCTTTAATACCTATTTACCTACATAAAAACTTGGAATGGACAGTGCTGATGATGTCTTGATGTGCGGGACGCCACCGTAATTAGTAAAATCTGCTGAAAATGTTGTCTGCGTGTATTTATTTACGTCTAAAATGTATATAAAAAACCACCGGTACGGGAAAGCTTTCCCGGCCTAGGACGAAAAAAAGCTGCCCGGACTGTTTTCTGATAGTTGCATAGCAACGGACTAAAATACTGAAGAAGCTTACTTTGGGATCTGAAATTTTGCTGAGAAAATAGGCAATCTTGGCCGATTTCAGAAAATTTTTTTTTTCAGTGTGAAATTATAATGTGTAATTTACACTCGTAACTAAGGCAAATCAGCGCAATTGCCGTAGCCGCCCTAATTATGTAGGTGACATTTTATTTTATTTATATTAATTTACAATCTTACCTAAATTACTACAATTGGAGAAAAAATGTATTTTTTATTTCGACCTTTGGTCTCGACAAAAAACTCCACATTCTCAAACTCAAAAAACTTATGCTTTGCACACTTAATATAAAAATAACTATTGAACTTTTTAAATTGTCTCCATATTGACGATTTTGTATTTCTTGTGTATTGCGGTATTGATCTTTTGATATTTGTTGAAATTTCCCCAAACCGACTCGTACGTATTTTACGTTCAACGATACTTAATAGTTATTACCTGTCAGCTGCCAAAATAAATTAAGTGATGCAGGGCTACTAGATATGTAAGAGGAAGAAGCATTTTTATCGGAGGAAGAAGCATTTTTATCGGCGATAAAAAACTATGTAGGTTTTTATCGCTGTCAAAGTGACAAAAATGTCACCCGCAAATGGACATTCTTATATAGGAGTTAATTTATCATAAATTATCATTATTAAAAATATAAACTGACAGTTGTAGGCCAGGTGACAGATTAGTTGTAGTATGGAATATTTCTATAAAATTCACTATGCATCCTTCATATTACTTATGTCTTTCAAATACTGTGATGCTCAGAATGAGATGCCTTTGCAAGATTTTCGTATCATTAGAGACAATTCGAAAGATTCAAACGATTCGGAAAATAATTTAATAACCGAAAATCCATTTCTAGGTCGCAATGGCGAAGAAGATTTTTCTTGGTTAGATGACACTATCAGAGACATAGCGTATTACCTTCGTAGTCATAAATTTAATGAATTTGATAGAAGATATGAAACCAATGCTGATAAAGCACCGAAAGAGTATTATGGAATGTTCCCCAGACCACCGCTTAAATCACTTCATTGGGAAGTTCGGCAATTTTGCGAGCCATCGTTCTTAAGTTGCATGAAATTTGTCAAAAGGAAATTAAAAGATGTTGCATTAAAAAGAGCTGATGATACGGCAGTAGTAATAATAGAGCAAAACTGGACTCAAGAAAATAATTCAGAGCAAATTAAAGAAGTTAACACCGAATGTATCAGAATGAGAGAAAAAGATAATAGACTAGCGGATCCATTTCAAGGTCCCATAGAAAGGTACATATATTTCGATAAATTACGAGATACTTTAGGTTAAATGGATTTCGTATAATAATTAAGTTCTGTAGAGGTATGAAAGTATTTCCGAAAAAATTAAAATAGACTGGCATATGTCTTAAATAAAATGTGTTTTTCTCTCTAGGTTTCAATGGAGAACATCAGCGAGTTACTACTTGTGTTGGTATACAATGAATGAGGTACCGGATCTACGCCATTTTAACGAAAGTTGTGATAATTATGCTTATTGTTTGGACAATCTTTCGGGAGAAAGCAATAAGGATTACAGGGCTAAAGACAGCGAACCTTTTGCCTGTGCCATGTATAGTTTCTGTCCAGATCCTTGTTGTTCAACTATTAAGCACACGGTGGAACCGATTAATTGCGATGACGATGTAGGAAATCCATGCTACGAAACTAATCCTCCAGGGAAGAGGCGGTGTAAATTCGATCGATCTCAAAACAGAAATTTCCACGACATAATACTGAACCGCTGGAATGTCACTTGTAATTGTACGGAGACCGGTTTCGAATGGAGTTCCCGTTACGGTTTATGTGTAGATGTGAACGAGTGTAGAGGCAATGCACATCGTTGTGACAACAATACTGAAATTTGTGTTAATTTAAGGGGTTCTTACGAATGCGCCTGCCGTTGGGGTTATGGTTGGAACTTTGATGAGAGTAAATGCGCGGAGCACAGCGCTTTAACAGTTATTAAAAAGGAAAAAAAGGTGCAAGAAGAGAAAAATCGCACAATATCGAAGTCACTGATAAAAAGACTATTTAATAAAATTTCTTCTTTGAGATCCAGTAGTCAAATAGCGACTAATTATGGTTTGCTACCTGACTTATTTCTGGTAGTTTATATTATGAGTTATTGAATTATATTAGATACATACGAGGCGTGACTATAAAATAACGAGACCAATACTGTAAAACTTTATTTATATATTTTAATTTATTTATAAAGGTTGTTCTTGCAATGAAAAGACAATGCATGCAAAATGGAAAGGAATAATTATAAAGAATACCAGTCCAAAATATTGTGAAACAACTACCACGCCAACCCCAAAATTAAAAGCCCCCTGAAAATTGTATCATTGTATATTGAAGTTACCATCATGTGTTTGCGTACATAACAGCTGTCGATGTTATATAAGTTATAACATCCTGTATGCTAAGGTTAATACCTCGTTAAAATCAGCTTTTTCATGCATTTAAGTAAATAATTAATAATTAAGATGTGTATTACATTAATTTAAAAACTCCTTTTAAAAATCATACTAAAACTTGATGTGAATTACGAGAATTTTTTTTTTGTAAGAAATAAATATAAAATATGAATAACGATAAGTTTTGTTATGGTAAGGCTTCGAGAACCTGAGTCAGCTGTTAAATATTTATACTGTTAAAGATGATATGTTAAAAGAACATTTTAGATGTGTACTTTACGGGCATTTAGCGTTCAATTTGGTTACAATCTATTATCTTTAATCGAAAAATTGTATCGAACGTACGTAACGATCGACAACAACGATAGTTAAAGCGAGACGGACAACAACAAAACTATATTGTGTGTCAGTTTTAAGATATCGTCCCCGATAGCATTTAGGATATATTCAGTCGCACAGTGGCGTAACTACATTTCTTTAAATATCTTTGCATTTTTTTGAATTTTGGGAATATACTATATAATTTAATGTTTCCATTTTTCATACATTGTTCTTTTATTTCAAGAATACTCTGTGTATATATATATAGTAAACTTAATAAGTCGGCGATTAAAGGTCTGGTTTATTACTTCAAAGTATATATATTTAAAACAACCCTACATGTTTCGGCAATGATGCCTTTGTCAAGGAAATAAAAAATATAAATGACAGAATATAAATGTCAAATAATTGAGTTGCTATGGTTTAAATTATTCAAAGATACATTCCAATAATAATAATAAATCATGCCTTAGTTTTCCAAAAAATAGATAGCAGCTTGTATCTCTTTCTGGGTATGAATTTGTGTGTTGGTTGCTGCTGGCAGCTTGCGTCTCTCTCTGGGTGTGTGGTTTTGAATTTTTGTGAGCGCGTAAGTGTAGGGTGTTGTATGTTGGTGCGCTCGTGCGTGTGTTTAGTGACCGGTCGCGTAAAATTTAGAGGGATCGAATAACCAGCCGTTGCGTAGGGCCGCCAACCCTTTCCCGGCAACATCATTACTTTTCCGTGCAGTACTTCGATGGCCCGACCCCCCGCCCCAACGAGGCAAGGCGCAGACCAGCGAAGCGCACCCTGCACGGGGTTGCTCATCGCCAACCGAGGGAACACTCTTAGTGGCTACCTCAGTCGACGACGGTCACACTTTGTGCCATCTTAAAGATTTCCGCAAAAGCGGGGGCAATGCGGTTGGCGATGAGCAACCCCGTGCAGGGTGCGCTTCGCTGGTCTGCGCCTTGCCTTGTTGGGGCGGTGGTCGGGCCATCAAAGTACTGCACGGAAAAGTAAAGATGTTGCCGGGAAAGGGTTGGCGGCCCTACGCAACGGCTGGTTATCCGATCTCTCTAAATTTTACGCGACCGGTCACTAAACACACGCACGAGCGCACCGACATACAAAACCCTACACTTACGCGCTCACAGAAATACAAAACCACACACCCAGAGAGAGACGCAAGCTGCCAGCAGCAACCAACACACAAATTCATACCCAGAAAGAGATACAAGCTGCTAGCAGCGAACAACACATATGTTCACACCTTGCTATCTATTTTTTGGAATACTAAGGCATGATTTATTATTATTATTGGAATGTATCTTTGAATAATTTAAACCATAGCAACTCAATTATTTGACATTTATATTCTGTCATTTATATTTTTTATTTCCTTGACAAAGGCATCATTGCCGAAACATGTAGGGTTGTTTTAAATATATATACTTTGAAGTAATAAACCAGACCTTTAATCGCCGACTTATTAAGTTTACCATATCATACCAAGGTCACGAAAATATTATATTTATATATATATATATATATATATATATATATATAAAACGTGATGTAAATGAGAATTAATTACCATTAAATTCCCACATTACATGCAATTGCCGCTATAATTTGTTGTATTAATTTATATATATTGATAAATTCCTGGAGTTTTCCGGCTTTTATATGAAATATTTATAAATATTATCAAATTAGTACGTAATTGTGAAGTAAATGTGAATGTAAACATTGCTGTCTACAAATTACAACGCAAGTCATCTGCTTTCAATAACTGACATTTGTTTTCAATAACTGACATCTACTTTCAATAACTGACATCTGAATCATTAATATTGTCACCTTATAATGCGTTTCTAATTAGCTTGAACCAAGGTCTATCGTGACTTAATTGATTAAAGCGACGGTCCGGCAAACCGTAGACTTGGATTCAAGTCTTCGAATTTTTTAATTGAAAAAAATTCGCCCTTAAGCAGGATTCGAATCCACGTCCATGGTTTGCCGGGCCATTACTCTGCCATTTGAGCTGTTATTATTAGTGGCAGAGAAATGGTCCGGCAAACCATGGACATGGGTTCGAATCTTGCTTAATGGCAAGTATTTTCAATTAAAAAATTCTAATAAATTAATAACTTACATATTTATCAACTAGGGGGTACCGTTACAGAAATATTTATGTACATATAAAAAAGTATATAAAAACATTAATTATATATATTTAAATACTGGGAAAAGGGCAACAACAAGTACTGAAAGATTAAGAAATACGTAACGTGGAATAACTTGAAGAAATGAAATATATCCGGTGTCCTTGAAATAAAAGCAAAGTATGAAAAATGGAAAGATTCAATTATAAGCGAGAAAAAAATGACAAAAATATTTAAGAAATATTGTATTCGATTACGAAAGTTATCTTAAAATTAGTAATTACAAAACAATAATTGCTATGCTTAATTTTATGAAATGGTCTTGTAATAAATTTACATTAAAAATGCACATGTATGTTGTCATTGCTTATTTATCTGATTAACCAATTATTAATTCAAAATTAAAATAATATTCTAGAGTCTAACATATTCTATAAAAATGCAGATATTAAATCCAGAACTGCTTTCCCGTATGGACAATTTGGGTATAGGGAGATGCAATCAACGCCATAGTAACCAGCTTTTTGAGCATCCGCATAAGTAATATCTAAATCTTCATCGACTTCCCCGTCTCCGTAATCTGGCCTAAAATTTTAAGATCTTTCTATAAACCAATTGCTTTTTTATGCCTAATGAGTTATACTTACGAAAGAAATATGTGTAATAATTCTCCTAAAATTCCATTATCTTCGTGATGAACGGTGTCCATTGCATTTTCGCATATACTTCTCAAAAGGCAGTTGTGACCATCCATACCATACCTAAGAAAGATTACTTTATTCATATAAAAGACGTATTGGTATTTAATAATTAGAAACAAATAAAGGTCGCCTTTTTCGGCATAGTCTCTTTCGTCCGCCAGATGTCACTTATTAAATAGTGCCACCTTATAGGACGAAATTTGCTATATCTTGTAGGCGATTTCAGCGTAAATGTATATACAGATACAAATCTGTCCTTAAAAAGATTTGTATCATTTGTTATTACATTGCTTCACTAGCTTGACTGATGACGCCTATAGATAGCAGAAACATGTACCTTCAGCAGAAGTAAATGCTGAAAATACGAGGTGTATTGTCCATGTGTACAGTTACAGATATGTATATTGCATGTCTGTTTCATTTGTAAAATTCGTTATTGTTGAATTATAATATTATTTTCCATCGAATTCTAATCATACAAGAAATAAACAGGTTTGATAAGGTAATTTAAATATCGCTTCAGAAACTTGAAAAATGTTGTATTTTATAAAAGCAATTCATAAACATCCTTTGCGGTTAAAGAATAGAGAGTGTTTACAAAACGCATTTGCTTCTATTCATAGAATTCATGCCGTTCGTTGGTTTAATAATAAACTTACACGTAAGGAAAGTTTCAGAAAATAATGCAGAATTTTTACATTAATATTGTATTGAATCAAGTAAATATGACATTTACTACCCTTACTTCTATTCTTCTAACATTTTCACTAAGTGCTCAATTAGTTTCACAGAAAATTTAGTAATTATTATTTTCAAATTTTACTCATATTAGAGCTCCATTTAACGTACCAAACAAGTAACAGCGACGTTATAAATCGAGGTTGTAGGAAGTGTGTGAAAGTTTTCAACTTCAATTCGGTGGAAGCATCTTAGATAATCTAGGAGTTATGGAGTTCAGCATGTGGTTGTTTCAATAAAAGGATAAGGCCATTTGTGAATTAATATCGATATACAAGGATCAATGAACTATATTTATATGTGTTTCAATAACTCGAAATATTAATTAAAATCATAAAAAGCGCAAAACAATCTATTACAACAATTAGCTACGAAGGCGTAGGCCTGGTTCCAATGTGGCGTTACGTGGCACCGGCTGATTAACAGGTGTAACAGAACAAGTGGACGAGCACTTGCTTCGTCAGATCGGCAGTATTCGCACTTATTTCGCAAATTGGCTTCCCAAATAGCGTTCCAAACTAGCTTAATCCCTAACTATATCAATAGCCCCTAATTACAATATGAAACGAGGATTCTAAAACTTAATGTGAACCAATATACCAACCAAGAAAATGGTGGCTTACCGTTTTAAGATGGTCGCGGGCAAAGACAATTAATTATTTGAACACTGCATGTGGTTATATCGACGAAAGTTCGGCTAATTCTTTATATCAGCGGCCGCAAGATATCTCAAACCTCTTGAAAGGTTTGAGCCACAAAAGTATCAAAACATTAAAAATAATCGCAATATAACTTTCTCGTACACCCACACCAACGTCGATAAAATGTCTTAAACGAAAAGTGAAGGCGTAAACGCTATGTCATTGTTATTACATCCAAGATCTTAACACGCATACCCATCAAGTCAAGCGACACACTCCTATTGGTTATTCATACACTCACGCTTTACCAGGCTATTTCGTTAAAATAACGTCACGTCTTCACTTCGTAATTTTATAAATTAAAATTTTCTTATTATGATGATTAGATGACCCTTTCTCCTGATGAGGAACAAAGTTGGAGCCAGACATATTTTCCATACAAAAAATATAATGCTGGATGTTGCTCAAGCAATAAGAGAAACTAATTTTTTTTCCAAAATCGAAAAACTACGTATATTAAAGCTGTTTCCTTTTTAAGAAAAAATTAGAATCATATCAGATACTAAATTTCTATTTTAGTACCTGATACTAACAAAACTATATCAGATCAATTTGATAGTGAACTGATGCTATGTTTTGGATTCCAAATACTCAACGATCGGAGGATTAATCAAAGTGCTCATTACCTGTTTAAACTTATCAGCAATCATATTGATTACATTGGAATATTATCTGCTGTTTGATTTAATGTACTTTCAGTTAAAACTCGTCATACGAATACCTTCAACTTCAGTACTCCGAGGACCAACATAGTAATGAAATTATCTGTATATGTACCACATGATGCGGAATGCTGATACCATCTACAGCGACATATTTACTGGAGAAATTATTTATAAGTTTAAGTATGTGTTCTTATAAGTATTTCATGACTTTCACATCATAATATGATGTGAAAGTAATAAAAATAAAAAAAAACTTGCAAATAAACAAATAAAAAATAAGTATGTCTATTAATATATGATGTTCATATATTAATATACATAGTTATTTTTTATTTGTTTATTTGCAAGTTTTTTTTTCTGATTTATCATATGTAAGTATAGCAAGCGCCAATTAAGTTGGCGCGAGTAGGGGGTGCGCAGAAGCCGTTTTTAAAAACGTCCACCCCCACTACTCAAGTAATTGTCAGAATACATTTGTCATTGACGTTTGACGGAGCATAATGTCTTTGCTAGGGGATCGTAAAGTGATACACGTTCAGAGGTTAGAATTATCTGACATTTGATGTAAAACCAAATACAAATCTCCCCACTACTTCTAATCCTGCGCGAACTTACCCTTCCTCGCGCCAACTTAATTGGTGTTTGCTATATGTATTATACAGTTTTTGTCCTATAACTGTGTATGAACCTGTTGGGCAAATAAACCATTATTATTATTATTTGTTTATGAAATTTTTTTACGCGGACAAGTAAATATTCTTCGTAGACCGGTTAAATTTATGTGCGAATCGGTGTCGGTCTGCCGAATGATTTAGATGGTCTACAAACTAAAAATAACATTTTATCATTGAACGAAATCTTAGTGTACTTCATTTCCAAAGAAAGTATCTTAGAAATAACTGTTTCGTTGTGAAGAGTTGTGGTACCTGTTCATCATTTCCTCTACTCCTAAATAAGCCACCATTCTGTCACTCATTCGACTTCGTTTCTTACGCTTTGTTTCTGACCTACGTGAAATAATTGTTGGCCAAGTTTGAATTTGTGCAATATCAGACGGTTCAGGATATTGAAATTGTAAATTGACAGAACAAAACATAGCCTGTCTACTTCCTAGAGGAATTGGCCACGCGACACCTACAACTATCTGAAACGAAAAAGTAGTGTGTCATAATTCAATTAAAAATTTTGTGAAATCTTGAAAGTGGTAAATACACTGTGTCCTCGGATGGAGTTGACAAGAGGAAAAACATTTTAATTTTTGATTTTACGACAAAAAGCCATTCTTTATAAAAAGTTTTGCTTGTTGAATAAATAAGTTTACCATCAGAAACTCTAATATTAAATGTACGGAATGTCCATAAATTAAGATAACATGAAAATGCTTCACTAGAGAAGTACCATTATGCAATAAATGGTACTTTTACTTTTACTTTCAGTTTAAATACAAAATTTCAATAATTAAGAAAGTTAACAAAAATTATTATACAAGGCCACCTCCAACTTCCGTTTCTCCATTCTTTTAATAAATTCACCATAGACTTTACGTATGGTTTGTGGTTTATTTATTTCAATCACCGCATCCTGTATTCGTGCTTTTGATATTTCTCGACCATGCGGTAAGTCATCTGCGCAAACTTTTTGTTTTAAATCAATGGGTGTAAGGTCAGGCGATCTAGGAGAAAATTCAATTGTTTAAAATCTTCCCATCCATCTTTCATCGAATTGATTTGTCAACCATTACCGTACAAAGAGCGTCGAATGTGCAGGGCACCCGTCTTGTTGCCAAATAATGTTCTGCCTTATTTAAAGCGGCAAATTATCTAGAAACGGTAATAGATAAGCTTCCAAAAGACGCACATGAACATGTGGATTCAAATTCTCCTCAATCAAATAGGGGCCAACGATTCAATCGTAAAAAAATTCCGCACCAAACATCTAGTTTTTTTTATAACGTAGACCAGTGGCGGCTCTTTAATGAGAGCAAGTAAGCAATTGCACCGCCTGGAATTTATGAAACAAAACAAACCAAGCGGCGACTAACTGTGAAAGTATTTACTTATTATGTATATTATGTATTCATAGTTATTGACGAGGAACGTGGCACGCTAACAACGTACATACATCGACCGTCGTCACAGATATACTGAGCAAAGCCCTACGGTTGATCTGTTAAGGCATTAACATTACATTTATGGCGGGGAGAACTGTATTTTCCGTACTTAAATGTCGTATAATACATAGCGTTGGAGCAAGTGAACCAGTCTGCTCACGGGAGTTGTATAATGAATTCCGTGTCTTCTTTAGAGAACAACGCGTTTTCGCGGTTAACGTATGATGAAAAAATCGCAGTAAAAAATCCTAAACGGCCGGTGCCTCAATTATGTTTAGAAAATAAACAATCTGTTAAGGGTAAAGACGTTATAAGAAAATTCAAAATGAATATTTATCAGAAAATTGACTGGATTTGTGGGTGTGAAATTAAAAATACTTTGTTTTGTTTTCCATGTCTTTTGTTTGGTGGTGAACCGTCTTGGTCAAAGAACGGAACAAGAGACTTAATTCATCTTAGTGCTAAAATTATTAACCATGAAAATTCCGAAGGGTATTTGAAAAATATTTAGTCTAAGAATGTTAGGAAAAAATAACATTCAGAATGTTTTAGATTCATCATATAGAAAAGCAATTCAACAACACAATGAAAGGGTAACCAAAAATAGGCATCTGTTAAATTTAATAATAGATTTTGTGGCGCGTTTGAACTGGCACTTCGGGGTCACGATGAACAGCAAACGTCGAATAACAAGGGCATTTTTCGGGAATTGATTAATTTTACGGCAGAATTGGATAAATCGCTCAGAGATCACATCGAAGCAGCACCGGTTTTTAAGGGATTATTAAAAAGGATGCAGAATGAGCTGCTTGATGCAATGTTGAACGTGTATCATGAACAAGTTGCCAGTGAAATTAAAGCAACCGACTTCATATCTGTGATAGCTGATGAAACCACAGATGTGTCCAATCAGTTTCAGTTGGCGGTTGTTTTAAGATATATTGTGAACGCGAGACCGGTCGAAAGATTTTGGAAATTTCTTCTGCCTAGTGGACATGATGCTAATTCTTTATCTGCCTCCATCCTTAACGAAATTAGTTTGCTTGTTGAAAACCCAGAAAAACTGATTGCACAGAGCTATGATGTGGCAGGAGTCATGAGTGGTGCTATTAACGGCGTGCAAAGACATGTCCAAGACCAGTATCCAAGGGCTAATTTTGTACATTGTTATGCACATCAGACAAATCTAATTATGTCACATGCTACATCGAGCAGTAGTAATTGCAGAATTTGTTTTGCCAATCTGACGGGATTATGAACATTTTTCTCCACTTCACCACAACGAGCTGCAAGATTGGAAGAATTACTTCAGAGAAAAAGCTTACCTCGTTCTTCAAAAATAAGATGGAACTTCAATTCTAGGACAGTGAATACAAATATGAGCACCGCGAAGAAATAATTGAAGCTCTAGAACAAATCGAGGGAGAAGCTAGTTTACAAACTACCATTCATCAAGCTGGTGCCAATTTGTGAATTTTAGAGGAGGAAAATTTTATCTATTGGTTAACTTTCTTTCATAAAATTATGCCACATGAGGACATATTGTTTAATCAATTACAAAATGTCAATACAGATGCATTAAAAATCAAGAATAATTTAAATAATTTTGAACGCGCTATTGGAAAAATTCGACACAGATAATCAGTTGGTTAAACAAAATGACCCAGAACTGACTCCTCGACCATCAAAAGGGTAACTGATTGTAGCCAAAGAAGGAGGGAAGCTATTGAAGTTTGTGATATTATTTTGCTAGAATTAAAAACCAGATTTCGGTATACAGGGCACTTAATATTAGCAAACTTAATTTCTTTTAAACAATTCTCCTCTTTTCAAAAAAAAATTCCGGAAGATTGCCTTAAAGAAGCAGTAAAATTTTATTCATGCCTCAATGAAAGCAGACTACGAACTGAATTAAGCGTTCTATATTCTAGAGAATAATTTAGGCAAAATATAGAAGTCGGTGCTGTAGGGCTGCTAGGTCTTCTGCTGGATGGATTAAGCGACACCTTTAATGAAGTTGTTACGTTTTAAAAATTGTCATTACAATCCCAATGACAACGTCCGAAGCGGAACGCCAGTTTTCACGGCTGAAGAGAACAAAAACTTTCCTGAGAAATACAATGAAAGAAGAGAGATTAAATGCCCTTACTATGTTATCTTGTGAAAAAGAATGTATGAATGAATTCCCAAACTTTAATGAAGAAATGATAGAACTGTTCTGCAAGTCAAAGATACGTAAATTGGACTTCGTTTATCGTCAGATGTAATTAAACTGTGTAGTGTAATATTTACTATTCCCTCAAAACAAACTCTACAATGAACTGTACCTGTCCGGAACAGTACGTCGGTGAAATTTGTAAGGATTGGGTAAGCGTTTTTGTATTACACTTTTTAATTTTGAAATTATGCACTCCCTATGTGAACCACCCCGAGCCGCCACTGACGTAGACATCGTTTTTAAATGACGTAATGTAGATTTTGAAAAACCCAATAGCGACTGCTTAGTGATGAAACGTGACCATTAGTGCAGAAGGTTGATTCATCTGTAAAAAAGATCATTCTGTGAAAATTTGTATCTACGAGGTAATTCTCACCAACCCACAAACAAAAAACCAATCGCTTCTCCTTATCTCCATTTTCAAGTGTATGTCGGAGCTTTAGTTTAAACGCCCGACCTTTGTTTTCTCAATAAATTCTTTGCAGATGAGATACGTTCTTCAATGGTTAACGTTTTGTAAAACCAATGGGAAATAACTGAAGTGAGAAATCTACACTTAATGACGTTTGACAGTTCAATGGAATCACAAGCAGAACCTTTAATAAAGAATGACTTTTTGGCGTAAAATCAAAAATTATATTTTTTTCCTCTTGTCAACTCCATTCGGGGACAATTGTATAACTATTATACGAAAATTTGATATAGGATGTAATATTTGCCTAATGACATCGGGCATATCGATTTAACCGAAAATCCATTTAATCGTTCAATACCATTTTGTTACAAAATCTTCGTCAATGTAACTGAACTAATAAGAGGACACACACACAAAATACTTTGAAAATTACTAACCTGAATAAATCGACAGTTTTACGTTTTCAAGTAACGTTAGTGTAGTAGAAGCGAGTGAGTAAGCGTGTCAAATAAAAATGAAAAAAAAGAATGAATAGCTCTTTGTGCTCAATCAAATTATATTGCTTTAAAACACTTATTTGTGGGAGAACGCAAATATTATTGTTTATGCAAATACATTTATAACGGAAAACATTATATGTATACAAGCTGTCCCGGACAATATGGGAAATCTCTCATATGTAGATAGACTATGAAAAAATAAGATGACAAGTTGCTATAAATTTTTTCCTACAGGTCCTTTCTGGGGGAAAAAAAACGTGGGCTTACTGAAGAAATCAAAACGCACAGTAAAGAAAACAGAGAGGCATATCTGATATAGAAGCAACAGAACGGTAGATGAACACGAGAAATGCGTAAAAATAAGAAATGAAACTAACGCTAAAATAAGAAAAATAAAAGAAGAATATTGGGAAAAATTCACGAAAAACATTGAACATGATTTCTATGGCAATCAGAAAAGAGTATGGAAAATGTTAAGATCTACAAAGAGACAAGTTACTAAATATATAGAAATAGATAAATGTACGAACTACTTTAAACAAATCTATAACAACGAAGAAAACACAAAAATGCTAAAAACAGAAAGAAGATGATCAGAATGGGGAATCACAGAGGACAAGGTAACATGCGCAATAAAGAAATTAAAAAACAGAAAGGCACCAGGAACAAATACGATCAGTAATGAACAAATAAAATACGGAGGACAGACCCTATCGATGGAAATAATGAAGTTATCTAATAAAATAATCCAAGAGAAAATTATTCCGAATGAGTGAACACTAGTATCACCATATTGATATTTGAAAAAGGCGACAAAAGAAACCCAGCAAATTACAGGGGAATATCATTACTGGACATAACCATGAAATTGTTTACTGGAATAATTGAGGACTGAATTCGCGACTTGGTGCCTATGAATGAAGAAGAACAGGGATTTAGGAAAAATTGACCCATAACAGACGCCATATATGTCATTCGTCAAATTATCGAAAAGCTAATGAATTTAATAATCCAATATTTATGTATTTCGTCGATCTAATAAAAGCTTTCGACAAAATAAAATTATCAGATGTGACTGACATACTAAAAGAGAAAAATTCCTCTCTCAAAATCATTAGACTGATAGCAGAGCTAAACAGGAACAGCGCTACCAAAATAAGAACGGGAGTTAACTAACGAAAAGTGTCCTAGTGAACACTGTAATCAGACAAGGTGATAGTTTAAGTGCAGTTCTATTCAACCTAGTGATGAATAAGATCGTGGAAAGTATAAAATTAATGGAAGGATACAAATTTGACAATTGTAACTCAACATAGTCTGTTATGCAGATGATGCCGTCCTTATAGCTAATAGCGAAAATAATCTACAAAGAATCCTACATAAATTCAGTAACACGGCTGAAGAATATCACATGACCACTTCGGTCGAGAAAACAAAATGTGTCACGGCATCTAAAGAACCAGTAAGATGTAAACTAGAAATAAGTGGAAAAATTATCCAATGAACAATGTCATATCGTCTGTAAACGTGATAAGTTAACGACACTGCTTCACAAGACGCGTCCCCGCCAACTTTACTTCCCCGATATGTTCATTCAATGTATAGTGTAGAATTTTATTGGATAAGCAATAGGGATAGGTCAGAATTAGGCGTGGTATACACATACGTATATTCGCAATACGTATGTGTACTCGTATTTCTATCGTATCCATCGTCGACGTATCTGATCAGGCTCGGCGCAGACACGCCTGGCGCCTAGTATGGTACCTCTCTTCTCCTTTATCTAGAGTACTGGTGGGGTATCGTTCACGTCTCCGCCGTTAACTCACTACGTTTACAGACGGTATGCCAAAGAAACCAGAACCGATAACAATAAAAGAAAACAATTATTAAGAACATCGGAAATGAAAACTTAAAAAATTATAATAGGGGAAACAAAACTTGACCGCATCAGAAACCAAAATATAAGAGAGCAATGTCAAATATAAGACATCGTAATATGGGGGAGAGAAGGAAGGAGGCAATGGAATCAACACATCCCAAGGATGGACAACAAAACCAGAAAAATCCAAACCACCGGAAAGACCCCTGAAAAGATCGCGAGACAGCTGTTCATGAATCTCCCAAGAACAGGGAGACTAAACTTCAATAAAAACACAGGTCACTGACCTAACGTAGAATGAAGAAGAGACGTATAACTGAGATGAGTTTTCAGTTTTTAGGGCGGGACACAAGAAATTTTCTAAGCATGTGAAATTTCAAATAATTTGAAAATCTTATTAAATAAATCAAATAAATATTATTCAAATATAGCTGCGAAAAACAGGACAGCACACAAGATACTATTTTTCTAACGATCTCGAGATAAAAGCATTGAAACACAAGTAATTGAATTTAAAATATTCTAGGAGAAAACACAGCATTTTTAACAAAACTAACAACACCGTAATGAAAAAATTATATTTTTCATGTCACAGTATATATTAAAATTTGTTTTTAAGTTAGCAATTTTGATTGACACATTTAATACATAAATATAAAGTTTAAATAAATAATAGAAATTCCGGCAATACTTACTTTTGCTTGACCGCCATAAGGATATACTAACCATCTCTTTGATCTATGTAAAGTTACATTTGATGATATCGTTGTTGAAATTACGAAAAGGAAACTAATGACTTCCGTATACATGTCTTGTATTAGCGTTAATATTTCACTCTTCCTTTGCACCTTACGTAACTAAAAACTTGCCAGCGTTAACTGTACCTTTTATTGGATTAGCGAGAATTAATTAATTAATCTTTCTGTAAATAATTAGAGCTTACTCGAAAATTTTCTTAGATGTATATGTGCATGTGAGAAGCTATTGTGTATGCACTTGACGACTATACAGGGTAGGTCACTCAGTTAAACGATAGAATTATAGTAAAATTGATTAACCCAACAGGAAATAAGAATATGTATGCTACATAAATAATGAAATATTATTATTAATTATAATTAATAATTTGATTTCAGTATTAATAATAATTTGCTTTTAATAATTGCGTGTACACTCTTAATTTATAAGTGTGTGAAACTTATTATTGTCGCTGTACCCAATTACACGAAGGGGTACTGAAATCTAGTTAGCTTAAGCCATTTTGCTTGAACAAATTCAAATCTTCTTATAATGGCAAGAAATAATAACATTTTGAAAGTGTCACTGTAAAATCTTTCATCAAGAAGTTGAAGTATTGCGGTGTAGTAAATTTTGAAAGAAAGCATGTCGAATGCAAATGTGAAAATCCATAAATTGGAGTATCGAAGCAACAACGAAAACTTGTATTTGAAGAGGTTAAGTGGTAAGAAAATTTACGAAGGTATGCGTAACGCACTTGATGATCAACGTCCATCATATGCTACTGTCGAAAATTGGATCGCGTCATTCAAAAAAGAAGATGGGAAGCTACCAGGAAAATCGATTTCGGTGTCGACCCCCGAAATGATTGACGCAGTTCATGACATGATATTATCAGACCATCGAATTGAGCCTGAAACATATAGCTGAGGCATTAAAAATTTCATACAAACGCGTTCATCATATAGTTCACGTCGATTTAAATATGAAAAAAATTTCTGCAAAATGGATTCCTAAATGCTTGAACGCCGAACACAAACGAGCAAGAGTGAAACCACCACGGTCAATTTGTGCTCGCTTTGAAGGAAATCCAGATTATTTGAACCATCTTGTGGAAGCATCATGGTTCTCAAAGGCCTAAGAAGTTTCCAGTTCAAAAATACGCTGGAAAAGTTCTTGCTTCAGTTTTTTGGGGTATCCGTGGAATAATTATTATCGATTACCTAAAAGAGAGCAGACCATCACTGGAGATTCTTGTTATAAATTACTAACCACCCTGAGAGAGAAAATTAAGGAAACAAGACGTGGCATGTTAGCGAAAGGTGTGTTTTTTTTGCAGAACAATGCCCTTGCACACAAATCACGCATCACCATGAATACAATTCGGGATCTAGGGTTCCAATTACTGGAACACCCGCCCTATTCCCCAGACTTAGTCCACTCAGTGTTCCCTCGATTGAAAAACAGTTTAAAGGAACGTCAATTTTTGTGTAATGAAGAGCTGTTGAGGGGTGGTTTGCAGACCAAGAAGAATTTTTATAAAGGTTAAAGGCGTTGCAGGATCACTGCATTAAGTGTATTAATTTAAAAGGAGACTATGTTGAATAACAAAATATATAAGTGCCAAGTTTAAATTGTTGCAATAGTAGGCTAAGAATATATCAATACACCCTCGTATCGCAAATACTAAAATCTGTAAATTTACAATTAAATATAGTAATTTAGTGAGTTAAAATCTATAAGAAACAGTACATTATAAATGTTTAAGTAACAAATATATATGAGCGTTAGTTATCTGGTCAGATGAACATTAATTAAATAAATTCTTTTACAATTTAACGGAAATCGATATACATATACGAATTAAACTAACAGTATATGTCGTTTTGATTAGCATTAAAATTCGAAATCGGATTTATAACAAATAAAATTTCGGCGATAATTTTCAAGTTCACTGCAAAAAAACTTGTACGAAATGCCTAGACCGCTGCAAAATCGAACCAGACGCTATGATCCAGGAAAAATGATGTTCGCGTCTTGACAAAAATGTTCCGGCAAGAACGAGATGGTCTTTTCTCTCTAGCACATTGAATTGGTTATCGGATTGTCTCCCCGCAAACGAAATACTTTATATCCCACGAATGGATATATGAAAGAAAAGCTACTCATGTCTGTTTGCCTCAAAACCAAAAGACATCCAATTACTCGATACGGTAATGAGCTTTTTTTCTTCATTTTTTTCACTACGTACTAGCTTGAATCCGCAATTGCGTTAATTTTCAAAAAACTTAGGCCAGACGTGAATTATATTTCGATTATCGGAGCACACCAAGATATATATATATATATATATGTATATACAACTTTATCCCTCATCGAAACGGGGCGATTAAATACAGCGTCTACAATTCTCACCAGATGGCGGATCCGGTATTACCAAGAACAAAAATAACGAATAAAATAAACTAACATTGATATATGTATATATATATATATATATATATATAGGGCGGTAAAACTAAGCGTAAAAATAAAATGTAACAATTTGAAGAAGGTATTGAAAGGTCAACAGTTTTCATAAGCCGCTGAAGTTCGGGCTGCTGCGCACAATTGGATCAACAGTAAACAAAGTTATTTCATGGACGGAATAATGGAGTCAGCGTTTGGAGAAATGTGTTGCACTAAAGGTGATTACTTGAAAACATTATTTTATACATTGATAGTACAATAAATTTGCTTCACTTTGAAACCGGTTTCATTATTTTATCTTTTCTTATTCTTGTTTTATAAAGTTGGAGACTTTATATATCAATCCGCCCTCATATAAAGTGTATATGTACTAGTAAATAAGAGGACAAAATTAGGGAAATAGAAACGAAGCTATAGAAATGCAAAATGACTCGAAAAAAGCAAAATGGAAAAGACTCGAGTTAATTAGAATGTACATATTAATAAATTACTTTTACTTTTCTTTGATATTTCGGTAGTATAATTACAAACAGCTTTCTCTTTTTCACCCCCTTTTAATTCGTTTAATTCTTTTTGAAAATGAAATTTTTGGACCTTTTAAATGTCCTTCATAGATGCTGACATAATAACATAAAGGTCTTTCAGAGCTACGAATCTTTTCATTTGTCCCAGTATTGCCTGAATTTTTCCCAGATAAAATTTCTTTTTTAACAGTGCTAATGCAATTACATATTGCTATGAACTTTTCCCCACAAATATTTTGAAAAGTTTAATTAATTTTGAGTGTATTATTATTTTGAATATTTGTAGTTATGACTTGCGCAGTTTGGAGAATGCCGATTGATCTGCTGTGGTCGTTTGTAAAACTGTATTTTTTATACGGAGCCTGCATGCTTGCTGTACCGTCAGGCACAAGTGTTCAGTGAAGTAAGAAAGGTGTGTTTATTTAAAGATAAATCTTTATCTTTGTTTTAGTAATTTCGGTTTTTGTTTTTTGATTTAATTGTGTTTTTGTGCTTGCTTAAATCATTACCGATTTATTTACGAGTTTGTGAAGCTCGTAATTGATTTTTAACACTTTCTTACTCATGTGTCTCGAGTATATGAATATATATTTTTTACGTAAGTAATATATTTTATACAAGATATCTTATTTTATATTGAACGAATTGAATATTGTAATTTTTCTATTGTATTATTATAATCGTTCTGAAATTTAATCTTAGTTATTTGATATAAATGACAAAGAAGGTTTTTAAAATTTCTAGTATAAAAAACATTTCTGTAAATGTAAAATGTTAGTACACTTGGGATATCAAGGGCATTTTTTTTACATGTGGTTGCACATGCGTTAGAGTTTGTTTCTGTCTGTCTGTCAAATAGTTTATTTTGATTTTATTTCTTGTGGGAGAAATTAAAAAAGCATCTTCGTAATTTATTAGTTTTAATTTTGATCGGAAGTCATAAGGGTTTTCGATCGCATGCTGCTGTCATTTCCATGGGTTATTTTTACCTTTATAATATTGTTTAATGAGGCAATATTAATCTTTATACTTTATAAAGATTATTTTTTTAAATTTTTTTTTATTTTTGTATTAAAGTTTCATTTAAATTTTATTGTGTTTATTATTATTAAACCTTATTTCAAGAAGTTTACAAGTAACTTAAAGAAATATAATTATAACATTTGTCAATACTCTTTTACTGGCGCATTATAAATTTGTAGAAGAGAAAAACCACGTTTTCCAATTGGAACCCTGAGAGGAAAGCAGTCCCATTTTGAAAGTAAACCGACTGAGTATCCAAGCTGGATAGATTTGTCGAGAATTGTGAATAAGCAAATTTTAAAATCACACCGCACTCACCGCATGTCCGTAGTATGAGTGAAGACACAAACAAAATGCAGTTTCTAGAGGGATGACTGTGCCACCTGTGGAAAGGCGTCGTTACTTCACATTGGTTATGTGGACGGGGCGAGGTACTTCGGTTGTCTGACAACAGGCAGCGCTGAATTTACTTCTACGCCCGGTATGGATAATTACGGTGATGTGGTTCTTTTTTGTGAATGTGTCTGGAAATATTCTTTCTCCAGCAGGGGCGTGCCGATGACCCTGTAGAAATGTGAAATACGTATCTACGTCTCTGGGGAAAGATATTTTCGGACACGTTCACAAAAATATTAATATTGAACCTGTATTTGTGTTCTTCACACCAGGTTTTTAATAATATTTTATATTATTAAAAATACCTTTGTATTATACAAAACTGGTGGGGTTTACCTACTCAGGTATGTTTCAATTATTCTGATCGTAGAATTCTTTTGAAAATTGGAGTATGTTTCCATAAAAATAATAATTAGAACGTCTCTTATAATAAGTTGCGTGTTCTCCATTTTGTTTTATATTTTTAGTATCACCTAGAATGTAAGAGTCATAGTCATGATATAGTAAAGCTAGAGAATATAGTGCCAATAAAGAAAAATAATGACAATATTTTCTTTATATAAAGCAATTTTTTATATGGAATGCAAGGCGAAAAGTAATTGTTCTCCGGTGTATACTTTACAATTGAAATATGTTTACTTTTTCTCTAACTTTACATCTTACTCTTTTGCATAATACTAAGTTATTCTAATAATTTTCTTTTCCTCAAATTATTTCGAAAGCTGTAAATTAAAAGAAAAAAGAACCAATTTTTTCTCTGTAAGTAAACAGTAGGAAAAATTAGAATTACTTGCTATATTTTAAATTCATTGCAATTTAAAATTTATGAAGGTGATAATTGGAATAGTATTAGAACAAATAACGCAATTCCAGTACAATAAAAGGAAAATTTTGCTAGTCAGTATTACAAAAGAAATAACTATTCTTTGATGTGACGTACAGAAAACGACCAACACGCGGAAAGTTCTCGTTAAATCGATTTGTATGCTGAATGGTACTTGATGAATATTGCAAAACCCAGATATCTCCGGTTTGCTCGACAGGTCAACGGAATCGATGAAATTATTCACAAGTTTGTAATGAAATGCCAACGATGTAATTTCACGCCTTTGTCTCAAGTTCAACGTGCGAAATTTCCCGTTCTCGTTTCTATCTTGGTGACTATTTTCGCGAATACTTTGTTTTAACTCGTTTAATTCATTGACAACTTTCGCCGAATGGTCCGAAATCTAGCATATAATCGATACCGTACGGACGGGGATTAAGAATTCTATTAAAATTTATGTAACATTTCAATATATTAACGAGATGTCCGTTGCTTCTTCTTCGCTTTCTGATTTATGATTTCCGTGAGTGTTATTTTTAGGTATTAATTCTCCGTAATAAATATATCTGTTTCTCATTTGGAAAGTGTAGCGTGCATTTCATGTTTCGTTAAATTAAGTTTCAACGGAATTTTAATGCATAATTTATTTAGGTCAGTCAGTGAATCCGGTGTTGAAGGGATTAGCATAACCGATAATGCAGTGTGTACATTAATATATTTAATTATTTCCACGTTCATCACGCTCTTAATACATTGGAACGTAATTAATACAGTAGAATGTATTTACATCATTTTTACATTTTTCATATACATTTTCCATTATACCTTCGTATTTAATGAGTTTTTTACATCTCTCATAATTCTGAAGCAAGAAGCTAATAAATGGATTTGATGTCCCTTATACATTCGCAGATAATATAAAAGAAATGTATTAGTAATCCGTGAACATATACCAAAAGAGATTTTATTCCAATTGCCTTATTTATTTGATGGAATCTATCGCACTGGAAATTTATTCAAACAGTAATAATAACTATAATCATTTTTTTTTCTAGCGTATAATAATTTCGATATTATACTTTTCACAATCTTATATTGAAATTTCATTTTGTCCGGCGACAGTTTGGTCATTATTATTGTACAGCGGAGCTGAAAAGATAGATATTTGCGCAACTAACCTAAACCGCCAACATCATCATTAATAAAGAGAATTAAATGTACGAGGTGCATTCAAGTTCTAAGGCCTCCGATTTTTTTTCTAACTAACTACTTACCCGAAAACTATGAAACTGGTGTTACTTCTCGACGTAATCTTCCTGCAGACGTACACATTTTTCACAACGTCGACGCCATGATTCCATGGCCGCGGCGAAGGCTTCTTTAGGAGTCTGTTTCGACCACTGGAAAATCGCTGAAGCAATAGCAGCACGGCTGGTGAATGTGCGGCCACGGACAGTGTCTTTCATTGTTGGGAACAGCAAAAAGTCACTAGGAGCCAGGTCAGGTGAGTAGGGAGCATGAGAAATCACTTCAAAGTTGTTTTCACGAAGAAACTGTTGCGTAACGTTAGCCCGATGTGCGGGTGCGTTGTCTTGGTGAAACAGCACACGCGCAGCCTTTCTCAGACGTTTTTGTTGCAGTGCAGGAAGGAACTTGTTCTTCAAAACATTTTCGTAGGATACACCTGTCACCGTAGTGCCCTTTGGAACACAATGGGTAAGGATTACGCCTTCACTGTCCCAGAACATGGACACCTTCATTTTTTCAGGACTGGCGGTTACCCGAAATTTTTTTGTTGGCGGTGAATCTGTGTGCTTCCATTGAACTGACTGGCGCTTTGTTTCTGGATTGAAAAATGGCATCCACGTCTCATCCATTGTCACAATCGACGAAAAGAAAGTCCCATTCATGCCTTGGTTGCGCGTCAACATTGCTTGGCAACATGCCACACGAGCAGCCTTGTGGTCGTCCGTCAGCATTCGTGGCACCCACCTGGAGGACACTTTTCGCATTTTCAGAACCCACGGAAATACTAACACTGGAGGCGATCTGTTCAACTGTCATTCGGCGATCCTCCAAAACAAGTCTCTCCACTTTCTTGATCATGTCGTCAGACCGGCTTGTGAGAGCCCGAGGTTGTTTCGGTTTGTTGTCACACGATGTTCAGCCTTCATTAAACAGTCGCACCCACGAACGCGCTTTCGACACATCACCACATGTCTCCTTCAATTGTCGATGAATTTCAATTGGTGTCACACCACGCAAATTCAGAAAACAAATGATTTCACGCTGTTCAAGTAAGGAAAACGTAGCCATTTTAAGTATCTAAAACAGTTCTCATTCTCGACGCTGCCGCTACAATTCCATCTGCCGTACAGAGCTGCCCTCTCTGTGACGTATTGACAACAAACGCACGCTCATTTTAAAATAATGCACATGCTTCTCTCTCTTTCCAGTCTGGAGAAAAGAAATCGGAGACCTTAGAACTTGAATGCACCTCGTATAGTCTGTCATTTGAGCCTAACCTGATAATGATTTACAAAGTCTCAAAGAAATATTCTAATTAAATGCTTGAAACAAAAAATAGTATTATAGTACACGGTAGCAAAACCATATTAATTGCCTCGTACACATTGTACTGCCTCGTGAACTTTATGCTCGGCTATAATAAGAGCTTTCTCTGCCTGGTCTATAATATACTATTATTATTGTTACTCGTGGAAGGCATTTCCGTACATTAAAGCGTGGACCGCAAAAAAAAATCAATTCATCTGATTACATAGATATCATTAAAATGATTCTCTAAATACGTTTTTTACCAAGACAGTGAAGGATCCAACAGCAGCCGATCACCAAGTGGCTACTCGACCTTCCTTGATAGGTATCGATCGTTGATATCGACTGTGGAGGCAGTAAAATTTTATGTTCATGTTATTATCGAGAACATTAAAGTTGGAAAGTCTGTTTTTCACTAACACTATGTAATTCATTGGAGAGATCTAGAGTACGAGTAGTGGACTACACATTTAAACGCAGAGTTTCCTTAGAAATAGCTTAGCTACTCAAGGAAAGGTTTGCCGGCATGCCCCTCTTGATCATCAGATGTCTCAAGACTCCTTCTTAGGATTTGTGACGTATAAGATTAGAGGCAATTGAATTTATTGGTCATACCTCTTCTCCACGTATACTGAGAAAATTAAGAGTAGATCAATCACTTGTCTCTACGTAGCAGCAAACCAATGCTTAATATATACAGCGTTATGTATGTCCATGTATACATATACAGAATTGTTTCTAAACATTTTTGTATTAATGTAATTACGTTTGATGTTAGTTCAACGTCGATGTGCTAGTTTCCATAGTTTTTAACCCTAGAATGCTAATGTTAAATTTAGTTTCATTAATCATGGTGTAGCATGCGAAACCACGCCACAGGTAATAGCAAAAATAAATATCGCTAAACTGGCTTTCGATAATTTACAGTAAAATGCTAAAACAAAAAAAATGCATTGATCCAAAGACTTACCTTTATGGGAGTGTTAATAATAAAAATATAACTAAACTAGCCAGTACCCAGGCTAAGGTCACAGTGAAGCCGGCGAGATTCTTTTCAATGACGTATCGCATAGTATCACAAAACAAAGAATAAGAAAAGCCACAACTACAAATAAATACTCGCACAAGTAACTAATATTATAACAGTATTTATTATAAATGTTCTCCCTCCAAATTAATAACAAATATACAATACATAAAAATATGAAAATATCTGAATATATGCGACATGTATTGAATAAGTAATATTGTAACTTTTACATGCCTGACGGGTGAACAAAATATAGTCTGAGATTTCAGCGATCGTACATACATAAATGTAGAATAATTGCGAAACATGAGCTAATTAAAATTATTGAAAAACTGTTATACAATATTGACTACAAAATGTTAACATTAATCATTAATTATTAAACGCAAATGATGTAACATAAAATATTAGGATTAATTATGAATTAATGTCTACTTATTTCAGTTTGAATATTAAAAGAAAAGTAAGAATGAACTTTAGACTGCAAATATGAAATATAAGTCTATGTGTACTTCCAGGACTTGAATTATAAATTAGTAATAATTTTAATTTAATTGTATATCACGGACACAATAACGAATAAAACTTATCTTTCAAAGGGGTAAGTTAGCCCCAAGCAACGACACTCGACGATTTACCAGGTTCAGGATGTGACCATGTGGACGATCTCCTTTCCCGCAATTCCAGTAGTATTTAAATTAGCGAACATCCAGACCAGCTCTAGGTTCATTCTAGTTTCAGACTGGTTCTCTAAGTTTACGATATAAAAGGTGTATTAGGGGATGAATATGGACAAACGTATCAAGACAATGGTGACTCTTACTAAGTAAATGTTTTCCGGGCCTATATCGATGACTGTCTGTATCGTTCCAACTGAAGGTTGTCACAAAAAGACTCAGCATCAGATCTAGAACAGCAATTCACCACAAAAGCTAATTTAAAGCGCAACGTATACATTGCACAAAATGCAAAATGGTCTTAAATCTTTTACACGACTAGCCCGTTCGATATCTCAAACGGAAGTGAAGTCATGTTCCATCTAAGAATTAAAAATATTCAGAATGTCAATATATACACTAGAGTTCCGAAAAATCGCGTACTCTTCAAAAAGCAAGCAATATAATTTTTTAAGTATATTTTACTTTGTAAATGTGGATTTGAGATTATATTTGCAAATAGGTTATAAACTGTCATTGAAATTGTGACTCTTTTATTTTAAAGCAAGTAAACTTATTTATTGCTTATTATTTACCGAAACCAATTTATAAAATCGTTATTAAGTAAATAAAACACGAGAACCAACAATTTTGATTTAATATATTTTATAAAGCAATGTAGATAACGATTAGTATTTTGTGATTGCTCCATTAGCTTCTAAAACCTTATTCAACTTTGCAGGCATTGATGAAATAAGGTCCCTCCAATAATTTTCATCAAGGCTCAAATCCTCCCAAGTGTTTTTGATAGCCATCCACAATTCTTTGTCGTTTTGAGGTCGGAAGTTTCGTTTATAATTTTTTTCGACTAATGAACCCCAAACGTTCTCTATCGGGTTTAAATCAGGACTGCATGAAGGTCAAGGCAATAAATCGATATTATTATCATCCTAGCTGTATGAACCGGGCAGTTGTCTTGTTGGAAGATGAAATTATTGTTGGGAAATATTTGGTCCACTGAAGGAAGCACAACGTTTTCCAGTGTGATGTGGCTTGGTTACTTAAGCCACGTAATGTGCCTTAGTGGCTGGCAAGGATCGCCATGTGATGTGGCTTGGTTACTTAAGCCACGTAATGTGCCTTAGTGGCTGGCAAGGATCGCCATGTGATGTGGGCCCGGCCCTGAGGGCCACATCGATGAGTCTTTACGCAGATATCGTGGTAGCGTTAAATAATGCACAAGTAAAGTAGGTTTAACACAGTTTAATTAACCAACACTTATAACGATTCAACAAAGATGATATTTACATAGTTAACAAATGTAGACGGTAGTCGAAAGGAGACTCTAACTCACTCTCACTATTGTCTTCCGTCTGTGTATTGTTACTCTGCTAAGACTGCCGCTCATTCAGATGGGACGCCTTATATATCGTTAGAGTGATCTCATTTCGACTACATGTCCTTACTCTAGATAAACATGAGTGTTGAAAGTGTGTAACGTACCTTGAGAATGCTTGCGTATGTAAGTTATGTCGGGCGAGGCCATGTTTGGATATAATATGAATTAAACACGGTGCCGCGCCTTGACTCAGATAAAAGGTACACTGCATTACTTAATTGGATTATTACACCAGTATATCAAAATAAACTTGAAACCACCAACACGCCACGCCATACCCGGACCATACGCATATATCCATTCCAGATTCGTCCAAATCTGTTTCGTGAAGAATCTTTCGTTGTATCGTGAATTGGGTGGACGGAGGCGGTCATACATTTAAGTAAATATCTAAAAATAAAGATGTGTATTGCATTCATTTCCAAACCAATTTTAAAAATCATATGTATATTACGAGAACGCTTTTTCGTTGGAAATAAGAAATTCAAATTGCCTTTATTGTATTTAAAGGCGGCAATGTTTATATTTACAAAACCTATAACATTGTGTCTAAGCTTTATGGGAAGGATTCAATAACCTGGTACGTAAGTCTTAAAATGATATATTAAAAGAACATGATATGTGCTTTACAGGCATTTAATTTACAATCTATCATCTTTAATCGAAAAATTGTATCAAACGTACGTAACGATCGACAACAGAACGATACTTAAAGAGTGATGAACAATAACAAAACTATATTAGCTTTAAGATATCGTCTCCGATAGTATTTATAATATATTGAGCCGCACAGTGACGTAACAAAATTTATTTAAGAGGGAACTTTGGGAAAATATTTTGAGAATATATTCCATATAATTTAAACTTTCCATTTTTCATACGTTGAATTTTTATTTCAATGACACCCTCTATTAACTTGCTGCAGTAACTAATTAACCATGAAGTCATAAAATTATTTCGTATAACTTTCGGAAATTTTTGATTGGGAAAATAAAAATTTATGACTAATTAAACTTATGAGTGCTATTCTGACCATATCCTAGTAGGAGTGGTCTGTTCGAAACCTTACAAACAATATGGGAGGTTTAATACGTTCACTCCGGAATTGAGTCACACATAAAAAATTAGAGCACTTGTCCTAAAACCGCAAGCCGTTCAGGTAACGGTAACTGCCACTAAAGTGTCGCATCTGCAATTCCCTCTGATAAATCACCTGGGAATAAATACAACCGAATCCTATATATTACGGTAATGAAATATCTCGCACAACGACAATTTCATTGTGTTCGAGGAATTTTTTTTCGGACACTGAGGACGTTTTAATAATCGTCAGAACTCCAGAATATTCTAAGCTGCAAGGACTTGTGTATGACGTACATAGATGCAGTGAACTATGTAAACTAAGAAGCGCAGATAATATTTGCAAACGAATATTTATTTTTGGAATAAAATCCAGCTTTATAATACAATTTTCAAATTTATTAATACTGAAGAGTGGAAGTACAATAACTTTCGTCTAAAGTTTCTTCTTAATGAATATCGGAAATAGTGCTGTTGACATTAAAAGCGACATCTTTTATTAACATTTTTAAGCAAAATATTTGAAACCTTTTCGAAATAGGAATAGGTCGTTGAAAAACAGTTTTTTTTTTGTTTTGCTCTTATAAACTGCGTCATTAATGGACATGCTTTTCTTAGTTTTTTTTCTTAGACAATTAATGTCATTACTAGTTAGTGATAATGCGGCACGTGTGTGCGAGTATGCTAGGTATGATCAAAAATAACCGTGAATAATTTTATTACTAAGAAAGTAACAAGCTTACGTCAAATTTGTATTAATCTCCTTCAAAGTAGTCTCCTCGGATAGCGATGCACTTATTCCAATGTTCTTCTTTCGGAAGAGCCTTCAGCGGCTCCGCCGTGGTCCTCTTTATGTCGGGAATGGTGTCAAAATGTTTTCCTTTTAGCAGTTTTTATTTTTGGGTAGAGCCTGCAGTCGCATGGTGCTAAATCCGGAGAATAAGGAGGATGTGGACAAACAGGAACCTTTTTTCGGACAAAAATTCGCGAATCAGAAGCGAGATATTGCATGGCACGTTGTCGCGATGAAGGAGGAAACCATTCAATAATTTCTCTTCTTCCGTACATCGTTTTGCAAACACTGAAATTCGCCCTTGTAATATTTGGAGTTTACAGTTGTTCCCCTTGGAACGAACTCTGATTGCACTCTGCCCTCTCTATTTAAAAAAACAATGAGCGTGACCTTAACGATCGACTTTGACTGACGCGCATTCTTAGAGCGAGTAGAGCAACTTGTTTTCCATTGGAAACTCTGAATTTTTGTCTCCAGTCATAATATTTGCCACGAAGTCCGGATTTGCACCAAGACTATCTTTCAAACTGACACACGATATCCTTTCTGTTCGTCAGTCAAAAGTCTGAGAAGAAATATCGCTCTCACTCAGTTCATTTGAAAATTATGAATTAAAATGATTTGCAGATGTTCAATTCCTTGGAAAGCTCTCAAATAGTCAATTGCCTGAACAAATAATTTTTGCCATTTTGGCATGTTCTGTGTTTGTGAGGTCGTAGGACATCCTGACCGTTTCTCGTATTCAACCGCCTCGTTTCTGCTTTTAAATGGTTCGTACCACTTGTAAACAGTCTTCAGAGTCACCACATTATAGTCATATACCGATTTTAACATTTTGTGGGCTTTTTAGACACTTTTATGCAGCTTAAAGCGAAACTTAATGTTAACGCGTTGTTTGGAATCTATGATGCACAACAGACACGGTAAACACGATCTCACTCTTCCGGCTCTGAAAGAACGCAGCACTGACTAAATCTACGAATTAGGCTATCGGATTTATTATTTTAAATAACGTGCCTTAAAAAACTTTCCTCATTATAGTAGGCTGTTTTTAAGCAATTAAGAAATAAAATATTGGTGCACATGCGAATCTTTAGAAAACTTCTGACAGTTGTCATACATAAATTCAAATGATAAACGCTTATATTTCTTAAATTATTTTGTTCTAATGTTAGAGTTACAACATAAAAGATTTATTATTCAAAGTTACTATAGAACTGGTCAAAAATCTATCTTTCAGGATGTTTAAACAACCAAATATAAGGATTTGGTCTGCAGAAAACCTTCATGAATTTGTGGAAATTATGCTACATCCACAAAAAATAAGCGTATGGCTAGCAGTTTCAAGAAGACGAATTATTAGGCCTATACTTTTCAATCAAACCATAGGTGCTGAAATATTGAAAGGAATTATTAGAGCCGTTTATTAATGAACTTCATGATGATAAACTTACGGTATGATGTTTCCAGCAAGATAATACACCAGCGCACAAATCTTGAGAAGCAATAGCTTCTTTGCAAGAATTTTTCTATACAAGAATGATTAATTTTACACCAAGATCTCCATATTTAACAATTATTTTTCCATATTTAAAGAGTACCATGTTCAAGACCAGACATCACACAATCGAAGAGCTTCGTATTGCTATTGTGAATTCTTATGCTGACATATCCCAAGAAATCCTAATAAATGATTTTGAAAGCATGAAGCGTACAGTACAACTTTGTCTTCAAAATAATGGTCAACATTTCTAACATCTGCTTTAGTATTATTTCCTTTTGATTTTAAATATTGTAATAAACATTTTTTCAAAAACTAAATTACTAATTATTACACACATTTACATGACATAAGCAAACTATCAAAATTATACGTTTGTAACAGAAACTATTACCCACCAGCTATTAAAAAAAAGCATGGTAATCTTTAGTAAGGAAAGCCTTTGAAGGCACGTTACATTTAGAGTCAGCAGTTGCTGCTGTATAAATTCATTCGCCATATTTTTTTAACACTCTTCGTTTATAATACAATACAGAGTAGTATCAAAAAATTCCAGGAATTACGCTAACGCAACCATAGTGCAGCGATGAATACTCCCTAAAGTTCCCCACAGTGGTTGATAAATGGATGACGGAAACAGTGAGAAGTTTTTCTAATCTAAGTGTAGACGTGTTTCACACGTTTATTTTAGCAGAGGTTTAACATGAAATTAATCTGTCGGTTAGGGAAGACAGCAACAGAAAGGTTCAGAACGTATGAGGATGATGCTTTGAAGAAATTCAATATGTGTGGCAATCGTGTTCCTGAAAAAATAGCATGTTTATCTTAATAACAGTAAGTGTGTAAATACACTCACACAAAAAAAAACATTAAAAAACATATCTGTATATGAACAAACACAAAGTATATTTAAGCAATTGTTACTCCAGCGTATAGACACGTCTTTCGATCTTTTAGGTCTCGTCAGTGTATATGATTGTAGCTATTGCCAGTTGCTGGTGCTGAATAAAGCACACGTCAAATATCAAGAGAACGTCTCGAGACATCTGACGGCCAAGCGAACAACTTTGCCTCTGTTAAAGACCCTACTTTAAACATTTTTTTTTATTGATCCCATTCAAGTTTCATGTCTACCCAAGTGGGTAGAGTTATGAAAGATGTGATCATATACAATAAAACAGAAGTTTATAGCAAGGTACTGGCAAATAAATAAAAAACTTAGCCCTTACGGGACACCTGGTTGATGTGAAACATCGAAATTGATTGTTATTGATAGAATATAAAGTAAAGTAAAGAAATATTTTGTCTTTATAAAAAAATATTTTTTGAAATACACATCTTTCAGAAACTCTGATAAATTTAAAAAGACAACACAAAAGAAGTTATTTCAAGGTACTTCAGGTACTGCCAATATTTTTTAATATGTATCTACCAACAACAAAATGTCATTCCCCTTTGTCATCATTGATTCTAAATATTAACGTTTATTGTGGCAACAAGCGCTGCAATTTTTACATGTATTTCTATGATGGTGTATTAACAGCTTTATAGACTGAAGAATTGTGTTGAAGTTAAAAACACAGAACCTTTGTTAAGCGTACAAATAAAATAGCATTGTGACAGTTTCGTTTTTATATGGAACTACTTTTCTTTAGCTGGAACAGGGCTTAATAAAAATCGAGGGAATAAGATGAAACCATTATAGTAATAATTCATGCTGTGATTAATGCAAAACGCAGATTTATTACGAACAGTAGTTTTTGTTATCTAATGAGTTATTCTTTTGTTCATCTATTCGTAATAAGTAAAAGATCAATATATATTCTTTTAATTTGTTTTGTTTATTTTAAGGTATATTCAAATTTTAAATAAATATCAAGTGTCCATATTATTAAATGGCAGTGTATATTACTAATCTTTTTGTCCATCCGATACATGTAATTATATAGTTAAGAAAATATCACTTGATTATATTAAATCATACGTCTTCCTAATTGTTAATTGTCATACACGTGCTGCAAAAAGTTTTTATTCGTACCGTTCAAGAAAATACCAATAAAATAAAGTCTGTTTCAAGTAAAGCCTAATACAATTTTCTCATACACAGCTTCAAACTTTTGATTAAATGAAAAGTTGCAACGTATTCGCTTGGAAATACTTTTTTGTGCGCGTGAGGACGCTGCAATTGAAATGAAAACTAGATACAATTACAATGACGTGCACACAAGTAAAGCGACTATAGCGCGTATCGATGAACACACACGTAAAAGCGGCGAAAGCCTAGTGTATAGCTTAAGGGGATAGCGGTGAGAGGGGGCGCCATCATACACACAGGTTACAGCGTTCACCGATATACACGCACACACATTATACGAGCTGCAGAGAGTGGAGAGCGCCTGCGGTATGGCGAAGAGAGAGAGCGCTGACTGAGTGGTCGTCGCCTGATGGTATTTAAAAGCCGAATTTGCCCCCGTGGCGCGATTTAGATATTTCACATCAAAATAAGCAAAATCGATTCACTATCATATAAGTTATATTAAGTAATCATTAACAGTGTGAGTTTACTACATCTAAAGGCAATACACGTTTTAAATTGTATGTCTGTGCTCTATTATCGAAAGGGTTCAATGCCAAAGGATGCTCTTCAAGACGTGTAAGATATTTGATACCCGCGTGTTTTTCTTCCTCGCGCACTGTTCGTATATTAAGATCATGATGTAGCGTGGCATTCGTTACCAAATAAGGTGCATTTGTAACTGTTCTCAATACTTCAGATCGAAAACTTTGAAGTATTTCCAAATTTGAAGCATTCGCAGTTCTCCACAGTTACAGAACACCATAGGTTCACACTGGTTTGAAAATCACTTTGTTCAGAATAAGTTTGTTGTGCATATATAATGAAAATTGCTGGCCAATGAGAGCCACTGTAATTTGGAGAACATCAGTGCTAGCTGCTTTCTCTTCGACAAGATATGCTTAGTCCACGTTAGCCGTCTACACATGTATATATATATATATATATATATATATATATATATATATATAAGTAGACAAAGAGTCTTTGCCGTTAAAACAAGTATGTAAAATAAAAAATTGTTGGGGAATCCGACAATAAAAACCTTTAATTAGTCAATTAGAGTCCTTTATTTTATACCTTATATTTCGCTCTGTAGATTTAGAGCTTCATCAGAGGTCACTTTAATCAAAAGAAAATACAACCTTAGCTAATTTAGTCTACTAATTATAAAAAAGATCAATACTTACAAAAGCGAACTATTTGTTGTGAGAGATATATACATTTTCAAAAAACAAAACCGGCAGAGAACAAGAACTCCACGTAATACAAACAAAACGTCATATTAATTAAAAATTGTTTCTTTAAAAGCTTATAGTTATTACATATTAAAACCAGTTAAAAAATTCTTTTTTGTGTGTTTAATGTGTTTGCTGAAAAAATAATTTTTTAACTGGTTTTAATATGTAATAACTATAAGCTTTTAAAGAAACAATTTTTAATTAATATGACGTTTTGTTTGTATTACATGGAGTACTTGTTCTCTGCCGGTTTTGTTTTTTGAAAATGTATATATCTCTCACAACAAATAGTTCGCTTTTGTAAGTATTGATCTTTTTTATAATTAGTAGACTAAATTAGCTAAGGTTGTATTTTCTTTTGATTAAAGTGACCTCTGATTAAGCTCTAAATCTACAGAGCGAAATATAAGGTATAAAATAAAGGACTCTAATTGACTAATTAAAGGTTTTTATTGCCGGATTCCCCAACAATTTTTTATTATATATATATATATATATATATATGTATGTATATATGCATATATATGTGTATATATTTCTTGTATATATTTATTTCTTTTTGTAAAAGAACAAACATAAGGGCGACAACGACACCACGAGGAATACTTTAAAATACCAGAACATAAGTGTAAATAACAATTAGTGTTATTATTTCGAAACCTATTACAGAACAAAAGTAAAATTTCACACACAAACAGCATCTCCAAAGGGTAATGGGAATCAAATAGAACGAATTTGCATTTTTTATTCGATGCCTGTGGATTAAATGAACATGTCGTGTTTATACTTCCAGTTACTTGTTCTCTAATTCCACAAACATATTCATTTAAACTGTCCGCTAATAGTGAAGAAATTTCTTACCTGTTAACTAACTATATTTTTTATATTCTCGGCTGTTCTTGCAGATACTTCTTGGTGAAACATTTTAACTTCATACAGTAAATAATAAAGAATTAAAACACTTGGCTTCTTTCACTATGAGATTTATTTCAATTCTCTAACATCTGTTTCGGCTGTTATGCCATTCTCAAAGAGATCTATAAATCTATAAAAATAGATTTATAGATCTCTTTGAGAATGGCATAACAGGCGAAATAGATGTTATTACAAGAATATAATTTAAATAAAATAGATACAATTTCGGTATACAGGTTGTCAATTTGAAGTGAACATTATTCAATTCTAAATAACTAAACGAAACAGAAACAAATAAAACTTACGAGAATTATTGTTCTCGCGCTTAACATAATACATTGGCATTTTCTTTGCTTTTATTATTTTTCCTAAATACGGTTTCTTAAAACTTCGATATTCATTATAACAATCGACTTTTTGTTATCATTAAAGTTAAAAACGTATTTTAAAAATATTCATATTATATGTAACAGTACTTATTTAAAACCATTTTGCTTATGATTCAGTTATTCCCTTACTACAGGCGAAATTTAATAGAATATAATTATACCGACGTGTTTATCCCAGAGTATCACCAAAAATTCCAAACCAGTTCTTTTATTCGAACATACAATACACTTTATATCAAAGTAAGTGCTAATTAATGTAGGAGTAATCTAAAAATGCTTTATAAAATTATCTTAATGAAGCTTCCCATTAATTAGCCTGCTTTATTATTTTCATAATGCTCGTTTTAGTAAAAGGCTCTTCTCGCAGTTAACTAATGTTAAGACATTTTTCTTTTTTTTTTTAATACACCATTTATCTTCCGTGAGCTTCAATATATTCCTCTATTTTTCACGCATTCAATATATATCGCAAAGAGGGTATTATTATTTTCCACTTTATAGAATAATAAAAACGTCACTCCTCGTATATGGAAATACAACTTGAATTTCACGAATAATTCACTCCTTTCCGATGCTATCAATCTTTCCAGGAAACAAGCGAGCATCACAATCTTAACTGTTTGCCACACGGAAAAATGTTTCGAATTGTTTTCTCTAAGCGTTCATTTTATGGATTCGTTTGATATCAAGCCGACTTAGAACGCGAATTAAAGTTATTTCGTGAATAAATGAAAGAAAGCTGTTCACATTTGGAACTCAGGTTTTTTCCTCGTTTCGTTCAGTTAATGAAATTTTTCTTGTAAGGTTCGTATTCAAAAACTTCTGTAATGAGATGAAAAATTAACATAGACACTTCCGTGGAAAAAATAAACCTCGAAGAAGTTATACTTAATTACTTTCTTAATTTACATTTTTATACAAAATGAATATAGACAAACTAAATTTATTGCTTCCTTGGAGAGACGTCAAGAGAAAATTAAATTTTAAATTAATACAGCAAACTTCTAAAAAAAAATTTTTCATCAGTAATTATTTATTGCTTTATTAATTTAACTTACTTGCTAAAAACAGAAATATTTTAGTAATTAGAATAATAATAGTAATATTTGTTTACCAATAAAACCCAATTATAGGGTAAGAATTAGATAATAGAGAAAACCAAAAATTAATAATTAATACAAGCAAATAAAGAAAAAAAGAAGAAGAAAAAAATCGCTAAATTAATTAAATTAAAGCAAAATTACAAGCAATAACCATTCTCTCCAGAATGGATCATAACAGAACCGAGCGCCTTAGGTACGTACTAGGGATGCCCTTTATATTTCGGGAATAGGCGATTCTGGTGCTGGCATTTGACAATCGATGTCACTATCGTAAAGTTCGAGATTTTGGACAGAATACTTATTCGGAACGTTTTGACGTACAAATGCTATTTGTGTTGTTTACAGTGACTTGGAAAAATTATCTCGGCTTAAAAATGGAATTAACTCATTAACATTTCCGTGTGATTATTTTTTTCAACTTTCGACGTGGATTATCACAACATTACACAATTGTGGCCGTGCTTCGCGTGCTGACGAATTTCGTGAAGGTTGTTCAAAATCGGTTGTTCCGGAAAACATTGCTGCTGTGCGTTAACTGATATTGATTTCCTTGACCATTAGTGGGACCACAATACATTCAATTTTACATGAACATTTGGCCGTGTTCGTGTTGGATCCCACATAATTTAACAATCGCTCAAAAAAAATCTCGTGTCGATTGGTTGAAAGAAATGCTAAAAAATACGATCAGGGTGCTTCAAAACACGTCCATGACATCATAACAGGTAACGAATTATAAACCTACGCATATGAACCCGAAAGTAAACAGCAGTCGATTGTTGGGTTTTTCAAGATGACCAAATCTAACCAAAGTTGTTCGCATACCAAACACTTCGAAGCAAATCGTCGCTTGTTTCTTCGGAAAAACCGGACATGTAGCAACTGTACCATTAGTGCAACATCAAATAATAAATTCCGAATGGTACGCAAGGATTTGCTTGCCAGAAGTATTCGCCAAAATAAGGGAAACCAACCGCCGAAAAAGGATCATTCTCCACCAAGGCACTGCGAATTCTTACACATTGGCTCAAACAAGAGAGTTTTTGACATGTGAAAAAGTGGAATTGATGGATCATCTGCCGTATAGCCTTGATTTAGCACCCTTTGACTTCTTTCAATTGCCGCAAAAAAAATTAAATTACGTGGTCAACGTTTTTCGGCGCCTTTCGGCACTTTCAAAATATCTATTTTGAAGGTACCTCAATCAGAGTGGAAAAAGTCCTTCGAAAATTTATTCAAGCGAATGCAAAAATGAACTGATCTTAATGGAGAATATTTTGAAAAATAATAAAGCCATGAACGATGATTAATTTTAGTTTCTGTTCTCTATTCCCGAAGTATAAAAGGCATCCCTCGTAAAACATATACGATGACCTGGTGTTATTCTTTGGAATCGGAAAATTTATTTGTCTGAGCAAAAAAGTGATCCCGCGTCATAGTTGACGAGTTTAATCAGAAATAGGCTTGTTCAGCTTCGGAAAGTGAAATGATGCCTATTTAATTAACTCTCGTAGTCAGTGTCACGAGGTGAATATATGCCGTCCAATTTATAAGATAAGTACTTCAGGTATCGTTTTTGGACACGTTTGAGTAACAGCTGATATATATATATATATATATATATATATATATATATATATATATATATACATATATATGTATATATATATGTGTATATATATATATATATATTGAGGGTACCAAACTACATATGCATACTCTAGCATAGTTCTAACAAAGGAGTAGAACAAAATAGTTAATGTGTATAAATTGCCAAATGTACGACATGATCGATTGAAAGAACCTAGGCTTAGATCGGTACGAAAAAATACTAGTAATATGAGGATTGAAAGACAAATGAAAATCAAAGAACACGCCAAGATCTCCAAATTGGGAGACTCTAGCAATCATGTCATTGAAATCTGTATAATTAAAAGAAATAATACTGTACTTGAACGTCTAGAGAAGGAAAGAATGGCACATTTGTCAACATTTAAACACACCCGATTATTTATACACCATTCTTAAATAAATGTAGGATTACTTCGCAGAAGTAGGCAGTCTGGTGAAGAAGAGATGTTATTAAAAATTGTGTTATTTATTATTTATTAATTTACTTCATTAACAATTTTTTTTATCTTTTATGTCTTTTAATTAGAACCATCGAATAATCTCTACTGCACTGCTTTCAGCAAATAATTTCTTATCAGTTTTTCTAAGAATATCTTGATTCATCCTTCGTTACTAGCTACCTTAAAATGAATATCACGTTGGGTTATTTCCAAGTCTTATATACTATAGTTTCGTCTTGTTTTCCAGGCTGGAACCGCTCCTTTGGAACCAATTCTTCTTCTACCCACGCTAAGTCGGTAGAAAAGTCTTTCTATGAAGACTGTGATTAAGTAAAAACTTAAAAAAAGTGTATAAAACCCCTTGCCACAATTAATACTCGTATCCTTACATACATATATCGACAACTAAGTTGTCATCCTCAGCATTAAGAGTTAATAATCATAGCATAAGCATAAGAATAAGACACAGTAAAGCTAAAACAAAGAATCGTGAAACTGTGTATATGTGGACGCCTTGAAGAGAGCAGCGAAACACTTTACAAAAAGTATCCAATACACAGTGTATATGTGGATGCTTTGTAATGTGTTTCGCAATTCTGTGCTCCGTGTTCGAGACTGCAATTATTAATTATACTTTCCGAGGATGACAACTTAGTTGTCGAAATACTATTTGTAAACTAAGCCCATGTTCAGAGGTACTCCAGTTAACTTTGTTCAACTAAAACTGAATGACTGTTTGCTCGAGAGAGGGTTATACAGCGTTAGGCAAATGTATGGATCCATTCAAATATTTTTGATATGGGTACTTAGATTTCAATAAGACTTTCGACAATTACTTAAATGCAAATCGGGGATTTGATGAATATATTTATATTCGAATCAGACTTCCAGCTCCGCTCTGGGAGTTTAGAAATAATAAGGTTTGGCATCCTTTTGTTCGACAGCGACAAAAATATTTAATTAAAGCTGATATTTTAAAATCATGTTTATGTTTAGTAAACCATGGAATTAGAATTAAGTACCTCCCTTAAACTGTCAGAATTAACTTTGTAGACGTCCAAATACTAATGGTTCAATTAATTCAAAAATAATGTATTGAAATTCTGATGATGATTTGTTTTAGTTACCGCATTAGAACTCATAAAGAATGCGAATTATTTAACAATTTGCATCAAGATCGGCATCCAGTATCATGAACTGTCGTTGGTAAAACTTTGAGAAGGTATAACTTGACCGAAAATATTAGAAATTTACTAATGAGTTATTGCTCAAGATATTGCTATAACATTAGAAGAATCACAAACTTCTACCTTAAATTATGATATAGGTTGCCGATCAGTAGCCGGAAGATCGAAGCATGAAGCAATATTATCCGTATAAACCACATTTAGTGCAAGAATCATTGGACGGGGATCGTAGAATGGAATTTTGCGAAAGAGTGATAGAGATTTGCAAAAATTACCAATATTTTACATACAATTTGCTGTTTTCCGACGAGGCTTTGTTTTTTTTGAATGGTACAGTAAATCGCCATAACTGTCGATATTGGTCAATAGATAACCCTTATTGCATGCCAGAAGCGCATACGCAACATCCGCAGAAATTAACGTTTGGGCTGGTATTTTCAGTAACTGTATTATTGGTCCATTTTTCATTAATGGTGCACTAACTGGACAGAAATATTTAGATATTTTATATGATCAGGTTGTTTCTAGCATGGAGGAAGATGTGGAATTACCTGTAGGTGTTTGGTTCCAACAAGTTGGAGCACCCTTCACAATGCCCTTAACGTTAGATGTTTTTTAAACGAAACACTCCCAAATCGGTGGATTGGTCAAAAATGATTCATAGAGTGTCCCGCTCGGTCTCCAGATTTAAATTACCTAGATTTTTTTCCTTTGTGGTCATTTAAAATCTGTGGTTTACGCAAGATGACCGCATAATCTGGGCAAGTTACAACAGAAAATAATTAAGGAAGTGCAATTAATTCGTGAAGAGGCTTTGTCATTCGAGAATTTGTTCAAAAATTTGCATATTTTCAAGAAGTGAACGGTCATCATTTCGAAATCTTTCTTAATTGATCTTGATTTTGTTTATATTTTTTGTGATCTTTCCTCTTATAATCAATAAAATTTGCGTTATTAGATTTAATTAAATATCTCTGTCGTTGTTGAACAAAAGGGTACCAAGCCTTATTATTGTTGAACTCCTAGAGCAGAGCTATGTTGAAATTCGTAAAAATATAAAGGTGTTTCATTTAACAATATAAAACAAACATGTAAATAATTTACATATCTGTAACTATGCACATGGACAATACACCTCGTATTTTCAGCATTTACTTCTGCTTAATACATATGTTTCTGCCAATATAGGCGTCCTCAGTTAAGCTAGTTAAGCAATTTATACAAATTAATACAAACCTGTTATAAACAACTGGTTTGTATCTGTATTTAAATTTACTGAAATAGCACGCAAAGATCAAGCAAGTTCCGTCCTATAAGAAAACAACTATATAATAATTATTATATAGTTGTTTTCTTACATCTTACGGGCGAAAGATACATTGTCCGGAGGGCTATAAATTGTATATATAATTGTATAAATTGCTTCGCTAGCTTAACTGAGGACGCCTATATTGGCAGAAACATATGTATTAAGCAGAAGTAAATGCTGAAAATACGAGGTGTATTGTCCATGTGCATAGTTACAGATATGTAAATTATTTACATGTTTGTTTCATATTGTACAAACGCTTTATACGTGCTTAACGTATTGTCATACTTAAACAAAACCTTTTTGTTTCATTTAAAATAAAAAATGTCAACATCATTTCTGGCTAAACCGGAAGCCTGATTTGAAAATGAATATGCTCTTTGAATACCCTATTTGCATTAACTTAAACAGTTTATTAAAACTCGTAGTACTCGTATCAAAGATATTTCAATGTATCCATACATTTGCCTAACCCTGTATATACAAATTTAGATGCTTTCAAGTGAAATATTTATTTATTCTATATTTATCTATATACAGGGTGTCCACAAACACTCCTGACAAACGAAGACCGGAGATTCCTCTGGTTATTTTAAGACAATTAAACCCAAATTCACCTAGTCCGAAAATGCTTCCTAAGGGAGCTAGAGTTCTTTGAAGATGGCGCCTTATATTTATTTTTTTTTTAATTCCTCCAGAACGCTTCTATTTAGAAAAACAAAAACTGGTATGCTTATTTATCCTCCAGAGATGAATCGATTCCATCAATTGCGAATATCTAGTACCGGTCATAGGCGTCCGTTTTGGGTAGGTCAACGGTTATTTTAAGGCATAAATTTCTTGTCTTTAACTTTTAAGCATTTGTGACACTAGATTATTCAATTTTCAGGTATTCCAGTACTATGTACTCTTACTTTAAGTCGGTAGGGTACACCGTTTTCTAGAAAAATCGATTTGTAAATTTTTCGTTTTTTCTTCATTGAAGTTCAATTTATTATGTACCTACTTATTTTTAGCGACGAAGTTGGCTTGGACTATCAAGGCATGGATGAAAATTAATTTAATAAATTAAAAACAAATTATTTATTACAATGGAACGAAACTAACAAAAAAAGAACAAGTATCAAAGGTAGATTGTTACAAAAGTTGCTCGATGTGATGACCATTAGTCTCTATGCATAAGTTTACCCTTTTGCTTAGAGAACGCCGAATTCTTGCAAAAATTCCAAAGTTATTTCTAAATTCGTTGCAAGCATCTTGTATCCTTAGCCAGAGTTGTGCGCGATTTTGTATCGGAACGGAATAAACAAATGCTTTTATGTATCCCAAAACACAATAATCGCAAGGATTCAAATCCGGCGACCTTGCTGGCCAAGCAACTGGGCCGCCTCTTCCAATCCAATGGTCTTCGTAGTTATTATCTAGAAAGTCTCGTACATTCCTGCTAAAGTGGGCCGGACAGCCGTCCTGTAGAAACCATAAGTTTTGCCGAATATTTAAACGCACCTCATCTAATAAATCAGGTAAAATATTTTGCAGGAAATGTAAGTAATCAGCACCATTTAAACGAGCAGGTAATTCCACAGGTCCAAGTAGATAATCGTCAACTACTCCTATCCAGACGTTTATGCTAAACCTATGCTGATGCTTAAATTCTTGAACAACGTGGGGATTGTCACCAACGTACGAATAATAATGTGCATTATGTACATTAAAAATTCCATTTTTTGAGAATGTAGCTTCGTCACAAAACAAAATGTTCCTGAAGAAATCTTCATCTTGATTTTTCTGATTTTGTAACCATATAGCGAATTCTACGCGAGCAGGAAAATCTCCTTCTAGCAGTGCTTGCACCTTTGTAAAATGAAAAGGATATAAATTTTCTTTGTGTAAGATATTTCCTACGGAAGATTTTAAAATTGTGGGGTACATGGCAGATAGTCTTCGAACGCTAATTTCCGGATTTTCCTCAACTTCCATTAAAATAACATCTTCATGTTCTGCTGTTACATCATTATGTCTCCCTGTTTCATTATTTTTTGGGACCACTGAACCTGTTTCTCTTAATCGTTGATGAAGAGCTGTAAATGTTGAGTGAGTGGGATGCTGACGATTGGGAAATTTTTCAGCGTATCTACGTTGCGCCGCTCGAGCGTTACACCTCATTTCGCCATAAACTAAATGCATATCGGCGTATTCCTCATTAGTAAAAACCATTTTTTTTTAAATTGAAATCGTTGTGTTTGAACACAAAGTAAAAAATGAAAAGATAAACTTCGCGAACTGACAACAATTTGACAATGAAAAACGTAGGTTTTATTTCTGTTGGCAGATCAGAGCTAACTATTGCAAAAAATAAAAAATTGAACTTTAATGAAGTAAAAACGAAAAATTTACAAATCGATTTTTCTAGAAAACGGTGTATCCTACCGACTTAAAGTAAGAGTACCTTTTAGTACTGGAATACCTGAAAATTTAATAATCTAGTGTCACAAATGCTTAAATGTTAAAGACAAAAAAGTTATGCCTTAAAATAACAGTTGACCTACCCAAAACGGACGCCTATGACCGGTACTAGAAATTGGCAATTGATGGAATCGATTCATCTCTGGAGGATAAATAAGCATACCAGTTTTTGTTTTTCTAAATAGAAGCGTTCTGGAGGAATTAAAAAAAAATAAATACAAGGCGCCATCTTCAAAGAACTCTAGCTCCCTTAGGAAGCATTTTCGGACTAGGTGAATTTGGGTTTAATTGTCTTAAAATTATCTGAGGAAACTCCGGTCCTCGTTTGTCAGGAGAGTTTCTGGACACCCTGTATAAACACAGAGCAAAATATATAGTTAATATCCACATAATTTACCAACTTGTATTATATTTCTTTAGGTCTTATATAAACATTTTTGTAAGAAAGTGTACGGCTGGATATATTAAATATCTAGCCGTTGTCTCATTTTTTCAAATTATCCGTTAATATTATAAAGTAATATTTACATACGTCGTCAAACAGTTAAAATGTAACAGTGATATACCAAGAAAAACTAATATTACGTGCGGGTCAAATCTGTTACATCATTGTATTATACAGTTCTGGTAATTCGATTGGAATGAATTGTGGAATTTACGGAATTTTGCTTTTGTTCTTGCGTTTATTTACTTTACGAAATCTTCTTGAGATAAATAGACAAAATATGTATTTCAAAAACAATAGAGAGCATACTTAAATGGGCAAAACCTCATAATATGTAGAAAACAAAAACATTTTTAATAATATCAAGAATATTATTAATACAATTTAATAAAAATTGCCATCCAGAGATGGAGGCATGTGTTTTATCTTACTATAGACTCGTCAGTGCATGATGCTGAATAAACAAATTTCACAACAGAGGCTACGTAACCGCATACAGTTAAGGCATAAAAGATAGTATGGAAGAAAATTTTAACGCTACTCATTGATTAATGTCAAGATTACGATCGTAATCCCAACCAACGCCATACTCATGTCAATTGAAAGATTTGGCATGTGGTTTCCATCAGTCATAACAAACGCAAACCTGTTTTAACGTGTCTCGATTATAAGTGGAACACCTCAGAAAAATATGTATTTTTATTGTGTTCTCCCACACAGGATTTTTAATAATATTTTTCATATTATTAAAAATATTTCTGTTTTATGTAAATTGTGAGATCTAACCCATTAAATACGTTGTCGAAGTTGTTCGACTTTTAGTTGATTCACGTTAATACAAATTCCCGTTTGAAACCTCTGGGACTGGCGTTCATGATGTTGCATTAGTGAATTGGAGGCGCTAAATTTTTAACTCTTTTGTGTTGACTGCATGTGGTATGGTAATCCTCGTTGTGAAATTTGTCTCTCTGGCATCATACATTAACGAGTCCATAGTAGGACGAAACACGTGTCTGCGTGTCTGGATGATAATGTTCACATAAATCTACAGGTTGTCCTTGAAAAAAAGATACACCATATGAAAAATGGAAAGATATAATTACATAGAATATGAACCGAAAATATTTTCACAAAATTCCCCCTCCTACATGAGAAAAAAATGACAAAAACATTTATAAAATATTTGCCCCACCACTGTGTGACCGAATATAACATAAACAATAGGTACCCCTACTATTTATGTTACATTGAGTCATCTAATTTTTAACAGTTGACTTTTCGTACGAGGTTATCTAAGCAATGTTATCATAACATCGACAGCTGTTACGCATGTAACACGTGCACCCATATGCTGTAGCGTATGTGCGTGTGTGTGTGTGTAAGTTCAATTGATAAGACATTATAGGCGGCACATACAACAATTATCTGAGGGTTTTCCATATTGAGGTTCGGGTCATAATTGACTAACATTTTTTTGGATTCATATTCTATGTAATTGCATCTTCTCATTTTTCATACGTTGTCTCTTTCTTTCATTGACAAATATTCTTCAAATTGTTGAAGTAGGACCTTCAATCAACACTAGAGAGGTAGCTCGCCATGTTGGAGTTAGTCACTGGATAGTGTGTAGGACTCTTAAAGAATCTCTTTGGTATCCTTACAATTTCGAAAGAATCATAGTTTGAATAGGGACGATTTTGTCGTTAGGCGGCGATTTTGGAATTAGCTGTTAACAAAAATTGTAGAAAACCCTGTTTTCGGAACAAATTTTAATGACTGACTAATGTTATTTTACTAAAGGTGGAATTCTTAATTCACATAACAGGCATGTCTGGGCCGATATCCATCCTCATGCAATAATTGAACAAAATTTTTTCAACATTTTCTATCAATGTGTGGGTTGGAATAATTGGCACCCGACTTGTAGTCCCATATGTTTTACCAAATCATATAAGTATTTACATTTTTTACAAGAAGTATAGAAGGATTACAAGATTACAAGAAGAATTACCTTTGGAATTACGTAGTATCAATCCATTCGATGTTTTGACTTACACCATTAATTTTCATCCATATGAACCAAATCAACACTTTTCTGACTATAAAATAGAATTGTATTTAAAAGTAAACTGCTTTTGTTTATATTCTAAATATTCTAAATTTTATGATATGTTTTATTCATTAGCTAAAATTAGCTATATTTATTAAAATTAATTTTAATAAAACGTCAAGAACAGCATGGTTATGAATGAAATTTTCCATGATGTTAATCATTCATCTCATGACATGTAGATTATGTATTTATTGAAAGAACCAAAATATTCAACAACAAATCGTGCCAGTCTGAATATAGAACACATAAAATGTATTTATTTACTATAAAAGTTTATTTAATATAGAAGAACCATGGCAAATTTAAAAGATAGAATCTCCTTCAAATAATACTTTAAGATGCACTAATTGGCACTCATAGAAGGCCGGAATAAAATTCAGCCTGCATATTGTAAAAATTAGCACAACCTATGATGTTCATTAGTTAATAAAAAGAACTGGTAAATTTTACTCATGCTTCAGGACAGTGTTTTAAAATTATTTTATTTAGGCTTATATTTAGATGCTGTGTAGAGTTTTGACAATTTCATCTGCTTTTATTTACTTTCAATAAATGCTTTTTTTCTATGCCTGAGTTTGATCTTGAGCAACTATATCTAATGCAAGACTTTTTGTAAGTAAGCAATATACTAAAATTTTTCTAGTGTATTTTGTTAAAAAATACACCAGAAATTTTTAATTAATTTGTTTCAAAACAATAACAGTTCAATATATATAACTTTCAAGAAGAATATAATAAATAGGTACTTCAAAAACTGCATTTATATTTACCAGAGGTGTTTGATTTAGTTTTTCTCTTTTAGAAAAGTTCAAGACATTCAATACAAGTTGCTGGAATTGTGAATTCAGAGGTTTTCCAGGCATACCTGTAATAAATATAAATTTTTAACCTATAACCAATGAATAACTTAGTGATAAATACTTACTGAAAATGTATTGAAAACAGTTATTTGTGTTATGAAAAAATCAATTATTTGCTAGATAGAAAGAAAATTAGTCAGAAAAGCAATAAAACGAAAATAAACCCAAGTAAGATGTCAAACGTCAAAATTTAATTATTCGACTATCGTAGTACAGGGGTGTCATGGCGGGCGGATGACCGCATGTTATCTCTGTCTATCGTATTGGTCTTACGGTGAAGATAATCCCACATTTTCGTTTCAGTGTTTTATGCATGTTTAACCATTGAACTTTGAATGAAATGAGAATACATACATTGCAGGTGCCCATGTCCTAATGACGTGAGTCAAAACATCGAGTGGACAGATACTATAATTATGTAGTTCACCCTGCGAATTTTAGTCTGCTGGTCATTTTTTAAATAAAATTTACGGTGAACGGTGAATTGGACGAGGTGAACCACATGCTTGGCCACCTCGATCACCTGATCCTAACAGCTGTGATTACTATTTTTGGGGTTACATGAAATCACTGGTCTACAAGACTCTTGTAGAAAATGCGAAAAATGCGAAAATCGCTTTATGACGGCTGCAGAATTTATAGTAAATAAGGATAATGAACTAGCTCGAGTAAGTCAGTCATTAAACAGGCGTGTTGAAGCTTGTCTTGAAGCAAATGGTGGATATTTTCAAGATTTCCTTTAATTTTATTAATTTTCCGTTTTCTTTTTTGTTAACTAAGCTAAACGTCATATTGACAGTGTTTAAAATGCCACAGATATCATAGGCATCTGTAATAAATAAACGTGTGGCCTATAAATAGTTTTATTGTTTTATTGTTTATTTGTCTTGTCTTTATTAGTAACAAATTTAACTATGTGTTTTATTCAAAACGCTACATATTTTACAAAAATGGCATATAACTTTTTTGTTTGTACTTTATAAGTAAATCGATGTGTCAATTTTGGCTAAAGCATTCCCTAACACTCTGTATACGCATTGTAAAAATATCTATACTTTAAAATAAATGGTGAAATGGATTTCATAATATTTTAAAAATGTATTTTATTATAATGCAGTGGAATATTTGCAATTAATGCTGGGTAATCTATATTAATTTGTCTTGTTAAGACTTTTCAACTAAATTCAAATTTAAACAGATTATATTCGAATCCAACTTCTTCTTAATTTTGCTTTTATATTATAATTTACAAATATTAATTTTGAAATATATATAAATTTACTTAAATATATTTCGAGGTTTCAAAGTTTTATAAAGTTGAATTATAATTACATTAAAATCTGTTAAGCTACCCCTTTGATTTTGGATTATTCTTGTTGCCAAGATATACTCTTTCACATGCTTCTAGATGAAGAATTAAAAAAAGTAAGTAAAGTATAAATACGTATATCGCCATGGTAAAATTTTACGGATGATCGTCGTTTCCATAAATACGACTAATACTGCTGTCACTATGTAGTATGCGATCTATCCGGACCTATAACACATGTGTTTTCTTTGGGTTCCCAATTCAATTTTCTTAGACAACCCTAAATAATTGACTGTTGGACATCAGTATGATAATGCCTACAGGTACGTCTTGTATGTAAATTTTTATCTTATCTACAGACTGGAACAATCATTATTTAACAATACAATTTACGTAAATGTAATCTTTAATTTTTTTAAAATAAATTCTAAAAGAAAAACCTGCTTATAAAATTGAATTACAATAGAGCCTCGATTATCCAGGTCGGGCGAGACCGGAAGTTTGCCGGATAATTGAAAACACACACAATCGAAGCACATCCTTATTTACATTTTAATGTTTTTTATTTGGACAAATACATATAGAAAAATCATTAAAAATTTATTGTTATATTGAAAACATATGAACATTTGCTCGTAGTAATAGAAAAAGTGTTGTAGATATTAAATAGACATTATGCAAATAAATACAAAATTAAGGTACATACAATTTACTACTTGAAAAAATCAGTAATTTGTTTTGCCTTTTGTGATTCGTATATTCTAGCCCATATAAATTCCTTCATTTTTCTAAGCCGAAGAACATCAATACCATTAGGTTCAGGTTGCTCGTTAAAATATTCGAATAGTACATTCACTACATCTCTTGCTTCTTGATGACTTGTTTTGATGATACAGTCGCCATTATCATCATCACTCTTAAAATCAGAGCTTATTTCTACAGTAGTATTATTAAGATCAGCATCATCACCCATAATCTGGTATTCTTTTTCTTCGCGACCACATCCTATCCATTCCTGTATTTCTTATTTGCCTATTCCTTCCAAACAATTGTTTTCTGACACTATGGAGGTTACGTTTTCAATTGATAATAGATCTTGATCATTCAAATCATCTTCATCTTCCTTCACAACTGAAGTATCTTCTAATGTCATTATTTTATCAAATGCGTTTCTAATATTACTTTCCTTCACATTATTCCAAGCACGAGCGACGGCATAAATTGCTTCTTTTAAATTAAGACATTTCCAAAACTTCATGAAGTCGTGTTCCCCCAACAATTCGGGCATAACCTCTTTCCTATAAAGTCTCTTCGTGGCCTCTATAACCCCTGGTTCCATTGGCTGAGCAATACATGTAACGTTGGGAGGAAAATATACCACGAATATGTTTCCATCTTTTGTTTTTAGTAACTTTGCATCAGGATGCGCAGGTGCATTATCCAATAGCAGTATGGCTTTTGATGGAAGATTATTTTCTTTCAGATACGTTTTAACTTCAGTTATGAATGTATTGAAAACCACTTTCTAAAAATTACTCGGTCCATCCAAACAGTCTTTTGATTATAATAGCCAACGCGTAAATCCTTGACTTTCATATTTTTAAATGCTCTGGGATTTTTGGATTTCCCAACAACAACTAACCTGACTGTATATGTTCCTGATGCATTAGCAAAGCATAATACGGTTATACTGTCCTTGCTTATTTTGAAAACTGAAGTAAACAAAAGTTTTAGTCTAAAGTTGTTTAAAAGCGAAGACAAATAAAAATTACCTGGAGCACTACTTTCTCTCCCGGTAGTGAGTGTATTTTTAGGCATTGCCTTCCAATATAGCCCAATTTCGTTTGCGTTGTACACTTGCTCGCGTCTTAAGTCGTGTTTTTTTATAATATTTTCGAAATCATAGCAAAATTCTACCATAGCTACACCAGGAGCACTTAATTTCTCCCCTTGAATGGCTAATTCTCGTATTCCATGGCGCTTTTTAAACTGTGCAGCCAACTAGAAGTCGCAGAAAAGTTTCTTTTAATTTTAAACTGTTTATGAAACTCACATAGGTCCTAATATCTAAATTTCTTCTGCTCTTTTCTCTAAGAACCAATCGGACATTACTTCATCAAGTTCTTGAAAAATAATTTTTTTTTTTTGAATTTTTCTGTCAGTAATATCTTTTGCACAGTCTGCTTTAGCTACAAAGCCCTGTAATTCGGCCTTTTTCTTCAGAATATAACGCACCGTTTGCTTGCCTATATTAATGGGTGTTCAGAAATATTCGAAGTCAAAGTAGTCCTTGAAAATATGAAGTCATGTCTGAGATAGATTGATTTTTGACAGACAACAGTTGGCATTTAATAATTATTACAAATCAGATACTTAAGTAAAGATATACGATTTTTTGTTCAGAGACTTCGAATGTTTCTGTACACCCGTTATATTCTGTAGCCAGTTGTGCAACACCTGTCCACTTTTCAAATTGTTGAAAAATATTGATTTCTTGTTCTATAGTCAAAACATTGCGTTTATTCCTTTGATTCGCACCGGTACGCTGCATTTTGTTAACTAAACTCATAGATAGTTATAACAAGTATAGAATGTAAGATCCCATTATAAATGATGAACCCAAAAAGAGTGTCATCTACAGGTTAAGGAGAACGTTTCCCAGGTAAATTTGAATTCTGAATTTATTCATTTTGTTTTAAATATTTTTGCATAACTTATTTTTTTTACAACACAGTTATAAAATTAATATCAAAATATCTTTATAATCAAATAAATATAGTGACACAACATTTATAACAAAGTTGTAAAAACCCAACTGGATTTGGAAATTTGACATTTTAACCTTAGTTATTTTCAAACTCCTGATTATGCCACAAGGCGAAATGTATACATAGAGTTAAATATAATAATTGTGAAATAATACCAAGTGTATTTTATTTTCCTTAATTTTTACAATGTTTCACCAAGAAATTTCCATTACTTCGGCTAATTCGTTGATAATCTATAAGTTATAAACACACACTTTGCGTTTATAAGTTATAAACGCATCGTTTTCGATGCTTTTATAGCGTTATAGAAAGCAAATTAGAAAAATATATTTTAATGATAGTTACAGTATTTTTCTTTTTCAAAAAGGGACCTTATTTAAAAAATAACCCTCGTATATTTGCACTGAATCAATTTTGTAAATAAAATATGATAAGAGATGTGTAGCATTTTACCCTTAATAGGACGTTAAACGGTAAAAATGTTATTTTCGTACATATGAGAGCATATCAGGTGTGATGCTATTACAGGCGTCAATAATCATTTGCCGGGGTTCTTGTTCTTTATTTCTTTAGACAACCTTAAGTAATTGACAGATGGACACCAGTAAGATTATACGTACAGATATGTGTTGTAGATACTTTTTCTGTTCTACTTACAGTCCAGAATAATAATTATTTGAAAATACAATTTACTTAACCCTTAAGTACTATCGTGATTTCAGGTAACACAACTGCTATCGTGGGGTGTTTTGACACCCCACTCTTTAAAATTAATTATTTCGTTAATTATCTTTTTTTTTCTACTTTTGAACTATCTGTGCAATAAACTAGTCTCTTATCTTGTGATTTGTTCAAGGAAAAACAAAACTTTATTCACAACAAAATAGAAAATTTATATTTATAAAAAAATATAAAAAATGTTCCCTAGTACAATTTTTTTTTCACAAAAGTATCTGCAGTGTATTTTTAAGATGTCTTCACTTTTTCTACTGTTGGAAGCCATGATCTTATTCTTTGTAAAAGAAAAGTGGCATTAATATTTCATATAAAAATTCTGACAATGACGTTGTGAGACGTATATTTTTTATGACAAAAATCATGCCGTTTTTTCATGCACTCAGATTTATACAAAATTCTTACAATTTACCTTTCTAAACATTCTCTGCATTCTATGAGTATCTCAGAATGGTCCTTGCAGACATGCTGACGACATTTATGACACGTGGTTTTTATTTTCTTGTCTCTGCTTCGTCCACAGATGTGACACCTTTTGTAGGTTCTTACAGGTCCTGCTTCTTGTGACTGTTGTAGTGTATCTAAACCTAGTAAATTTTTGATGATTGATTGTAGCCCAGATGACAATCCTTGTATTTCATATCTCCGTTTTACGTGATCATTGACGAGTTCTCTTCCTAAACGAATACAAAATTCTCTTCTTGTCATATTGACTGTACCGTCTGAAGTGGCTAAGAAAATTGTATAACTGTTGACACGTGAAATGTCTAACATTGCTCCGAATATGGCCATTGGCCATCGCCTGGTCCGCCTTTGGCAGGAGTACGTCAAACACTTCTGGTCCAAAGCATCGACTCCTCCTTTGGTACCATTGTAGAAATTTATAATTTCTGGTTTCTCATTTGCTTCAACATTTTCGTTGTGATGCATAGACGAAGCCAACAGAACACAGTTGTCTTTTTTTGGTACAAAGGAAACCAACGTGTTATCGTGTGTAAATCCAAATTTACAGGAGTTTATTGGTATCTGTTTAGTTTGTAAAAATGCAGTTGGAATTTCGCGCTTATTCTTGCGGAGTGTCCCGACATATGTCAAACCAACCTTTTTCAATTCACTCAATAGTTCTATAGAAGGAAACCAATTATCTCCTGTAACATTTCGATTTGTGTTCATAATTTGAGAAACTAATTTCAGTACTACACTACGTGTTGGAACCGAAAGTTTGTTTTCAGATAATTTCTATTTTTTTAGTTTATTTGGATTGGGTTCGGTTGTCTTTCCGCTATAAACAAATGAATTTATCAGATAATGCGTTTGTGAATCACATAGGCACATAATCTTGATGCCATATTTTTTTTGTTTACTTTTGATATATTGGCGAAAAGAGCAGCGGCCTCGAAATCCAACAAGCATTTCATCTACAACTGCATATTCGCAGTTTGTATTGAAAATTTCATAAATTTTTGAAATTACTGCAAGTTTATCACCATTGTCAATTCTGTTCCTCCTAGTTAGTTGATCGTCAAATCTCAGCGTTAACAAAAGAAACAGAAACCGTTGCTCAGACATAACACCTCTAAAAATATCTCTTCCCATACCATCCGATGCAAAAAAACTTCTAGTGTCTTCGTGATTAGACTTGAACACTCCAGCCAGAATTAAAAGCCCCAGCAATGCTTTTAATTCAATCAGGTCTGTGTGTCCCACATAACTAGCCGTCGGTCCATAAGAAAAACTCGTTTCCGTAATTTTTGCATTTGTATGTTCTAATATTTCATTTAGGATTTCTTCCGTAATAAAAAGATACCATGCTTCAAAAGGTGTTCTAGGAGGAGTATTTACTGCCGGACCCTTTGCTCCTGGTCGATGACTGACTATATTAGAGGACCTGATACGCGAAGCAGCAGGATTTTTGGACCACTTATACCGATTTCGTCCGTAAAAGTAACTTGCACTCGCACTTGCACTGACATCATCCAAATCTTCAGTTTCGTCTTCAGATTCGACTTCAACCTCTGAAGATGTGTCGTGATCACTATGTTCGCTTGCTGCATCACTCAAATCATGTTCACCAGGGCATGCACTTTCACTGATATCATCGTAAAAGTTTGCAGCAAGATTTACTAACTGTTCGTTAGTCAGAAACTTTGTCATATTGTTGTTACTATTCAATATACGTTTTATGGAAGAGAAACAACGACCAATATTGCACTATGGTTTTTTACGAACTGAATAAGAAATTTAATAGAGTCTTATATATATTATACACAAACAGGGGAAATACAACTTTATTCAATGCTACATATAAAAAATCCCCCAGGTCGAATGTATATGGGTAAATCCCAAACACATGTACGACATTATAAAAAATTCCCGAAGCCGAATGTAAACGAGTGAATCCCCTACACATGCACGACAAGTCCTAAATAAAGAGCTGTGATTCGCCCAAAAGAGGAAATGGATATTATCACTATAAAATTCTAAACAATGGGTTAGAAAAAGTTGCGCTATTTTTGAAAAAGTCGAACGTAACTGCTATCGTGGGGTGTTGAGACTGTAATAACTCGATATACGGTCATGTGTATGCGTAACACTTTGGCAAGGCGACAGCCTCGCCTGTAATACAAAACATTAACGTGTTATCCAAACACGACCTTACTCCGTATTTGTTGCATACACAAGACTATGCATCAGGGTTGTACATTTGTTCGAGAAACAACTTGTAAGTAAGACAAGGATCTTTCTCTGATATATATAGGCGATAGTTTAAGTCATAGGGATAGTAACAACCAGTCAGTGGTACGAACTGTGGGTACATCTTAATAACCATGTTCTACCCTGTCTTAGTTGAACTAAGTATAATGTGTATATCTTGTAAATAGTATTGTTATTCATTTTATAAGCGTTGATTAATTATAGTATGTAAATCGAACTTCGAATGTGTATCATTTAATTCTCCGCTCAGCCTCGAACCTGCACAACAATGTGGCCGCACAAACGGCCCACATTACACAGTGTTCTAAGTGTAATAAGTGGTGGTACGAGAAATGTACTTCCTATGAAGCAGGAAATTTTACATGCGAACTATGTTAGTCTAGTATCGCGTACTCTTATAATTACTTCTGCGTACTCTTATAACCACGCTTTACAAGAGTACGCAAAGGCTATTTTTTGCTATAACTGTAAAACATTGTAAATAATATATTATAGAATATTACACATCTTATTCGTATAGGAGAATACCTGAAACCCTAGAAAGGTAACAAAAATAGTTTCGAAGAAATTTAGAAAAAAGTTACCTCTGGGGTGCCGAAACACCCCACGATAGTACTTGAGGGTTAAATGTAATACTAGTCTTAATAAACAAAAAGATATTCACAATAAATTTAATTAGAAAAATAAACTTGATATCTTACCATAAAAACACGAAATATATATGATGAATTTCTAAAAATAAATGAAATCTATCATTTTAAAGAAAATAAACGAACTTCTAAATACGAAGTATGTTTCATATTTCAAAATAAGTAAGGAAAATTATAAAATTAAATTGAAGTTATTTCAAAATAATGTATTAAATATTCCTAATAATCCTAGTCGGCTACGGTAGTAAAAATTAATTATCTTTTAAAAGTAAATCTATTTCTTAAAGAATTTCTTAAAGATTGATGCCTATAAAATCGAATTAAGCGAACTGTGTATGTACCAAAATAAATCATATTTGTAATTAAACTTAATATTTTAAAGTAAAAGAATATTATAACATACACTCGTGGACAAAAAATTCTGGACGCTGAAATAAATGTCTGTTATCAGAATTAAAATCCCTTTTTTTATTTTTTATTTTTACAAGATATGAACTATTATCTAAGAAATAAGAATTGGAAATTAAAGAAGATACAAAACATTTAATCTATCAAAACAGGCAAAAGAAAAATAAAAATAATGGCGAACCCAAAAAATCCAACCCAACCCAAAAAATATTGGTGTGGTCTTTATTCAGCTCGTATCTGTTGTCTTGAAAGGTCATTTGAACTGTCAATTCTGACACTTATTGGTTGACAAAATGCAAGCAAAAAATATAGCCCGAGAAGTAGCTTTGAACGAACATGGACACGGTATTCGATACATCGCTGCTGTCTCAAACATTCCCAGAAGTACTATCCAAGACGCAATCCAGTGACATTATCAAACTGCGAAATACACAAGAAGGCCAGGGTGAGGCAGACCTCGCACCACAAACCGGCGAGAAGACCGTTTTATAGCGTTATCTACACTAAGCGATCATGGTTTACCATCAACAATTATGTCTCGCCAAGACGTTTACGATACTGCAGTTTCTGCACGAACTCTTCGCCGAAAATCGGAGGAATACGGATTGATGTCAGGGAAACCTGCTGCTTATCCACTTTTGCTCCCAGCTCATCGTGTTCGGCGACTACGATTTGCACGTGAAGATAGACATTAGTCTATAGACGATAGAGATGAGTCTCGTTTTTTGTCTGCGTTCACCAGATGGACGAGAACGTGCGTGGGGAAGTGTAATTAAAACAAAATTGATTTTCAGCGTGTTGTATATCTCCAAGAATGGTATTTGGGGGAGGCGATGTAGTGGTTTGGGCTGGCATTTCACTGTACGTGAATACTGAGTTTGCTCTTCTCATTGAAAATGGTACCATTACGGCTGTTAGATACATCAAAGAGAGGTTAGCTGATCACGTCGTATCATTTGCTCCATTCGTAGTTGAGAAGTTTGCTCTAATATACGATAACACGCGACCTCACACCGCACGGGTAATTGTACAATATTTGGATGCGGTTAACTTTCGCAGTTTGCAATGGCCAGCCGAAGCCCGGATTTGAATCCTATCGAAAATCTCTGAGATTTATTAAAGCCACGTGTTTGATACCAACAATATATACCGGTAACCATTCGGGATCTTCGAAGCTCTTAGTGACGAATGGGAAAACATTACACAAGAAGAAGTCGTCAACTGCATTCAAAGTTTACCATACCGTATGGCAGAGGTTCGTGGAGGTGGTAGTGAAAACGTATATGTAAAACCTAGGCAATAAGACCAATGGATTTATTAATTTTTCACAATTTACTGTTTCGCAATTTTTTCTTATTTAATAAAATGTTAAGTACCTTTTTATTTCTCATTCTTTGTAGATAATGTTTCATGTCTTGTTAAAAAAAAAGATATAAATATTTTTTCCTGTACTAGCAGACATTTACTTCGGTGTCCGGAATTTTTCGCCCATGATTGTATGTACAAATAACCCACTATTTTGCCCTTGATTGCGTAACTTTCATATTGTGTAACGTACCGTTTAAGTTAGTAGAAAACGAATCATTTCGTTACTTTCACCATAAGTAACACCCTTAGTCGCTGTCCTATGTAGAATGGAGGTCAATAGTCACTAGAGTTTCTGCAAGTTATCAAGTGGAAGATCCTGGGCTAAATCTTACACTTGTTATGAAGACAATGATGGTTGTTTCGGCGTTCGTCATGTTGACATTTAATCAATGAGCTGCGCGGAGCTTTTTTCTACGCTCCACCTTAATAATTTGTGTAATATGGTAAGGGTGTTGTTTCTCTCTAATAGCATGTACTTATGATTCTGTAGTAAGACGAGACACGTGCCTGCATGTCTGGATAGATACGTTCACACAAATATGAATTCGTATTGCGTTTTCCATACCCGTGGAAAACACAATACACGGCCTAGTGATCTACGACTAGACGTGTTGGTCTAGTGGTAAGTCACTAGACTAGGAATCTGTATGGACCAGGTTCAAACCCTGGTCTAGCTAATAATATCGATGGCTTTTTTTTGGTCCCGGATCGACTCAGGTTGATAAAAAATGAGTGCCTGGAGATAAAACTCCGAGGTAATAATACTGGTCGGTGCGTAGCGTTAGCTACGTTACCATCCTAGTGTACCGAATGACTCAAGTTATTATTATTTTAATAATATTTTTGTATTACAAATATTTTTGTTTTGTACTTTACCTACTCGAATATGTTTGAAATTACTTTGTAAATATTTTAACGAAAATTATATTAAACTTTAATAATTAGTTTCTATTAGTTTTTCATTCAGCCTACGCTAAAATAAAAAAAAAGTTCAACATACGATAGTTAGTAGAAAGCTGTTTAAAAGACAAGGAAATGTATATACTTGGAATAGAGTAAATGGTTTGAAGGGTCCTTTCTTTAGTGTAGTATCTGATAAAAATTATCTTTAGATTCTTAAAGTTAAAATGAGGGTGAAATTGTAACGAGTCCCATTTTATAGCACATTAAGTATTTTCAATGTGCCGTATATTTATTGCAATTCCTTTAAACGACCATAAAAGTGATATTTCTATCTATGAGTATACAGAACATAATAATTTATTAACAGAAGCATCTATAAAAAAGTCGTATTAAATTAATTGAACTACTTGACTTATGTTTCGAAAGGGTTCGTTTTGTAGCAAATCAAGCCTTGTTACTACAACCTTGTAGTCTTTCGAGGTTTCGTAATAAATTTTGAAGGTTCACGAAATTATTCTTTTATTATTAACAAGACGAATTTATTTTATTTTGTTATAATTAACTTTTAATATAAAATAAAATAATTTTAAAGTTGTCGTATACTTTTCCTAAAAAAAGGCACCAAGTTACTCAATCTATTATTATTTTATGTCAAAATCCGAATCATGTGCTTTTCCTTTACAAAGAAGCCAACAGAGAACTGAATATTGAATAAGGTTATCCACGAAATCGCGCAGGAAGTACGATAAGACGCATGCTAAGATTGCAATCATTTGCGACGTCTTCTTTGTGGGGCATTGTGTTGATGTTGAAGACTATCTTGTTAATAAAGCAAAAAGTTAACATTTCGCAGAAGGTGACAGTGACGTTATTATTATATTGTAGTGAATGGTTATTTATGATGCTATAGTAATTAAGTCTTTACAGACGCTGTTATGAGGTACACCTTTTCAATTTTTACATTCGACCACTAGATAGTGCTTTTGACATATTGCTATGAACTGTGGTTTTGATCATTAATTTACCACCATTCACGACAAATCTATCCAGCTAGGATATTCAGTCGGTTTACTTTCAAAATGGGACTGCTTTCCTCTCAGGGTTCCAATTGGAAAACGTGGTTATTCTCTTCTACAAATTTATAATGCGCCAGTAAAAGAGTATTGACAAATGTTATAATTATATTTCTTTAAGTTACTTGTAATCTTCTTGGTGAACGGTTAAATAATAATCACAATATAAAATTTAAGTGAAAATTTAATACAAAAATAAAAAAAAAATAAAAAAAAAATCTTTATAAAGTATAAAGATTAATATTGCCTCATTAAACAATATTATAAAGGTAAAAATAACGCTTGGAAATGACCGCAGCATACGTCTAAACTTCCTTTATGACAGCCGATCAAAATTAAAAATAATAAATTACAAAGAAACTTTTTAATTTCTCCCAAGAAAAACAAAATCAAAATAAACAAACTATTTGACAGACCGAAACAAACTCTAACGCATGTGCAACCACATGTGACAAAAATGCCCTTGATATCCCAACGTACTAAATTTTACAGTTACCAGAATTTTTTTACAAGAAATTTTAAAAACCTCCTTTGTTATTTATATCAAATAACTAAAACTAAATCAATACGATAATAATAATACAATATTAAATTCATTCAAAATAATAATAAGATATCTTTTAATAATATATTACTTACGTAAAAAATATATTCAAGACACGTGAGTAAGAAAGTGTAAAATATAACAATTACGAAATCAACAAACTCGTATAAAATATCGGTAATGAATTAACACCGCGCCAACCACAATTAAATCAAAAAAATAACCCGAAGTTACTTAATAAAAAGATAAAGATTAATCTTTTTATAAACACATCTTTCTTAACTCAGAGTACACTTCTGTCTCCCTAGTATACAGCTAGCACGCAAGCTTCGCATAAAAAATACAGTTTTAAAAATCGTCCACAGCAGAACAAACGGCTTGCTCCAACTGCGCAAGTCAAATATTTTTAAAATATTTATGGGGAAAAGTCCACAGCAGTATGTAATCACTATATTCTTAAAGTTTGACATTTGTCAATGAGAAATCCGCGATAGCTTAGAAACTGAGTCAGTAGTTTGTTGACAGTGACAGTTTTAAGACAGTGCGTTTGTAAAATAATGGAGATTACTCGTAAAGGTTTTCGTTGGATGATTTTTTACGATTATGAAAAAGGCCGAACTCCACAAGAATGCATTATATTGCTTCGGTCAACTTTTGGTAATGAAGTACCATCAGAGAAGACAGTTTACAACTGGTTTGCAGAATTTCGTCATGGTCGTGCCTCAGTGAGTCATGAATCACGTAATGCTCGACCAAAAACTGTTGTAATTCCAAAAAACATGGATGCTGTGCGGAAAATAATAGAACACGATCGACATGTGACTTACAGTGAGGTAGAGGCATTTCGTGACATATCGCAGACTGCAATTCATTCGATTTTACATGAACATTTATTTGTAAAAAAAATATGTTCCAGATGGATTCCATATAACTTGACCGAAGACAGAAAGCAGCTCGTGTTAACTGGTGTAAAGAGATGCTCAAAAAATTCGACGTAGAAACTGCAAAATCCGTATGCAACATCGCACATGTGACGAAACATGGATATATGCGTATGAGCCGAAAACCAAGTAACAATCTACTGTATGGGTGCTCCAAGACGAACCGAACCCCACAAAAATTGTTCGGAGCACTTCCAAGAAAGTGATCGCTTGTTTCTTCGGCTGTATAGAACACATCGCAACAATTCCTTTAGAGGATCGAAAAACTGTTTGCCAAAAGTTATAGACGAAATCAGGAAGAACAACCGAAAACGTCGCATTAATCTTCATCACGACAATGCGAGTTCCCATACAGCACGTCTAACAGTTGACTATTTGAAGAAGAAAAGTGTTGAAATAATGCCTCATTGTCCATATTCACCTGACTTGTCGCCGAATGATTTCTTTTTGTTCTCAACTGTGAAACAAAAAATGCTTGGGCAGCGATTTTCGAAACCTCAAGAAGCAGTCGAAGCCTTTGAAAACCATGTTTCTGAGATAAAACCTTCAGAGTAGAAAAAATGACTTGAGAACTGATTCGTACGCATGTAAAGGTGTATAGACCATAAAGGCGAATATTTTGAAAAACAATAAAATAGTAAAATTTAGTTTTCTTCCCAGATTTTGTAAAAATATAAAAGGTGACCCTCGTAGAAGTTGTTTATATAGTAATAAACAGTCTTTCAAGCAACATTTAGCAACTAGATATTACAACATAGTATATTAAAGAACAAATTGCATTAAGCAGGTCTTATGGTACGAGCCCGAGTTTAGGGTCTTAATGGGCGAGTGCCAAAATGTCCATATTTATGAGTTCGTGCATATGCTTACGTAAGTTTCGTAGTTACGTAAGCACGCCCTATTTCAAAGTTTTTCTGTTGCCATCGATGTTGTCAGTTTCATGTCGTATTGCAGCCTTCAACTCTTCCAGTGTTCTCGGTTCATAGGAAGAAATCGTAGGTTGGCAAGTCTGGCGAGCGAGGAGGCCACAAAACATCGCCGGACCTGAAAATTACTCGATTTGGAAGCAAAGCTCGTACAGCTGCCATCGTAGCTCTTGCTATGTGGGCGGTGACCCGCACAAATTATGTCCACCAATTCGTCGTCCACGGACTTTCGGAACAAAAAAGTTGTTTAGTATGCTTATGTAACGAACAAAGTTGACCGTCACTGTTACTCCGCGTTACTTCGCTTCGAAGAAGTAGGGGCCAATGATGCAACGCTTAGTGACCCCGCACCAAACCGTAACTTTTGCGCAATGTAGAGGGCATTCATTCAACTTGACGGGATTGTGTGTTGCCCAATATAGACATGTTTATGTAAGTACCTTATTAGCAAGAAATATTTCATTTGGAGCTTCTTGCAAAATTTGTCAAATTACACTTTTGTGAATATTTTTGATTTTTTTACGGCGAATGTCCCTTAGTTTGGCGTTCAGAAATGCTTGTAATTTAGTATATGTGGCAATTCTTACGTTGCTTTTTATATTTAATTCTGCTTTAATCATCGAATATTGTCATGTTATGAAACATAATATTTTCGGATTATTTTGTTGCACTATATTCGTGCGCCCACTTCATAAATCTTTGGTACCCTAACTCATACATTTTTTTTTTTATTTTCATGGGATTAACACTTTCGCTGCCATGAGGATCACCAGTGATCCTCATATACAGTTCACTGCAGTGCCATGAGGAACACCTGTATTACTAAAAGCATATTTCAGTATTAGAGATCTTTAACAATCTGGCATAGCATTAATGTGTAGGATTTTCATGGTATGGCATCTAGGAAATACTGTTTTTACTATCATCTAGCACTAATATATTCAATAGGCTTTATTTATGGAGTTTCTATTATGAAACGAACCTTAAATTAAATAATAACTGTGTTGTTCACAGGTAATATTCACAGGTTTCAAAGGAGATTCACCGACATTAAGCGTTATACGAGATGTTACCCAGAAATTCCCGGAATAAACTGTTCTTACAAAGTTGTAAGAACAATTTTTTGTGTTTTTGTTGAGAGTACTACCATCCCTTCCAAAGTACTCTTCTTTCGCATGAATACACCGATCCCAGCGACTTGTCCATGACTAGAAGCATTGCTGGACGTTTTCGCGTATTAACATGTTCAACACTGCCTGGGGTTCGGTCTGGATCTCCTCAATGGTCTCAAAACGGCGCCCCTTTATTGTCAACTTCGGAGATCGGAAGAAGTCACGAGAGGAAGGATCTGGGCGAGCAGAGATGGTACCGTCGTCTTCGTTGAGGGCAGAAACTAACGCACAACAAGTGACGTTTTGGTTGGTGGATCGTCTTGGTGTAGAATCCACGAAATTGTTGCGCCACTTGGCAAACCCGTCGTGTCGAACCATTTCAAGAATATCGCAGATGCGATAGATTGCTCTCTTTCGGTCTTGCAGGATAGCATCACGCACTTTTACCATATTTTGTGACGTGTTTTCCATCGATGGACGATTAGAACGACAGACCAAACGGTTGTACCACTCATATGTTTGGGTCTGGCCTAAAGCATCCTCACCAAACATTTGTTTAAGCATTTTCAGAGATTCCGCTGCCGTTTTAGCAAGTTTGAAGCAGAATTTGATACACATTCTTTGCTCTTTCACATCAGATACTGCACCTCGCATAATATATCTGAAAAACAACACGCTTATGGACGATTTCGCGGTACGTAATTTTGTTTTCATGTTTGTTTTTTTTTTGTTATGAACAGATTACAGGAGACTCAATACAAATATACGTCAATTCCACAGCATCTAATCCTTGTTTGTAAAATCTTCTCCCCTATTAATATAACATTAGCATGTAATGTTTTGATATACATTTTGTGCAAATATTCGGCTCCGTAAAGGCTAATAACAATTTATGAAAGTGAAATTCTACGCGATTTAGAAAATATTTAATTAACAAAATAAAAATAGCATTCATTCCATATACCTAAGGTTGAGCAATACAAAGTTAAATTGAGTCGTTTTATTCTTTTCTAAGCTCGTTTCGGTAATGTATTGAGATTAATTCAGCAGTGTTGACCCTTTTCAAATACATTCCCTTATCCATTGGTTTCCAATAACACAGATTGATTCCGAGTATTAAAGTCTTCTGGTAGCAATGTAAATCGGACCGCTGCGCTATTAAGAAAGTGCCAGAAGGTTACAATAAGGCGGTTTCATTTCAAATTAATTACAAAACATTGATAAAATACTATGAAAGATTTCGATTCATATTGTAGGAAAATTTCAGTATAACAGTATAAGTGCGTTCAATTTTGGAAAATATACAGTCGGTACAGAAACCAGAGGCGAGCAATTTTATAGAAACACAAACATCTATATACAAAAACATTTTAATCATATAATGTAAATGAAAAAATTAAGATTTTTGGAATTACCACTGTGTCACATTTGAACTTAATAGAAATGACAAGACATAGAAGAGTAAAAAGATGGTACAAGTTACCGACTCTCTCCTATTGCGAAGAAAATTTCAATAAGATGGTACAAGTTACCGACGCTTTCCTATTGCAAACAAAATGATGGCGATACCGAACAACTAACTCGTCGATATTATAGTTATTATTTCTATTTCTTAACCCCTTGAGACCTGGTGCAGATGAGCATGTACATTGACTTTGATCTTTTTGATTACGCATGTCTATGCGATGCATTCGTTCGGAGTTATTTAATAGAATTAACATGCTTGTGCCGCCCTCTGTTAATCGAGAGTGACACTATTTGTTTTACACTTCTACCTAACCTCTGTGTTTGCCGTTGTTCACTTGGTAAGTACAATTTGTTTATATAATTAGTACATGCATGATAATGTCTTTTTAAAAAAATATTGTGATAAAATGTATATATCAAAATACCTATTTGTGTAATAAAAGCAGTGATTGCCTCAATTTTTCACTTGCAAAGTTGAAAAAACTTTTTGTACATGACCATGTACAAATGGTCTCCTTTGGTGTTGTTGTTTGTACATGAGCATGTACAAATGGCATCAATACCATTAAATAGTTATAGATAAAATTTCAGACAAAGCACTCAGAAAGAAGAATAAATGGATAAACTGAAGCCAAAATATAATTTATCTAATCCAAATGATGTTCAAGAACTTATAGATTTATTACAAGCAGACGATTTATTAGATATCGAAGTGGGAGCTGGTGACATTGAAGAGGAAGATGAAATTGTGATGAATCAAGAATATCGAAGAGTTGGGCGAGGGCCTGATACTGTATCAGGGATGGAATTTGGTCCAGACGACAATCAGGAGCCTGAAGAGTCGAATGATGATAATAATGACGAGTTGAATACTGAAGAGGGAAACGAACATCTTACGGAACAACATAAAATAGATAATCGCGTAGCATGGATGAAAGGCACTTTTCAGACAGTAGAACGAGTGTGGAAGCCAGAGACGGAAGATTATGTTACAGAACCACATTATCCGGTGCATTACTTTTTAAGATATGTGCCTGAAAAACTGTTTGAAGATATGGCGATGTACACTAATATGAATGCAATTCAGAATGAGATGCATCTTAGACCCACATCAAAATCTGAAATACAGACACTGATTGCGTTACATATAATGATTGGATCTCTTAATAAATTTCCCAAAATTCGAATGTTTTGGGATCGAGCTATTGGATTGCGAGTATTTCTAGATAACATGTCAAGGGATCGTTTCTTTCAGCTACGCTCCTGTCTTCACTTTGTGAATAACTTGGAAATATCACCACAAACCAATGATCGTTTAGCTAAAGTTCGGCCTTAGATAAATGCCATAAAAAACCGGTGCCGTCAGTTGGTTTTAGAACGTCACCTTTACGTTGACGAACAGATAATTCCTTTCACCGGAGCTATAAATATCAAACAGTATATAAAGGGCAAACCTTGTCCACGGGGGATTAAAATTTTTGTTTTATGCGGCCAAAGTGGACAGGCGTATGTTTTTTTATTTTATCAGGGTAAATCAACTCCGTTAGATGAGAAAAATCTAACAAGATTTGGACTAGCTGCCGTGTTGTTCTACATTTAGCTCAAAGTATTACTAAGTCTGGTCATAAGTTATTTTATGATAATTACTTTTCTTCCTATAAGTTACTCAATGAGTTAACAGAAAAAGGGATTTTGGCTGCAGGAACTATACGACTGAATAGATTTTTAAACCACCTCTTACTAGTGACAAAGCGATAAAAAAGGAAGGAAGAGGCTTCTCTGAGGAGGTAATTAGCACAGATGATGTAGTTATAGTTAAATGGTTTGATAATAGAACGGTTTCCTTACCATCAAATTATGTAGGAAAAGGTGTAGAAGCTAAGGCTAAAAGGTGGGATAAGAAAGAAGCTAAATATACAACGATCGAGAGACCTGAGATAATAAAAGATTATAATCAAAGTATGGGAGGTGTAGATCTGTTAGATCAGTTAATAAGTTTATATAGAATTTTCACTAGATCACGAAAATGGACTCTTCGTGTAGCCATGCATATGATAGATTTTGCTTGGGTCAATAGTTGGCTAGAATATAAAAAAGATTGTGCAAAGTGTAACGTACCAACTAAAAGTGTACTACATTTATTAGATTTTCGCATTCACGTTGCGGAATGTTTGATAAAATTGGGCAGGAATGTTGAACCTAACAAAAGAGAACGGCCATCGACATCGTCTTCTCCTGCTGTGGTACCACCGCCAAGAAGAAATCATGTGGAAATGCGGACTTTCCATGAAATTCAAACGGATAGGGTGGATCACATGCCTCAATTTGATGATAAAAAAGAAGCTACAAGATGTAAAATGCAAGGGTGCAAGGCTAGATCCCATATATTCTGTGACAAGTGCGGAGTACATTTATGCCTTGTAAGAAATAGAAACTGCTTCGTTACTTTCCACCGAAATTAGCACACTTCTAATTGTTATTTCTTTTATTTTAAATTTTTATATAAATGTATAGAATTTTAGTTAGTTGTTTTATTTCAGACCATATGTACATTGCTATATACATTTTCAAAAACAAACTTAAAAAATAAAAAAATACAAAAAATCATATAAATGGCTTACAGAGTTACCTAAGACCTCAAATCAGTCAAAAAAAGATTTTTCAATAGTAGAAAAAAAAATCCGGTCTCAAGGGGTTAAATTAAATTTAAGAAATAATAATAAATAACTTAATGTGCTATTTAAAAATTAATCGAAAGAAAATAAAAAAGACACAATCTCATATTATTAATTCTTGTCTAAATTCCAAAGTCCAGTTAAGACGATGTTCAGATGTATTAATAAGTCAAAAAGGCTATGTAATTCAATGGTGAAGTTATCTTTAATTTTGGTTGATTTTAGATTTCCTAGTAATATTAGATATACAGTTACATTTTAACATTTATGTTAAAAGTGAATAAGCACTTACCATGTCCTTGTAAAATTATATTTAACTTCCATTAACTTCCATTCTAAAAGAAAGATTTGTTAATAAAAACTATTTAAAACTATTGAAAATTAATGTAGAAAAATCTTATAAAAATTTAATAAAGCAACAATAAAACCTCGTGATAGCGATGGGCCAGTCTGCGCATATTGTATTAGAGTGGGTGGAGTTAATCTTCGAATTACCGATAATTACTCGTCACATTAAAAGGTGCTTATGGTAATTGTCTATTAATTTTTGTGAGCAACCAATATCAGACCGGCAATTAGGCTTATCTAGCTTTACGCCCGCCCCTTTTATCAGCGCGCCAATACGATGCGAGCAGCTCTATACGTTTTGCTACCGCGCAACTATCACGAGGTTTTGGTCGTGGTGTATATTCTTTCAGTTCAAGGCCAAATTCAAAGCATGCAATTCACATCAGTACTGTAGAGTCAAATGAAGTCAGTATCCAATCGCGGAAACAACCGTTTGTCAATAAAATATAAACGTCATGTTTTGCAATATTGTTAAAATTTTAGTATGTTACTTGAAACATAAATAATAAATAAGGAAAGCATATACATAACGTACAGTCGCGAGCAATAAATTCTGGTCGTCAAAGTCATGCCTTGACACAATTGCAAATGCTCCATTGTATAACCGTAGTAAATGGCATAACCTATAATCGTGTTTCATCTCAATAATTGTCATTTTTTCTTTGTAACATTTCATTCCTGTTGACAATTCATTGAGATAGGCAAATTTACCATTTGTGACATTCTAATCAAATTTTCAAGTGACATTGACGACCAGAATTTATTGCTCGCGACAGTACATGTCAAAATAATAATAATGAGTAAACTGGGAACATAAATAGTTCAAAAGTATGGTTCTTTTCTCGTTTTATATCAATTAAATTATTACTTTAATATTGGAACGAATTATTTCAAATGTTAATTATAATTATAAACTCACGAGAATATTCGACCAAAAATTTATTTGAATTTGAAATATATCAAGTCAGATATCAATAATCAAATGCATAGATATTGGAAAAGATCTTTAATATTAAAAAGTGTTTGCATTATTAAAAATGACATACTTACCGAAAGAATTTTTTTGCAATATATCTGGGCTAAGAAGGTTGGGCATATATGAATTCGATGTATAATTTCTACTTTATTTAATATATTGCTCATATATTACATTTTAAATAAGTTTTAATATATAGGAAAAGAATGTAAAAGTTATGTTGAAAAAGAATTAAAACCTTTTGAGAGTTGTCAATATATGTTTTCAACTTTAAATGTTTTGTTCATTTAAAATTATACATAAAAGAAAATATTTATATACCAGAATGAGTAGGTAAACCCCACCAGTTTTGTATAATACAAAGGTATTTTTAATAATATAAAATATTATTAAAAATTAAAATATTATTTCTTCACACCAGATTTTTAATAATATTTTATATTATTAAAAATACCTTTGTAAAATATTTATATAGTCTACATTTAATATCTTTTTGTTTCTTAAGAAAATAATGATACAATAATTCGTTTTGCAGATAATGCAATCCTAATCCATATTAGCCTTTCTTAGATGAAGATCATATTTAACAAATACATGAGGATTTTTCTAACTACGTTTGATAGTTTTGTAAGCTAGTGCACCCCAATAGGACAAAGAAACTTCATTTAAATAAAATGTTGCCTTGATATCTTTATCATGTAATGTTTTGTTGAACCAAAGGCAGTAATTTATTCGTTGCTTTGTATCATGTACAAGCAAATGATGCACATTGATAATTTCTATGGCAGTAATCATCTGCATATTTTTATGGTAGTATTGCATAGTTTTATGGCAGTATTCATCTGAATAACCATTTCTCCCAATATTTGAATTATATTTTTTTACCTTAACCTAAATCGATTTAATTGCTTTAAAGTAACAATAGTAGAGGGGCAACCTTAAAACTTCATGCTCGCTTTCCCTTATTATTTCATCTATAATAAATATCTTATCTACCTTATGATGTTTTACTAATCGTATTAATTCATTCTGTTTAGTCATTGCGGGTGATTAGCTTATCTTTCATTCTCAACCATTCAACAATATCTGTTTTTTTTTTGAGAAAGTATTTGGTTAAAATTTAAATAGCACTATAATAAGGAGGATTATCCATTATTATAAGTGATAGTACCTTAAAATTTAGTATAAGTTGATCATTTACCCATTGCTTAAATGAGTTACCATTAATTTCTCCATGGTAATCGCCAGTGATTGTTTTTGATGGAAGTATCAGATTACCTCCTTTAAAGAAGCCATTTTCTGTGCTGACATGTATAATAATAAATTGTTTACCATTATAGCCTTCGGGTTCCCAAACACTTTTTACAAAATTTACCTTGTCCCAAGAAATTTAACCATAAACTGAATCTCACTATTATCGAACCATAGGATATGGTTCGATAATAGTGAGATTCAGTTTATGGTTAAATTTCTTGGGACAAGGTAAATTATTATTATCATCTTGCCATGATTCATTCTATTACCTTTTCAAAATATCCAAGTTGATATAAATAGGTTAGAAATGTCAAAACGATAATAAAAATATTTGTTTAATACAAAGGTATTTTTAATAATATTTTATATTATTAAAAATACCTTTGTATTATACAAAAATGGTGGGGTTTACCTACTCATGTATGTTTCAATTATTCTGATAAAATATTTGTTGCTTGTTTCCACTTATAGATATTACTATTTATTATCAGTATTGTTTTGAAAAAAAAAAGCGATTTTGTAATTTTTGATGACAAACTAAATATTCAAATCTGAAAAATGTTTACAAGACGTCAGAATACCGGAAACAAGTCAATAAACAACGGTATTCAAATAATTTGACAGTAAGTCGAATATCTTAAGACTAAATCCTGGACAACTTATTCTTTTTATTTAATATAATTTTTCAAAGACGTACGTCTTAACTTAAAATGATGAACGTGTGTAGTATTACAGCGTGTATTTATCGGTGTTAGAAAGAGATAAAGTACACACTGAACTGAACTGAAAAGATATACTTTATGAAGTTCATATACCATATGAGCAAAAGCTATTTAGATAAGGGATGGCCATGGTTGGGAGAATCACTGTCTTTGATAGGTTCAGCTTGTTGTTGTAAATTAAATGTCAGTTTTGATTTGAAGTAGTTGTAATTATATTGGTTATGTTAGCTAAAAAAACTGACATTTAAATCATGTCGAATAAAACTTCAAATCGAAACTGACATTTAATTCATGTCAAATAAAAATTCAAATCAAAACTGACATCCAACCAACATGTTGAACCAACAACAAGCTGAATCTATCAAAGACAGTGATCCTCCCGAACATGGCCATAACTTATCTAAACAATTTTTGCTCATATACTACATAGACATAGTTATTTACATTTCAAGTAAGAAAAGTATTGTTTTCCTGTATCAATCGCGACCTTTCTAATTGAGGTGTAGCCGAGTTAGAAACGCGACGAGCAAAGAAACACTTTCTTTTCTTTAAATAATACACAAAAATTTTTGAACACTCAATGGATTGTATACATTTTATAAATTATTTGAAAAATACATGACAAGTGCAAAAATCAAATTACCATTTCCATCATTGCAGCAACTAAAAAAAGGAAACACTTTGTCAAGTGTGGTCGCATGAAATTTTGTGAAAATGAAAATAAATAATGAAATCGGACTGAAATATCGGCATTAGTGCTTGAAGCTGTTGCTAGTTTATTACCATCGAAATCACGAGATAAATTAAGACCTACAATATTTACCATTTCTGGAGGACTTCAAAGAATGTAAGGGATATCAATGAAGAAGTTATGCTGGCTTTTTTATGAAAATGTTAGCTTTCCTGAATTCATTTATAAATTTTCAAGTTTTATCTTTCAAGCTATGATCAACATACTCCATGTTGAAAAGTACCATCGAATTCTAAAAAAAAAAAAGGTAAAGTCATATTTTAATCGGTTTAAATTAGGCTGCGTGAATGTAGGTGTATATTAAATGTAGTTAATTAAATGACTTTTGGACATTACTACGATTTTAAGTACGTTAGGAATGTCACAATATTAAAATGGTTGAAAATGGTTGACTTTACATATAGCTTCACTACTGCACCAGTTTTTCTTGAATAGTACGTTGAGAGTGAAAGAAAACGTTGATATATCGAATCATGGGAAGTTACAGTTATATTTAAAACGCAAAAGTGAAGGATATGAAGAACGAAAATCAAAAATTCTATCGCAGGATAATGTGTCAAAATTTTTGGCGAAAGTGCCTGACGATACCTTTTTGCTGATTAAATTTGCATTCATTTTCGATCTGTTTAACGCATGTTGTAGTGAGGAGCTAAGAAAGTTAAATGTGGAGGATATCGTGGATATTGGCTCTATTTTAGTTGGCACCCTGCATGACTCTAAGACAAGAGAGAAGGGCATATTCACCGTTGTAACGGAAACGAGATGAATTAATGAGATTAAGATTTTCAGGAGATATGTAAACTTGCGTCGAAAACATATGAACCACTCAAGTTTCTTCATATTTTATATGAACAAATAAATGTATAGTGCAATCTGTGGGGATCCACAGTTTCTACAAGATGCCGTAGAAAATTGCCCATTATTTGAAAATATCTGACCCAGACGGTTACACTGGACATTGTCTACGTTGAACGTTAATTACCTTTCTTGCTGAGGGTGGAGCGGACATCGGGAGGCTCGAAACAGTCATAGAGGATGGCGATCAAACACGACCCCAGAAGGATATATATAAAAAAAAGCATTAACAATAAAATGACGACTTCGCAAATGATTTTTAGTCAGCCATCATCGTCAGACAGTGGATGCCAGAATTCATTAGATTTTGTCCTAGAAGCTACTGAATTACAGTTGGCTGCTGTTTATAGCGATTTATCATTTTCTACATCAAAGAGAGGTTTTATCACAATCATCACTATCATTTAATAATTTACAGTTACAACAGTGTACAAGCATAAGTTTTAACACGTTAATAGTTAAACGTTTAATATTTCTTCCAATAAATAATTATTAATTTTGTTGCTATAAAGAAATGGTTGTTATAAAGAAAATAAATACTTTTCTTTACGATTTGTAATAAGGAAATGTAGTCCATTTCCATTGAGTGTCCGAAAAAGGATTATAAATAGCTAACGTCCATTAGTATTTGTCTTACTACTTTAAGTCGGAAAATTTTTTAAAATCTTATGGAGCTACCGGAATAATTGATAATTTGATTTCTTCCTAAACACATTTATAATATTATTGTAGATTTACATTTTCTTCTCGTGAAGTTTGAAATATTGAAAAGTAGTGAAATTATTATTGAAATTTGTGAAAAGGTAAAACAAAATTTCAAAATTAAACTCTCGTGTATAATTCGAGTTCGTTTCTATGGCTGTGAGAGTTTTATCGATACGTGAAGCTCTGGGCGCACGACTGTCATTGTGTGTTAGTTTAATATAATGTCATTATAAGAAAAGAATCCCCATTTCGAATATTCGAAATTAAAATAACATAGAGTGAGGAAAGCAAAAAATGCATTGCCCCGATTCAGAACCACTATTGAAAACTTCGGACTTTTATCGTACCTGTCAGTTACCTAAAAGGTTTGAGTATCCTTGTTGGTTCCACGGTTACGGTATACAAAAACAACCTCCGGAGCATCCTTTCTACAAGACGACATCCAGCGATTACGGAAGGTAACTTTAAATTTTATCTAATTAGTTTGGTTCTAATACCCGTTCGTCTTAAAATCCCCTCGCGCAACGTAAATTTTAAATTTATATCCTGCAAAAGGCTTATTTGAACCTGCTTCTGCGAAGGAGCAATTTATTTTAGGTGGTTAATCTATTGTTCTGCTCCTTTTTGTTTAGCTTGAAAAGTACATGTTCGTTTTATAAAACCTTGTGTAAAGGTAATTTAGAGTCTGGAAATTATAATTATCACTTTAAATAATGTATTAAATTCACGAAAGACACTCCAATATATTTATGAAATTTGTCTTTGAAATTACTATATATATTTTCTGATTTAATTTCTTAAGAGACTATTACAGCTATTATTATTGTGAATAATATATTTACGAACTGAAACGTAAAAGTGTTTCTTTGGGAGTAGCGGTTTGGTAATTAAAGCAATAATCCATAATTCCGTTTCGATAAAATGTAAAGTATATTGCCGTCTTCAAACTGGAATTTTAGTAATTAAAATTGTTGAAAGTACATTTTTGTAGACTTATCTGCTTACATTAAATATTATTCCGCTAAATTCAATTACAATGAATTCATATATTAAAATTAAAATATGGATATACGTCTTATACTGATTAGCTATATGTAATAGTGTTTATTCCATTTTAGAACCATAATCTTGTTTATAAGCACCAAAATATGCGGGCATAAAATGGTCTTTATGACACAGATCAATCAAAAATTGTTAGGCAACAATTGGATTAATAATTAAAACAAACGTCAGTATGGAATATTTATTAACATAAAATTGTCAATTTTGACATATTTAGAACGTAAAGCAACATATTTGTTGTACAAAGCAATATACATTTTTTGAACGTTTTGGAAACTAAAATCAAATAAAACACTGTATGTACCACGGGCATAATTGCCAATTACCGCCCTCGGGCAATTAAATGCCCTCCTTCGTCGGGCTTTAAACTTTCCTTCGTGCCATAATCTCCTAATTATGCCCTTAGTACATAAATAACTATTACTCACGATCGGTTAGTAATCTGAACATTTCTAACCTTCAAACCAGCTAGAAAATGCGCGATTACATACCAAGGTAGGTAACAACACATTACCGTCTAGCTTATGTCACTTTTCCGACTAGGTAATGTCATTTTAGAATTTATTAACAGCTAGTGTCATTTAAATAAGTAAATTAAATTATAATAAAACTATTCACAAATCTTTATTAAGTAAATAACAGGACAACGTTTTAATTCAAAATTTATTCGCTTTTGGAATTAATATTAATCGTTACATTAGAATTTCCATGATTGTTTACTGTTAGAGAAAGACCATGCTTAAAATCGTTTCATAACAATTTAGTAATCTGCCAGAAAATATTACTATTATTTATTGCGTTACCTAGCAACAGTACCTATCAAAAGCATTTGTCAAAATGCCATGACATTTACTACCATTATATTTTTGAAATTTACTGATTTAGTAGTCTCTCGACGGTAATGAACCACTTTTCGCCTAGGTATGTAATATACTATTCTGTTCGAAATTATAATGGAATGTCTGTTTAGGAGACATCTGCTTTACACCTGAAAAAGACCAGCCCGCTACTTCCAAAGAAACACGTTTACGTTTTATTTCCTATTATAATACGGTCAACAAAATAAAGAAATTCCTCTTAAAATATACAGAGTTACCGCTGAATAGCGCCCAAGGTATGTGAATCTGAAGAATACGTATAAATATGTCCATGTATATCCATGTGTAGAGATACGAGGATGTATTGAAAAATTCTTAGCCTACTATAAAAGCAAACAAAATTTGAAAGTCAAAATATTTTATTAATCAACATACTCTCCTCTTAATTGGATACGTTTATTACAATGAACCCGCAATGCCTGTAGACCTTTCGAAAAGAAATTTTTATATTGCTCTGCAAATCGGGCCTCCACAGCTTCTATCACCTCGTCGCTGGAAGAAAATTTACAATATTTTAAACTTTTTTTCAGTTGAGGAAAGAGATGATAGTTGGACGGAACCAGATCTGGTAAATAAGGCGGGTATTCGAGTAATTCGAACCTTAAATTACGAATTGTTTGCATGGCAACATGCGATTTGTGTGCACCCTTGGATAACTTTCCGCGCCTTTTTTCCATAATTTTTTCTTGTAGAGTGGTTAGTAATGTCAAATAATAATTACCAGTTATTGTTCTACCCTTATCCAGAAAATAAATCATGATTACTCCATGGCAATCTCAAAAAATTGAAGCAAGAACATTTCCAGCAGATTTTTGAGCACGAAGCTTCTTAGGCCTTGGAGAACTAGAGTGGCTCCATTCCATCGATTCTTGCCTTATTTATGGGTAGTAGAAATGTACCCAAGTTTCATTCATAGTAACAATACGGCTTCTGGCCAACATTCAGACACTTGGGGATCCATTTTGCCGAAATTTTTCTCATATCCAAATCGACGTGAACTATATGATGGACGCGTTCATATGAAATATTCAATGCCTCAGATATTCGTTTTAGCCCAATTCGAAGATCTGACAAAGTCATGTCATGAACTGCATCAACATTTTCGAGGATGGTCACAAAAATTGGCCTTCCCGATCGGTGTTCATCTTCAATGGAAAATTTACCCCTTTTGAAGATTGCGATCCAATTTTTCACGGTCGCATACGAAGGACATTGACCGCCAAGGGTATGACGCATATCTTCGTAAATCTGCTTACCTCTTAACCCCTTCAAAAAGAAGTACTTGATGATGGTTCGATACTCCAATTTTTCGAATTTCACAATTTCGATCGACATCCTTTTTTTCAAATTTTATTGAGCAATTTTGGTTTGACTTTTTGACATGATACTATACACTGACACTTCTAATATGATATTTTTCGTTGCTATGATATCGCAATATTTTTTTATCCACGGGAGTGTTTAGTGTAGACCGGTTCCTAGGCTAAATACTTCCTACAGATATGCGTAGTACATATATCTTTGATTTGTAACTGATACGTATAAATGTCTAACTGAAAACCAAAAAAGAAATTTCTTTGAAATTCATCAAAAATTTCCAAAATTTTAGGGCTAAAATGTAGTTAAAGTCGGTTCATATCTTTGTGTTTTCTATATTTATCGAAATACAGCTGTAATTCAAGTTCATTGGTTCATTGGTTAGACGGTACGTTTAACATGTGTTCCTATTCATAAAAATAGTAAATGTAGATATTTTCATTTCAAAACATGTATGCTCTTATGGTGCTTTTATTACGATGTTTTTTTTTTTGTGGATATCAATACTAGCATTTACAATGACTATGTCGATAAACCTATTAATTAATGTGTTATTAAAATTGGATAGCTTGAACGTTAAACTTCTTTTAAAAGTAAAATTATCATGTTTATTGTCCCGCTTAAATTAAATTAATGTAGCCCGGGGGTGATTGGATATTTTGTGTCTAAGAAGCCAGTGAATTATCATTTATAGCGTACATTGCCAGTTCATACTGCCGCAGGTTTTGTAGATTTTAGCACTTTTATATCCACGATTTTGCCTTCAAGATTTAGTTTGAACTAGAAGCTGAAGAGACCACCATGTGGCGAAGCAATTGTCCTCCAAAATGAATGTTAAGTGTAGTTATTATTGTGTATTAATTATAATTAGGTGATCTTTACCATTACTAAATTATAGTCAATAATTGCGATTTTTTTGCAAAGACAATATAATACAGAAACAGGTCTATAATTGTGTATTAAAACACAGATTTCATAAAATAACATTTTTTCGCACGAGTTTTCAAAAGAACAAGTGCGACAAAAGGCTTTATGAAATGAGTTTTTATACTATTTTTGCTATTTTACATTTTCACATTAATAAATTGAACTTACTTAATTTGAAAGTTCAGAGTTTTATTTTTATATAAAGTATGCAGTTGGTCACATTGCTACTTGACATTTCCAAATTTAAATATTGCTATCCACGAAATATTATTTTTTCTATGTTGCGTTCGAAATGAACTCATTATGAAACTCAAAACAGTATCGAAATGAGCTTCATTTCGATACGCTTTTTTTCATTTTTCAATGTTGGCGTTGTTCGAATACAGAAATAAATATCATTGCTGTCATTTGATTTTAAGAATTTATGTACATTTGACAGATATGATATATGTCCGTATTTTACACAAACAACGTATTGCTATGAATTGTGATATTAGATATTGCTTATTCACAATTCACAACCAATGTGTCCAGCTTAGATATTCAATCGGTTAATTTTGAAAAATGAGACTGCTCTTTCCTCAAGGTTCCAATTGGAAAACGTGTTTTTTCTCTTATACAAATTTATATAGCGCCAGTACAAGAGTTTAAACAAAGGTAAAAAGAAAATCACAATGAATTTAAATGAAACTTTAATACAAGAATAAAAAAAATTTAAAAAAATAATATCTTTATGGAGTATAAAGATCAATATTGCGTCATTAAACAATATTATTAAGGTAAAATTATTATATGAAAATGACCGTAGCATATAATTAAACTTAGTGACAACCGAGCAAAATTAGATCTAATAAATTGCAAAAAAAGTATTTTAATTTCTCCCACAATAAACAAAGTAAACAACCAGATATGAAAGCCCGAAACAAACCTTTAACGCATGTGCAATCCACATAAAAGAAAAATATGCCCTTGAATCCAAGCGAACAAAATTTATTGTTACAGAAATTTTTTATATAGAAATTTTAAAAAACGTTCTTTGTCATTTAATTCATATAACTAAGCATAAAATATAAATCAATACATACAAGATAATAATATTAATGATAATACAAATAAATCTTTTAAATAATTTACTTACGTAAATAAAAAATTATTATTTTCACAAGACACCATGAGTTAGAAAGCCTAAAATTTAAACAATTACGAGTTCTACACACTCGTCAATAAATCGGTATGAAATCAAGCACCAAAACTAATAAATCAAGATCACGAAGATACTTATCAAAGATAAAGATTTATCTTTTAAAACATGACCTTCTAAACTCAGCGTACAATAGTGTCTGCGGAAATATCAAAGTAACCGGCGTTCTACAACTACCCAAGTCAAAAATATCAGTTTAAAATAAAAATACATTCATAAATAATAAATCTCAAAAATTATACACTGGCATCCAAAATAAATGTACATACATAAAATAATATAACTTTTCAAAATGTTTGCGGGGAAAAGTCCATAGCAGTATGTTGTATACAATTGACAACAACATATATATATATATATATTTCTATGTCACTCATGTTTATATTTTTAAATGAAGTATCAAGTAATGTTAACGAAAATTAGTAAATAATATGTAATATAATATACTTCGCGGATAGCAAGATTTAAATTTGAAAATGTCAAGTATCAATGTGACCAACTGCATGCTTTATATAAAAATTAAACTCTGAACTTTCAAATTAAATAATTAATAATGAAACTTGTTTTTTAATATACTATATTGATTTTCGCTTTTATTACTTGATATTTCATTTAAAATGTAAACAAGAGTGACGTAAACTAATATCTCTTGTACTCCATCTCAGCTACGTGTAGCAGCGGACAAAATAATTAAGAATATAAGGTATCTATTTCTGTACTTGAACAATCCCAGCATTGAAAAATAAAAAAAGCGTGGGTTCTGGGTTTCATAATGAGTTCATTTCAAACGCAAAATAGAAAAATAAAAATTTCCTGTACCAACCAGCATTTTTACTCTAGCAACATTTTAAAATAAAGGAAAGACATTCAAATGGAAATATTTATTCGCTAAAGCAATTAGTGGTAACGAAAGCAAATGAGTTATGTTTTAATATGTGACAGATAACATTTTCAACATAGAATAAGGATTTGTTAGAATTTGCTAAAGCTCTGTTAAAACCTCACGCTCATCATTGGGATTTATATGTATAATATAGAGATTGCGGACGCCTACTAAGGTCGGTAAGCGATTATCCGACAAACAATGCTGGTAACGGTATATTTTGGGCGATCTGCGAAAATGCGAACGCAGTATGGCTAACGAAACGTTTCTACAATAATCTTAAAAAACATCGTAAAAGCCAATAAATCAAATATGCAAATACAGGGTGGCCCAAAATGACCGAAGGGGTTTGAGTTCATTATAACTTCTTATTTAAGACATAATTATTAAATTTTTTTTATTTTAAATACACCATATTAATGGAGAATATTTTTAATTTAATTATGAAAAATTATATCTCGCAAGTGGTGACCATTTTCTGCTTCGCATATTCGTGCTCTTTCCAAAACATTTTCCATAACCTTTCGCAAAACTTCAGGTGTTATGTTGTTGAATTCGGCGCGTATATTATTTTTTAATTGCTGTATGGTTCGAGGCTTATTAATATAGACTTTTCCTTTCAAATAACCCCAAAGGAAACAGTCTGAAGCGGAGCCCAATTAAAATCGCTTGTACGGGAAATAATTCGTTCACCAAAGATGTCGCGTAAAAGAGCCATTGTGTCCCTCGCAGTGTGCCCTGTGGCTGCATCCTGATGGAACCATACTTACGGATGGTTTTCCACGGCTGGCCTTAAAAAATTTTCCAACACTGTCCGATATCTAACACCAGTGATGGAAACGGCGACACCGTGTCCATTTTCAAAAAAATATGGGACAATTATCTTTCCGGCGAAACGCCGCACCAAACGGTACACTTAAGTGGGTGTAATTATCGCTGTTGAACTACTCTTGGATTTTCCGTAGCCCATATCCTGCAGTTTTGCCTATTAACGAACCCATTTAATTGGAAATGGGCTTCGTCGCTCATAATTAAATTATGAATAATATCATGATTTTCTTCTGCTTTTTGACGAAAACAAATTGCATAATCAAGTCGTTGCTGGTAATCTGTCGGTTTCAATTGTTGGACAAGCTGAATTTTGTATGGAAACATTCTTATTGTATGCAAAATTCTCTGCAGCGACCCTCTTGAGAGGCCAAGTTGTGTCGAACGTCTCCTGGTTGATGTTTCTCCATCTTCCCGAATACTCTCCTGTACCCGTTCAATATTGTCATCCGTGTGCACCGTTCGTCATCTGCCGGCACCAGGAAGGTTCCTTACTGCCCCTTTTACTCGAAAATTTGCAACCAGACGGTTTATTGTTGACTCTGAGGGTCCAACCCGCACATTAAAATAACGACGATACGCACGCTGAGTCAAAACAATGGATCGTTGATTTGAGAAATAAAGTTCAATGATTTTGGCACGTTGATCAATTGTGTACTGTTCCATTTTAAATTCCCCAAGTCTTCTTTACAAAATAATGAAAACAAAAAAAAATTATAATAAAAAGGAATTGAAACCCCTTCGGTCATTTTGGGCCAACCTGTACATAAAATTCACATTAAATTGAGAAAAATAAATTTTTATATTTCCGTAATTATTAATTTCGGAATAGTTCAATATGTTATACTAGTTGGACTATATGTTATTCTATTTTACAATATAATTATGCAAAACCTTTAAAAACCTACAACACATTAAACCACATAAACTAGGTGGCTTGTTAGTCGAACTATATAAAACAATATAGTAAAGTTTTTGAAATATACTTCTAAAGTTTCTCTAATTTTGAACTTGAATTCTTTTCGGTTATTTTCTTTTATATCGAGTCATAAATAAATGATTGGAAATAACTTAACAGAAAATAAATATTTCCAGCTACACCGGGTTACCAACAAGCCTAGAACGATTAGTCATTCTTGATAAAAGTAAATAACATTAAAAATTGTGTTTGCTAAATTTCGTGTCGACGGCATAGATTGTAAGGTTTTGACAAATTAATCACTTGAACTTATCATTAGAGTATTTTTCATATCATTTATTTAATTCGTGAAAGCAATATTTATTCCGTTCTGAAACAATGGGAGTACATTTATTGAAAAATCGAATTATTCGTTGAACTTTCTATAAGAAATCGTCCACTTTACAACGACTCACAGTAATACCACAGAACACACAAAGCGACGCTCTCTCTCTCTCTCCGCGCTAAACAAAATTTTATGAGCATGTGCGAAATCCGCCATATTTTTGGAGGTATTTCCTTCATGCACAAATCTCAACTTGTTGACAGGCATCTTCTATGACTTCCTGCAAATGCGTGTATTATTAACGAATATAAGCATTATAATATTGATATTGTACGAGAATTATCATTATTTGAGTTTGTGTTTGAAAATTTAGTTTATTTAAACGTTTTATATTTACTTATGTGGTATATTTTAATAATCATTGCAGTTCATATGTATTCCATAAATGTTATGTTTTTATGCTTCTTTATATTTGGAACGACTTATTTAAATTTTTTATGTATTCCACTTTAATAATTTAAAAAATAAATAATACTTAAGTTTCACTAATACTATGATTTCATAAAGTTGACCATTACAATATTCAACTATGTATCAATAACATTTAAACTTGACGCTTAAAGGTACCTACAAAAAAAATAGCAAAGGTCACCGAAATCTGACCCCAAAAGATTAAAGATGCCGCCAATAGTGTCGCTTCTCTAATACTATGCCTTCAATTAAATTTACATTAAGGGTAGCCTTTGATTTAAATATAAATTTGGGAACACAGTGGAATAGTAAAGTTTTTAGAAAGTCAAATTTTGACAACTGTCATAGTTAGGTAAGCCAATTTATTGAAAAGTTGTCTTATCAATTATATTATTTATTATGTTAGAAATAAAACACAAAGTTTTTATTGTTGCAAGTTATTTATTTTAGAACTGGTAGATTAGTAAATAGACAGTGGATTTATGCAATTAATCAATGACTCAGGATTTTCGACAACAGGTCCCTAATCTTGCAATCACGTATGAACAACTGGCTAGTCAAATTCATGGTTGTATCGACAGATTTCGTGAAACGGATACAGTATTTTGTAAACCCGGGAGCGCAGCACAAAAAAAGAACTGCCGATTGCATTGAAGATTTTTGACATCGCCTGAAAAACTTACTAAAGAAATCCATTGTGAAACGCAAAATGTCGCAGAAAGTTCGGTTTTGAGTTGGAACGTGCCACACTATTCTTAAAAAAGATTTAAAAATATTTCCAAATAAAATTCATCAAGCTGTTCATAAACTCGGTCCTGTTGATTACGATAGAAGAACCAAGTACTACCAATGGTTCTTGAATAACGATGATGTTCTTAATAAATGTTTTTTTACTGACGGAGCCTGGTTTCATCTTACGGGATACTTAAACAAACAAACTCAGAATATGGTCGGCAAAAATTCCTCATAAGTTTGTGCAAAATTTGTGGTGTTTGGCTGGCGTTGCCAAGGGGGCGAATTTTTGGACCAATATTTTTTTATGGAACAATAAATGCTGAAAGATAACGAAATGACTTATTAGAACACTCAGTTATATGACGATGAAATTACAGAAGGATTTTTCCAACAAGACAATGCTCCACTCGAATAGTGAATTTTCCTTTCAAGGTCTCCAGATATCACAATTCTGGATTACTTCATTTTTCTGTAGATGAAGAACACGAACTTTAGAACGCCAAACATACAATTGGAGAACTTGCAATAATATTAGAGAAGTTTGTGATGATTTCACAAACAGTTCGTGTGTGCATCTAGACAAAAGGGCAACATTTCGAGCATCTTGTTTAACGTATTGTTTTTAAAATAAAGGCATTTCTGTAAATAAATATCTATTATTTAAAACATTTCACAAGAATTAAGATTAAGTTGTAACACAACTAAATTATAATCTGTCAGATGACAGTTGTCCAAATTTAGCTTTCGAAAAACCTTACTGTTCCACAGTGTTCCCATATTTATATTTAAATGATAGACTACTTCAAATGAAAATTTAATTTAAGGCATAGTATAGCCCTAAATTTACTTTGGGTATACTTCAAAGTTAATACTATTTATTTTAAATATTGGGATAATAATGAAGAAAAGGTGTCAGGTTTACATAAAAATTGGATGACAGCAAAAGAAGAGCTGTTTACTAAAAACCTGGAAATCTGAAATATCTATGTAATATGTGGAAGGATGTCTCTATACTATGTTCAAGCGTTACAAAGAAAAGAACCACATAAGCTCTGTCCTCACGTGCATTTCATCCTCGAAGAGCAGCTCTCGAAACAGAATGATTTACTTGTTGGATCAAAACAAATCTAGTTTAAATCAACCACTCAATTAGTATTTAAATTTAAAAAAGGTATATAACCCCTTACCACAATTATTAGTCGTATCCTAAATACGTATTTCGACAACTAAGTTGTCATCATCAGTAGGTAAAAACTACTAATTAAAAGTCGCACATGGGGCACAGTAAAGTAAGAAAAACGCTTCCGCACAACTACTATACACTGCAACCCTGTAAAGACTAAATTTAACATGCCAATCTCATAACTACGAGACAAACACTTGCCTCTTAAGGAAAAGGTTTAAACATGTGTTAAATTGTCGAACAAAGGAACGGCAGAAATTCCTCTCTAAAAGAGGCGCCAACTAAAAACGATTTTTAAAATCTACGATGAACCTACTATTAAACTTAAATGAAACACCTTATTTTCACAAACCACTAGTATATTTAACTATATGTATATTTCATGTGCATTGCACACATCAGTAGTTATTATTTAAACGTATTATTTCAAGTACATGTATAGTAACAATATCTATATTGGGTAGGGGTGTAAAAAAATTTCCATTACAAATGGTTAAAAAGTATGGTCGTATATTGTAAAAACCGAACTCTATTAATTCTGAGAAAGACAAAATTGGGAAGGGGCGTTACATGTGAAAAAACAAGACATCTGACTGTGTTGTGTTATATTAACTAAGAATCAATTAACGTGAAAAGGATCTATGAATTCTTAGATATTGTAGGTATATAATTAAAAATTAATTATAAATAGGTGACATGTCATTGTTAAGGAGTTAAGCACTTTAATATAATGTATAGAATTCACGGTTGGCTCTAGGTGAAACATGATTAATAATTTACTAAACAAAACACCCGGTACATTTGTTCCACAAAACGCGAAACATTTTACATTTCGTGAAACAAACACACCAAGTGCTTCATTCAGCAAACCATTGTTAAGGAGGTAATTTTTGCATTCTTTCACGTGTATGAATTCCCACATGTCTATATTTCTGCTGTTACCCCCCCCCCCCCCCACTTATAAAAATGTGAATAGACAGCTGAACGGTATTGGAGATTTATCGCTATTCAAGGAGGTATGTTTATTTTTCTCGATAAATATACTTTCATAAGCGTCAAGTTCGTGGGGTTTATTAATTCCTTTTATCAATTTCAAACCTGTAATCGGTACATTGTGCAGTGTGTTCAAAGCGTGATTTGCGACATTTGATTTATCCGGTCTATTGTATTTGCTATGTGCTATGTGTAGAGCTGATGATGTTTGCGGTATAACCATGGTTATATCATGTAACCATAGTAATTTACTATGGTTACATGATATAACCATGGTTATACCGCAAACATCCTCAGCTCTAGCTATGTGTTCTTTAAAACGAGTTATTATAGGTCGTTTAGTTTGGCCTATATATTTCAAATTATAATCCGCGCAACTAATTTCATATATCCCTGATTTCGAATTGGAATTAATTCTATCTTTAGAATTCCCTAGCAGACTTTTGATGGTGTTTTCGGACCGAAAGGCTACCTGGAGACCTCTTTCTTTCACAACTTTATTAATGTTTTTGGTGACAGGGTGGTATGGTAGACATATGTACTTTTTCTCTTGGTTACTTTGGGATATCAAACTCGTGGATTCGCGGATTGTATTTTTTATTTTAGTTTTTCTAATTAATTTATTGATTATTTCTATGTAAAAGCCATTGTATGTCGCACTATTTTTAATGAAATCTAGTTCTGTTTCATATCTCTCTTTTGTTAACGGAAAATTTAGTAACCGATTCACTAAAAAGTTAAAGGAAGCTATCTTATGTTGATAACTATGATTTGAATCCGCGGTGATGAATCTATTAACGTTGGTTTCTTTCCGGAAAATATCGATTTCTATTTTATGTTTATTTCTAATCAGTAAAGTATCTAAAAATGGTATCTTGCCGTATTGTTCCTTTTCCACCGTAAATTGAATAGTCGGAAATTTCAAATTTAATTGATTAACAAACATGTCTAATTCGCATTTCCGTGTGTCAAAAATCGCGAGAATATCATCTACATGACACACGGAAATGCGAATTAGACATGTTTGTTAATAAATTAAATTTGAAATTTCCGACTATTAAATTTACGGTGGAAAAGGAACAATACGGCAAGATACCATTTTTAGATACTTTACTGATTAGAAATAAACATAAAATAGAAATCGATATTTTCCGGAAAGAAACCAACGTTAATAGATTCATCACCGCGGATTCAAATCATAGTTATCAACATAAGACAGCTTCCTTTAACTTTTTAGTGAATCGGTTACTAAATTTTCCGTTAACAAAAGAGATATATGAAACAGAACTAGATTTCATTAAAAATATTGCGACATACAATGGCTTTGACATAGAAATAATCAATAAATGAATTAGAAAAACTAAAATAAAAAATACAATCCGCGAATCCACGAGTTTGATATCCCAAAGTAACCAAGAGAAAAAGTACATATGTCTACCATACCACCCTGTCACGAAAAACATTAATAAAGTTGTGAAAGAAAGAGGTCTTCAGGTAGCCTTTCGGTCCGAAAACACCATCAAAAGTCTGCTAGGGAATACTAAAGATAGAATTAATTCCAATTCGAAATCAGGGATATATGAAATTAGTTGCGCGGATTGTAATTTGAAATATATAGGCCAAACTAAACGACCTATAATAACCCGTTTTAAAGAACACATAGCACATATCAAATACAATAGACCGGATAAATCAAATGTCGCAAATCACGCTTTGAGCACACTGCACAATGTACCGATTACAGGTTTGAAATTGATAAAAGGAATTAATAAACCCCACGAACTTGATGCTTATGAAAGTATATTTATCGCGAAAAATAAACATACCTCCTTGAATAGCGATAAATCTCCAATACCGTTCAGCTGTCTATTCACATTTTTATAAGTGGGTGGGGGAGTAACAGCAGAAATATAGACATGTGGGAATCCATACACGTGAAAGAATGCAAAAATTACCTCCTTAACAATGGTTTGCTGAATGAAGCACTTGGTGTGTTTGTTTCACGAAATGTAAAATGTTTCGCGTTTTGTGGAACAAATGTACCGGGTGTTTTGTTTAGTAAATTATTAATCATGTTTCACCTAGAGCCAACCGTGAATTCTATACATTATATTAAAGTGCTTAACTCCTTAACAATGACATGTCACCTATTTATAATTAATTTTTAATTATATACCTACAATATCTAATAATTCATAGATCCTTTTCACGTTAATTGATTCTTAGTTAATATAACACAACACAGTCAGATGTCTTGTTTTTTCACATGTAACGCCCCTTCCCAATTTTGTCTTTCTCAGAATTAATAGAGTTCGGTTTTTACAATATACGACCATACTTTTTAACCATTTGTAATGGAAATTTTTTTACACCCCTACCCAATATAGATATTGTTACTATACATGTACTTGAAATAATACGTTTAAATAATAACTACTGATGTGTGCAATGCACATGAAATATACATATAGTTAAATATACTAGTGGTTTGTGAAAATAAGGTGTTTCATTTAAGTTTAATAGTAGGTTCATCGTAGTTTTTAAAAATCGTTTTTAGTTGGCGCCTCTTTTAGAGAGGAATTTCTGCCGTTCCTTTGTTCGACAATTTAACACATGTTTAAACCTTTTCCTTAAGAGGCAAGTGTTTGTCTCGTAGTTATGAGATTGGCATGTTAAATTTAGTCTTTACAGGGTTGCAGTGTATAGTAGTTGTGCGGAAGCGTTTTTCTTACTTTACTGTGCCCCATGTGCGACTTTTAATTAGTAGTTTTTACCTACTGATGATGACAACTTAGTTGTCGAAATACGTATTTAGGATACGACTAATAATTGTGGTAAGGGGTTATATACCTTTTTTAAATTTTTATTTAACCACAGTCTCCATTGAAAGAATACTACCAGTAGACAAAAATGAGAATATATATTATGTAAGCACAGAATCAATCCACAACCTCACTAAGAATAGAAATATAAATAATAAGCTTTTCAGAATCATGGATTTAGATATATACAGAAATATCTTACTACGACATTGTCATGTACTGAGGAGGAAATGAAATTACGACCGATATTCCAACAAGACCATGATTCGAAGCATACCGCGAAGATCGTTGAGATATGGGTTAAAGGAAATAGCGGTTCTGTCGCAACCAGCCAATTTCTGGACTCGAGTCGTATTGGATAATTTGCGTAAAATATTCAAACGTCAGAGACCATGGCGTTATTACCAACGCACAAGTTGTTTCAAATGTCAACAGTATGGCCGCAAGTTTCAAGAATCGTTATTAAAAATTCAATATAACCTTTATCTCGTCATTACGCTGCTGCTGTTGCAGAAGCATGCCACAAAATATTAATGTATGTAATTAACATTAGTAATAGAACTATATTTCAAGTGTCAAATAGTTTAAGGGAAAGGGGGCAAAACGGTGATGCTAAGGACTAATTAGCTGTATATTTTAATGAATACACATATCTTCCTAGATGACTACAATACCAATTAAGAGTGTCCTTCAGCAAATGCCCTTGTCTTATAATATGATGCTATTTGTTTCTCAAACATACTGTATTTTGGTAAATGTCTTTTCCTCATTTTACCCCATACTTAGGGGCAAAATGGTAATCGGATACGAGGGACCATATTGGGAATCAATACGAAACATTAAGTTTAACATTATTTTAATATATATTTGAATTAAAAACTTTAAGAACAGAATTCACAAATAAATTGTGGGTGGTCACCTCCATCACTATCCGCAGTCGTTGCACCGAATTTAACCATTTTCTTAACAGCTTCCTTTTTTTTTTTGGAGACCACTCTAGGTGAATTTTTTCATTTATTTTCGCCTCCAATTCTTTCTTATATGGAGATTCTGTGATTATTGCCGCCTCCCCTAGTTTTGTCACATTAGATTATGGTAACAGTAGAATGTCTTCAGGTGTTACTGCTAATTTTGTTTTTCAATCGTTGGCCTGAGTGGAAGTAGTGCTGTTTGGTTCGCAATTTGGATTTATTTAAATTTTTTGAAACTTAACTTTGTGTGACTTCACATTCTTTATTTTCCCCGGGCATTTGCAGAAGTGTATCATCTCAGCGTGATGGCCCTGGTTACACATCTGCATCCATAACATAATTTCCAACATCGATACCAGGGACTTCAATATCCGTTACTTATGCGGCAATAAAATCACTTTCTGAGAAGACATCGCGATTTATAGGCCAGATTCCGGCAGATTTAAAAACATTCGTGGCGGTGTTCATAGTAGCAGCTTTATAAAACGCAAATAATCCTGCTTTGTCCTCCTGTGCTATTACCATTCCGGGATGAAGTCGAAGCCATTTTTTTCACCTCCTGGGAATACTAAGTGCAAAGTGACTTCATGAATACATCATCCAAAGGCTATAATCTGTGGGTGCAATGGGGTGAAAAACATAGGATCACAACCTCGTGCATAATCTATAACTCATATTTTTAGTGTTGTATGGCCATCTAACAGGAACAACACCATGTTTTTCTTAAATGCACGAGACCAACGGACAAATTTTTGGAACCATTCAAAAAATATATCCAACTGTATCCAACCGCTAAGATGACACATAGCTATAATATGTGGTGCTTTATCTAGCATACGATTGCGGGGAAAAATAAACGTCGGAGGCATAAAGCTACCACTGGCGCTCATACAAACTTCCTGTGTTACCGTTTTGCCTCTTTCAGCACTGGCAATTGATCTTATTTGCTTCCTTCTCTTTTTGGCTGTTATTTTTGGATTACATTTGGATTACATTCCCACTGAATATATTCCCATTTCGTCACAATTAAATATGCGGTCTAGGGTAAATTTATACTTATCTATGCTATTCTCTAAGAAATCAAAGAATTGATTAACTACGGCACCATTGAACACCATGGATCGGGCAACTGAACCAGACTCCGGTGTTCTGATGGTTAAATTTAGATTTCGATTCAAATATCTTTGACCCAGTTGGTCCAGCTAATTTATTTTAAGTGTTAAAGTTATGTCTAAGTCGGTTCTTTTCATATAACTGGAATATCATACTTCTCACGTCTTTCTCAGTTAAGCCAAGTAACAGAGACTCCGTTTGAAGAATGTAATCAACAATTTTATTTTCTTGTTCTGAAGTGAAAACTGTTTTGAATGCATCAAGTGATTTTATTGAAACCACACTCTAAGTGTTAGCAGGTTTTTCTTTAATAATTTTTAATCTTCTTTCGAGTGTTGTTTGTGGCATCTTAAAATTTTCAGCCGCTTTCGGTGGGTGCACCCATAGCATTTATGGCGTTTCGTATGTTCTCCTTAGACTAACTTTGCCGATTCGTTTTTCGTAAATATTTGCGAACGATAGTTGCAACGAAAATAAAAATAAATATAATTTCATTAACATAATTTGGAATAATTAGTAACGTTGGGGTAAAACGGGGATGTCACCATTATCCCCCACTCTCCATTCCGCGGTTTGCCCCAGTACGAGGACCCATAACTACGTGTACACTTGCAACAATCAACTCCTCTAAGTAACTACGTTACATAGCAGTACTTATCGTGCTTACTTTTTCCACCCGTGAAGAAAATTATTGTATCAGAGAATATTTTTAACAACTGTCACATAAGCCCAATAAAACTTTTGTAGCAAACTTCTTTTTGATCAGAGATTAATAATAATATAGTAAAATCCCTATGCTGGGCACCGTGCGGAGAAAAATCATGTATGCAACCAGCATAGCTGTAATTAAATTACTATTGGGGTTATTCAAATTTTATGTATGAAGGGAAACTATTTCATTGGATTAACTTCTGTATTGAAATCAATATATAATTTAGAACCCATTACATAAACTTCTTAGACATATTCGATGCAGAATTTAATCGAACGAAACATTCTTTGTCTCCATACTCTATTTAATTATTTTCCACTTTCTTGAGTATCTTCAAAATATATAATAAAATGTACATTCAAATGAAAATTACGAACAAATGTAATTCGTATAAAAATATATTAATGAATCTATACCAACTCTTATGCCAGCTGCATTTAAAGAAATTCAATGGTATTTTCAAAAATTGTATAGTTTGACGTTTCAGAATACGACCCTATCCGCTTAATATTAATCTAAAAAATCTACAACTACTAATAACAAAAAAAATGGTAAAACTGTACACTATTACCCATAGTTCTAAATGCCACTTACAAAGAAACAATAAATCCAACGAAAGTGTGTAACTTTATAATATATAGTACGGGCACGCGATTACAAAATTTAAATACGGCGAATACTAATCGACCAAGGTAGCCAACATTATATTTTTTGTTAACAGAAGCCATAAAAATTCCTACTGTAAATCTGAAATTCCTACCCCAGAACAACTTCTAAACGCAACACCCTTGTGATGTTTAAGTTGCATAACTAATTTCCTTCCCGTCACGTTCTTCGGGTACTTTACCCCGCAAAATTATATACAAATCACCTCTCAAATTACACATCTATATATAAATGTGATTTCTGTTTTTGATAAACCAAAGTTTGGAGTATATAACAAAAGATGGCAGCACATATTAAAAAATGACGTATTTCTATTTTACCAAATATCCCCATTTTGCCCCGCTTTCGCCTAAGTTTTGTCAATGTTAATAATTTCGATGACAGCAAAATCTTGAAATATCAACGACTCAGGTTGTTTTTCACTTTGGGCTTCTAAAGATTACTTTACAAAAAAACTACGCGCACAATATGTTATAAAAGTCCATTTTTGTCAGTTATTTGCTGTAAATTTTGACTTCAAAAACTTTGTTATTTTGTTTGCCAGTTATCTGGTTAGATATTTTTACTTATTTTTATTACGTGTTTTACGCACGTTTCGTAATAATAATAATTATTTTTTTAACTATTATTTAAAACAAATACTATTAAATTTCTAAACAGTTCTTTAACTCTTATCTGCTATTACATATTTTTGTATTCTTTTTATATGTTGTTTCCGGATTTTTTATTTTAATAAGCAATTTAAGCAATTTAAAAGCAACTCATAAAAGCACCTACATCTGTAAAACTAGATTATTGCTTCTAATTGCTCAATTTAAATTTTTTTATAGGTATCCACCAACAGTTCATAGCGTTCCAACTTCATTCTTCCCAAATTCCCAACAATTTACAAACGCTTTATCTAAGACAGGAATGTATAGAAATTATTCATTAAATACTGGTTTGGATACATCACCTATTTAAAGGATTGTGTAGTGCGACTGACATCTGTGAAGCATTAGAAAAATTTTATCTAAATTTTAGTCAATAAAATAAATTTTATATTATTAATTTGTGCAAAATAAACTAAATCGCCAGTGCATTATTGTTATCATTTATTAGACCTTCTTAAGTTTATTAATAAGTAATTATTTTTAGATAAATGTATTTTTTAATCACAGCGAATATATTTAGATGTATAGCGCGCCATCTCTAGCAAGGTAGGTGAAACAAGCCTGCAATTGATCTTACAGAATTTATTGTAACTATTTGTATTTTGGCTTTCTGTTTTGCAATAAAAATAACTTTTCACCACTGGGCGCCGTTGAAACTTATAATGTGAAACGTGAGTAGAAAAGTAATCGTAAATACACTAGTAGTGTGTGGCATAATCAGTCTGGGAATACTATATGGTTAGTATAGCGCCTAGATAATTAATGTTATCTGTTTAATGATACGAAAGTTATTAAATTATCAGAAAATTTTCACGTCAATAAGTTCATTCACGTTTAAAAAATTGCATATTCACTACATACCTACACCGTTGTAGATAAATACATTTTTAACATTAGAAATCAAATATGACCAGTATTAATTTAGATAAAATATTAGAAGAAATAGGACATTTTGGAACATTTCAAAAAAGGATTTTCTTTTTGATATGTCTTCTAGTCATATTTTCCGTTTTTCCAATGAGTTACATTTTCACAACAAGAGATTTAAAATACAGGTAATATTTTTTTTTAAATAGGTAAGGAGATTTTTTTAGCTAATTCTCACTTCCAATATTTCATATTTACAGATGCCGAATTGAAGAATGCGATCAAAACGAATCTTTCTACCACACAAGATGGCTAGATTATGCGATACCTCATAAAAATAATAAGTTAGATCGTTGCGGACGATTCGCATTTAATAATAATTTTATTGGAAATGAAACTTGTGATAGAGATTTTTTCAATACATCTCGTGTAGTTCGCTGTAATGAATTTGTATATGAGACTGAAGAGATAACTGTAGGTAGAGATGTAAGTATTATTGAAACTTTTTGTTTTGTTTATTGAAATATTACGGTATTAATCCATGCTACTAATAAATTGTGAAATGAAACACGGATTTTCTTCCGTAAATTTTCTTATCTTAAGATTAAAAATTTAGATATATGTACCTACACTGTGTTCCAGAATTGATGTTACAATAGGTGCGATGGACTAACAATATTTTAATTTTATTTTAATTAACACCTACTTGATTAAAAAAAAAATAAGAATATTTTAAGTTTTCACTACTAAGAAAAGTTGTTTAAAATCAGAAATTCTGGCCTTAAACAAAATTTCAGCAAGTTCTGTCGACTTTGATTAACCCGCTCTTTTTTAAGATTCAACAAAACACATTTTATTTATTAAACATTTTCTTTGCAGAACTTTGAAGGAAGCAAATAGTATTTACAACAAATTTAACTTACAAAACGTAATAATAACAATGATCTACAATAAATGATTTATTCAAGGTAACTATCGGGAAGCCATGGTAAAACAATCGTTAAGTTATCTTAAGTATAGCAAACGCCAATTAAGTTGGCGCGACAAGGGGTAAGTTCGCGCAGGATTAGAAGTAGTGGGGAGATTTGTTTTTGGTTTTACATCAAATGTCAGATAATTCTAACCTCTGAGCGTGTATCACTTTATGATCCCCTAGCAAAGACATTATGTTCTGTCAAACGTCAATGACAAATGTATTCTGACAATTACATGAGTAGTGGGGGTGGACGTTTTTAAAAACGGCTTCTGCGCAACCCCTCCTCGCGCCAACTTAATTGGCGCTTGCTATACTTTCACATTATAATTCGCAGTATCCCTTAGTTTAAATTTCAATTAATGTTAGACAATTAATGATGAGAAAGTGTTGACGATGGATGATTAATTGAGTAGTTGTTTAGACTATTTCCAGCGTTTCTTGGATTTAAGAAATCCGACGTTTCAGCAGTTAATCTGCTGTCATCTTCAGGGTAGCCCTGAGAAAGGCTGCTCCTTACCTTGAAGACGACAGTAGATTATCTGCCGAAACGTCGGATGACCTAAATTCAACAAAGTGTTGGATTTAGATAATCGATTGTTTTAACATGGCCTCCTAGCAGTTGCGTTGAATAAATAGTTTATTGTAAATCATTGTTATTATTAATTTTCGTAAGATAAATTTGTTTTAAATACTATTTCATTCTTTCAATGTTCTATAAAGAAAATGTTTAATAAATAAAATTTATTTTGTTTTATCGTTAAAAATGATGGTTTAATCAAAGTAGTTAGATCTTCCTGAAACTTTTCTTAGTAAAATTTTGCTGTATCATCAACAAAAAGGGCACTTTACAAGAAAAGAAAATAGCTTTTGCTTCTTTGTTAAGGCTGAATTGCTTTTCAAAAACATACAAAATTCTTAAAATTCTCTTTAAATCAAGCAGGTCTTAATTCCAAAATTTTAAAATAAAATTAAAAAGTTTTTAGTCCATTGCACTTGTAACATAAATCTTGGGGCACACTGTATGTATTATTAAAAATGTATATAATAATACGCTACTTACAAGTATTTATTACGAGTTAAATATTTCGCTGAACTTACTAGCGAATTATAGACTTACGACATATATTGCGAAATATATTGTAACTATTTGCATTATATCAAATTGAGTTGGAACTATTGACATGTATTTTTATTCTTGCGTAATATCTAGAAATACATTTTTATATTTAAGTATTTATGTATCAGTTATAAATTAATTTAAAATACCTTACACCTATTCATATGAACAATATTGAGTGGCATTTAAATTAAAAAGAAAATGGAAATTATTGTTTGATTAATTAATTATTGGTCGTACATTTTATTGCTACTCTTATAGTATTCATGAAGCAGAAAAATTTTATTTGCTTGTTTCATTTCAAGCATACGTATCAATAAATGAAAAAAAAAACTTGATTCCGATTAACTATAGAAGATGGTAGACATAATTCGAGTATACGTGAAGCTGTATTTAAATACACTGCTTCAAAGAATTATGTTCATGAGGTGTAGTAATATTTGTTATCGCTGGTTTGACAGAAAGTTTGTATAACCGAGTTCGAAAATGAGGGCTATGCAGCAAAGTAATGGGTGGTCCATCTGGTACTTCGGATTTAAATTTCCCCACATTATCTACAGTTGTTGAGGTTATTAAAAATGTATCACTATAAAAGAACAGCGTATTATGATATTGTTAAAACACATTGAGAGTTTTGCGGAAACTGTTTGAAAAGAGCGTGGAATTCTTGCTACCCATAATTCTATCGCGTCTTCATACTCTGCGGTCAGCCTAAATCAGTGCATTTGTCATAAGACTCGATCAGAATCCAGGAATATCAACACGTTATCGTTCTTAATATTAATATTTTCATTTTAATATTCAATCCGGCGTACCTTTTGTGTTAATTCCTAGGACAGGAAAAAGTTTCGACACTGGTTGCTGATCGGTGAATTAAGAAATTATTACAATCGTTTTTGAAAAGAACTACTGTGCGTAGATTAAAATTTTAATTAGATATTCAAACAAAATGCTTTACTTTGGGCAAACAGTGAAGTGTCTAACTAATTTTGCTTCTTTCGTAAAGCGGTAAAAAAGATGTACCTAGGTTAGGAGAACTACAACCAAATCTGTGGATAACAGTGGAAGATCAATAACTAATAATTTAGGACTACTCTTCGTCGTACAAAGTTGAATAAAATTGAACTATAAATCACAATATAATTAATGAAAATTTTGGGGAATCTGTTGCTAAAATGTAATGAAAATTTTTTCTCAAAGAATATTTATTAATGCAACTGGCGTCCATATTTAATCCAATTAAGAACCATGTAAATTTTTGGAGTGTCAGACGCTGTTCAGTCATAGATGAGAGAGTATTCAACGTCGGTCGCAAACTGTCTTAACGGTAAAAGCATTCCACACCAAATATGATCAGAAAAATTCGGCGTCAAAGTAATCCATGAAATTTGAAGTCATGTCTGATATAAAGGATGATAGAACGATTCATTTACTTAACGCAATTTTCTAGGTTATCGTATACGCAAATGTCAGTTTATGTTAATAATATTTCCGTTTGTAACTGACTTAATGTATTGGAGAGAAAAATTGTGATAATTATAGTAGGTCCAAAGAAACTGAATGGAAATTAAATAAAAGCATTAATGAATTTTGAAATTGAAGAAAATATAGTCAAGATTCAAATAATCAGATGGTATGGGGATTTATAGGAAAGACAACGATTACATGTAAAAATTGTAACAGATTACTTTAATATGTATATAAACTGGCCGGCAAAAAAAACCGCCCACCCATCTAATATGTTTTCTGTTTACACTTGCTTAGTTTATCCGATTATATTTCATTAATAAATGCTTCATATTATTTATTTCATTATAAAACGCGATGGATTTTATTTTTTGGTGATGAAATTCTCAACTAGACAATATTAACTGATTTTAATAATGCACAACATTTTTAGGACATATCCTTAAAATGAAAAATTGCAAGTAGGCTTAGTTCGTTACTATCTAAAATCAATGTCAAATTTGACAGTTAATACACAAGTTTTGTAACAATAGCAATGCCGTTAACTGTGGTAGACGTTTCTCAAATTGTTGCATTAATTGAAGATGGGCGTAGTCAACGTTATGTGTCCCAACATTTGGGAATACCACGCACTACCGTTCGGGATGCCTGGAATAGATTTTTAGAGACTGGCACATTTGTTAGACGAGTAGGTTCCGGAAGAAGAAGAGCAACAACTAGAGTTGATGATCGCTTTATTGTCCTCAACACGCTAAGGGACCGTAGGTCAACTGCGGTTCAACTTCAACATCGTTTGCTAGCTGTAAGAGGAGTTGATATAAGTGAAAGAACGATAAGACGAAGACTTAGAGAGAGTGGCCTGAATTCACGGAGACCGGCAACTGGAACGCAGTTGTTACTCAGGCATCGAAGAGCGCGCCTTCAGTTCGCGCTTTTGCATGCGAATTGGAATGTTCAACAATGGAGTGAAGTTCTGTTCACAGATGAGTCGCGCTTCTGTTTACGATCTCCAGATGGCAGAGAAAGAGTGTGGAGAAGACAGAACGAACGCTATGCAAACTGTACCATTTCGGAACGGGTGCCTTTCCGGGGAGGTTCTGTTATGGTATGGGCTGGTATTTCTACAGAATCACGTACCGACCTTATATTCATAGAAAATGGTGCTTTAAATGCGCATAGATATGTGGAAGAAGTTCTTGAAGAGGCTGTAATTCCATTTTCCCATTTTATTGGAGAAGGCTTCATTTTAATGCATGATAACGCAAGGCCTCATATTGCACGAATCGTAACCGAGTATTTAAACGAGGTCGGCATTCGCACATTCAACTGGCCTGCATGTAGCCCAGATCTCAATCGTATTGAGCATCTTTGGGATCAACTACAGAGGCGTATTCGCCGACGCGCAGTCGTACCACATACTTTGCAAGAGCTGAGATTTGCGCTTCAAGAAGAATTTGAAGCAATTCCACAAGAATACATAAGAAATTTAATTAATTCAATGCCGCGACGATTACGCGATGTAATTGATAGTCGTGGAGGACATACACGCTATTGATGAGGTTCTGGATTAGAATTAACAACACCAATTTAATTTTTAGAAGTTAAGAGAAAATTTCGTTTAAACTGTTATTATTTTCTAAAATTAAATATACTTATTACTGCCTTACCTGCCTTATTACTTAAAGAAAATTTGCATATGTTGCACATACAATGTTAGTTCTTGGATTCAATTTCAATAGAAACTGATAAAATGATTGGAGCGTTCATTGTGCTAAAAATTTAAGGTGGGCGGTTTTTTTTGCCGGTCAGTTTATTTAAAATAATCTGACATGTTTCGGCAAATAATGCCTTTTTCAAAGAATTTTAAATGATAAAATCTAAAAATCATGTAAAAATTCTATGCCGAAACATGTAAGATTATTTAAAATTTATACATATTAAAGTAAAACAGACCTTAAATCGCCGACTAATTGTATCTAATATATATATATACAGAGTGAATTGTGAGGATCGCACCAAACTCCGGGAGTGTATTGTACTCTTGAAAATATTTAGAAGAAACTCATATCTTGTTAATCGATCTTCATTTGTTTTCAAGTTGTAGCATCATAACAATATTTACAAACTTAACATGTTTTAATCTTATTGTTACAGTTATTTTAATAAATTTTCTTAAATTTGACTACTGGCCTCTAAACATTAATCGTTCAAGAAGGGCGTCCGTTGCTGTTCTGATTGCTTCATGTCTTTCTTTGATATCGGCTGCGGTATTTATACTACGGTAGATTAATGCATCTCTAGTGTCGACCTTCGCTGTGTACACCCATTTTTAAGCCAGCCTCATAAACAATAGTCTAATGGTGTTATGTCTGGAGATCTAGGAGGCCAATTAGTAGGACCACCGCGACCAATCCAAACCCCTGGAAATCTTTCGTCCAAATACTGCCTAACCTTATGAGCGAAATATGCTGGTGCTCCATTGTGCTGAAAATAAATTCCCATTCTGATATTTAGGGAACATCCTTTAGCAGTGTTGGTAATTCATTTTGCAGAAAATTCAAGTAGTTCTCTCCTGTCAAGCGATTCTCAAAAATGTATGGGCCAATCAAATAACTATCGACCATTCCACACCATACGTTTACCGGAAACTTGCGCTGAAAACTATTTTCGAGAATTGCATGGGGATTGTCCTCTGACCATAAATGAGAGTTGCGAGTATTATTAATGCCGTCACTATTGAATGTGACGCTTCATTGGTAAAAAAGTATGCGCGATACAACTCGATGGTTATTATTTATCCACCGACAAAATCTCATACGGCTAGTATAATCCTCCTGATATAAATGTTGTACACGTTGTAAATGGTACGGATATAAGCCTTGCTGATATAGAGTTTCAACTATTCTTTTTTAAGAAATTCTTCTTGAACTGGTAGTTGAATCATCTTTTACTATGCCCAGAATATTTTCTACTGCATCCAAATCTTGCAGTGCTGCACGTTCGGATGTAATCCTACCAATGGGTAGTATCCCGGACTTGCATAGTTTGTTGCAAACTCTAATAAATACATTTTTTTCCGAAGCTCTCCGATGTGAAAACCGTAGCCGATATTCTTCAACAGCAGCTCCAGCACTTCTATTACAATAACCATAAATTTAAACCGTATTTGCATATTCAAGATTTGTATACGTGTTAGGTATAGTGTTTGTAATAATCGTATAAACTGAAAAATACAAATCACTTTGACAATTAACCGTCATTGACATGTATTAGAATAAACAAATTATTAAAATGAGTTGCCTCGGACGGATTGATTCAGTTAGCCAGTACATCATCTGTAATAGAAAACAGTAAATAACTTTTCGTGAAGAACTACATTGAACTTTGTTTAATATGGGTAGTCAATACAAGGATATTTTTATGTTGTTTAAGACGAATTGATTAAAACATGTTAAGTTTGTAAATATTGTTATGATGCTACAACTTGAAAACAAATGAAGATCGGTTAACAAGATATGGGTTTCTTTTAAAAATTTTTGAGTACAATACACTCCAACAGTTTGGTACGATCCTCACAACTCACCCTGTATATATATATGTGTATAGATTGTTCAATATTAGTTTGAATAAGCATACTAAAAAAATAGTATGGTAGATTTGTTTTTAGCTTCCGAATATTATATGGCTAACCTTACATTCATTTAAAAAAGCATCCATTTAAACTAAAAATATAATATTTCATAAAAAATGTTAATTATCAAGTGAAATATGAAGTCTGTTACAGATAAACTGAATACGTGTGCACATTCATAACTAAATAACGAATACCAATTTTCTTGAGACATGAATGATTATAATGTGAAATCTATTTTTATCTATTATTGAAACAGAATTGCAGTGAGTTTAAATGCCAATGAGCAGGTATCAACTTTCAAAAGTTAATTGTAGATTATTTAAGTTGAATTAAGAAAAGCAGTATTAAATAATTTATAAATTTATAAAACATTAATAAATAGGAATTTATTTCTAAAGTATATTGTTAATTACACAGGTCTACAGTGATTTTGATGTTTGAAAGCTAATTCCAAAAAACGCCATATTTTTGCTCTATCACGTAAATTTTTTTTATAGCGCTCTATATCTTAAAAATGTTAATTTATTAATATACATACCTATGACAAGAATTTGTTTGTTCCATGTTAGGCATGATTTTTAAATGAATTGATTTTTATGAAATTAAATGTGATTTGGCAACACTGGTTAATATTATATTTCTCAGCAGAGCAACAGAGTCGGCGCAGAAGCGTCAATACAACGTTGAAACCTGCTTATGTGCAGTTTGGTTGTGTTAATCGTCGTGCTACCGCCCCAAAAGCACTAGAAAACGTCATACCGTCAGAATCAGAGGAATCTAATTGCGACCCAGATGACTCAGATTTCACACCAGATTTCAGAGAGCCCGAAGTGTTTAACCAGAGCGAACTAAATGATTTAATTAGAGATTTGCACCTTCCAAAGGATGCATCCGAATTGTTAGCCTCCCGACTTCGTGAGAAACATTTACTGGCACCTGGCGTCACATCAAGCTTTTACCGGGATCGCGAAAAAGAGTTTTGTCAATATTTTACTCAAGACTAGTGTATTGCAACAATATTCCTGACTTAATTTCAAAATTAGGAAATGTGCCGTATGTAAAAGAAGAATGACGCCTGTTTATTGACTCAAGTAAGCGTAGTTTAAAAGGCGTTTTATTGCACAATGGTAACGAGCTGGCCTCGGTTCCAGTTGCCCATTCGGTACATTTAATGGAAACGTATGAAAATTTTGAACTTCTTTTAAAGAAAATAAACTACCAAGAACATCAGTGGATGCTTTGTGGTGACCTTAAAGTGCTGTGCATGCTACTAGGACAACAAGGAGCTTATACGAAATTTCCATGCTTTATTTGTGAGTGGGATGGTCGAGCAAGGGATAGACATTGGACTCAAATAGAATGGCCCTCTAGAACAAGCCTTACACCTGGTAGCAAAAATGTATTAAGAGATAGCTTTGTTGACCCCAAAAAAGTTTTACTGCCTCCTCTCCATATCAAACTTGGCTTGATGAAGCAGTTTGTTAAAGCCCTAGACAAAAATGGACAGTGTTTTAAATATTTGTGCGAGACATTTCCAGCCTTATCCGATGCCAAGTTAAAAGATGGTATTTTTGTTGGGCCGCAGATAAGAACATTATGCACAGACAAGAATTTTCAAAACACAATGACCAATGTCGAGAAAAACGCCTGGGTTTCATTTAAAGAAGTACTTGATAAGTTTCTTGGGAACTCTAAGGACGAAAACTACGAAAATATTGTTCAAAATATGTTACAACACTTTCATCGTCTAGGTTGTAATATGAGTTTGAAAGTGCATTTCCTGTTTTCACACGAACTATTTTCCTGAAAATCTTGGAGCAGTTAGCGAAGAGCAGGGAGAGAGGTTTCACCAAGACATTAAGGAAATGGAACGGCGATACCAATGCAGATGGAGCATAACGATGATGGCGGACTACTGCTGGATGTTAAAACGGGATATGCCCTTAAAAACATACAACCGAATGTCCGGACAACGCAGCTTTCTGGCAAAAAGACAAAGATTTCACTTAAAAAAGACTTGAGTAAAGTATTTTTTTCCACTTTTTTAACTTGTATTCCACCTTTTTACTCAATAAACAAATAAATTTTTTTAGAAATATCGTTTTTTTTTTCATTTAATATTTGCAAAAAAACCTTACGTGATACAAATAAATGCATAGAATTTTTGAAATCAGCCTACCAAAATTATATAAAATCAGTTTTCAAAATAAAAACATCTGTCAAAAAGTTTAATTTTGTAGACCTGTGTTAATTGTGTAATTTCTAAGAAGTAATAAAACACATGAAGGAAAAAAATTATTTAATAGCTTACAAATATGTGTTTATAATATTTTTGTAATTCAATTCTAAATCTTTATAATCGCATATTCATGTTCTCTTCATGTTAGGAATATACGGTGTGGTGATAAAGTTTGGAACAAAATTCATGTAAGTGTGCTATAATGTTTTTAAGAAAATCGCTCTGACAGAGAAAGCTTTTTGTTCCAAACTTTATCACCACACTATATGTTACAATGAAGTCATATACGAGGGCTTACTGCTAAATAAAGTCTCTAACAACGCCATTGTGTGAGTAGTGAGGATAAAAACAAGTTCTAACCTGAAAACGGTAATTTTGAGTATCTCGTTTTAGCATGTAAAGTTTCATTTTTCTATGTACCGTTGTTGAATAACGGTATCCTTTATCATGAGTTTGATATCTGAAATGCGTACCAAGCAACGATCCATGATAGAATTTTTAACGCTGGAAGGTTGCTCGAAATTTGCAGGCATTTTAAAATTGTTTATGGCAACGATTGTATGGATATGAAGAATGTTTGCCAGTGAGTTCGACGCGCAAAATTGAGTCATAATGACGAAATGAAAGTGTGTGATGAGAAGCGATCAGATCGACCAGCATTAATAACGCATATAAGAATCAAAGACAAGTGAATGCACCAATTGGAAAATAATTATGCATGTTGTTAGTACAATAAATTTACTTCATTTTTAGACTAGTTTTATTATTTTGTCTTTTCTGATTCTTATTTTATATAGTTGGAAAGTTATGTATCAATCCACCCTCGTATGATTGTTTTTGGCTTTTTGTATCTTGTAATATTCTTAATGAAAGTTCTTAAAAAAATTCTTCTCGAAAAACACATAATTGATGTATTTTTCGAGTAGTAAATGCTTAAAATCGCTTATGGAGCTAATTGTTTATGTCGAATATTAGCTTTTGAATGAGATCAGAGAGGGCAAAGAGAATGTGGTTAAATCTTCAGGCCGACCGGTTGAAACCTTGTCCAAAGAAAATGTCGAAAAAGCGTATTTTTGTGAAAATATCGAGAAATATCAATGAAATTCATAGAAATGAAACTTGGAATAACCAAGATAATAATTCCAATCAGTTTAACAGAAAAGCTTAGTGTTTGAGAATTTGTTCCATATCTATAACCTTAAATTATACCGAAAGAAAAGACATGAGAAAAGTTCGAAGATTAAAAAATGCTTGGAAGGTCTATCGAGAATCAGGCATATGACAATTGTGGCACGATAATGCTCTTCTCTCCTTCTTCTTTTTCTTCCTCTTAATTTAGTCCTTAGACATGTATATCCCAACTTAATGTTGATACCTATGAGTTATTCCAGTGTTTAGGTCTGCCCAAAGGTCGTCGTGTTCCAGGGATACCGTCTCACGCGATTTTTGCTACTCTTCCATTTTACACCTGGCATTCCCTTATGCTCTTGTTTCGGATTCTATCTCTTAGTGCCGCTATATTCCTGAGTATTTTCATCTCGGTTGTTCGTAATATATATTTTTCTATTTATTTTCAACCCTTATAGCAAATTTTGATATATTCGATATACCGTAATCGACAAATTTTAATTTCTGGTACGAAAGTAGAAGAGCAAAAGAGCGCGACGGAGAAAAGTAATGAAAGACATATAGCGAGGTTGCCAATGAATGTATGCAAGTAGATTAAGTGAGGTACGATAAGGTTCAGTCAGATTATAGCTAGTCAGTCAGTCTATTGCTTTAGAGGGTTGTAGAACGCATCTTAGAAATACGTATAAAATTCGGCACGAATATTTACAGAAAAATATTTATTTCATGGTGTATTACTTTTATGAGGATGTACAACGAAGCTTATATTTTCCACGTGTAAATAAAATGAAATGAAATATTAATTCTAAATTATGTATTCTCTGATAAAAGTAAAAAATAAATATTCTAAATTGAAGGTTAAAATAATCCACCACATTGTTCTTGGCAGTATGCCACCTATAATAAAATTCTTGGCGCATGTCAGGTATTAAAGTTAAGAATGCTCTCAATATCTTTTCTCGCAGGTCATTTATTTATGCGTTCTTTCGTGGAGATTACTGTAAACTTTTGTTTGATATGTCCCTATACAAAGAACCGACAATTGAATTATTTAAAATATCAGCCCATACATTTAATTTTTATGGATATCGGGTATGTACAGGTGTATTGTGGTGTCTACCGGCATACTACCGTTCTATGATTTGTGTCTTTTCTTGAGTTATAAAAACATGTATGTTGAAATCGACAGTTAATATACCCACGTAGAGAAATAAGTGTTGTACACCCGGTAAGTGTTTGTTAGGGAATAGGACATGTTAAATTTGTATATGTGTTCGCCACTCTGCTTCTCCCTCCACTGTTTGAAAGCAGGGAACGTTGGATATAACAAGCATATACTAGTAGTATATATGTTGAGCACTTGTGAAATTATTACACTATTAAACGTAAATAAAACACCTTATATTTCACAAACAATAGTATATTAACTATATGTACATTTCATGTGCCCTGCACACATCATCAGTAGTAACTAAATTTAAAAGTATTATTTTTTAAATACATGTATAGCAAAAATATCTATCTATTTTTTTTTTTTTTGGTTAGGGGTGTAAAAATTACAATTATAAATGGTCAACAAATGGTCAAAAAACATGCATATAAAAATATAAAACTAAAAATAAAACTAAAAAATTTTGGTCGTATATTGTAATAGTGCCTGTTAAAATCTATTGGAATTCCAAGAAAGGACAAATTATGGGAAAGACCGTTACCTATGAAAAACAAGACAATGACTGTGTTTGGCATGTCGGATTCTATTAAATAACAATATAGTAACGTGAAAAGGAAAATTAGTTATTAGATACTGTAGGTATACAATTTAAAAGTTTATTATTAATAGGTGAAATGTCATTGTTTAAGAGGTAATTCTTGTATTTTTTCATATGTATGGCCTCCCACATGTCTAAACTTTTGCTATTACATTTTTTAATTAATTTGACATTATCTAAGCTGAAATTATGTCCGGTATCTAAATGATGTAGAGCTAATGCTGATTTATCTACATTGTGAAGTTTTACATGAGCTAAATGTTCTTTGAAACGGGTTTGAATATTTCTTCTTGTTTGGCCGATATATAATTTTGGGCAGGAATTACAGTTAATTCTGTAAATACCTGATTCTTTCAGTGGGTCTGTGTTAACTAACTTTGTTTGAAGATGTTGTTGTAACTTATGAGTGTTGGAAAATGCAGGAGTTAGATTATATTTTTTTAACAATTTAGTTACGTTATTCTGCCAACTTTTGTGAAAAGTAATTTTCCAATATTTTTTGGTATTACTCTTTGTATTTGGAGTTAATCTGGTTTTAAAAGTTTTTAGCTTCTTCTTTTCTAGTTTGTTTTTGATTTTATCCACCAATTGTTTATCGTATCCGTTGGATTCTGCTACTTTTGTTATGTGGTCTAGTTCTTTCTTAAAATTCACTGGTGATAGAGGGATTGATAATAATCTATTAATTAAAAAATAAAAACTACTTTCTTTATATTTGTTAAAAGTGTCTGATTGTTTATGTATGTAATTGTCAGTATGTGTTTCTTTTCTGTAAATGTCAAATTCAAACTTCCTGTCTAAAATAGTAATTTTTAAATCTAAGAAGGGTAAAGATTTGTTTTTATCCAACTCATACGTAAACTTGATTGATGGATATTGGGTATTTAATATATTTAAAAACGAAACTATATCGAAAGAATCAGGTATCACTGCCAGAACATCATCTACGTATCTTGCCCAAAATTTGGGAAAAAAATTTTTTTCCCATTTACTATATTGTTATTTAATAGAACCCGACATGCCAAACACAGTCATTGTCTTGTTTTTCATAGGTAACGGTCTTTCCCATAATTTGTCCTTTCTTGGAATTCCAATAGATTTTAACAGGCACTATTACAATGTACGACCAAAATTTTTTAGTTTTATTTTTAGTTTTATATTTTTATATGCATGTTTTTTGACCATTTGTTGACCATTTATAATTGTAATTTTTACACCCCTAACCAAAAAAAATAGATAGATATTTTTGCTATACATGTATTTAAAAAATAATACTTTTAAATTTAGTTACTACTGATGATGTGTGCAGGGCACATGAAATGTACATATAGTTAATATACTATTGTTTGTGAAATATAAGGTGTTTTATTTAAGTTTAAAAGCGTACACTATATACGCAAACAGAAATTAAAATTTGTAGAGTACGGTATATAGGATATATTCATACCCATGTTTTATATAATCTCACTTTGGCTTGTTTACTCGTGATTTTATTGCACCAAATGACGTCTTTGAGGGCTCCGAATATTCTGCTTGCTTTATTGATTTAGCTTCTATCTCAACTTAACAAAACATTCACCTCAATTTAACTGAGTGCCATGATTTATTCTATTGAATTGTCCTCCATCACGAGTTTGCACCTTATTGCCTCTTAGGCAACAATCAGTGGTTTTGTTTTTACCGTAGATATTTGCATGTTTGGACTTTTAACTTTCAGGAAGAGTGAGTGAAGGTGTTGTTTTCATTTTCAGGTATCATCCCTGCATCATTAGTGTAGCACGTAATTTTAATTTCGTTTCGTTAGTTTATACCAATCCAATTTGGTCCACTATCGTGTTGAACAGTACATGACTTAACGAGTCTGATGCCTGTTAGAGTTGGTATTTTTTCAAACAGTTATAGTATAGATTGAGCTGTTTAACAATTTTTATTACTCGATACTTTTCTTTGTTTGAATATATTTATTACGGCATTCAATCTCACTCTCAATTAACGCTGATTTTTTAATCCAAGTTAATGTTTTTTATTCTATATTTCAATTTCGCGTTCAACGACGAGCAATTTCAACACCATTGCAATAAGGACACGAAGGAGTTAACGCACTTGAACGAGTAACTCGTATTTATACTGAAAAAGAATATTTTGAATAAAAAAAATTACTTCTGTTGACTAAAGAAAATAGTAAATATCTTTGCGTCATCTAAACTATTCAAAGTCATGGCTAAAGAGTGTTAAGCATTTGTAAGGTAAAGACTTGTGAATGAAGTAATTAAACGATACAAAGAAGTTATTTAAGCAATAATTCTTGTACATCTTTAGGAAGGACTTCCAATAGAGAGGAATTAAGTATAGTGTTTTAACTACTTAACTTCATTATCTTTCAATTGTAAATACATATGAATTTGTTGTTATATACAGGATATTCCACGAGAACCGTTCGTTAGAAGTTTTCGTGGTTAGAAAAAACTTAGAATTCTGAAATTTTGGGTTCCAGGGATATTCAAGATTCTCTTTCATTTTAAAATATTTTCAAGATCATACTACTTCCGGTTATACCGGAAGTCGCCATTAACTTCCTTATTTTAAATAGAACACCCGGTATATTATTTCATTTTTGGATTCCTGAGAAAATTTCATAGTGGGTTTTCATCAGGTTTCCCTATACTTATTTTCAATTTTTTCTTAGATATCTTGATTTTTTTGAAAATTATGACAGATGTAGCCCTGTTTTGAGCATTGCGCCCTTTAACCAATTTCGATTGGTGGAAAGCGCTTCTGGGGTAGACGGAAGCACAGGAATTATACTTTCGAATGCCATATTGACAACTGATTTATCGCATACAGGGTATCCAAAATTTAATGACCAATTACATCATTTTAAAAGTTGAAAAAGTTCGTTTTTTCAAATGGGACACCCTGTATTTTATTGGATGGTCGGATGCAGAATTTGATTCTGCATCGATTTGCTATAACATTCCCTATACCTATTTCCAGTGGTTTTCTTGTTAATCCATATTTATCCATGTTATCCATGGTGTCGGGACCTTGTAAATATAATATTGATAATTGGTAAAGAGTAGCGAGAGTAGTGACAAAATTATATGTACATGTATCGCCCATATTGTATAACTTCGTGTAATATATTTTGACATATATGTTATTTACTAGAATTTTTGATAATTATCTAGGAAATTATATCAGATAAAATTAAATTTATATATTTAAATTGTGTTTAATCAAAGAAACATGTATTTCAACATTATATGAAACATTTTGTTTTGATTTTAGCAGGACAAATCAAGGCATCTATATAGTGAATACTGTAATAAATATTCTTAAATGTTATAGAAACTGCGACACAAACTAAGATAAGGGGAGAGTATCGGATGTTGAAGTGGCAAGAGAATTTAATGCTCGGTCTGGTGGAAAAATCGTGCTCAAGGATTCATGCGTGCGGTTTTTATATCGAAATGCGTCGTTTTTGTCTAAATACTTCTGACCATTATATTGTCTTAAATGTCTTTGATTTGGTCGCGTTAAATAAAAAACCAAAGAACATAGAAACTCAAAAAATATGTAAAACCCCTTACCGCAATTAGTAATCGTATCCTAAATACGTATTTCGACAATTAAGTTGTCATCATCAGTAGGTAAAACCACTAATCAAAGTGTTGGACATGGGGTGCCGTAAAGTTATCCCAAAAATCGCAAAGCGTTCTCGTATAAATACACTGTTTTATAATTTATTATTATATACTATCAGGGACGTTCTCTACGTGGCAATTGCAATTTGTTGGACAATAATTTTGCAAACGACCTTCTCTCTGCACTTTACACCGTATCATTAACAATTCTGAGAAATTCGGTTGTTTTTTATTTCAATAGCATAAAAGCCTCAGAAATTATAATTTAAATGAACAACGTAATTTAGCCATTTGCGCTTTTACAAAGGAAATCTAAACCAAATCGGTAAACAAATTATAGATGAATTTTACAGTTCTCACGGAAGTGCGTGTTGATAAAAATAAGTACCATTTATACATAATTAAAAAACTCAAGAAAATATTTCCCGCAAACATTATAAATGCATGGAGTTTTGCGAGAGAAAAATAATACGATAAGATCAAAATGCGACCAAAATGAGAGTTTATTAAAAATATTCTATTTAGTTATGGGTCGATATTTTCTTTATAAGGGCATTATAATCCTTCGATTTAACGATATTAAACTAGATGCAACTAGACAGCAAGATCTTCTGATTCTTCCCCGAACGATTTTTCTTTCTGTAATAATTTTTTTGTTTATATAGTTGTTGCACTAATTTACTTCTTTACAAGATTACTTTGTTCATGTTTAGATGGTGCATTTGTCAGTTTCTGTAATTAAGCCACTGTTAAAGAGCTACAAACTAACTTTAAAAGCCTTTTTTTGGAGACTGTGGTTAAGTAAAAACTCAAAAAAGGTATAAAACACTACTACCTCACAACAATTAATAATAGTATCCTAAATACGTATGTCGACACCTAAGTCGTCATCATCAGTAGGTAAAATCACTAATCACAGTGTTGTAAGTACGTACTGAAGTCCTTAACGTACTAAAGTATTTCACTCACGTTGAACAAACAACTGTGGCTTGCCGAAAATGGTACCTGGAGTAAATTTGGGGTCGGTACACTGTTCATCAGAGCTGCTTGATGATGCGTTACTAGCTCAATTATCTGCAAAAACAATATCTTGCCAATCTAAAGGCACAATCGGTACTGGTAAGTCTGCATTGTGAGGAACAGGTCTTACGGTAGAAGGCAAATTCGAATATTCGATCTTGTTCTTTTATTTTTTTGAATAAGCTTCAGTCTTTGTCGTGCAAAAATAGCAATCGTTAAAATGATTGGTGGGGTCTCGCCAATACTATTGGAACTGCAAAAGGCATCCCTTTTCTCTTCCCTTTCTTCCACTGCTCAACGGATATAGTACATACAGTACGATTGAAACGCCAAAATACATGAAATAGGCTTTTTTTACATTTTCAGAAAATGGTCTAATTTGTGACTTCACCAAAAATTCGCCACAAATATAACAAAGCCAGGAGTAATTTTGCAACCGCTACGCGTTTCGGTTGACATTTCCTCACTTCGAACATCAAACGAAGACTGAATAAGAGAATAAGTTTAATGTTATATACACTCCATTTTAGGTTATCTTTCTGTTTTAAAATGCACCGCTTTTAAACAACTCCTCATAAAATTTTTTACCTGCCAATATAAAACAGTTTAAAGAGCCCACTGACAACTGGACGTATTTGGGCTTTATGAACATTTTTTTCTATTATTAGAAATATATTAGCATTGTGAAAATGATGAGCTGAACTGTGTTACAAAAATCGTGGCGGCAAGTGTTATTATTATTAATATAATTATTCCGTCCTGGTATTTATTAAATGCTATATTGGATTAAGCATAAAGAACTTATCAGAAATTCCACAATCTTCTAATTTCAGTAATGCTTTGAACAAAAATTCAACAAAACTCCATCCTACAGCACGTCGGTAGACTTAAAGAATATCTTTCGAACTCAAGATTATAATACACATTATAATGTGTATGTAGTTTATATCACCCAGTACATTAAGTGATTTGTTTAGACAATATCTACATATTTCTAATATAATTATAATTGAAAATAATTAAAATATTGTCAAACCCATGAACTATATGCCTTATCCACTTATAAATTAATATATATATTCACAAATAGAGTTGACGAAAGAAACCCTAAAAATTTTCTTAAAGCGGACTTAGAATCAGTAGAATACATATATCGAGTTAATTGAAAACTTATGATGATTTATAGACGAAAATTGATAGAATTAAAAAAGTTATAAAATATTAATGTTCAATTCTTTAAAAACATGAGTTCTGTATTTATTGACGTTCACTGCGATATTTGTTAATAATATTTCTCTGCTTTGCTACAAAATAGAAGGAACAGAAATGAGGGTTTAAAGTGTGTCAATGGAACGTGTTTTATATCTATATTTACTATAAGTAAACATTCACTGTTCAGTCTTACTAATAATTTTTACCAGCACTAGTAACATATAAATAAAGAATAGTATATTTCCTTGGTAATTCATGAAGGATATATTAATGTAATTTAATAGTAATATAATCAATTTTGTTGAGATAATGAATCATTTAAAGTAAATTATGCACAATTATTAATAAATGCATGCCATTATTTACAATTGCAAAATAAATAAATTCAAGGATTATTATACAAATTTTAATATTTGTGAACTATGAGATGGCTTCTGTAATAACGTATTATATTACGGAGACCAATTTATTACAGATTATTTAATAAATAATGGTTAATTTTTTTAAAGAATAATTTTGTTTCGTTATTCGTTCTTTGATTTGGATATTCCTTTATTGTTATATAAAATTATAAAAAGAAGTGGTTTAAATTTATACGACGGATCAGTTGAATCTATTCAGAATAAGAAAATCTAGTAGACTGAAAAACAATTATACAGTGTTTATTTAGAGCAATTTTATATTTCTCATTTGACGTTTTGTTGTTGAAGTTATGTTCGTTATTTATAACTCAGCAACTTACTTTTTAAAAAGTAAAAGAAACTGGCATTAACCAGAGAGCACTTTCAAATAATTTATTAAGGTTTTGAAAGAGGTTTAAGCCCTTGTGAATGCAAAGAGAGTTTAGATTCAGTATTTAATGAATACACACACTTCTTGGCTGCAATTTACCGATGGTATAAGGAATTTGAACGCGCAAGGAATTCTGTTCAGCATAAAAAAGCAAGTTGCGAGTTTGACACTGTTCCGTACTGTCTTGCAAGTAGGTAAAAATACACCACTACCCGTAAAAATTATTACATAATTAAATGTGTGTATTATTTGTATATTGTATTAGTTGACATCATATCGGGGAAATCTTGTGTGCGATCAATTCATAGAAATGGTACCTACTGACAACAATATCAAGGTTTACAATAGGGTTTATCTAATCTTAAAATAATACTAGTAATTAAGTACTAGTTGTAAATTTGTACATAGTTCCGAATAAATTCCATTGTTTAGTAATTTATTGTACAAATTGAGGAAACGTTAGCTTAACAAAAGAGGGTCCGATTAAACATCGTCTATTGAAATCGTTCACTGATAACCCTAGGTAATAAAACAAGCGGTCTAAATCATAAAGTAGTAAATTTGCGAATGTAAAAGATGCGGCTTCTTACAATTTACAACATTTCGAGCATCTTCTTTAACGTAATAGGTATTTTTACAATAAACGTATTTCTGTAAATAAATGTTATTTAGAACATTTCACAAGAAATAACATTAAATTGTAACATAACTAAATTGTAATCCGTCAGATGACAGTTGTCAAAATTTGACTTTCGAAAAACTTTATTGTTCCACAGTGTTCCCAAATTTATGGAAATCATAGGGTACTCTACAGGAAAATTTAATTGAAGGCATGATATGGTTATATCGAGTAAATGTACTTTAAAGAGTGGGTTAAGGCAGTGTATTAGGTTCTCTATTGTACATTATCTACGTAAATAAAATTCTAGTTTACATGGTAATGTCAATACAGGAATACAGTACACTTCTAAGGCACGATTACGGAGATTCATGTTTACGGTTTAAAAACAATATAAAAGTATGGCTCATTGACGAAGGAGATGCTTGTTGACACTTCATTATTATGCTAAGATATAAGTAATAAATTTATCGATAAATTTATACTTATTTCTTAACGTTAATTTAATTGTTTATTGTTATTTTTATTGCATTTTTTATTTAATTTCTATATTTATTTTTTTAAGTTTTTTATTTGTAGTCTTGCTTGACTAGCTATATGTTTATGTACCAATGTAACTAATAAAATTTCTATTTCTAAACGATATTAAATTTTTATACAGATCGGGTCATATTTTTAGCGTGCATAGATCTTTAAATACATGAGCTTTTCTGAACCGCTCCCACCTCTAATAACATAATTCATTATGCCTAAAACATCTGACATGCTTATGTCAAGCCTTTGGAATTTAAAAATTACGTAAGGTGAGCAATAATAAAATTAGATAAAATGCCTCATATAGAGTATACAGTCGCAGAGAAAATACAACTTGTAAAGTGATACTTTCAGGGCAATTCTATAAACGGAACAATAAATTTATTTATTGTTGCATATGAAAATAGACCACCACCAAGCGCGACAGCAGTTAGGGTCGCTGTTAATAAGTTCCAAACTTGTGGATGTGTTAATTCCTGCAAAAAGCGTCATCCCCGGCCCGAAGAACTACGAGTGAAAGCAGCCGCTAAGGAGCGTCAAAATCGTGATATTAATATTTGTGCATTTGTTGAGCTAGTGAACCTTGTTCCTGTACGAAGATTTCTGCGTAAATTAACGTGAATGCTAGAACTGTCAGGCGTATTCTCAAAAGAAATAGGTTTCAGTGTTTTAAAGTACAAGCGAAGTAAGAACTGTTTACCGAGGATAATTCACTAGTTTACACCGAAAATGTACATTTGATGAGAGATAGATTTCCTTATGTATTTTCTTCCGCTGAATTCGAAAATCAAGGTTAAATTTTTTTTTTGGAACAGTTTTTGAGATATTGTAATTTTTTCATTTTTTCGACCTTTTTTCACTTGACAAATCATATCTCGAGCTAGAAATGCCCGATTGGGTCGTTCTTGGTACCCAAATGCAAGGTATTGAGATGACGAACAAATATGTATAATCGGATCTTTGATTGGTAAAGCGGTTCAAAATATATCGATGAAAATAGGGCACATTTTCAAAAAAACATATTTCACAGTGATTCTGTGCCGACAGGAAAGTACAAATCGTTAAAAAAACGTCTGGTTTCTGTTCATGTACGTAAAGATGATACTTTTACGTAAGAAGTAAGACCAACCAGAAGAAAATCGACCGAAAAATGACAAAGTTATAAGCAATTGAGTGAATAAATCCAAATCCCATATTTTCCGAATATTTTATTTTTTTCGACAATTTATTGGGTTTAAACGCTTGCAATACATTCTTGACATTTTTGTGTGTTAGAAATAGTTGTGGCTCTTGCTTTGTCTTCGGTTGCTTTTGGGATCCGTTTCTCTAGTGAGAAACTATACATAGTCTCCCAACATTGCTTCACCCCAAAATCCTTGATAGCGCCGCTCAATGGTCTTAATTTGTTGGTGAAATCTCTCGCCGTGTTCGTCACTTACGTCACCAAGATTGTCCGGAAAGAAATTCAAATGCGAATGCAAGAAATGGATTTTTAGAGACATATTTACACCTGTAAGAAATAAATAAAATGGTAAAAACAATACAATAGAAAACAACCAGGAATGAAATTAAATAATGGCATTCCGTACCCATCTTGTAGTTCTTCAGCAAATCGGTAACAATTCCCTCGTACTTAGGGCTTTTATTGTTCCCAAGAAATTTGGTAACAACCCGCTGAAATGAATTCCAGGCCTCGTTTTCAACGGGTGTTAAATATTTTGGAAAATCTGTGCTTTTTACCAATTTCTTTATGTGTGGACCATCGAAGACGCCTTCCTTAATTTTTGCTAAAGAAAGCTGCGAGAAAAGGGTTTTCAAATAGGAAAAAACTTGGCCTTCCTTGTCTAAGGCCTTCACAAAATTTTTAATGAGGCCAAGTTTAATGTGCAACGCTGGAAGGATTATATTTTATTTTTTGACAAGAGGCACATATTTAATATTGTCTTTGCCCACTGTGACGTTCTCCCTTTCTGGCCAGTCTTTTCTTTTATAATGATGTTCACGAGTACGACTATCCCAGAGGCAAAGAAAGCAGCAATATTTTGTATATCCACCCTGCATTCCACACAACATGCCGACGACTTTGAGATCGGAACATATTTTCCAGTTGTGATGCTCATATTGAATGTATTTTAGCAAACTGGCCATTGTAGCGTATGATTCTTTAGTGTTGATGGTATGAGCGATGGGGATAGAAGGTTTTTCATTTCCAATATGCAGTAGGACTGCTTTCAAACTCTCCTTACTACCGTCAATGAACAAGCGCCACTCATTTGGATCATAAGGCTCTCCGAGATGCTCAAACAATGCAGGAATATCGTTGCAGTAGCATATGTCGTTTTCCTTCTTAAAATGTTGTGCGTAAGGTTTATCACGGTTTCTGTAAAATGTTCCATTTACTCCCGGAGCCAAACAGTTCCGTTGCTTCAGGCGAGATGCAAGTAACTCCGCTTTTTCCTTTGACAGCTCGAGATCTCTCACCAAATCATTCAGTTCAGGCTGCGTAAAATGTTGCAATTGCGACTCCTGTTGAAATTCATTATCACTGCTTGTGTCTATCTGTAGTGATGATTCGAAAAATTCAATCGTTGAATCGGGGCACTTAGGATGAGGAAATTCACTTAAATGTGGAACTGTAAGCGAAACAGATGCTACTGTCGCATAAACCCATTTGGCACTCTTTCCAAAACCAGTGGATTTGCTCTGGCAAAAGTTACAATCAACCGAATGGCAGAGCGGCTCTCTCCATATCATCGGTACACCGAATTTCATGTATCGTCTAATTTGGAATAAAAATTCACTTTATTATTAATTCATTTGTATATATAAATTTAATCTTACTGTGATGAACCAGAAGCCCACGCGGCAAGAGTTATATGGCACGATAAACAAACATTATTTGGTGTCCATTGCTCATGAAAAGTTGCAGGTGCTATTCCAAAATATTGCAGATAATTATGTTGTAATGAATCGGTGAATCTACGTGTATTTGGTTGGGGGACAAAATTGCCACACACGTAACAGAAATTATTTGGATTGTTTACGCACTTAAATTCTCGTTTTCTTTTAGGCATTTTGGTGAACACAATGAAATATAATTTCAATCAAATTTGTGAGTTCCTATAATATACAAACAACCGACACTACGTTTTATAGAAGATGTCAAAACAAAATGTCAGGGTTCTAAGGTTCCTAAATGTGATGTGTTGTTGTTTTGTTTGGAATAAAATCGAAGAACTCTAGCGTCAACGTGAGAACTAATATACGTTGCCAATATACCAACAGGCTATCGATATAAAATCATGTTCCTATACCAAAGACATATAAATATCAAGATATAGCAAGAGTCAGCTGTTTATTGGTACGAATAATAATTATTATTATAATAGTAATAAGAAAGTCAAAATACATAAAAATAACAAATAATAAATTCAATATATTTGCGTGTGAGCAACCGAAAATATTCGGAAAATATGGGATTTGGATTTATTCACTCAATTGCTTATAACTTTGTCAATTTTCGGTCGATTTTCTTCTGGTTGATCTTAGTTCTTACGTAAAAGTATCATCTTTACGTACATGAACAGAAACCAGACGTTTTTTTAACGATTTGTACTTTTCTGTCGGCACAGAATCACGGTAAAATATGATTTTTTTGAAAATGTGCTCTATTTTCATCGATATATTTTGAACCGCTTTACCAATCAAAGATCCGATTATAAATATTTGTTCATCATCTCAATACCTTGCATTTGGGTACCAAGAACGACCCAATCGGACATTTTTAGCTCGAGATATGATTTGTCAAGTGAAAAAAGGTCGAAATAATGAAAAAATTACAATATCTCAAAAACTGTTCCATAAAAAAAAATTTAACCTTGATTTTCGAATTCAGCGGAAGAAAATACATAAGGAAATCTATCTCTCATCAAATGTACATGAAAAAAATTTCATTTTGTAAACTAGTGTAATTTTAGGCGAATGGAGTTTTTTTTTAAATTATGCAAAATAAATAGAATTAAAAGAAACACTTTTAGAAAATATTTTCTGATGAGTCTTCATTTTCATTATATAAAAAACATAATCCATCTATTACTAGATATTATTCTAAAAAAAATAAACATCTTAGTGTTGCAATGCGTACTCAACGTCTGCAAAAGCTAAATGTTTGGATTTGAATGTTAGGTGACCACATTATAGGCCCATTTTTCATTGATTGTAATTTGAACGGTCCAAAATATTTACCACTTTTGCAAAATGAGATCCAAACCCATTAATATCCAAAGGATTTGGTTCCAACAGGATGAATGTTCATCCCACAACTCCAGAGCGGCTATCGATTTCCTGAAACAAACGTTTCCTGATCGGCTCATTGGCACACAGGGTACAATTAAATTGCCAGGAAAGTCGTGTGATTTTTCACTTAATGACTTTTTTCTTTGGGGTTTTATGAAAGAAGAACTTTATAGGCATGATTTTGAAAGGGCTATCAATCTAGCTGAGTTGAGGGTAAAAATAATTAACTTTTGCACAAACATTAGGCAAGAGCAACTAAGAAGTATGAGGAGAAATCTGTATGATATATTTGGTTACTGTTTAGCACAAGGAGGTGGATTATTTGAGCCCTTAATTCATTAATTTAGCATTTATTAACATTAAAACATTAACATTAAAATGATTAGATGTAAGTGTTTAAGAATTGTAATTAAATTATTTATTTTTGTATAAATGCGTTTTATTTTTATTGCTATTAAGCTACTATTAAGTTGGAAAGTAGAGGTGAGTTCAGAAAAGCCAATGTATTTAAAGGCCTATGCGCGCTAAAAATATGAACCGATCTGTATAACACCATCCTTCAACCCTTGTTGATGTACCTGAGCTATTAAATAATATAGGTTTTTTTTTTCACACTACATCGTCATGTATTTATTTAATATCTTTAGATATAGATTTATTGTAATTATGTTTAGACTGAAATTAGACTTCTACTTCTTGGGAAATAAAATGATTTTTGTTATGTTCAATTCGAATGACGATGATGATTAACAAATGTTGTAACATTAATGTTACAACATTTGTTAATCTCTTACTTTTTTAAACTAACAAAAGATACGAAATGTTTCAATGATATTTGCATCGATAAATCACCGCAACTTAAACATTAACAGTATAAATATAATAATACAAAACTTTCAAGTTATATTGATAGTTCTAATTATATTTATAATTATTCTAATTTTAGTTTAATATAACCTGTGATAATAATCTATGGATGCTAACAATAGTAGGATCAATTAGTAATATTGGTGAGTTATTTGGTTCACCTCTGGCAGGCTATGTCTCCGACAGGTACATATGCTTATAATAACGGAACTTTGTAAGAAATATTAATAAAATTAGTTTCACAGGTATGGGAGAAAATCTTTAATGATGATGTCAGTATTATGGACAACGTTGGCGGGATTAATAAGGTCGTTCTCCACATCTTATTTGCAATTTGTGATATTGGAATTCTTAGATACTGCTCTTGGATCTGGATTTTACAGTGCCAGTTTTGTATTAGGTATGCAAGTATTAAACTAATAAATTACGTGTGTATTAGGTAGGTATATGTATTTAATGAATAACACAGGCCTGCATTTTTCAACTCTTTGAATGTTGATTTAAAAATTTTAACTGTTTTCTAGTAATTGGGTAGCGCTGATTTCAAATCTGCTTTTATTTTTTTTTGATCACGTAAGGTTATTTTTCAAACCAATAAAATCAAAAAATATAGAAAAAACACGATTTATTTCATTTATAAGCTAGTTTTATATTATATAAAAAAAAATACAAAAATATACACATAGAAACTATTAGAAATAGTTATTTATTCTTTATGCTTCTTAAAAAAACGTTTTCGTTTTTCAGAAAAGCTTCGTTTGGTTGTTTTTCTGTCATATTCAGCTAAAGAAAGATCTGAAGGTAGTTTCAGGGGCAAGCAAATTTTCTTGTTTCAACCTAGACCCCAGTACTTCAGAAAGATCTTTTGAAAGTCCCAAATCTCTTACTAAATCATTCAGTTCGGCTTGTGAAAATAGCTGAGGTTGGTTTTGACCTGATGTTGATGGTTCAAAATCACTATCCATCTGTACGGAGCCGGAAGTTGAAGAGGTTTCAATATCTTCTTGTAGTACTTTGGGGGTATAGGTATAGGTACATGGTCACTGTGAGGAACTGGTCTGATAGCTGATTTAATATTGTTTGGGTACAAAATATGTTTCAAAGTTTTTCTATTATACCCCTTAATATCACAAAGACAAAAGTAGCAATCTTCATGATGATTTTGCGGTTCTCTCCAAACCATCGGTATTCCAAAAGGAAGACTTTTTCTATTCCCTTTGGTCCAATGTCTTAAACCTTCTTCACATACCTTACAAACAACGTGCGGTGCCCAATCTTTATCTTGATCTCCTAATTTGATTTTGAAATAAGCATAATATGCATTTTTCACAACTTCACCAATTGGTCTCTTAAACTTTTTCGAGACGAAATATCCACAAATATAACAGAAATCATCTGGTTTGTTTTTGCAACACCGGCTAGACATATTTTTAAGCAATGTTTATTTATCAAATACCACGCACAACACTAAAGACAAATTAATTTTACTTGTTTGCTGATCGACACTCAGAGCTATAATGAAGTAAATGACATTACAATATACATTTTGTTTGGAGTGATAAACTTGAAAACCTTCTTCGCAGTACTAATAAAGTGAAAGCATAATAAATAGGATTTAGCAGGTAAAAATTCCCGGAAATCTTGTCCAAAATTAATACATGTAATAAAAGCCCATTTAACAAATTTCTTTAAAACCACAACAAAAAATCATTTTTGGGTTAATACCTAGAATTTGAAGTAGTACATTCATTTTAAAATGTATTAAAACGCCTATTATAAGATTTTTTTTATATTTTTTTCTTTTTCTTTTGTGCAAAAAAAATCTGTGGGTGGTAGAGACCAACTGTATTTTAATTAGTTATTGCTATATAAAAATCTGAGCTTAACAAACAAAAATCACGTCATCACAAATTTTATGCAGGCCTGTGTAATTTGTATTTCTGGTTATCCACTCGTATCTAAAAATCAAGGCTTGTAATAAGATTTTGACAACTAAACAACCTCGTCATTTCTAATGCACCTATATATTTCTACCGTCACGTCTTTTGATAGCTCGCTTAGACTGTGTGAATTAACCCTAACACTCTAAAATTTGTAAAATAATTACGAGGGTGGTTCAGAAACTACGTGGTTTAAGGACGAAAGCGCAAGTTTTTTGAGAAAAACATTTTATTTTCCAATATAGGTTTCTGCTCGCTCAACACACCTATTCCAACGATATTTGAATTTAGTAACGACATCATTGTAGGTCGATGAATCCGAGTCACCGAAATAGCTATTTACAGCAGTGATTACCGCGGAATTAGATGAAAATCTCTTACCGTAGAGTCATTTTTCCTAGTTTGGCAGGAGACTATAATCGCTGGGAGCGGAATCTGTGAAATAGGGTAAATATTTCCACTAATTCACCCTAATTCAAATCCAGATTCATGAATTTTTGCCACTGCAATTGCAGACCTGTGGGCAGATGCGTTATTCTGATGGAAAAGTACATCCTTGTTTGACAAGTGAGGCCGTTTCTCTTTGATTTTGTCGCTTAATTGTTGCAGAAAATTGACATAATACTCTCCATTTATTGTTTTCCAGTTTTCTTAGTAGTCGACCAAGATAATTCCATGAAAATCCTAAAAAAAAACTGTTGCAATAACCTTTCCTGCTGACAAAACCATTTTTGTCTTCTTTGGTGGCGAAGAACTATTCTTGATCATTGGTTGGATTGTTCTTTGGTTTCGGGAGTGTAATGGTAGACCCAGGTTTGATCGACAGTAATGAAACGGCGTACAAAGTCCTTCTGATTGCGGCGAAAGCGTGCCAAAAGGTCGCGAGAAGCACTCAAACAAAGCTGTTTTTGCTTTGGTGTTAGTAACCGCGGCACCTAACGCGTCGAATAGTTTTTCATTTCCAATTCTTCAGTTAAAATTCTGTCATTTGAGATAACTACAAAGTCTGCTATCTCGCGCACATTTACTTGATTGCAATCCAATACGATATGGTGGACTTTTTCAATCATATCCGAAACAGTAACAATTTTTGGACGTCCACTACGGGGTTCATCGTTTCTCCTGATATGGCCATGCTTAAATTCGGCAACCCAGTTTTTAACCATTGAAAATGAAGGAGCGGATTCTAATAGTGTTGAATCCAGCTTTGCTTTGATTTTAGTTGGTGTTGAGCTTGTTAAATGAAAGTACTTTATTACTGCTCTCAATTAAGTTTTTTTCATTATTTCAAGATCACACGAGACGTTCAATTTGTCGTACTGTCAAAAGCAGACAAATTGACAAATCGCTCTGTACTGTCATATTTAACCTATTAAAGGATGATTCTACAGATTGGTAAAGAATCCTCGTAAATATACTATAATATACACATGTATGCATATACAATGTAAATAAATTATAGAAGATACTGAGGATGTATGAAACACATATAACTATTTCTCTTTTTGATATGATTTAGTCAATATGGCTTGTAGATATCCTTGGTTGTTGTCCATAATTACTGCTGGGATTCCGGCCTGGAACTACATCCTTGGGCCTGCTCTCTTCCCGCCCAATATTTCCTTCACTGTTGCATGGTACGTTTTCAGGGCAACTACTGTTGTTACACTGAAACTGTCCAGTGTTCCAGCTTCAGTGCAGCGTATTAGCTGCTTTAATTTCCTTTGCAACAGTGGACAAAACGTGAGCCAAGGAAGAAGCAGTGTCAAGGACACTGTTCCAGCGCGGAATCTCAGAAGCAATCACATGGTTAGTTAATACACATTAATACAAATATGTATCTGTACACAACGTATTTAACCAATGGTCCTCAGCGTAGTTTCGGAGCGACGTCTTAAGATTTTCTCTCGCAAGATAAGCATAATCTTATACCGTTAGTTGACAATAGATATCTCGTAATATCTGACAGAAAAGAAAGACTCGCCGATACGAGCGCTTTTTCACGAACGGCTAGGTCGCTTGTAGGAGAGAAAGAAACACGTATAATTTTGCATTCGATTATCTCGTAGCCAGATGGCTCAATATACCATAAAACTAGCTTATCGATGTGTAAACAGATCAAGTGTTTTTGAATACAAATTAATACGAATATTTTAAGAAGATATGGACATGCGCAAAGTATTTAACTAATGGTCACTTAAACTACAAACACATGAGTTTCGACCTTACGATCTCCTCAATGCAGTTATGAAGTGACTTCCTTAAGATTCGCTCAGGCAAGACAAGGTCAATCTTATACCGTCAGCTGACAAGAGATATCTCGTGTGTATCTCCATGTGTACAGATACGGATATATTTTTTATCCAACACCTCCTAATAATAGACCTATAACTATGGCGATTTTAAATCATTTATGTAGCTTATAACTCACTAGTGAGTTAAAAACATAATTTATCTCATATCTCAGTATATCTTGGTATATGATTAGTCGTTTATTATCCTAATACTAACATTGTTAACTTTAAATTTTATAATTCTATTCTTTGATTTCAACATGATAAGTAAATGTTGATATTTAGATCAAATATATTTTAAACTGACACCACTATTCTAGAATGAAAGCCCGCTTTCTGAACTTTATCGTGTTTAAATTCATAAAATTTTGCGGTTTGTGCGTGTAACACCAAGGCTTGGTATAGAAAAGTTTTTGTGATTTTTCATTAAATTTTCCCGTAGTACGAAACCAGTCAATGTAATTATGTTTCGTAAACAATGTTTCCGCTTTGCTGTGCCGTGAAACACCATTAAGCTTGATAAAGTCTCTTATATTTTAGCTAATTGTTTACTTATAGGAAAAGCCTCGATGTCTTAAGAAACTTTTGTATCGTGTTAAACTTTATATGCAAGGATGTTTTCTTGGTGAAAAGAACAAGCATTCTCAAGTGAAGACGCAATGCTCTTAGAGTTTGCAAAAGTCGACAATATTCAGTATACTTATAAATGTAAAATGTAACAATTTTAAGGTCTATTTGCACAGAAATTTAACAAACTTCGAAAAATACACAATTTGCTCCTGGTTTACCATTCTTTGTGTTCTTATAGAATTTTGACAGTATATCTTAGTAATAAGGCATATTCTAAATCATTTAACGACTCCTTTCAAATCATGGAAATCTTTGCTGATCCGTCAACTTGTGAGAGATCCACAGAAATATGAATTTGTATTGTGTTCTCCACAGCTGATTTTTAATAAAAAATTTTGTTTAAAACAAAAATGTTTTTGTTTTAAACAAAAGTTTTATTTCTTATAATATAGTAAGGAAGAATTGCATGAGAAACTGGTGCCTTATTGTTTAATGTCTCCTGTCTCCTGAATTTTGTGCAGCTCACCAATTATCGCTAAATACATCTGGTATTTCTTTGAAACACTTTAGGGGTCTTAAGCTGTGGTTTAACGCTTTTATTGTACGCTAACTCAGCGAAAACACAAAATTTATGACTAAAATTATGTTTTACCTAGATTTTCATTAATTTAAAGTAGGACAGAACTTTTCTTAAATAATATATAGTAAATGATGAATAATATTTTTAAATATTTAAGTTTTAACAATCTGGCTGGAATTAGTTACGTATTTCTATTATATAATTTTTGTAGGTATATACAGTAATGTCCGTAATGTTATTACGAACCCGGTTATAGCAAACTTTCGGTTATAACGAACCAGTTTGAAAAGTACGAACCAAGGTTCCATAAGAAACGTGTTAATTTTTTTCACATATAACGAACCCGCTTATAACAAACTTTCGGATATAACGGACCTTATTTTCCATTTTGTATGTAAAAAGTTTTCGGTTATAACGAACTTATAATTAGAAAACAAGGGACTTCCCCGAGTATCTCGCCAAAAATGCAGTAGTCGATTCTAGCAGTTTGTGCAAGCAGTCGACGTCGAGTCATCAATCTGTGCTTACGCTGATTCTCAAACGTGATTTTAAGACCATGAGTGACGCAGTTGCGAAGAAAAAACGTAAATCTTTTACGTTGAAAAGTAAACATGATATTGTGAAACGATTGCAACGAGGTGTCAAACAAAGCGAAATTTGTACTGAAATGGGACTAAGTAAATCAACGGTAATAAAAAACTAAATTCAGGATAATGCATGTATTAAACAAAAACTTCATTGTAGGTTGCTACAATTTGGAAGCGAAGGCAAACCATATTGAAGAGTTTCGAACAAGTACGAAACTCAAATGTGAAAAAAATCAAAAAACCTACTAAGCACGAAGTTGATCAAGGACTTTTGAAATGGTTTTCTCAGCAAAGAAGTAAATATGTGACTATCAGCGGTGCCGTGTTTGCAATCTAAAGCTGAAGATCTTGGGAGTAAATTGTTGGAAGATCCTGAATTAAAATTTAGTAGAAGTTGGATCGAAAGGTTTAAACGAAGACACAACATCAGCAGCGGAAAAATTGTTGGAGAGGCAGCCTCAGTTAATATGGATGTTGTGAATGACTGGTTGGAAAATAAGTGGCCAATAATTAGAGAAAACTTTGGAGATGAGGACATTTTTAACGGCGATGAAACGGGGTTGTTTTATAAGCTCACACCAGATAATCCATTAAGATTCAAAGGGGAGACCTGTACAGGTGGAAAGTTATCTAAAGAAAGAATTACCGTCTTGGTTGTAGCAAATTTATTGGGGACAGAGAAAAGAAAATTATTGGCGATCGGAAAGGCCAAAAACCCCCGATGTTTCAAAAATGTGGTACGATTACCAGTCAATTATAAATGTAACAGAAGAGCTTGGATGACCTCCGAAATTTTTACAAACGAACTACGAGAATGGGATGATGAATTACGTCGTAAGAAACGAAAAATCTTATTACTAGTGGACAATTGCCCGGCTTATCCGGATGTAAAAAATTTGGAGTGCATTAAGTTGGTGTTTATGCCTGCGAATACAAGTTCGAAATTGCAGCCCATGGACCAGGGTGTTATCCATAGCTTAAAAAGCAATTACCGACGATTCCTACTTTCGAAAACTATAAATTCTATTGATAATGATCAAACTAACTTCACTGTGAGTCTCTTGGATGCAATTAACTTCATCCATATGGCATGGCAAAAAGTGTCAAAGCAGACAATCGCTAATTGTTTTCGACACGGCGGATATATCAGGCGTGAGGATGAATTTGACTCAGATGACAATCTACCATTAGTCGAATGGCTCACAAAAAATCAAGAAGAAAGTGTTAACGATGTTCAAGATGAACTCACTCTTGGTGAATATGATTTTAATGAATACGTTCACGTTGATGACAACCTTGTAAATGTGGAATTTTTGGATGATGATGCCATTGTAGCTTCTGTGTCTTCTGCAGCTAATCAGACTGACGATGAGAACGAAGAAGATGAGAACGAAGAGGAAGAAACCAAAAATAACGAAGTACCACTAGTTCCAACCACTTCAAATGCAATCCAAAATATTGAAGTCGTTCGTCATTTTCTTCAAACGCGGAATACTCCGCAACATATTCTTAATAAGCTAAGCGAAGTGGAAGTACACATCAGAGAGATTAATCTTGCCAAAAAAAAAAACAAACTAAAATAAATACGTTTTTTTAGTACATAATTAATATTTTCAAGTTGTTTCAGACATGTAATGTTTGTAATGTATTTTGTTATATGAAAAAAGAATAAAAATTGACTCACTCAAAATAGTGGTGTTTTTTCAAAATCATCACTTATAATGAACTTCGCTTATAACGAACCTTTTTTGCCGGTCCCTTGGAGTTCGCTATAACCGGACATTACTGTATAACGTTTTTCAATAGGGATGCACCAACTTCGAATTGTTACTTGCGATATATGAATGCCGTTTAAATATGTCAATGAATAATGTTTGTTATTTAATGTCTGCTATTCAATCATAGAAAGATACACGATTGCAACTAATTGCAATGATTGTAAATAATAAAAATTTATTATCAAAATTCTTGTCAGGTTATGGTTACTTTGCGTAAATTAAGACCAATTTTCGGTCGTTATCATCGTCCACACAGTGCAAAGACCTCTGCACAAGGTTGAAACAACATTTTCTCTCTAAAATGTTGCTGTGCCAGCGAGAAAAAAAAAGCAAGAAATTAAAAAATATTGCGGTTGTGCGAGGGAGTATCGGAAATTATCCAAATGGGTCAATTACACGTCAATCTGAGCAATTACAGATTTCCTGGAGGACATTGCAGCGAATTCTTCGTAAAGATATTCGTCTACGTGCTTACAAGATTGCATCTACTCAAGAACTCAAGTTTACAGACCATAGGATGCGCAGAATTTGCAGTGAATGGGCTTTATAAGAACTAGGAGTGGATCCTGAATTTCATAAGAAAATCATCTAATATTTTTGTCAAGTGGTTTTGTCAACTGAATCTGGAGTGATGCTAATCCAAAAGTGATTCATAAGCAACATTTAAATCCTGAAAAGCTGATAGTTTGGTGTGCATTTCATGCTGAAGGAGTCATTGGACCTTATCTCCCTCAAATGATCATAATCGGATAGTTACAGTGAATGGTGTGCGTAATCGGAGAATGGTTACTGATTTCTTTTGACTTAAAACTAATGATATGGGTTTAGTGAATATGTGGCTTCAGCAAGACGGTGCCATTTGCCACACAGCTAAAGACAATTAATTTATTGCAAGACAACTTTAATGATGAGAGGTATCTCCAGACACGGACCTATTAACTGACACGTTGAAATCACGTTAACGTGATTTGAAGATGGTCAGTTAACGCCTCTGGACTTTTTTATCTGGGGCTATGTTAAATCACAGGCTTACGCCAACAAACCACCAACTTTAGATGCCTTGAGAGTCAATATTGAGCGAGTAATTCTCGACATTCGAGCCGATTTATGCGAAAAGGTCATGGAAAATTGAGTTCAACAGATTCATTCATGTAAACGTTTTCATGGAGGACATTTAAATAATGTTATTCATTGTACTTTCAGATGAAATAAAGATCAGCTTGAATTTCTAACAAATACCTTGTTTTAAAAAAAAAAAGTTGGTGCGCTCTTATTGGAAAACCTATCATATTTAAAATCTAACGTAATGTTTGGTTTCAGCTATGGAATTAGTTATACCCGAGCATAGAGTTTTAGGCAATACAATATTAGCCTGTGCATTTGTCGCAGGTGAAGTGATATTAGGATTAGCAGCATGGATATCTCCATCGTGGAGGATAATGCTAAGAATACTTTATGGTCCTGGAATATTTTTCATTTTCTATCATTGGTTTACTCACGAATCGATAAGATGGTTATTATCGAAGGGCCGTAATCAAGAGGCAAAAAAAATACTTAAAAAAATAGCTAAAGCTAACGGTACAAAAATATCGGAAGACGCAAGCATGACATTAAATAAAATAAAAGAGAACGATGGAGATAAAGAATCGATATTACATATTTTTAAATCTACTAGATTAGTAGTACGATTAATAATTTGTTCCTATTCTTTTATTTGCTGCACTTTCGTTTATTATGGTTTAACGCTCCATTCAGTTTCAATTTCGGGAAATATGTACGTTAATTATATTACTGTTGCAGCAGTAGAAATACCAGCATTTTTCCTATGTAGTTACACGCTAACTAGATTGGGAAGACGGCTTACGTTAGCACCGTCGTATATTCTTAGCGGAATCGCGTGTTTCTCGTTTATTTTCGTGCCAAGTAAGTATTTTGCTTTTATTTAACGCACGTAGTAATTATTTACGTTTTCCAGATAATAGCAACTTGAAGTTATTTTTATTTCTATTAGGCAAGTTTTTCGTCACAATATCTTACACCGTTCTGTACATGTACACAACGGAAATGTTTCCTACAAATTTAAGGCATTCCCTACTGGCAGCATGTTCGATGTTTGGGCGTCTCGGTTCAATGATGGCGCCACAGATACCACTACTGGTATATTGGTCAATTGTGTATTAAATTTGTTTTAAAATAAAATTTTTGTAGGTAAGAATATGGGATTCGCTGCCTTTACTGCTTTTTAGTATTATGGCATGTAGCAGCGGTATGTTGTGCTTCTTTTTCCCTGAAACAAATAAAGTTAAATTACCTGATACTATAGAAGAGGCCATTGCATTAGGAAAGTCACCTACATCGTCCTGAATATTTATTAATACGTGTTTTATTTATTAGTTAAATAATTATTTATTAACCAAACGTGTATTTTTTTTATGTGATCATACGTTTTGTACAGTATTTTTTTATATAAATATACCGATGAAGAATAAATAATATAAATTAGAAAAATCAATTTTTATTTTTCTGAAAGATATTATGTATAAGTATACAATATTTATATATCGAAGTTCAGAAAAATTAACCGTCAAAGTAATGCATGGAAATTTGAAGTCATATCTGATATGGTGTAAGATAGAATATAGTATATTAGAACAAGTTTCATAACTAGAGACGATGGACCATATAAATAGTCTATAACATCGCTAATTACAGCGGTGCTGCGGTTTCCATTACGCACCTTATTTAATTAATATTGTTTAAAAAAAACGTTTTTTTTATCAGAACCGACACATTTGTGTTAAACGAAAAATTAATGATTGCTTCGCTGTCATACTTGCTTCTTTTGTATACTGCATTCATAAATTGCTATGCTTACTTTAATTATTACCTAATTCATCTTTATTCTGAATATTATGAGATTGTACGTGCATAATGTTGTTTAATCTGATTTAGTTTTTTATGTTAGTTTTCAAATTTTATTTTTCGGTATTTTTTCTTTTTAAAAATAAAAAAATATATTTTTTATAATAAATCATTGTAATTTACACATTTCAACAACCAAAACTTTGAAATAACCGTCTTTTCCCCGAAATTCAATTTTTCCGTAGACTTAAATATTGGGTTAGCTTAATGAATGTCACTTGGCAATTCTTATTTAACAATTTAACCTATTGCTAGTAGTGCGACATGTAGGTTAAATCACTTAATCAATATAAGTCATAACTAGAGTGGACCAATCCGGAGCGAAAGCAGAGGCGTGACTAACGAATTGGTTCACGATTACTTAGTATGTTGTTCACGGTCATCGTGTGTACAGGTATAATAGCAGCAGGAAAGTATATTCTGTGTATTTAATAATTGCACAGCTATGTTCGATAGAAGACGCAAGAAATGAGTGTATTTTAAGTAAGTTTGAAAGTCACGCCTCTGCTTTCGCTCCGAATTGGTCCACTCTAGTCATAACTGATTTAATCCATGCATACTCTAAAAACTTGTTTTGTGGCTCACTATTGCACCATTGCATGCTAATGCATCCACCAGCATACACACGTGATCCCACAGAAAATGTCATATATCGCAAAAATAACAACATTGGAATATTTTAAATTTTGAAAAATTAGTAAAATGTCGTTTAATGCAGCTGAGGATTATTTAAAAAGCTGAAAAGGATAAAGTTCGTTTCTTTCGGTCTTCACTAATCTGGGCCATTCACTGGAACGTAGAAAAAGTAACAACAATATTCGGTCAATGTCAACTACTGCCATGATTATTTGACACATGTAAATTTTGACAATTCACTCACCTACTCTTTTTTTCTCTGTCGTTGTTCTACTGTTTATTTAATAGTTCTCATATAAATAATAACGAGCCATCGAAAAAATTCATAATTGGAGTAGACTGTGAAATTGGGTTGGTATTTTAGCCACTTCCACATAATGACACATTACACATTACTTGATGCTTGACAGTTTCATTTGGTTTCATTGTAAAAAAAGGTTATGGCATTGAAATTTTTGACATTTTACAAGCCACAGTCTCCACCAATTTCGGGTGATACTACAACAAAAAAGAAAACAAATAATTTATTTAATATCGAAATCGTAATCAAAATTTACATATAGCTACAGAAGTTGTTGAAAATGTTGTCAATTTACATCTAAACACAAACCAACTCTTCTCCGCAATCCAGCAAAAACTTTATGCAGCATTTGCGGTGAGTTGTTGATCTCTTCACACTTTTCTGTTATGCGAATTCCCAGTTGTTCCAGATTATGAATTGGCGTTGAATAAATCGAATTTTTGATGTATGGCTATACGAAAAAATCACATATGTAAGTAATAATATGCTGAAGGGCTTCAATATTATCAGCTGAACGTTTAGATGGCCGTACACTTCCAGTTTTTCGACCGACGCTACCAGTCTCTCTGAATAACTTTACACAATTTGTCAAAACATTGTAAAAATCATTGTAGTCAAACACTAATTCAGGATGTTCTTCACTAAAATCAGCTATGCATTCCGTAATTGAATACTGCTACTCGCCATTTACTTTCACACCTGTACGGAAGTAACATTCGATAATTTTTGCTTTTTGTTCTATGTTGAATACCATTTTTTAAATAAATTTAATTTTCTTAATAAGAGTTTTGAAAAATTTGACACAAACTTATAGTTTCAATGTCAAATAATAAATGTCATTATGTCGAAGTGGCTAAAGTACCAACCCAATTTCACAGTCTACTCCAATTATGAATTTTTTCGATGGCTCGTTATAATCATAAACGCAGAATAATAGTTCATTTTTTTAAAACTTTGATTTTCCAACATTTATTTGTCTTGTTTATATGTAATAGTTGCGTAGTAGTTCGTTAGATATAACTAAAGTTCGGATTTTTATGTACAAGAAATTCTTTAAATGTGCGCATAAATATGTCACGTTCTTCCCAAAATTATGTCAAATATATGCTTCATTTTTACCATTTATGCATTCTTATGACCTTTATTGTTTATGTATTTCGATTACTGGAAATCAAGGAAAGAGTAGTAAAAGAACAAAATGTAGTCTAAATTATATTTATACATAAAAAATAATTATTATTACATAATATATGATAAGAACCTTGCATAATTATATGGTAAAAGATTACAATTAATAGCTTTATACATATAATTTTATGGATGTTACTGAATAACATAATAAGTTATTATGTTATTAAGTAACATCCATAGGACTAATATAACTTTACCAGTTTGACCTGGAACATTTTTCAATAAGTTTTCACAATGTTCTACAATAGAAATTGACTATAATAAAGATATTTGGTCAGTCTCTAATTTTTTAATTAATCCACTTAAAAAAACATAATGGCCTTTAATATACGTCTAATGATCGAGAATCTCGCGTTTTTCGAATAAACTTTTGGATTTTATAATAAGCATTTGCTTACCAGGAGTATTCGAAAAAATAAGGGAAACAAACCACCTAAGACGGATCATTCTCCACCAGGACAATTCGGGCTCTCACACATCGGCTCAAACAAAAGGTTTCTGACAACTGAAAAAGTGGAATTGGTGGTTCATCCGCCGTACAGCACCGATTTGGCACTAAATGACTTCTTTCTATTCCCGCAAACCAAAAATAAATTACGATGTTAACGTTTTTCGACGCCTGAACGAGCTGTTGATGCTTTCAAAATGCATGTTTTGGAGGTACTTCAATCGGAGTGGAAAAAGTACTTCGAAAATTGGTTCAAGTATATGCAAAAGTGTATTGATCTTAATGGAGAAAATTTTTTGAAAACAATAAAGCCATATACGATGATTAATTTTAGTTTCTCTTCTCTATTCCCGAAATATAAAAGACACAGTATTTTCACTCCCAAGTGGAGTACATCAAAGGTAACGGTGGTGAATGAAATCCAGGTATTCTGCAATTTTATTTATCGTGTTACCTTTTGCGGGCATTTGGGAATCACCTCGTATAAATCTTACAAATCCCTCAGACTTTTGGAAATATTACTTTGTGTCTTCTTTGGATGCACTCACAAGAAAATCGTTTCAAAATTTTACGCGTAAACGAAACGTATTTTAACATGAAACTATTTTGCGCAAGGACTAATATTCAGCTGAATTTTTTAACGTGCATTAAGGGCACGACCTCTCTACCTAACCATGTCTCCTATGTCCCCTCCGCGTTTTGCGATGCAAAATAATATATACAATGTAGTTGTGTTGATTTGACTACTGTTAAGCTGATTAAAATATATTTATGTCTTTCACTCGCAGTACTACGATTCAAGTTTCTACTAGCCTCAATCATCTTATCACTTAGATTATTAGATCGTTTAGATTTCAAAAGAATTTTTAATAATATAAAATATTATTAAAAATCGGGTGTGAAGAACACAATTCAAGTTCGTATATTTGTGAATGTATCCTCTCCAGAGACGTAGATACGTATTTCACCTTTCTACAGGATCTTCGGTACGCCCCTGCTGGAGAAGAGACACATTCAACAAAAAATAACTACATTGCTATCTCACATAAATTATTAAGACAGAGCGTGAACGAATATTCAGTGCTGTTTACATAATAACCGCAGAACTAGCAACGTGTTTCTATAGACGGTAACAACCATATCTATAGAAACTGTATTATCGTGTCTTCACTACTTGTCGGACGAACCGAATGCGTATATAACAAAATATATGTTTCAAATTATTTTGTCGTTTAGATTTATTTTATAAAGACAATTAATGTCTTCTCATCATTAACAAAAGAAGCAAATAAAAATTATTTATTACTAAAAAAGATATTACTTAGACATTTAAAAACGCAAACGTATACACAAATTAAATAGAAGAAGTTAATTATAACCGAAATTTGTTAAAAGAACTCAAAGAAACACTATAATGAAGAATCAATGTTTAGATGAACGATAAGATTAGTAAGACAGTAATCTTAGAAAATGGTGTTTAAAAAAGGAATTACGAAATTCCTACTACAAACTCTGAAGTTCGGGATTAATTTAGAAACGTAAATTAATTTGATGTCCTAGTTCATTATCCAATAATATCAAATGATTCATATCTCTGAATAAATTGTTAAAACCTGTTCATTTATAAATTGTATACCTACTCATAGTCATATATTGTAAATATAATAGAATTAATAATAGCTAATTATCGATGATATTTTGATTACATCCTAATGGTTGGTTGATAAATGCGTAGGTTCGAGTACATGACTGAATTATTTAATAAATGTGACTGTTTTGCTCTGGTCTGGCTCAGTTAATCGTGAAAGAATATTTATGATGCAATTTAAAATTTAATTTGAAAGGATTTGGCTCCTTTAAATTATTAATGTGATTTATAAATGGATTCTTTGTGATATGAACTACACATACCACAAAGAATGTATGTGGTATTGGTTGATAAATCTTAATGGCTCTAAATTTTTGATATTAGTAAAGTTTTGATAAAATATTACATTAAATACTATTTAAACAATTAAATTTATAATTGCTGTTCAGAGTTCCAGTAAACGATTTGTTAAATATTAGTCTCTTATACTCTAATACCATTTTAGTTGTGTTTTCCGAGCGTTTCGATCTTAATAATGAATTTTTTTAAATTATTCATTAAAGAAATGAAATAAAAAATTATTATATTACCTAAAGTTTTATAGGTAATTCTTTACAAAATGAAATTTTTAATTAAAAATATACATAAATTGCTTTTATTATATAATACTTTTTTTGCCTTAAAACTCTTTCCTTTTTTTCATAATAATAGTTCCCAATAACAGGCATTGAACACCCATGGTGTTGTAACAAGGTAGGTGGTTTGTTACGATTTGAGCCGTACGGTACGTACGCTAGGGAGCTAACGTGGCCTAAAGCTACGCACCGACCCATTACGAGGGACAAGTTGAAATTATTTGGAATGAGAAACACGGTTAATATTTTCTAGGATTTAATTTTTATTTTAAATATGCTCAAAGTAATTTCCTTCAACAATGATACACTTTACCATTCCTTCTTTCCACTGTTTGAAAGCTCCAAACTAATCTTCTTTCGGAATACCTCCAAAGTAAGCGTGAACTGCGATATCAACTTTTTCCTCAGACGAAATCCTTCTATCCTGCAAATTGCCTTTAAAGCCAAAAAAATAGCCAGAAGTCACACATTGCTAAATCAGGTAATTACAGCGAATGTTCTATTACTTTCATATTTTTTAAAGCCAAAACTGAGAGTTAAAACTGCTGTATGGGACGATGCATCTGGAACTGTACTCAACACTTCAGGTAAACATTTTTCAGTGTACCACTTAGCTGTAACTGTCTTTTGTCAATATAGCTTAATTATATTTACTAAGCCCATACTTCTGAAGAATACCGCATACATAACCTTTATCATAGCTCGCTGCTTCTTAGACATTGTATTAGGTTCCTCATCTTCGTGAATCCATAAACGAATCTCTTGGCAGGTAGGAAGATCGAAAAAGGGAATATAAGTTTCGTCACCCGTCACTATTTTGTAAAAAAATTGGTGCCCGCCATTATTTAAAAAATTTAAAGTTTCATGGCAAATTCTTACACGCTCTGCTTTTTGGAAGTCAGAGAGGTGATGCGGCACAGAACGATTTACCACTTTGTTTAGATGCAGGTGATCGTGTATGATTGCTTTAACAGCTCTGGATCCAATCTTGAGTTGATGTCCTATTACCGCATAAGTGGCTTTATTGTCCTCTTCAATTATTTTTTTAACAGCAGCAATGTTTTTGTCGGCAATAACCGTAGGTGGACTCTACTCCTTTTTAATGGTGAACAAAAAGCCTTTTCGAGTTCAAATTCCTTATAGCATTAGCAAATTGTAGCCAAGGAAGATGCTAGTTCAGTAAAAACTGGATTTAAACCCTCTTTACACATAATGGGTTATCAATTAAATATTATATATTTTATGAACGTTATAGGGTTCATTTTTTTTCAGATTCCGTTAAAAATTGAAATTTTTGTTCAGTATTGATTGACAAATCAACATGGAAAAATACACAGTCGCATAGCGTTTAGAAATTGTTAAAATTTATTGAAAAGATAACGAATCTATTTGGTTCACGTTCCGCGCATTACGTGAAATTGATGGTCAACATAATCGACCTACAGAGCTTACTATTCGTAATCTTATTAAAAAATTGGAGGCAAATGGTACCTAGTGTTTATGATATTAAGAATCCAACTCGTCGAAAATGTAAACGTAGTGCTGAAAATATGGCTGCCGTGAACCAAAGTGTGAATGAAAATTGAGAGCAGTCAATTAGACGTCGTTCTCAAGAACTTAGATTTTCTTATGGTGCCACATGGAATATTCTTCATAAAGATTTGCATTTCAAGACGTTTAAATTTCGGTTGACACAAGAACTTAAACCAAATGACCATGTATTGCGTAGATATTTCGCAGATTGGGCTTTACAGCAATTCGAAACACATCCATTATTTTATGGAAAGATCATACTCAGCGATTAAGATCATTTCTGGTAAATGGCTTGGTGAATTGTTGAAGAGAACTCAGACGCTGTTCATAAAACTCGTTTACATCCACAAAAATTAACAGTTTTTTGTGGTTTATGATTTGGTGTAGTGTATGGGTTTTTTGAAAATGAAAATGGCATTGCAGTTACCGTCAATGGAAAACGCGGCAGACACATGATTACAGATTTTTGTGGCATTAGATGATTTCGACTTAAACAATATATAGTTCCAACAGTATGGTGCAACATGCCATACATCTCATGACACAATCAATTTATTAAGAAAAAAGTTTAATGACCGTTTAATCTCCAGAAATTCCGTGTGTCGTGGCCACCAAGATCATGCGAAATAATAACTCCATTTCTTTTTTCTTTGGGATAATGTTAAATCATTGGTTTACTTGAATAAACCGCAAACACTCAATGGCTTTAAGACCAACATTGTTCGTGTTATTCGTGTGAAATAAGTGCAGATTTATGCGAAAAAGTGGCTAAAAATTGATGTTCCAGAATCGACTTTTTAAAAAATTCCAGAAACGGTCATTTACATGAAATCATTTTTAGGAGATTTTTTGAAATACGGGTTCTAGTAGTGGATGGATAAAAATCAATAGAACTATTACAGGACGCTAAAGGGAACTTATTCGAGTGTGAATTTATAGTGGGAAAGGATATTTGATTGAAAATAATATTTCAAAAAATAAAAACAATTTACTAACCTCGCATTTTGTCCATTTTTCAAATCAGGAAAAAAAGGGCAATTTTCGGCTAATAGTGTCTTTCAAATTCCCTAATCTATTAAGTAAACATCACTCTTTCGTATTTTTGCTATATTAACCTTCAATTTGTTTAAATAATATTGTTAAAAAGATGTGAAAAATTGCTATTTTTATACGGCATTTTCTCGTTCAAATTGACATAACTGTAACAACAGCAGTTACAAGCTACCAACTTAAACGTTTACATTAAAATGTTATTGACGCGATGTCTATCTATATCAATTTATTTTTTCCAATTGTCATATTTAAAGGCAGGCAATGACATAACCTGAAAAGTTGAGAGGAGGGTATTCACTTAAAAATCATATAAATTTTAATACATATATTAAACATAACCTGAAAAGTTGAGAGGAGGGTATTCAAGTAAAAATCATATAAATTTTAATACATATATTAAACATAACCTGAAAAGTTGAGAGGAGGGTATTCAAGTAAAAATCATATAAATTTTAATACATATATTAAACATAACCTGAAAAGTTGAGAGGAGGGTATTCAAGTAAAAATCATATAAATTTTAATACATATATTAAACTTTATCAATCACATACACATCAATTAATATTATCACTCACAAATTTATTAGCAAATGTAAAGAAAAAATACATCCTCGTTCTAAATCTTATTTCTATTTGATGATCAATTGTAAATTTAACAAAGTTATGTCGTCCATAACAAACGCCATTTTAAATTTGATAATTGGAAAAAATAAATTGATATAGATAGACATCGCGTCAGTAACATTTTAATGTAAACGTTTAAGTTGGTAGCTTAAAACTGGTGCTGTTAAAGTTATGTCAATTTGAAAATGAAAATGACGTATTAAAATAGACACTTTTTAAATACTTTTTAACAATGTTATTTAAAGATATTGAATGTTAATATAGCAAAAATACTTAAGAGTGATGTTTATTTAATAGATTAGGGCATTCGAAAGATACTTTTAGCCCTAATTTGTGCGTTTGTTCGTGTATTGAAAATGGACGAAATGCTAGGTTAGTTTATTTTTTTTTAATATTATTTTTCTTCCAATTTCCTTTCCCACTATAAATTCACACTCAAATAAGTTCCCTTTACGTCCTGTAAAAGTTCTATTAATTTTTATCCAGCCACTTCCAGTACCCGTATTCTCAATTCTGGCCTTTATTACAAAACAAAAATATATAGCTCCTATTTAATCACCTGTTGTAAGCGCTTGAGCCTTTTTTAAAATTATAATAAATTAATGATTCGAAAGTGTTTCCTGGTTAATTCCACTTTCTTTTACGTTTAAAAAACAACTAGCTGAGTTATAACGAATATAACTTCAACAACAAAACGTCAAATGATAGATAAAGTCTACTAGATTTTCCTATTCTCAATAAATTCAACTTATACCTCTTATTATCCCAGAGAAGTTAGTTACCTCCAGTTACTTACTTTTTGTCAGTATGAATCGAGCTCGGATCGAAAAAACGCCATTGATGTTATCGACTAGACGCCAGGGTTTGAACCTGTTTCTTTAGATCCCTAGTCTAGTAACATACCCACTTAATCAATAAAACCCTTATTGTAGTTTGATTCATATTGCAGTAATATTATGCACATATACAAAATATGAAGAGATTTTACGTACTCAAGTATGTTTCAAATTACTTTGGAAACAGGTAGATTATTATTAAATTACGAAGGTTACAGAGCAACATGATTTCAATATTTTATATTCGTTATTTCTCGTAACAAAAAAAAACATTCACGTAAAACACATGAAATAGCTGATTTAGGTAAGTTCTAAAAGTTTATAAGCAGCTGATTTTATACTTAAATATATATAGGAATTATTGATCTTAGAATAAAATCATGTTATACTTTTTATCGTATCATCAACTATTATGCCATCTTTATGTGAAACATTTATTGATAATTATTAGGAACATAATATTACAATATCTTAATAATACTTTAGTTACTCATCTCATAATACGTTAGTAATGAACTAATAACACGTTAGATACAAAACCTTAATACGTCAAATTGTACATTACTTGTGAACATGAATTTCTATATTTTGACAGTTCTCAATTTTGAAAGATATGTCTTTCATATCTGTCTTAAATCCGCTATCTTCTGCAGCTTCACAACCTTTTTTTTTTCGGATGATTCAACACACATGATGTTCAAGCCGCTTACGTCCTCCAAATTATCATTTTTACGCGAAAACTCAATTGATTGTTCAGAGTTTGACACGCTGTTTATTAAAACCTTTCCCATCTGAATCTTCTGCGCAATTGCAGTTTTCTTCGTTACGTTTTCTTCTAAATACCCCCTAGCAACCTTGCTCGACTCCCACCCACCCAGCTCTTGCAGATCTAAGATGTCTCTGCCGGCGTTAACCAGAAAACTTGCTGAAGATCTTCTAATACAATGACCAGTATACAAAGGTGGATTTTCTAGTTTTAGGTATGTAGCGATTTCTTCAGGTATTTTAGAAAAGAAATGAATACCACAAGGCTGAATTGTACACCTTCCATTTCTGTACGATATAAACCGTCTCTTATGCGTAACATGACGCGGTCGCAATGCTACATATTTTTTAAATAAAAGTACGGAATTAATGTCACCGTCAGGTACAAGGACAAAAAATCTTTTTTTGTGAGTTTTTGTGTCAGGAATGGTAACAACTACCTTAGTCTCTAAAACCTAAACATCGTCCGTAGACATTCTCGCTAATTCAATGGTTCTACAAGCCCCTCCTAGACCAATCAAAAAAGCTACTTTTATCATCAAAAATACCTCGTCTGGTGCTGTACGCATAAATTCATCAACTTGCTCTCTAGTGAGTATTTTGGATTTTTTAACTCGATATGCAACATTCTTTTTCTTGATAAATCTTATCAAAGCACCATACTTATCAATTTCTACTCTTTCTTTTAATTCCAAGCAAGCTCGCAACATGGAATATTTTGGCCACAAACATGAAGGAGCGTAGTAATTTGACAGCGACACGAAATAAGCGAGCAGCACTGTGTCCCCAGCACCTTGAACATGTTCTTCATCTCGCCATTTACAAAACAGACGATATTCGTTTTCGTAATGCAGTTTTGACTTCGCTGGCAACAAATCTAATTTTGCACTATTTGCAGCCTCTACAATATTTGCGGGAACATCAAATTCTTCCATGATTTATTAATTTATTTCAAAAACGTGCAAGCTTTGACGTAAGTATTTTGTATGACAGACAAATTGTTGATTTTGTTTTAATCTTGATATCGTAGATGATACGATAAAGCTTTAAATATAAACTCGAACATCAGCGATTTAAACCCTCTCGGACGTTATGACGTGACTCGGCTAGCGCCTCGTCACCTGGAAGCGTCCTCGAGTATTATAAATCGCTTAATGTTCTCGTTATATTAATAGCTATTAAAACATCCACATCTATTACGAATGTAAACATACGCTGTAGCGTATATGTGTGTGTGTGTGTGTAACATCAAATGAGATATTTATTATTTATACACATTCTGAATATTTTAAATTCATAGACGGTACATAATATATAATAATTTTCAGTGTGTTATTAATTTATATATAATTACATCTTTTGATTCTTCATAAGTTGTCTCTTCATTTCAAGGACAACGTGTATAAAATAATATTTAATCTATAGTTTACGTTGTGGCAGTATGTATACCATCTCTTTCAAAACTGTAATTTTAAATAATTCCTATTAGTGAAAATACCTTTTCGTTGATTAGTCTACTTTCATACGAGGTGCATTCAAGTTCTAAGGCCTCCGATTTTTTTTCTCCAGACTGGAAAGAGATAGAAGCATGTGCATTGTTTTAAAATGAGCGTGCGTTCGTTGTCAATACGTCACAGAGATGGCAGCACTGTACGGCAGATGGAATTGTAGCGGCAGCGTCGAGAATGAGAACTGTTTTAGATACTTAAAATGGCTACGTTTTCCTTACTTGAACAGCGTGCAATCATTCGTTTTCTGAATTTGCGTGGTGTGACACCAATTGAAATTCATCGACAGTTGAAGGAGACATGTGGTGATGGAGTTATGGAGGTGTCGAAAGTGCGTTCGTGGGTGCGACAGTTTAATGAAGGCTGACATGATCGAGAAAGTGGAGAGACTTGTTTTGGGGATCGCCGAATGACAGTTGAACAGATCGCATCCAGTGTTAGCATTTCCGTGGGTTCTGTGCACACAATCCTGCACGACGACCTGAAAATGCGAAAAGTGTCCTCCAGGTGGATGCCACGAATGCTGACGGCCGACCACAAGGCTGCTCGTGTGGCATGTTGCCAAGCAATGTTGACGCGCAACGAAGGCATGAATGGGACTTTCTTTTCGTCAATTGTGACAATGGATGAGACGTGGATGCAATTTTTCAATCCAGAAACAAAGCGCCAGTCAGTTCAATGGAAGCACACAGATTCACCGCCACCAAAAGAATTTCGGGTAACCGCCAGTGCTTAAAAAATGATGGTGTCCATGTTCTGGGACAGTGAGGGCGTAATCCTTACCCATTGTGTTCCAAAGGGCACTACGGTGACAGGTGCATCCTACGAAAATGTTTTGAAGAACAAGTTCCTTCCTGCACTGCAACAAAAACGTCCGGGAAAGGCTGCGCGTGTGCTGTTTCGCCAAGACAACGCACCCGCACATCGGGCTAACGTTACGCAACAGTTTCTTCGTGAAAGCAACTTTGAAGTGATGTTTCATGCTCCCTACTCACCTGACCTGGCTCCTAGTGACTTTTGGCTGTTTCCAGCAATGAAAGGCACTGTCCGTGGCCGCAAATTCGCCAGCCGTGCTGGTATTGCTTCAGCGATTTTCCAGTGGTCGAAACAGACTCCTAAAGAAGCCTTCGCCGCGGCCATGGAATCATGGCGTCGACGTTGTGAAAAATGTATACGTCTGCAGGGAGATTACGTCGAGAAGTAACACCAGTTTCATAGTTTTCGGGTGAGTAGTTAGTTAGAAAAAAAATCGGAGGCCTTAGAACTTGAATGCACCTCGTATTATATTATTCTTAAAATAAAAGTTACACCATATTTCTATATAGGGTGTGTAGAAATTAGCGGACAATCTACACGTGGCGTCTTTCCTTTTGTTATTCTTAGATATACTCATAATAAATAAACTTCCAACGGTTGATAATAACTTTACACGAGTTCGCCAAAGTTTCGAATTTTTAATACCAAAAATGCAATTTTTCCTTATTATTCTGTTGTAAGCTGTAAATTATTATAATTTGAAACGTTCATTGAAAATGATCCTTCTAATAAATTTAATAATATTTTTCTACAATATTTTGATGTGATATCAATGTAAAAATTTGTAAATACATGCATGATTGTTTCTAATAGGATGCAGGCAGATAGACGAATAAGTATAGTTGTCAATATTGTGACTGACACATGTCATTGTTACGTATTAATTTAAAAGTTGTTAAATTTTTACATTGTTTTTTTTTTGTTATAATATTATCATAAAATACAATTTACATTTAATGTGTATGCAGATATGTATGTTTTTTTTATTTTTGCGAAGGTAACGCATATAATGCACAAATTGAATATTAAGCACGCTATACTAACCGCAGAATGCCGTCCGCTAAAACACGTTTATATTATGATTAAATAAGTTTACGGGAAACTGGTACGCTTGCTCCTAAACATGCTGGAGCAAGTAGAATCTGTAGTAGATGCACTATTCATTTGCAGGAGCAAATATTGGAACTAGTAGAACACTAGCCGATCTGTAGTACTAGAGAAACCGTACGACAGTTAAATATTTCAAGTAATAAAACTGTTCATACTGTTTTAAAAGAAAATCCCTTATTATTTTACAAAAGTGCAACCACTGTATGATAATGACAATTTAAGAAGAAATAATTTTTGCAACCAATTTGTAATTATTTTGTCCAATTTTGATCAGAAAGTGTTGTGGACTGATGAATCTATTTTTACGAGATACGGAACATTGAATAGCCACAATATGCATTACTGGGCGGACGAAAATCCAAAGGTCGTTAGAGGTAAAGGTCATCAACGTAGATTTGCACTGAATGTTTGGATAGGGATTATTAACCGGAGAGTGATTGGACCATTCTATCTTTCAAAACGAATAAATGCGAAAAATTTTCTAGAATTCCTTGAAAATTTGTTTGGTGAATTTCCATTAGCTGTCGTTCGGGACGTAATATTTATGTTGGATGGGCTTCAGTTTATAATGCACGCATTGTAAGGAAGTGGCTTAATATTAACTTGCTATAAAGATGGATTGGTCGTAATAGCCAACTACCGCCGTGGCCACCAAGTTCACCAGATCTTAATCTCATTGCCTTTTTTGTATGGGGTTTCATTAAGTATCATATTTATGTCACGCAACCTGCAGAGGTCATCGATTTGAGAAACATAATAGACGCAGCGGTACAGTTAATCACGCCAGATTTACTATAAAAGGCACCTATACGTGTTACATAATGCTTAGCAGCAGATGGTTTTCACTTACAACATTTATTATAATTTAGTTAGTTTTCAGTTTGTATACAATACAGTAGCGTTACAATAAAACAATAATCGGCAATATTAACAAAGTAAACTGACTACTGTTGACATTTAGGTTTATGTTGCTATGGTTATATTGTCATTGAATTGCGCCATTCATTACTATATTATTATATTTATTATTATGAGTTTATGAAACGTTGCCAAATCAACAGTTTTTAAAAATTTGCATTTTACATTTAAAAAATGGCTTAGAATAGTATAAGGAAACACTCCACGTGTAGATTATCCACCAATTTTTACACACCCTGTATTAAATTAAAATATGAATTTGTATATTTAATTAACATTAATCAAGATTGAATATGCAACACCAATACAAACATTTAAAACTAAGTAGTATAATGTTATTATAATTGTTTTTCTGTCGATGACTTAAGTTTTTTTTTTTAATAGTTTAGATTAAAAGCCGGAATTAAGAAAATGTTAAAGCGTTAAATCAAAACTAGAGCATATTTTAATTAAAATTAATACTTTAGAGCTCGAAACAAATTAAGATTAGTTCACGTAAGCAAAATGCATGGTAACAATGTGGTTGTTTAATTTAGAAGGATTTATTACTTGCTTGCCAACTAAAAACAACAACAAATCCCTAACACCTGCTAGTATTCTAACAGCATTCTTCTCACAGAAAATCTTTTAATAGATTATTATTTTTGGAACACTTAATTATAACTCTTTATTTTAACAGCACTGCGTCATATTAATTAAAGTAAGTTATTATCATTACTAACTTTTAACATTTGGCAATGGAACTTTCCGACATTAATAAATTTATTATATATAAAATCGTCAATAAATTGAATATAAGAGCAAAATAACAAAAAACCTCGATCACGCTTAGTACTTTAATTTGGGGGAATTAATTTGGCCTTCGCTTTATTTTATTATACGTTTATTATTATCATTTAAAAATATAGTTATTTATAGTAACTGTGTTCTAGGTTGCTTACTATAAACAACAACAGTTTTAAAAGATATTAAAAATCGTTGAGGAATAATATTTACTTACGAACTTACTTAGAACCGTGACAAAGAAAAGAGCTTTTAGAAAAAGCACATTCCTAAAATATTTGGTCCACGAAGTAAAACCTATTGATATGAATGCCGACAAACGCAATTCTTGAATGGGCTAAAACCAAGACAATAGTCAAACAATACCCCAAGTTCTTTAATTATATGGTTAGTAGCAAATATTGATTATTCATAAAATGAGTTAAGTTATATTACAACAATGAATTATTAGTACAATTAGAAATTTAAGTTTAAGTCATTCGCATTACACCATCTTACGAGAACATTGTAAAATTCTCACTATTGGATACTGTAAATAGTAGAGAAGACTTTCACATCAGCATGGGCAAGAGAGTGACACGATGAGGATGTGAAGAGGTCGTTAACAAAAAGGACGAAGAGCAAATATCTGAGGTTAGATCCTTACGGAACATGGGCTGCAGATGTTTACTCATAGGTTTAGAACGCTATGGAAGACGTATTTCATTCTATTGATCAGACATATGATTTATAAGCCAAAGACTATAGACAAATGAGCTTAATTTATTTAGTAACATTTTATGAATAATAGTGTCAAATCTACTCGAGAAGTCAGTGTAAATTATGTGACATGGGCGTTCGTATTAAGTACTTGCTAATAAATTGTACTGCAAAAAATACCGCAAGGTTAGTAACCGTAGAGCTGCTAGATAAAGATCCATGCTGGCAAGAAGAAATAATAATAATAAGAAATCTAGTGTGAGCAAAATTTTAGAGAATTGCAATTGGTCTATAGTTATTCTAATCTGAAATGTTGTCTTCCTTAAAAGTACCTACACATAATTCAAGCCCGCTTCCAGAAAGAGTGGAGAAGTGTAGTAGACCAAAATAGGTAAGTTGATAATGGTGAGTAAGGGTTTAGTCAAGACAACTCTAACCAGAAAACAAGAAATCGTCACTAACTGCTAGTTTTTCAACAAAGGTGGTCATAATTTTGATAAGCTCTTCTTCAGTTAGAAAAGCTTAAAGTTAGAGAAGGATATGGTGTAGGAGTAGAAATCGCATTACCAGAATCCCCGCTATCAGTAAGAATGAAGGTAACAGGTAAATGCTATGCCAAAGCATTAACAATATATTGCGGTGATGTCAATGCTGTCTTATCATGATGCAATATTCCAGGAATACTGGTGATACCCTTTCTGGAAAGTATGAAATTAGAAACCTCTCAAAGATTATTTTGAATAGAAATTTCTACATTGGATATATAAGAGTTACAAACAGAAGCGATTTTATTTTTAACAAAGTTTAAGATCCATCTTATTTCTGGAGAGGGGGCTAGTGACAAACATGGAAGTTTTTGCCTGTAAAAAGCTACACTCAATGGTGCTTTTCTGAAAACTTCTTTAAAAGCGTGTACAAGTCTATAAACTTCCGGAAGGTCTCTGATATATCGCTAAGAAATAAGTAATTAAACTTCTAGTTTCAAAAATTCTTTTATTGTAAATACCACTACAATATAGTTTCTCCATACAATGGCTTCATCAGGCGGATGAAATACTGAATATGTACAATACAAGTTTGAATATTTATGTGAAAATTATTGGGGAAATGGTGGTGGAAAAATTTTTACAATCTTAAATTTAATAGAGGGGAGTTGTTTAAATCTAGTTGGTCATTTAAAGCTAATCCTAAACTATTGTATCTATTAATTTCTAAGTTTTCTAACAGGCTAAGTTTTTTACTTTTTTCTTGAATGTGTAAAATTTTGAAATCTATATTAAAAATATGATTGATATCTATACAATGACTTGCGAAAGTTGAATCTGTTTTCTTTTCTTTATGGCTTTTCTCGTGTTCTTTCATCCTAATTTTAAAATGTCCTCCCCGTTTGTCCTATGTATACCTTATTACAATCTTCGCATGTTAACTTATATACACCAGAGTTTGATTCTTTGTCTATTTTATCTTTGTTGTTCTTAATAATGTTCTGTATAGTATTGTCTGTTTTAAATGATATATGTTCGTTATTAAGTTTTTTAATGAAAGTACCAATTTTTTCCGAAATTTTTCCTAAGTAAGTGATTGAATTATAGGAATTAATTATCTTGTATTTTAATTTTGGATAAACTAAGGAAAGGGTTTTAGATTTTTGTTGGCTATTTAGGATGTTATTGACAATGTTTATAGAGTAACCATTGTTTAATGCTATTGTGTATATTCTATTTAGTTCAAGGTCGAAATTACTTTTACTCATAGGTACATGAATTAATCTATATACTATTGATTGGTATGCTGATAATTTGTGTGTTATAAGATGAAATTAATTAGCGTGTATTGTGGTATCTGTATGTGTTGATTTTATGGTTTATAGCGAACTCGTGTTTATTAGTTTTGTGTGATATGGTTTGGTTCCTGATATATTCACAAAGTCTGTGGAGAGTAATGCTGTCGAAACTGTCGATATAGACAGTTTCGTCGGCACTTATCCATAGGTACTGATTTGAAAGATGGCTTCTAATGCGTTCTACTGTTTTCGTGTAGTACTTAGAAAGATAATATTTAAGGTAAGGTAAGGTTTATTCATCAGGAACATTTCGACCAGTATTTTTGGAGAAATGTTATGAACTAGCTCATCGTACATTATTTATCTTACGAAATACAAACTAATAAATAAAATAAATTATAAAAACTCTTCCCGCTTCTATCTACGCCCACAAAGAAAGGAATTTAACTGTAAAATCGAAGTAATTGCTTCACAATTCAACGACAAAAAACAGATGTGCGGTTAACCGAATGAATAGTGCTATTCAGTAACGCGTGTTGTACTTAGCGAAGTTATAGACTATTTATATGGTCCATCGTAATTTCAGCTTCTCGTGTCTGATCCTTACTTATTACATGTTGTACCAGAGATAATGTGATATTTATTTGTAGTATCGCTTTCAAACAAATTTTTAATTACGAAAATTAGGAATATCGAGCCAAACTTTATTGCCACATGGTATATTCACATATAACTTAATATAAATGTTTTATATTTAATAAAATAAAAATGTATCTTTTAAGTTCACAATAAAAAAGGTAAGCAAAATAACATCAAATGGAACCATACACATTTTCGTAATTGTTAAGAGAGCTATAACGCAATTTAAAAAAAAGCATTAAAACACACCAACAGATATTTTATCAGTGAAACGTGGACAGAAAAAAAAAACGCCGCTGAGTAGTTACACAATTTATGGCCAAATTATACAATACAATGCGGTGAGCACAATGCACAAGATAATTTAAATTCAAGTCGTTGAATATAACAAGTGGTATGGCGAGCGTTGGTCAAAAGTCGTGTTAACAGGTATTAAAAAGGTCCTAATTTCATGCGACCGTTGTCTCTCTGTCCATCTAAACCCCTCTCTTTGTCACTAACGGCAAGACGGCCGGTATGCTTTGTAATCATAGACTCATGGACCTCACGGGATGCTTTGGTCGTACATACACAACGATCATCTTTTGATGGTGTTTAATTTTAAATAACACTGCGAACATTACCCATACTGTTTCAAATCTGCGCACAAATTTTCATTAAATGTATTAAAACTTTATGAAATTGTTATCTTCAAAGGAAATACATTATACGTGAAATGTCCTAAATGTATTTCAAAATTATGTAATAGAGAATTAAGTAATTTTAGCGTAATATGTAAATTTTAAATAAATGCCCATAACAGCATATGAAATCTGAAATTTTACCCTCTTTTACTTTATTGCGTGAATGTATGTGTTGTATGCTTTGAGCTTGTTGAAGACAATATATAAATTATAATTATAGATTACTTAACGAAATTGAAAGGTTCTATAATTAGAATTACGGAAATAGGTATTCGTTATCAGTGAAAATTAATTAGAGCCTGTACAAAACCGAAATGCCCACAAAATATGGCATTACCTGAAAATATCCAATTCATGGCACATTCTTAAAAACGCTTAAATGGGGAAAGATGCGCAGTTTTACGAGTTTGATTTAAAACTTCTTTTGTTTCTCCGATAACTTTCATGGCTTATTAGATATTCAAAAAAAACTAAATTTTACGATTTTCTTTAAACATGCTTAGCATCGTTAATAGTAATTTTAGAGAAAAAGTGTTCAGACAAAAGTTTTAGATAATGTTACGCCAAATAAAACTGTGTAGCTAATATTTTTTTTTCGTTCACCATTATCGAGTTATGACACAAACATGTTTTTTTTTAATGGAAACAATAGTTGGTTTTGACATCATTAAAAATCTTATTTTTTGCTGATTACAATGATATAAGGTTTGATATGGTTATTTTAAAAAATAAAGAGGTTATAGACATTTTTATGGTTTTTATGGAAAACAATTGAATTTCGAAGTGATAAAATACAAACCAAACGAAAACTTATTTTGAAATCTTATGTAGTAATAAAATGAAAACTATAAGAACTTTTATTAAGGGCACACAACATTATTAATGTTCAAAGATACCTCCATTATTATTAATACACAAATTGCATCTCTTCACAACATAATTTGTAGCATTGCGGACTTTACGCCTATCGATGTTATTAAAAGCAACTAAGACAGCTTCTCTTAAATCGTCGATTGTTTCATATGTTCTTTTGTATACTGTGTCCTTTAGTACACCCCACAAGAAAAAATCCAAAACTGATAAATCAGGGGATCTAGCCGGCCATTCAATGGGTGCATTACGTCCTGTCCATTGATTAGGGAAGTTCAAATTTAAATAATTTATAACATTCAGTTGATTGTGCGGAGGCGCTCCGTCATGTTGAAACCATTGCAGCATTGCTCGGGTTCTTAAATTTAAATTATCTAACATTTCCTCGAAATCTTGTTGTAAAAAATTAAGATAACGATTGCCAGTTAGTGATCCATCAAAAATAAAAGGAGGAAGAACAGTTGATTCTATAACACCACACCAAACATTAAACCCAAATTTAATTTGTGGTCTCCTATGTTCAACGTGAAGTGGATTTGTTTGAGACCATATGTGCTCATTGTGCCTATTAAACATTCCACAATTTGTGAAACGAGATTCATCAGTCCATAATATTTTCATTGAAAAGTGTGGATCGTTTTGACACTGATCTTTAAACCATCTACAAAAAGCTATTCGTCTGATGTTATCACCTTCATGTAAAGTTTGTGATACTGATAATTTGTATGGACGAAATTTATGCTTCTTCAACACTCTGACAATAGTACGTTGAGAGGAGGCCATTTCTGTTGAAATTTGTGGGGTCGATGTAGATGGATTCTGAGCGACACTTGCTAATATGTTTATATCTCTATCTTCATCCATCCCATTTTTTTATTTTGGTTTAACGAACGAACCATAATCTGCTAAATTATTCCATAATCTCTTAAAAGTAGGTAGCGACGGCTGACGTCGATCAAAATAATTTTCAAAATAAACTTCAGCAGCTCTAGTTGAATTTTTCTGGCACTGAATGTAACATTCAACCATATCACGCTTTTCTACGTTAGAAAACTCCATAGCCAATGCAAACTTAAGATTAACGGCCGTTTGCACCGCTTTAGTTAAGTTACAATTAAACTAATTATTAGTTAATTGTCAATGTTTAATAATTAACTTGACTTAAAAGTAAAAATTAACAGCTCTCACGTCTGTGACTCAACGTGAAAGCAATGTTAGTATATTTATCTCGACTACTCCAACGAACACTATTGTAACTCAGATGTTTCGTTTTTTGAATTACAAAACACCAAACATTTTTTTTTTTTAATTTTTATCGTATAAAGTGAACAATCATAGAAATGTGTATATCCCCTTTATTTTTTAAAATAACCATATATCATTGTAATCAGCAAAAAACTATCTTTTTAATGATGTCAAAACCAACTATGGTTTCCATTTAAAAAAACATAAGTTTGTGTCATAACTCGATAATGGTGAACGAAAAAAAAATATTAGCTACACAGTTTTATTTGGCGTAAAATTGTCTAAAACTTTTGTCTGAACACTTTTTCTCTAAAATTACTATTAACGATGCTAAGCATGTTTAAAAAAATCGTAAAATTTAGTTTTCTTTGAATATCTAATAAGCCATGAAAGTTATCGGAGAAACAAAAGCAGTTTTAAATCAAACTCGTAAATCTGCGCATCTTTCCCCATTTAAGCGTTTTTCTATCTCCAGTAGTTTCTGAGATCCCAATGTTAAACATTCAAAAAAACTCATCCTGTATAAAAACAGGACACGTTCTCATATAGCTGTTATATTTAACATATTCAAAGAAACAGAATTATTCTTTAATACTAATTTATTATAAACACTATAACAAAAACTTATTGTTGAAGTGAGAAAATCACACTTTTATTCATATTTAGGATTAGTCTACAGTCCCCGAAGTATTTTCTCAGCACGGACAGGTCCTCTAAGAGTATGTTATTAGTTCCTTCTATGGTTTTACTACAGGATGCAAGAGCCAGATCATCGCCATATCCAAACTTTTTTAACTTTGTGTACTAGATTAACATGTGCTCCAAATATGATTTGTGGGTTAAAAGTAACTCTTAGATACTCAGTTCTTAATAGCTGTGTGCTAGGCGAAATTTTGTGACCAACCCTATAAGAACTTTTTTTTATATATGTAATAATACAGAAATATCGACAATTAATTGTAATTGAAATACGTCACACTAATCCTTAATAAAATCTAGAATCTTTTGCGAATTTGGAAAGGTATCAATTGTGTAAATTTCATAATAGATCCTTATATCATTAACAGAATCTAAAATAAGATAATTTTTCTTGTTGGGAAAAGGATGTTTATTCGCCATCTAAAGACCAACAGACTAAATAACATTAAAAACAATGATAAATTATGAAATTTAGACCAAAATACTGTCTCATAGAATAACCAAAATGGTGATGTGAGAAATAGATTAATCATGTGTACTGCATTGCAAGTGCTTGAAAAATAATTTTTAGTGTAAATAGTTTATGTTCAATCTAAATTTACAAGTAGAGCACCATTGGAAGATAATGTTGAAATTCCGTTGCAACTGTAACACATCATCCCAAGTTCTGATTGATGAATATACATACTTTTATATCATCTGCATAGGCAAGGCAAATACGATAATAGATCATTTAGAAACAATATAAATAGGAGAGGACCTAAATGTGAAGCTTGTGGGATTCAAGATAGAAGAGAGAACTCAAATTATTTATAGCTGTCATAAAAAAACTAAATGAAATCTACTATCTATCTAAGACTGTTGAAGAAGTGATAGAAAAGGACTTAATCCAAACGCAAACAACTTAGTAAGTAAAATTCCATGATCAATTACATCATAGGTACTAACTAAATACAGTAAAAGCAGTGTTAACGGCCATCTCTCTAAAGTGGCCAGCCGAGGTAACGTTTACCCGAACCGACTATAAGGAAATTCACATATACGAGCACCCGTTATTTAGGTCGTTTAGTAATGGGGCCCATTACTAAACGACCTCCGCCAAATAAACCCAAATTTTTAAGGCCTGTCTTCACAGAAATTTACCTGGCGATTCCGGCCGGACTATTTATGATGTAACTTTATTGATGAAAATATCCAATTTTATTTCGCATTTGTGTAACTGCCCATAATTATATTCCTAGTATGTACACATAATTAAATTAAACACGTGGAAATGAATGCGATCTCAATCCCAAACACGCGCCCAAAGCAAATTGTCGGCTCAATACATGCGTGTTCATGTTTGATCAAACAGAGATTTCTACAAGTTTGCACCTGATGTGGCCTTTCAGTTACTTGGTTAATTTAAAATTCTCTCGGTATGCGAAAAGTTCTTTCGGTTACTAGATTAGTTTAAAGTTGTCTTTGTATTCGAAAGGTTTTTAATTAAGTATGTCGCTAAAAAGAAAACGTTTGTCGCTAAAAGATAAAATAAATATAATCGCGGAAAGTGAAAAGTATGGGTTAAGTTCGCGAAACTTGGCCGAAAAATATGGGGTTAGAAAATCACAAATTAAAGATATTGTGAGAAATAAAGGTGAATTGATAAATACTTGGAGCAAAAATGAAAATTTCTGATTTCGTAAGGATTGGCAGTGGATTAAGTCGTCTAAAATTGGTTTTGCAAAGCCAGAAATAAAGCAATTTCAATATCTGCTACTTAAACACAAAGCACTGGAGGCAGCAAGCAGTTTAAAAATTGAAAATTTCGCAGCATCAAATGGATGGTTGGAAAAGTTTCTGCCGGCGACAGAGTATAACTTCTAAACCAATTTGCGTTAAATTGTACGATTTAGAGGACTGGAAAACCAAGTTACCATTAATTTTAAATAAGTATTCTTCTATCAGGTCTTTATTACCGCGCCATGCTAAATAAGACATTTGAAATGAAAATTGTACAGGAAAGAAGTGCGCAAATATTTATAATTGGGGATGGCAAAAATCCTCGCTGTTTTAAGGGTAATCATGTTGACAAATTGCCCTTATAATGGATTTCTATCAAAAAGACTTGGATGACAACAAAAATTAGGACAAGATGGCTGCATAAATTTGACAATAAAATGAAAAAATCAAATAGAAAATTGCTTCTTGTCTTGGATAATGCCGCGTCACATTCTAAAGTTCACTAGAAAATGTTACACTAGTCTTCTTGCCGCCAAATAGCACTTTGCATTGTCAGCCCTTAGATCAAGGAATAATTCAGAATTTCATTTTTTAATTAAAAACTTCTAAGGTTTATTGACATTGAATGTGATTTCGAAAATTCTGAAAAAAACATAAATTTAGCCATTATACTTATACGGATTACGGCTGCTTGGAAAAAGGTATCTCCTGCTGCACTGAAGAAATGCTTTTCCAAGGCAGAATTCACTGATAATGTATTATCTATAATATATATCTAGTCAGTTTTACTGTCTGTAATACTTTTACAAAATCTCTTAAATACAGAAACATTGTTTTTGTAACAGTTACGATGTATGTAAAATTTCAAAAAATGAAACGTGAATTGTAAAGAAAACACGGCGTCGGACGGTGAAAAAAGCAACACTTGAAAATAAGAACGCATTTAAAATATGAAACATTATTAGAAAGAAATATTAAAGAAAACGAAAATCAGTACAAGAACGAAAGGTTTTAAATATGGAATATTATTTTCAAGAGTATTTAAACTTAAAATGTATTTGAAAAAGAATTGACGTCTCGGGGCATATACCGTGTCCCAATTTCAATGCTCACCATTGGTATCTCGGTTATTAGAAGATATAGAACAACGGTTAAATGGGGAATGTTTTGCAGAATTCAATACTCGCGGCAAATCTCATTTCAAATTTGACTTAACTTTTTAAATTTTTAAAATATTTTGAAAAATCAAAAATTTGCCGATTTCGTTATTCCTCAATAACTCGATAACGCTTAGTCTGACCTCTTTTAAAGTTTTACATTGTTCAGACACTTTTTTAAAACAAATTATTTGATACAAACAGAAACCCCCGATTGTCATTTGTTTTTAAGTTATTACCACTATCTTTTGTTTTTCATATGGCGGCCATATTGGATTTTGGGTTTGTTAGGTAGTCCTCGAAATGTGCTTTTCAACGATGTATAACATGCCTGAAAAATTTTTATTTATAAGGAAAATATTAATAAAAACGTAAATTAATCTTTAATATGAAATTAGTAGGCTGAAAAATTAAACACCAATGTCAAATGAAAGTGAAAAGATATTCTAAGTAATACTGTTATCAAACGAAACGATAAAAAAATTATAGAAATAAAAAGTAAAGATACAGAACTTAAAGTTCACATTCACTTAAAGAAATTGTTCAATATGACGACCATTCTGTTCCACACAATTTTGACACCTTGTTCGAGTAGAGTTACAAACTCTACGTAGCGTGTTTCCGTTTACTGATCGTAGCACATCTAGTACTCTTTGTTCTAAAATGTCCCGAGTTTCTGGCGGTTCAAAATCAAATACTTCGTTTTTAGTCGTACCCCATAAATAAATGTCAAGCGGGGTAAGGTCGGGTGATCTCGCAGGCCATTGCACGGGTTCATTATTTGAAATCACTCTCTCATTAAAATTTTCTCTCAAAAAATGTTGCACGTTACGAGTGTTATGGGCCGGGCAATCATCTTGCTGGAACCAGATGTTTTGCATGTTCTCGGGATTAATAATTTGCCTCAAAGCAGGCATTATCTCGTTTGTTAGTAGCTCCAAATATCTGTTACCAGTTAAATTGTAATCAAAGATGAAAGGACCTATTAACTGATTATCTAAAACGAAATAAAGAGTTTAAAAAACAAAAAAAATGTAAACAAAATGTCATACCAATTAAACCGCACCAGACATTAAAACCAAATCGAACTTGAAATCTTCTTTGATTTACCAAATGTGGATTTTCAGTAGACCAATGATGATAGTTATTCCTATTGAACACTCCACAATTGGTAAATCGTGTTTCATCTGTCCATAGTATTTTCCTAGGAAAATTAGAGTCATATTCACATTTTTGAAGGTACCACCTGCTAAACTGTAATCGTCGGAGATTGTCATTATCACTTAAACCTTGTACAATTGTTGGTTTGTAAGGGTGATACTTGTTTTTCGTCAAGGTTCTGTGAACAGTAGATTTTGAAATCCCTGTTTCTCGTGTCACACGACGAACTGATGTGCTGGGATTGTTCCTAACGTTCTTCAAAATATTATTTAGACGTGTATCAGCATCATTAACTTCATAGTTAGCTCGTTTTTGTTCGAAGCTTCCAAAGTTTTTTAATTTGCTAACTAGTCTTCTAAAAATTGTCCTGTGTGGCTGTTGTCTTTCTGGAAAACGCTCTGCATAACTCGTGCACGCATTTTTAGTGTTTCTATTTGCTTTGAAATACACTTCCAACATATCAACTTTTTCTTCGTTTGAATATGTATGTGCCATTATCAATACTTATAAATCTTAATACTTGACAATAATTACTTATCACTAACTACAAGTAGTTTTAATTAACTTATCTCTGCAGCACTAATTGTACTTTGACAGGTTATCGTTTTGTTTCATTTTCAGAATACATTTGTCATTGACGTTTGACGGAACATAATGCCTTTGCTAATGATACACGCTCAGAGGTTAGAATTATCTGACATTTGATGTAAAACCAAATACAAATCTACCCACTACTTTTAATCCTGCGCGAACTTACCCCTCCTCGCGCCAACTTAATTGGCATTTGGGATACTTAGAATATCTTTTCACTTTCATTTGACATTGGTGTTTAATTTTTCAGCCTACTAATTTCATATTAAAGATTAATTTACGTTTTTATTAATATTTTCCTTATAAATAAAAATTTTTCAGGCATGTTATACATTGTTGAAAAGCACATTTTGAGGACTACCTAACAAACCCAAAATCCAATATGGCCGCCATATGAAAAACAAAAGATAGTGGTAATAACTTAAAAACAAATGACAATTGGGGGTTTCTGTTTGTATCAAATAATTTGTTTTAAAAAAGTGTCTGAACAATGTAAAACTTTAAAAGAGGTCAGACTAAGCGTTATCAAGTTATTGAGGAATAACGAATTCGGCAAATTTTTGATTTTTCAAAATATTTTAAAAATTTAAAAAGTTAGATCAAATTTGAAATGAGATTTGCCGCGAGTATTGAATTCTGCAAAACATTCCCCATTTAACCGTTGTTCTATATCTTCTAATAACCGAGATACCAATGGTGAGCATCGAAATTGGGACACACGGTATAAAGAAAATTTCTCAAGGAGAGAGACACTGATCGAAATAACGTTTTCAAGCGGTGGTCAAATAAAATTTTGGTTTTGTAAATTGTATTGAATTTAATTCATAGAATTTTTATATTTTTAATTTAAAGAAAATTATTACTTTAGTTTGTTTAATATAATAATAATTACGACTCAAGACTTTGAAGTGCGAAAATCAAATTTATGAGTTTGTTTGTTTTATGTGGACATTTTATTTGATCGTGTGTAATTTAAATTTCTGTATTAAAGCAGATAAAAAAATAGAAGACAGGTGTCTTTAACTTGTAAGTAGGGAAAACAATCTCACGAACATTTAAAGATCAATTAAAGAATTTCGAATTCTAAACCCAGATTTAGAATTTGAAATTTTAAACTCTTGTTAAATTATATGAAATACAAATTAAATTATATCGTGTGTTATCGACGATTTTATGTAGCAGGGTAAAGTCTCACCACTTAGATATGAAATAACACATTTTTCCTTTGTAATATTATCAACGTTTAATACTATTAAATCCACAAACTTTACAAAATATTCATTTTTACATAGAAACACTGTTTCATGCTTTAGCATCTTGTAACGTGTAATAACTCACTGGTCTAAAGTAATACATAGGTGTGTTTTTGAAATATTAATATTGGAATCTAAATATTCAAAGTTGTATTGATATATCTATATAAATGTGAATATTATCTGACTAGATATAAGATTTCTACTATGTTTTACTAATAATTGACGTTATTTAATATAATTGATAGAGACCGGACACATCGGGCTGAAATGACGTCATTACGACGGACGATATAAATAGTCTACAACATCTGCAAGTACATCACGCAGTTATTGAATAGCACTATTCATTCAGTTAACCGCACACAAAAAAATAGATGTGCAATTAACCGAATGAATAGTGCTATTCAACAACTGCCTGATGTACTTATAGATATAAACTATTAATATCGTCCGTGGTAATGACATCCATTTCAGCTCGATGTGGCAGGTCTCTAATAATTGAATATTAATGTATGTTTTGACAAAGTGTGTATAATAAATGTATTAAACTAAACATGCTATTGTGTTATTTCTCTCCTTATTTCATTATATGCTAGGCCTATTTGCATGTAAAACAAAAACCCAGAGAGCAATTCTAAGAGTCTAAAACAAGATATGTGTCTATGATGACTCATGTTTAATAATTAACGATTCATATTTAATTGGTGCGCATTTTGAAAATCAAAGTACACAGAAATATGTTTTTACTGTAGCCATAAGATTTGTCACTGTGGATCTACCTCGCATAAAACCATGCTGAAATGGAGAAATGTAGGATTTGATGTTATTGTACAGACAGGAACAAATTACACTTTCAAATACTTTAGAAAAATTGTTATCAATATAAATATTATCACCTTTTTTAAATGCTGGATTTATACTCGCTCGCTTCTAGATGGCGGAGGAGGTAGCAGTTCGAATTGCCATGTCATGTATTGGTATTATAAGTTTTGGAAATATACAATGCTGGATAAAATTTGCAATATAATATATACATATTATACATTGCCTATTACATTATAGAGAGCGAACGATGTTTTTCAACATTAAAAGAACATATTTTTACGCAATGTCAGAGGTCAAGAAAGACTGTCTGGCTTTGGCAATGTTAAGTATAGCAAAATCGTTAATAAATATCTAGGTAAAAGAATGCGTCACAAATTATTTTGCAGATGCCAAAGAGAGAAGAATTAAAATATTTAATCAGTAATTGCAATACATTTATTAAAATACTCTTTTTTAACTTTTTTAATTAATAATAGCTTTTATCTAAAGCTTCATATAAATTTGACCAGAAATTGCTACTGAAAACCAACAGCGAAAGAAAACATGCTGTTGAAGATATTATAATTTATTTTAATAGTTAATACTGGTAGCCGTAACTTTGTGGTAATTCATTTTGAAAATAATAAAATAAAATAAAACAATAGGCAGTTTGATAATGACATTGTATGTCGAAACCGCGGTCACGATTATATGTGAATAAAGTGGTATATATAACAAAGTTATTGTTTTATTTTATTTTATTATTTTTATAGTGCTTGTGCTTCCCTAAATTAAATACGATATATGTTATGAATATAATTCAACCGTAAAACTGTATACCAGAACAATTGTGATACATTGATTTAATATGCAAGTACATCTAGTAATTCGACTGTAAAAGGTAAGAGCTTGTAATGTTAGTAATGTATATGCGTTATGTATACAAGAAGCATAGTGTTATAGATACGTTGAAACTTTTTCAAGTTTAATGAATACAAAAAACTTTCTACTTGCTCAGATACGTATCAAACTTGTCTGTATATTCATAGGGCTTTCCTTTCTAGCTCAAGTTAAAAAAGATACATTATTATTGATGTCGTCCTACATATTTAGAAATTATTTAAAAAATGACAGCGAAGTACATAAATAGAATAAAGCAGAACATATTCCTACTAAATTTAAATTACCATTTGAAGGTTCGAAATGTGGAATAAGCATCTTGTTTCACAGATGCGTTAATAATTGGTACTACACTGGATAATATAGTCTGGCGGTTATGACTGTATGCAAAACAACCCAAACGACAAAACATAAACGATCAGGTTTTGGCTCATGTGAGTACACGAACACAATGGTTTCCCTGACTATAAAATTAAATAGCTGTTGGTGTTTATCCAGTAATCATAGTCTTTTATGTTCGGCTATAAATACATAATGAGCTATGACTGTGTGGTCGATTCTGACACAATACTGAATTATTTGTTAAATGAATAATATTGGAACACTGCGCATGTTTCATTAGATGTGTATCAAGTATTAAATCTAGATGCCAAGAGAAAATACTATTTCTACAGACTTTAGTTTCAAATAAATTAACGAATACTATGTCAAGATACTAGAATAAATGATAATAGATATTTAATACTATTTAAATTTAAAAGAAATATTTAATGCCAAAATAGAAACATTACTTAGTCAGTGAGACTACAAGCCACTCCTAATAAGATCGGACCGTTAGAAAAGACAGGGTTTAAAATAAAATCTTATGATTGGTTTAAATAGAGGGCAAACTTACGCAGGCAAAATCATGTTTACTTTGTTTTGTGAATTTTTTTTTTCTGTCGGTACTACCGATTTGCATATTCTATTAATTGCTATTTGTCCTATTAATTATTAATATTCATTAAAATAGTTCATTATAAAAATAAAATACTCAACTTCTGAAGATATAGCTTGACATTAACAATGAAATAGAAATGTCTGCAGTTTTACATTCTTTAAGAAAACGAAGTTACTAAGATACTTACAATAAATTGAACGAAACATCAAAACGTACACTTAGAAGACACGTGCATTTTTCTTGAAAAATGAATTACCGTCTTAAACATAAATAACGAGCGATCAAGATAATTTGTAACCGAGTCATTCATGTATCCGAAATCGTTTGTCGTTTCTTGAACTGCACTTACATTACAGTCACATTATTACAAAGTAAAATGTCAGTCGAATATATAACTATGCGGAAAAGACATACAGACTCAAATTCATGAATGACTCGATTACAAATTATCAAGATCGATCCTTATGTGAGGTAATTTATATATTTTTAAAGTTATTATGTAAACCATTTACGAGAGTCTGATTTTTAGGTCATTAGAGGGGATGCCAGTTTATCTCCTATAAAACGAGCATCACTTTGGAAAAGCCTAAAGAAATTAGAATTAAGTGGGGAGAAACGTATAGAAAACAACATATTAATTGAATGAGAAGATATTATCTTGTGGAGACGTCGTCCTTGGACAAATGTAAGCAAGTTTAGTGCAGAAGGCAGAAAAATCTATTATTTAGATGAAACATGGATAAATGCAGGTCACACAAAAGCAAAAATGTCTAAGGATACAAAGGTGCTTAATTCAAGGCTATCATCTTCCTATTGGTTTAAACGAAAGCTACTAATTGTGCTTCATAGCGAAACTAGTTTTGTGAATAGTGGTTTGTTATTTCAATCAAAGAGAATGGGAGATTATCGTGAAAATGTGAATAGTGAGGTGTTGATCGCATGGATACGAAATATATTATCTTCTTTTGAGTCCATTTGTTTTATAGTAATGGATAATATAGGTTACCATTCTGCTAAAAGAGAAAAGTCACTTATATCATTTTGGAAAAAAGAGGCAGTTATCGAATAGTTTTTAACAAAATGAATCAGCTGTTAACAGTATGTTAAAGTTTAAGTTGCTTGAGCTTGCAGGAAACTACGCATCCTGTCATCCAGTTTTGTACGTGGTTGATGAAATAGCAAATAGCTAGAGAATGTGGTCGTAGTGTTTTATGTTTACCTGTAATCACGAATCTAAACCCCATCGAACTTGTATGGTATCACGTTAAGCATGATGCTGCACCCAGTAATAAATAATTTAAATTAGACGAAGTAAAAAATATATTGTTAGAAGGATTAGATATGGTTGATGCTGATGCATGGAAAAATAATGTCATCATAGAAGAAAACAAAATGTATGATCTAGATACGATTGTTGACAATACGCTAGAAAAATTTACTTTTATTTTAAATATTGGATCATCCTTAGAATTTTCATTAAGGTGTTGGAAAAATTAGCCATATAAGTATACTCCCCCCACCAATAACTAAAAAAATTAAACCTATTATTCCCTTTAATATGTAGTCTCTCCTATCTCTTACTATATTTAAAGATAAATAGTTAAAATCCCCCATTAATACATAGTATAGAAGACGTAATGTATAACAAACAGTTAATCCTGTAGAAATAAAAAAAATAAAATAGATATAGAGATTCAGATAAGTTATAGATACTACCTCTAAAATTAAATCCTTAGAATAAAATCCTGATAAAAAGGGTAACCCGCATAAAGATAAATTAGAAATAACAAAAAAAGCACACGTTAAAGGCAACTGAACTACCAGACCTCCTATATACCGAATATCCTGAAAATTCCCTAAGTTATGAATTATACACCCAGCACATATGAATAATAAAGCCTTAAATAAAGCATGTGTTAAGAAATGAAAAAAAGCTGATTTATATTCTCCTAATGCTAAAATAGCTATTATTAACCCTAACTGCCTTAATGTAGACAAAGCAATAATTTTTTTTAAGTCAAACTCAAAGTTAGCCCCCAGCCCCGCTATAAATATAGTTATTGTCCCAATAAATAATAATAATAACATTATTGAACTCGTTAAAGCCCTATTAAAACGAATTAACAAGTAAACCCCTGCTGTGACCAAAGTAGAAGAATGGACTAAAGAAGAAACAGGAGTTGGGGCGGCTATAGCAGCCGGTAGCCAAGAAGAAAAAGGAATTTGAGCCCTTTTCGTTATAGCTGCTAAAATTACCAACCTTACAATTACGTTTATTTCTAGTGAATTAACTATATAATCTGTATAATAAATATAATTAAACCTTCCATAATTTATTATTCAAGCAATAGCTATTAATAACGCTACATCTCCTACGCGGTTTCTCAAAGCTGTAATCATACCTGCATTATAAGATTTAATATTTTGATAATAAATTACTAAACAATAAGAAACTAAGCCTAACCCATCTCACCCTAATAAAATCCTAATAAGATTAGGTCTAATAATTAACAACATCATCGATAATACAAATATAAAAACTAGTATAATAAAACGATTCATATGAATATCTCCAGCCATATAACCCTCCCTATAATAAATAACTATCGAAGAAATAAATAAAACAAACCTCATAAATAATAAAGATATTCAATCTAATAAAATAGTTATTATAACCCTTACAGAATTTATTCTGAATAATTCAAACTCTAATATTAGCCTGTAATCCCATATTAAAACATACAAACTACTTAAAAACCTAATAACCCTAAATATCAACAATATCCTAAAATAAACTAAACAAATAGAAATTATCTGAAATACTAAAATATATCTTTGGTATCACAAACCAATATTTTTATTAAACTACTCAAATTAAAGTCAAATAATAAAATTCTCTCTTTTTAAAATTAATAAATTTAAAGGTAGCCAATGTAAAGATAGCAACAAATATTCACGAATATAGAATAAGATTCAGGTTCTGGAGTAATTTTTAATATATACAACATATTGCTGTAATAATTCAAAACATAATTTAAATTATGTTGGTGCTTTTTAATATGTATGTACTTACGGTTTTTTTTTGTAAAATAAAGATATTTTTAAATAAATACATTTTTTCTATTTTGCGTTCGAAATGAACTCATTAGGACACCCAAAACAGTATCGAAATGAGATTAATTTCAATACGCTTTTTTTTTATTTTTCAATGTTGGCGTTGTTTGAACACAGAAATAAATATCATTGCTGTCATTTGATTTTAAGAATTTAAGTATGTTCGGGAAAAATAGATTTAATTTCGTATTTTTAGTTTCATTTAGATATAAGCAAACATATTGCAATGAACTTTTCCCCGAAGAAAAATGATCATGAACAATAAGAAATTTTATTACATTTATTTAACATGCACATTTATTTAATTTTTGATTTATATTTTAAAAATGTTTATATTTTTGAATTATTGTAATGACCGGGACTGTATAGTTATTTTGTATAGGATGTAGTCCGTCTTGCGGTCTTATTTTGTAGCTTTGTCGTCGATGTCGATGTGTAACGATGTCCGATCTTTTCCGGCATATGATAGATAGAGAGATCAGGTTCGTTGCTTTGCACAGTCGGGGGTAAAAAACATTAATTTTTTACTTACATGTAGATTTGATTTAAAGTCGGTTTATTTGTTTTTGAGTGTTTTGATGAGTATTTAAATTTTCAAATACGTTTTACGAGTGGTGATGATCTCGTATTTATATTAATTAAGCAATTATACTTGATATCTCTCGTTGTAGTGTTTTCAGTAGAAAAGTGTTGCGTACGTGAGTACTTTTTTATGTTTGATTTATATAAATTTTATTTCGATATAATTTGATGATATTGGTGCTTATTTGTAATTTCGATTTATTTCTATATTAGCTTATAATATAGATAGCTAAGAAAATTACCATATTTTTTGAATGAGGGAGTTTTTTTTTGGTCAAGATATTCTAGAACATTTTAGTCAGGATTTTGGAGGGGAGATTTTTGTACTTGTGTTAAGTTCGAACAAGTAAAGTAAATTACGAGTTGACGTTTAGTCTATTTACGTTTGAAGTTAGGGGTTTAATTTAGATATATAAATTTGAGAATTTTCTTAACAATCTATTAGTTTTAAATTTTTGTCGCGATTCACAGGAGGCTTTTCTCTGTGTGCGTGTTATTTATCACACAGACTTTTTCCTCCAAGCTACTGTTTATCATGCTTTAGCTCTCTTTACATTTTGTAAAGTGTTTTTCTTTTTTTTTTTATTTTAATAAACATTGTAAAATCAAATTGAGACTTTATTTTAATGCCACTTTGAATTTTTATTTTTCCACGTTCTTGCTCGTGCGAAAGCAAGACCTGAAGCAAGAAGTTTCACAGTTCACTGCAATATGTAGGTATATTTATGTTAATGTATTCAATCCCAGTTTTAAATTGTAAATATTGTAAAGTGTATATAGAAAAGGTTCTTGGAGTTCGGATATATTTAATGTTGTCAATTATCTAAGGCCTGATCAGGTATACATTTCTTTATTCATTGTCTTGTTTTCTACGGTCATAAAAAGTATTTATTTTATTACGGGCACAACCTTCTTGTTAACCCATCAATTTAAATGTAATGTATAATAGAATAAGTTTTATTGCCATATTTCCTATTAGAGATAAAGTGTTATATTATTATAATAGGTTAAATAGTTTTGTTCGATGCGATGCTGCGAAATATTATGTTATCTCTAACGCACTTTTAGTGTATTGTATATTTATTATTTTAAGAGTTATTTTATTATTCTATAATTAAGGGTTTCCGGCGTATATTGTTTATTATAATACATTTATGGCTTGGGAAACTACAACATATACATTTCTTGGAAGAAAGGTAAAAATAGTTGTATAGAAATTTCTGTATATTCAATTTCGTTGTTTTCTCCCTATCCTGTAACTGGCGGGGACAAAACTTTCTTGCCGAAAAATAAGTAAATCAAAAAACAGTTTCAAACAAGATCTCTTAGAGCTCACTACAGTTCCAAGTACGATCTCTTCGAGTTAACTACAGCCCTAGGTTAGGTCTCAGTGATCTAAATAGGAGAAAATATTATTTATTAGCCAGTTTTCTCGGTCTTTAGTATTAAGACCTGATACTGCATTTGTATTAAGTTAACGGAACTCCAAGACTAAATTTGTAAATATATTAGTGTTATTCAAAAACTATTGCATTATTTCAACTCATACTTCGGTCGATACATACCGAACTTCCTTCAAACCAGGAGGAAAAAACAAAGTACATTTGACAGATATGATATATGTACGTACTCTTCACAAACAACGTATATTTTATACAATTGACAACAAGATATATTAGTTTCTATGTCACTCATGTTTATATCTTTAAATAGAAAATCAAATAATGTTAACGAAAATTAATAAATAATATGTAATACAATATATACTTCGCGGATAGCAAGATATAAATTTGAAATTGTCAAGTATCAATGTGACCAACTGCATGCTTTATATAAAAATAAAGCCCTGAACTTTCAAATTAAATCATTCCAATTTATTAATATAAAAAATACAAAATAGAAAAAAACTCGCTTCATAAGGCCTTTTGCCGGACTCCCTCTGTAGAAACTGTTTTCTAAACTGATCTCGTGCGGCAAAATAGTGCCTTACGAAACTTGTTTTTATAATATACTATTATAGGTTTAGAAAAATTTTTATTCAAAGCATGTGAAATAATGCCTTTGCTAAATGATTTTCTTTATCGCTCTCTATCTATACTAGGTCCTATTAAAATAACTGTGTTTTGTAATGCGATATATTTGTTCAGTGAACACAAAACTTAAGAGATAATACATCAATATTATAATAATTATAATATACATCACTTTCACTATTAATTTTTTAATTATTTTTTTTTTTGTTTCACGTCTACCCAATAGTTTTCTTCGCTAGTAAAATCGAAATAAGATGTAAATATTTCTCCTTAGGTAATTTTAACAAATTCTTCATATTATCACTATATTTACGCACAAATTTATTGTAGAAGGAATACATTAAAACAATAAATTATTAAGATATTGATTGAAAAATTTTATATCTGTCTAATACTGGTAGTAGTATATGTTGAGCACTTGTGAAATTATTACACTATTAAACTTAAATAAAACATCTTATATTTTCACAAAACAATAGTATATTTAACTATATGTACATTTCATGTGCACTGCACACATCATCAGTAGTTACTATTTAAACGTATTATTTTCGAGTACATGTATAGTAAAAATATCTATTTTGGGTAGGGGTGTAAAAAATTTTTCAATTACAAATGGTTAAAAATGCAAATAATCGCAAAGTATGGTCGTCTATTGTAAAAACTAAACTCTATTGAAATTCCAAGAAGGACAAATTTGGGAAGGACCGTTACATATAAAAAACAAGACATCTGACCGTGTTGAGTTATATTAAATAACAATATAGTAACGTGAAAAGGATCTATTAATTATTAGATATTGTTGGTATACAATTTAAAAGTTTATTATTAATAGGTGACATGTCATTGTTAAGGAGGTAATTTTTGTATTTTTTCATATGTATGGCTTCCTACATGTCTAAATTTCTGCTGTTACATTTTTTAATTAATTTTACATTATCCAAGCTGAAATTATGTCCGGTATCTAAATGATGTAGAGCTAATGCTGATTTATCTACATTGTGAAGTTTTACATGAGCTAAATGTTCTTTGAAACGGGTTTGAATATTTCTTCTTGTTTGGCCGATATATAATTTCGGGCAGGAATTACAGTTAATTCTGTAAATACCTGATTCTTTCAGTGGGTCTGTGCTAACTAACTTTGTTTGAAGGTATTGTTGTAACTTGTGAGTGTTGGAAAATGCAGGAGTTAGATTATATTTTTTAAACAATTTAGTTACGTTATTCTGCCAACTTTTGTGAAAAGTAATTTTGCAATATTTTTTGGTATTACTCTTTGTATTTGGAGTTAATCTGATTTTAAAAGTTTTTAGCTTCTTCATTTCTAGTTTGTTTTTGATTTTATCCACCAATTTTTTATCGTATCCGTTAGATTCTGCTACTTTTGTTATGTGGTCTAGTTCTTTCTTAAAATTCAATGGTGATAGAGGGATTGATAGTAATCTATTAATTAAAAAATAAAAACTACTTTCTTTATATTTGTTAAAAGTGTCTGATTGTTTATGTATTACATACATAAACAATCAGACACTTTTAACAAATATAAATATAATCTTTATATTTGTTAAAAGTGTCTGATTGTTTATGTATGTAATACATAAACAATCAGACACTTTTAACAAATATAAAGAAAGTAGTTTTTATTTTTTAATTAATAGATTACTATCAATCCCTCTATCACCATTGAATTTTAAGAAAGAACTAGACCACATAACAAAAGTAGCAGAATCTAACGGATACGATAAAAAATTGGTGGATAAAATCAAAAACAAACTAGAAATGAAGAAGCTAAAAACTTTTAAAATCAGATTAACTCCAAATACAAAGAGTAATACCAAAAAATATTGCAAAATTACTTTTCACAAAAGTTGGCAGAATAACGTAACTAAATTGTTTAAAAAATATAATCTAACTCCTGCATTTTCCAACACTCACAAGTTACAACAATACCTTCAAACAAAGTTAGTTAGCACAGACCCACTGAAAGAATCAGGTATTTACAGAATTAAATGTAATTCCTGCCCGAAATTATATATCGGCCAAACAAGAAGAAATATTCAAACCCGTTTCAAAGAACATTTAGCTCATGTAAAACTTCACAATGTAGATAAATCAGCATTAGCTCTACATCATTTAGATACCGGACATAATTTCAGCTTGGATAATGTAAAATTAATTAAAAAATGTAACAGCAGAAATTTAGACATGTAGGAAGCCATACATATGAAAAAATACAAAAATTACCTCCTTAACAATGACATGTCACCTATTAATAATAAACTTTTAAATTGTATACCAACAATATCTAATAATTAATAGATCCTTTTCACGTTACTATATTGTTATTTAATATAACTCAACACGGTCAGATGTCTTGTTTTTTATATGTAACGGTCCTTCCCAAATTTGTCCTTCTTGGAATTTCAATAGATTTTAGTTTTTACAATAGACGACCATACTTTGCGATTATTTGCATTTTTAACCATTTGTAATTGAAAAATTTTTTACACCCCTACCCAAAATAGATATTTTTACTATACATGTACTCGAAAATAATACGTTTAAATAGTAACTACTGATGATGTGTGCAGTGCACATGAAATGTACATATAGTTAAATATACTATTGTTTTGTGAAAATATAAGGTGTTTTATTTCTGTCTAATACCTTACTTTAATATATATTTGTCGCTTCCTGCTTGAATAAAATTATTAAAGAATATCTAAGCATTCTTAATAATAAATATGTAAATTAACAAAAGTAAATGTTAAAAAAAATGTATATAACCTTAATATATGAAAGCAACCATGTGTTCTATTTGTTTGAAATTTCTGTGTAAATTACACTCAGATCGCAACGCCATCTGGTCCAATCTCGTTTGGAATGGCATATAGTTTTCCAATCGCTCGATATTATTCAGTAATATTGCCGTTATAGACAAAATAAACGAAACAAAGTCAAAAATAAATTAATCTAAAACTTTGTGTATTTACGCTTTCGTCAGTGAAATTCTAGAGATGACGTGAACAATAACAGATATTAAGTGTTGATATATTAATTAAATTATTTCTTGAAAATATTTTCATTTTCTATCATAATATTTATTTGTTCTTTTTTCTACGCAAACGAAGTCATTTTTGCCAAGTTTTCTGGTAATAGTTCCCATTTCTTTACTCTTGATCCTAAGGAAGTTTTCTTAGATAAGAAATCTTACATTAATCGAAGATATTAGTATATTATAGTATATTATATAAGTATATTAAATTATAGCTATTAAGAGAGTAGCTTGCTTTTACCACTATTTTCAAAATACTTAGAAAAAATGTGTCAAGCCACTTGTAATCAGATTACGGTTTGGTGACATTACGATCACTGTAAAGTAATTCTGCTTACCATTTATATTGCACGATTATATATCGGCTAAATCGTAAGCTAAGCAGTATGTTTAAGAATTTTTTATTAAGTAATTTGGCTACAATAGCCTTTATTTTGAATGAAGAAGAGTGATAACTCGCTCATAAAGTAATTTTACTGAAGCGTGATTAGCCTTATGTGTCAAAACGTTTTCCTTTTAGCACTCTTTTTATTTTTAGGAAGAGCCAGAATTCGCTGGTGCTAAATCCAGAGAGCCTTTCTTTCGGTCAAAAACTCGCGGATCAGAAGCGAGGTATGGCATGACGCGTTGTCGTGATGAAAGAGGAAACCACTGGACCATTTTTCTGGTATCTTTCTCCGTACATAGTTTCGAAAACGTTGAACTATCCACTTGTATTATTCGCTTACAGTTGTTCCCCTTGTAAAGAACTCTGATCGCACCCTGTACCCTGTACCCTGACTATAAATAAAATATCGTTAAAAAATTCCAAGAAATCGCACGTAAAACGTCACTTAGAATTGCAAACACATATACACAGCAATTAGATCTGACAATTTTAACGAAGATCTCTGTGAAACTTTAATGGCGGAAAATATTCTATTAAATAAACTTAACAATCCCTCTTTCAAAACATTTCTCCAAAAATATACTTGTCGAAATGTTCCTGATGAATCCACCTTATGCAAATGTTATGTTTCTAACTACTACATGAAAGCAGTAGAACGCATTAGAAGCCATTTTTCAAATCAGTACCTATGGATAACTGCCGACGAAACTGTCGATATATTAGGACGCTGTGTGGTAAATGTTGTAGCTGGTGTACTACATCCAACTATTCCATATAACGCATATGCAATGCAACAAAAGTTATAAATACAGTTGATGCGGAAACAGTAGCTAAAACCATTTACGAGAATATACACCAAATGCTTCATTCGGATGATATGTACAAAGAAAAAATACTTTCATTTGTCAGTGACAGTGCTGCATTTGTTAAAAACAGGCAGACTATTAAAGGAAACATATCCTAATATACTGCATATTACTTGTGTAGCATATGCTCTCCACAAAATCTGTGAATATATCAGAGACACCTTTTCGGAAGTTGATAGACTTGTATTCGCTTTTAAAAAAGATTTCAGAAAAGCATCACCGTAACTAGATGGGGGAACATGGTTGGAAGCTACCAGTTTTTATGCAGAGAATTTCGATAGTTTACAAAATTTGGTTGCATGTTTAAATAACGATGCTCGAAGTATTTCTAAGTGCAAGGAACAAATTCCAAATTTAAAAAATCAGTTATACTTCAGGAACATTTTGAAAATTTGCCAAAACTAATCACTTATTTTGAAAAACAAAATCTCAAATTAAATTATGGATTAACCACATTAGTTGTGGCTATTAATAATTTGAAAAATATTCCAAGTGACTTCGGATGTGGCCTTCGGCAAAAGTTTGACGCTGAAATAAAAGAATATTTCCAGTGTGCACCTATAACCAGTTGCGATATAGAAAGGACGTTTTCTATCTACAAGGATGTATTTCATTTAAAGAGAACAAATTTTATAGAAGAGAACCTTGAGAAAATATTACTAGTTAATACTAATACTCTTTTACTCATCTTGAACTATAAAATGAACAAATAAAAATGATTTCGTATTTTATAGATAACCTCCGGTTTGTTTTCCAATTATGTAAATAAAATTAAAAACACTTTATAAATATAAATTTTCAATAGTACGCCCGTGGGCATATTTTGTCGATTTGATGCTTGTATCAAACTCGAAAGATATGAAGTGAGAATATCACATAGAAAATTAGAATGAATATTAATAAATCACTTGAAAGTATGGGTATTAATGGAATATTCTTTCCGATATCATTAAACATTCTTGATTCAAATATTAACGAAGATGCCCATTTTCGTTCAAATAAATAAATATTAAGAAATAGAAAGAAGGATTTTGTTGCGGTCTGATTTAAATGTTAATTTTGAAGTTTCTAGTTTTGACGGAAACTTTGACGAATTTGAAAATACGTACGTACAAATAGGATTATCATTTCGAAGATGTATAATAAATATATTTAGAAGAACGAAGTATTGGGAATTAATGTAAAAATACATTAGATTTGACATAGAGTATAAATCATGTCGATTACGTGAGTTACAAAGTGAAATAATTCCAAGCGAAATAATAGTAATAGTTTGTTTTGCAATGATAAATGAGTCACAGAATTGAAAAGAAAGACAAGTTATTCAGTAATAAAGGTTTTGCTAAATATTTTGAGTTGTATGTAGTTAAATTACCCAAGTTTAAGTGAAGCATGCCATTGCTGCGAGGAGGTATTTTATTAAAGACTAAAAATTTTTAAAAATCTTTATTGGACAGATTCCAAACAGTGTTTATATATCAAATAGATAGATTGAATGTTGACAGGCTAATGTTTATTTTATTAAATACGAGGACGTGATATAAACAGAGCAAGCAAGCGAATATTCATATCATCTAATTTGAAATTTTCTTATATAAAATTATATTTTTTGTTTATTTTAAAAGTAATGTTCTCCTAGAAACCTATCTTCTGTTTTGTATAATATAAGTAATGGTAATTCGACGTATGTACCAGGGAAGTTTCCAAATTCCTTAGAATTGCAACTCAGTTCAGTAATGCAGTCTAAACGGCCAACGATGTTAGTCGATGCCGATGAGTATGCTTCAGTTGCTTAGCAAATACACACGTTTTTCAGTGTGGTAATTTAGTCATTATGACAAAACATTGTAAATTTTTAAAGAGCGGTTATTTTCCTTCTATGGACAGAGTGTGTTAAAACTTCCGAAATCTTTTAACGGTTGCATGGAGTATTTGGTGTGTCTATATTATCAAAACTATTGTTTGTTATGGAGTTGATTGATTTTAAGCACGTAATCCTCTAGAAATGTGATTATGTACTGAAATCAGCTTTAAGTTGATCTTGGAGCAAACGAGAGGATCCTCATTGCCATGGAGAACCTGTTGAAGAATCATATGTAAATAATTATTCGTGAAGTTAGTGCAAGTGTAATAATTGGTACTCTTGTATTCATAAAAATCGCGTACACCATTTAAATCAAGTAAACATATTTTATTAGTTTTTTTGTCGTTTAAAAACGGACTTTCTTTCATTTAGACAAAAGTTAGTATAAATGTTATGTGTTTATTTTTTAGATAATTTTATTTATTTGAATATTACATTAGTATATTTGGCACCGTTTGCATTTAAAACCTCATTAAGTCTACGTGGCATAGACTGCACTAAATTCCAACACAATTCCTTGTGATTTTCATAAAAACTTCCCAAGCCTGTTGAATAATTTCTCACAATTCATTTGGGTTTTGGACTATGAAATTATTTTATAAATGCCTTTTACTAATAAACCCAAAAGATTTTCTGTAGGGTTAACATCAGGACTATGAGATAGCCAAGGTAATACTTCTACGTTATGATCTTGAAACCATTGTCTCACATCATTCGCAACGTGAACAGGACAATTATCCTGTTGATAAATAAAATTGCTATCAGGATAAATTTGAGACACAGAAGGAAGCATTATATTTACATAATACATATATACGAGGTAGTGTAAAAGTTATCACCCGAAGTTCTTTGGCTGTAATTTTTTTTTGAATGAAAAACTTTAGTTCTGCTTTTGGATTATGTTTATTTGATGTCTTAATTTCTTTTTCATTAAGTCGAGAAAATGATACCGACCAAGTGGCCGCCGCCAGAATTGATGACCATACGGTCCCGACTAATAGCATTTTCCATCACTCTTGCCAGAACTTCCGGCGATAGGTTCTCGCATACGTGACGGATATTCTCTTTGAGGGCTTCAAGAGTCTGAGGTTTATTGACATAGACTCATGACTTCAAAAAAACACAAAAATAAGCCTGGAACGGTTAAATCGGGCGATCTTGCCGGCCAGTGCAAATCGCCAAAACGAGAGATAAGACGACCAGGAAATGCAGCCTCCAGAATTTCGGTTGTGGCTTTTGCAGCATGCGTCGTGGCCCCATCCTGTTGGAATTGCATGTTCTTCAGTCCAAATTCACCCAATTGATGGCGGAGAAAGTCGTTGAGCATGGCTCTGTAGCGCTCGCCGTCCACAGTAGTCGGTTGGCCCGCGACGTTTTCGAAAAAATAAGGCCTGATGACGTCTCTAGCGTAAACAGCATACCATGCAGTAATTTTGAGCGGGTGTAATGGCTCTTCGTGGGTTATACACGGATTTTCGTTGCCCCAGAAGCGATAATTTTGCTTATTTACATATCCACAGAGATAGAAATGGGCCTCGTTGCTCCTGATTATTTTCGATGAACAGTTGTATTTCTCGTGGTCGAGATCCAGGATGGGTTGAGCGTAAGTTACACGCAATTGGCTGTCAAGGGCTAATGGCTGATGCACTGGCTGCACTTTTTAAGGGATAATCTTCAAGTCTTTCACCAAAATTCTCTGTAAAGACCGCCGATTGATCCCCAATTGCGTGGCACGTCATCTGGTCGATACTCCGGGGTTCTCTGCAATATCATCAGCCACAGCCGCGATATTCTCTCTCTCTAACGGCTGATCCGGGGCCGGCCAGACCAGGCAGCATGTTGTCCCACACTCTTCAAGGCGATCTGTTTACTTCAGAAATGTCAAAACAGAATTGACATTTGCTGCCATTTTGCAAAAATTATAGCATCTTCCGATAGGGTGATGACTTTTGCGCCACCTAGTACATTGTATCTAATTAATTATTATTATTAATTGTATCTATTAAAACGCCCTTCATCACGCCGAAATACACCTGAACCATGAACACACATCCAAGCCCACACGTGCACCGAAAGCGACTAGAACTATTTGACGGATTTGCATATCGCTCCTCAATCTCTTGGTCTGTAAATCCGGATTCTTCCATCATTTGACGACTTAAAAATTTCTTCATTCGAAAAAACAACTCCTTCTCAAAATTTGAAGGGTCGATAAATGTAATTGAGACAAAAAATCATCGCCTTTATTTTTGTGTATAGCTATCAAAATTGTTTTTTTTTTGCGATAGCTAAATTTCTAAGCTTCGACTCTTTAATTCAACGTGATACTGTTGACTGGGATCCAGGAAAAACGGCATGAAAAGCCGCCAGAACTCCGAATTCAAAAGGATTTTGTTTTAAACGATTTAATAGTTCTTCATCCTGATTAGGAGTAGAAATTCGTTATAATGTCCCTGTTTCCATCTTCTTTTATCTCTTAAAATTGTGCTCTTATTATAATGGAAATGAAGTGGAACATCTCTAATTGACCAACCTTCTTCAACTTTTGCTATAATAAAATACTTTTCGAGTTCGAAAACTTTTGGTATTTTGCATTTTTTATTAACTTACTTGTCACGGTATGACATCAATAAACGTCAGAACAATACAAAATTAAACGAGAAAAAAATAAGTTTACTCACAATCGGTTAGTATTCTGTAGATTTGTACCCTTCGAAACAGTCGGGAAGCGACTTATTGCATACCTACTTCACTTTCCCAGCTATAGCCGGAAAAGTGTTTTCCTAGCTAGCAAGTGTCAGTTCATTAGTCACAAATATGACATCATTGTCATTTTGGCATTAAAACATGTTTTTAAGAATAAATTGGAATAAAACTCTGTATTTATTTAGTAAAGAAACAATAATAAACCTATTTAGAGTTGTAAATATTAATGGTTACATTAGAATTATCATTACTGTTAACTGTTAAAGAAAGACCATGTTGTTGCTTAAAATTATACTGTTTATTTTTAGAAATCGACGATCTTGATTGTTCTACATTTGACAACATATTAGCAATTTTTACTTGTACATGTAATGAATTCTCCACATATCCTTCAGCAACGGTACTGGATTTCCACCCCCCTAATCTTTTCAACTGTAGAATGTCTCCACCTGTATTTGCCAGTAATGTCGCTGAAGTACGTCTGAAACAATGTCCTGTAAACCCATTAACGCTTACCAGTTTTAAGTAAGTTGCTATTTTTTTGGGAAAATTTCCGATAGAGTTATGCCCAAAAGGCTGTCGTGTAACTTTGCCATTCCTCATTTGTTAAAAAAATCTTTCAGATTCAATGTTGTTGCGAAGGTCGTAGTATTGCTTTATTACTTTCATCCATTCCGGTTTTGTGATTACGAATGTACGGGAGGAGTTGGTTTTCGTTACAGGAATTACTATTATAATTCGGTTTTCTAAAATATCCAGATCACTTATTTTCATTTTTAAAAGTTCATCGCATCTACAGGCTCCAGAGATGCCAATAATTAAAGCAACCTAAAAGAAATATGTAATTTAACATAAATTTAATATGCACTGAAGAAATTAGAATGTTACCTTTTGAGGAAGATATTCTGTCGGAGCGTTGTTGAGAAAATTATCAATGTCTGCTTTGGACAGAAAGCTTGACTTTTTAGCTTTGTATCCCACATTCTGCCTTTTTAGGTATGCTCGCAATTTTGCATAATTACTGATATCAACATTTTGCCTAATATTAAGAACTGCTCGCAACATCGAATGCCTTGACCATAATGTGGAAACTTTATTTTGTTTACTTAATTCAGCAAAATAAGCAAGGAGTACCGTTTCAGAGGTATGCTGCACACCCTTAATCACGCACCATTTACTATATGCTTCGTAAGTCTTCTCGTACCTCTCCCTGCTTTTTTCCGGAATCATGCCTTCAGTAGCTTTTTCTGCAGCTACTTGCAGTTCTGGTGGGGTGCATTCAAGTTCACTGTCGGACATATTTCTTAGTATACACGTATAAAGATTTTTTATTATTAAAAATGCCGTACTATATTTTGTAACTGGCAAAATAATTACCTAACTGTCAGATTCAACAAACTTATTACATTGCCTAGCAACGATTTTACAAGTATCTTCCTTAAAATAGTTTATCAGATTATCATAAAAATAAATACCGATACTCATGTATTATTATTATTATTATTATTATTTAAAATAAAACTTATATAGAATTACTAATAGTAGATTGTGAGTAAAATCGTATACATACTTCGGGAGAACTCATTCCAGCCTCGCGTCTGCAGCTTACCTCGGTGCTTTGCACCTCGGTAAGCTACCTTGTACCCTGTAATAGAGCACTTCCTCGATATGTAATATACTATTTCGCGATTTTTTTGAATACAAGCGTAGACGGTAAATTCATTCTGTACGATTGTTTGAAGGTGAGCAATGATTCAGCTCATAAGGTACCTTGTTTGGTTCAGAGCAGATACTGCCAAGATCAGCTATTTGCCATTAACTTTAAGAGCTGTTAGAAAGAGTGTGAAGAGTGGTTAAGCTGTTTTTTTTTCAATTGCATAAATTTCAAATAACAAAATCGACCTACGATTCCGTGATATTATGGCTATACAGAATACCCAAGACGATCCTGGATTGAGTTATGACTCAGCAAGAAGATGTTATCCACCGATCAGGGTGAGGTTCAGGGAATTAAGAGGTTCAAGGAAAAGTTTGTCCGGGCGACCTGAACAAACCTTACTGCTGATGGAAGAGATAGAGAAGAAAACTCCAGATACTCTGCAAATGGAAGAAGATCCACGGATTCTGAACTAAAAATAAAGTTAATTTGAATTTGAAATCAGGTATATACGAAATTAATTGCGACGATTGTAATTTGAAATATATAGACGAAATGAAACGCTCAATAATAACACATTTTAAAAAACACATATCACCTACTTAATTTAATAGACCAGAATAATCGAGCGTGGCAAGCCATGCATTGGACACGGATCACAACGTCTCGGTAAAAGGGTTGAAACTTGTCAGAAATATCAACAACCCTAGAGATGTCGACGCATACGAAAGCATTCATATCGTTAAAAACAAATGTAATACGTTTAACTCGGAAAGCGGTCCAATCCCCCCCCCCCTAACGATGTTAATTCTTAGAAAAGAGGTACAAAAGGTTGATGGCGTGAGGATAGAGAATAAATACATGGTGTTGCCGTTTTATTAAGAGGGGTAAGTTGACGTAATTTCAGTTTGTGTTTTTATTTTAAAGTCAATGTATGCGTGGACGCCATGTAAAGTTGTGCGCGATTCTACGTGTTAGCCTTACTGTGCCCATGTGTGACACTTTGATTAGTGGTTTTACCTACTGATGATGACAACTTAGTTGCCGAAATACGTATTTAGGATACGATTATTAATTATGGTAAGGGATTTTATATCTTTTTTGAGTTTATAAACTAATTGGTTAGAAATTATTTAATTCATTAATTTCTCCAAATATATCCTCTAGAATAATATTATATATAAATATTGTATAACATTCAATTTATTCTAAAACAAGATACTTAAGCAATTAAATTTTCCTGCGTTAAAATGATTTACGTACACATTTTTGTTATATTTTATCAACGGTCGAATCGAAACATTTTATTTTGTTTTTTCGACGTAAGTAATTAAATTTGATAGCGAGTTTTATAGAAGCAATAAATCTTTTGTACATCTATACATTTCAATCCAAGGCGGTTGCCACAGTAAATGTAACAGCTCGGTAATTCTCATCTATTCTGAATTTGTTTCTCTACATTTCGACATTTTCGTAATTAAAAATTTCAAATTTAACTTTTGATTATTTGTATGATTTTGTTTTTTATAAACAAATTAACTTTTCTAATTACACACTTGACTAATAATTTACACAGGGAACGTGTACGAATCATCTACCTACAAAACGCAACTTGATTCGAAATAGAATCGCGAAATTTTGAAATTTTTGAAGTGCTGCATTAGTCCGGCTTTTATTTGATTGAGTATGAGTACCGGGGTATTAACGAATATTTCCCGGTGTTGTATGATTTTAAGATAAGCACAGGGCATACGAGGATGTAATGAAAAATTCTTATCCCACAATAGAAGCATACAAAATTTGAAAGTCAAAATATTTTATTATTCAACACACTCTCCTCCTAAATTAATACACTTAATACAGCGATCCTGCAACGCCTCTAGACCTTTCAAAAATAAATTTTTATCGTGTTCTGCAAACCAGGCCTCCACAACTTCTATCACCTTTTCGTTGGAAGAAAATTTTCGACCTTTTAAACTTTTTCAGTTGAGGAAGGACGTGATAGTCGGACGGAGCCAGATCTGATGAATAAGGCGGGTGTTCGAGTTATTCGAACCTTAAATTACGAATTGCTTGCATGGCAACATGCGATTTGTGTGCAGGGGCATTGTCCTGCAAAAACAAAATACCTTTGGATAACTTTCCGCGTCTTCTCTCCATAATGTTTTCTCATAGAGTGGTCAGTCATGTCGAATAATAATTCCCAGTTATTGTTCTACCCTTATCCAGGAAATCACCATGGTAATCCCAAAAAACTGAAGCAAGAACTTTTCCCGCAGATTTTTGAACGCGAAACTTCTTAGGCCTTGAAGAACCAGACTGTCTCGATTCCATTGATTGTTGCTTTGTTTCTGGGTTGTAGAAATGTACCCAAGATTCATGTATAGTAACAATACGGCTTAAAAAGTCTGCATCACTTTCAAACCGAGCACAGACTGAAAGCGATGCTTCTACCCTTGCATGCTTCTAGTCAACATTTAGACATTTGGGGATCCATTTTGCAGAAATTTTTCTCATGTCCAAATCGACGATGAACTATATAATGCACGCGTTCATATGAAATATTCTATGCCTCAGATATTCGTTTTAGCCCAATTCGACGGTCTGGCAAAATCATGTCATGAGCTGCATCAATATATTCGGCGGCGGACACAGAAACTGACCTTCCCGATCGGTGTTCATCTTCAATGGAAAATTTACTCCTTTTGAAATTTGCAATCCAATTTTTCACGGTCGCATACGAAGGACATTGATCGCCAAGGGTATTAAGCATATCTTCATAAATCTGCTTACCTCTTAACCCCTTCAAATACAGGTACTTGATGATCGCTCGATACACCAATTTTCGATTTTCACAATTTCGATTGACATCCTTTCTTTCAAATTCTATTGCGCAATTTTGGTTTGACTTTTTAACGTGATACTTTACACTGACACTTCTAATATGATTTTGTTCGTTGCTATGGTATCGCAATATTTTTTTTATTCACGGAACCGGTCTAGTCTAACTATATATCAAAACGCCCTCGTATTAAAAGAAATTAATTAATTGATTTATAACTAATTAGTTCATAATTAATTGCTTATGAAATATAGATGCGTATTTCAATTGGCATTGTTAGAATAGTTGGCAAAATTTAATAACGTACGTGAGTGACATTCCGCTTATTAATATACCTACTCATTTATAATAAAATTCTGAGTACAGGGTAGGCATTTGGTTAGAGTAACAATTGAGAAATTATAAAAATAAATTTAAGTAAAATAAGGAATAATATTTCACATCAAGAAGTGGCAATTACGAATTAGCATAGCAAATTGCTAACTAGATCCGAAAATTATATAAAGTTTCTATAGAATCTATGTAATATACGAAGAGAATAACAAATTTATTACTATTTTCAGTGCTTGGATAAAATAATCGTATCCAACTTTTACTTATTATAATCACTAAAACAAAATTTTTACTCTTGCTTTTATGTTAAAGACGCTGTTTATAGAACACTAACTCTAGGACAGTAATTTTGACGTTCCGCCTCTAATATGCAAGCACTAATTCCTTTGGGTATACTCCTGGCACTATTACGAAGACAGATTTTATCACTTTTTGAAGATTTATGGCATGTCATTAAATGTAACACTATTGTGGCAATCGTTATAACAAATATTTAATATTTACCTGCGAAAAAATCATGCTTGTAATGATTAGATTAGTAAACCATGGATGTTACTTTAATATACTGAGTGTATGTTTTAACTTGAAACTTTCAAAGATCTCGAAAAATAAGCAGTTCATGTCAAAATATCCAGATCTAAAATTGAATTATTCAATGGAGAAAATACACTAATGCTAGAAATAGTCCCTCAGTCTATCTCCATGTAGGTGGGGCGGGGGTAACTTTAAAATCTGAAATAGAAATTTGTATATTTTATTACAGATTAGAATTCTATTGGAAGAAGTACGTATGATTTGTTTGAAACATTTTTTTAGATTCATGATAGATGATCTATGAAATTTAATTTTTTTAAATGCTCGCACTGAGAACCTATGCATGCGATTCTGCAATTTGTTTTTAATAAAAACAATACCACGAAAAATTACTTATCAAGAAAGTATTAGCATCATAACCCAGTGTCCTTCGCATTTTCTTCGCTCATGACTCATGACTTATCGGAATGTTTTAAAAAAAAAAAGTTTGTATTTTTCTTTTAATACCATTTCTTATGTTGAAAATTATTTTTATAAAAACGTTTTTGTATGTAAAATGTTTGCATTTAAAGTCTGTGTTATTTCTTACATTCGTATTTTTTCTAATTCCAAAAACAGAAAATAAACGTACAAAAGGAAGAAATAACTTTAAGAAACAACTTATTTTAATCAGTTTGAAGAATATTTCCAAAAGTAAAAATCCTGTTTCTGTTGCGCTGTTAATACCTACTACAAAATGGAGGATTTAACTGTACAAGAGAAAATTGAAATTTTTCTGGTGTATGGAGAAGGCAGAAGTCTTGATAAAGCTGTCAATGTCTACGTTCAGCGTTTTCCAGATAGTATTAGGTCACGTGCTTCATTTTACCGTACTATTAAACAATTCACTACTGATGAAAGTTTTCAATTGAAAAAATAATGAAGTCGCTCTATTAGCTACAGTGGCTGTTTATTCTCATGTTAGCACAAGAGAAAGCTCGCGATTCTGGATTGTCCCACACCGGTGCTTGGAAAATTTTAAAACGTCATAAATATCATCCATATCACGTGTCTTTTCATCAAGATCTTCGGGGCGTTGATTTCCAAAATCGGGTAACTTTTTGTTAGTGGGCATGTGAATAATTATAACGAAACCCCAATTTTTATCGTTACGTGATGTTCTTCGACGAGGCGTCCTTCACAAGCTACGGAACGGCTAATTGACCTATTACACATTACTGGAGTGTTGAAAATCCGCACCGGCTTCGCCAAGTTGAACGCCCTTGGACTGTCAGCGCGTGGTGTGGAATAATCGGGAACAAAGTCATCGGCCCAAACATTATTGAAGGCCTTTTTAATGGTGAAATGTACCAAAACGTTTTGAAAAGTGAACTGCCAGCATTACTTGAAGACGTTAGCTTAGAAGTGAGACAGAACATGTGGCTTCAACATGATAGTTCTCCAGCACACCATTTGGTGGTAGTACTTGATCGTAATTTCAATGGTCGCTGGATCGATAGAGCTGATTCAGTAAATTGGCCTGCTAGATCACCAGATCTTACCTCGCCAGATTTATTTTTATGGGGTTATTTCAAATGCAAGGTATACAATCAAGTACCAACAACACGTGAAAGTATGACTGAGCGAATCAGAAAAGCTTGTGCAGATATTCAGGAAGATACACCTCTTCAGTTGTCTACATTTATTCGTAATGCGGATCAATAAGTGCGTTGAAGTCGAGTGCCATCATTTTGAGCATATACTTTAATTGAAAGATGATGAGATGAGGGGAAATCTAGCGTTCTGATAAGTGAAAGGCGAAGGGACTTACATAAATGAAGCACCCTGATACGTGAGAGGCAAGGTTGTACTACGTGCACGTCGTTGTTGTTGGGTTACGCTAAAAGTAATTTATTCACCAACCATTTACATTTCTATAGGTGACATTTTCTCAGTTATTCGAAATTTGTAAAATGAATGGTTTTTATATTAATTTTGATTATTTACAAAGAAAACGTATTCTTTATTGCACACGTATTGCAGAATCGTATGCATAGGTTCTCAGTGGGAGGAATTGAAGAAAAAAATAATTTCATAGATTACAGTGCTATCTATCATGACTAAAATTTTAAATCTGGACATTTTTCGTGAACTGCTAATTTTTAGAGATATTTGAAAGTTTCATGTTAAAGAATACACCCGTTATACATACATCACAAATTAAATTGAAACATACTTCAGTAGGTAAAACCAAATTTAGTATAAAACAAATATATTTTTGTTTTATATAAAATTTGGTGCAAAGTATGCCAAGTATGTTTCAAATGATTTGATTATATACGCATTCGATTGTGGCAAACTGAAGACACATTAATAGAGCTATTGCAAGTCACAATTGTACCGTCAGCTGAAAGCTCTTGGCTTAGTTCTGCACTTGTTACTCAGACAATGTTTGTTCTTTTGGTGTCCTTCACTGAGCAGCACTAAATGTTCTTCTACGCTCTGTTTTAATTACTTCTGTGATGAGCGAAGTTGTTGCATTGTGAATGTATCTCTCCATCTCGGTCGTACCGATGATTCTGTAGAGATGAAAGACATGTCTACGTCCCTGGAGAGATACTTTCACAAATATATGAATGTGTACTGTGTTTTCACACCCGATTTTAAATAATTTTTGTTTTATACACACATATATATATATATATATATATATATATATATATATATATATATGTTAAACGTAATGCTAATGAGAACTCCTAATCATTGAATTCCCACATACATGCCATTGCCGCCCTAATTCGTTGCATCAATTTCTACACATGACAAAATCACCTTTGTATAAGAATTTAGCTGCAACGTGTCACGGCGTCAACCGTCCAGGTTGTCCGGGAAAATGAAAAAATGTGTGAAAGCCGTATCCATCCGGGATGTGCAGAGTAATAACTATGAAACGTCGACGTCTGCACATCCCGGATGGATACGGCTTTCACACATTTTTTCATATATATATATATATATATATATATATATATATATATATATATTATATATCATTTTAGAACAAAGAAACACTCCAAAACTTAGTGATATTAACACTGTAAATAATAGTATTTAGAAACTAAAATAATTTTATCTTTTATTTTAAACACTAAATAGCATTTAGAAATTAAATAAAATCACAAATAGTCAAGTCAATAGGAATCTATACCGCTAAGTTTGCAAGCAATAAATTATTAGATAATAAAGATTTTGAGTACTGAGAACGTATTGTTAGCAAACTAATAGCTAGAGGATAGTCGAAATGAACTTCAAACTCAATAAACTGGTACTACTAAAAGAGGTACTACTAAATACATGAGAATCAGACTGACATAGGTTTGACATGTTAATAGAATGTGCAAGTCAATAGAGATTCATAAATGACAAACACTCATAAATGGCAAAAAATTAGTTGTTAGATAATAATGCCACTGGTGGTAACCTATAAATGAAAGATGAAAGATGCCAAAGTTTCTGAGAGAAAAAAGAACGTATTGTTGGCAAACTAACAGCATGAGAACAGTTAAAATAAACTTCGAACAGATCCAACTGTTTAAAAAGGGATACTACTGAATACATCAAAATCAGACTGGCATGGTATGACACGTCAATAGAATGGGCAAGTCAATGGAGACTCAGGAAAGAGGGAAGGCTTAAAAAATATTGAAGATGATCTAACTATCATGAATAAAGACAGCAGACTATGTGCCCACACTGTCAAATTTAATAATATTTAATAATATAATTTAACAGTGTATTAGATAAAAATGTAGATTTTACAAAATTAGGGCAACTTTTTACCAATACTGAAGATCCATTGTACAGATACAAAGAGCACTTTAACTATGCAAATATAACATCTCTCAACGTCGAACAATCCTTCTCAGTATATAAACATATATATACGTCGCTACGTACGAACCTTTCCGAGACTAATACAGAAACATATATTATGGTGCAGTTTTTTCATCGCGCACATCCGCATTTTTTTGCAACAATGTAAACATGTTGGGTAAGTTATTTATGTATTTTCTTAACGTTTTGCATAGGGATTCGATATATTTATTTTTAAAAAATTTAACCGCGTATTATTAAATTTGACAGTTTGGGCACATAGTCTGCCGTCTTTAGTCATGAACATTAGGCAGTATAAAAGGAAAACTTAAGAGAGGGCTGATATTTAAGGTGAAAATCCATCTAGGATTGTAATGTCACAGAAGAATAAATACTATTAAAACCTTGGATTTACTGTCTTCATCGAGTTTTTGTTTATTTTTAACTTGCTTTTCATATCTTATCAAAGAAACTTATATATACAGTCTAATTAAAATGGAAATAGATTCATAATTAGCTATTTGCCTGAAGTTTCATTATTGCTCTGAAAAGAAATATTGTAGATAAGTGTAATTTTTCCATTATTATATATCCAATCCAGAAAATATACAACAAAACATCTTAAAACACTAATATAATTTGTTATATTCAATGTCTTATATTTATGTTATTCTATCATCTTTTCTATAGACATAATATAAGTAATACTTTGTCTCACCATAATATTTTATGCAACTTGATCGGTATTTTCTATTGAATATGACCGGAGGTTGTAAATAAGATAGTGACAACGTAAGCACTTTATTGAATACAAGGTCCTGGATGTTCCGCCAATTGTGAAAGATTTGTTGGATGTCGCCTTCTGTTCGTGGCACTGATGGGATATTAAGGAACTTCATACCATTGGACGTTTTTAAATGCAGAAATGAGTTAAAATCGTAACAATTTATGTGAGGGAAATATAGATCATATTGCAAGACCTCCCACGGCGCAACACGGTTGTCATTATTTCCGAGTATTTTTATCTAAGGTAAAACACAAACTATCCCACAAGTAATTTGAACGTTTGCGCCGCGTAGGTAAGTACAAAGGCGGCGATAGTTTATAAAGTAGCATAATTAATGATGTGATACCTCTGTTGTCGTATTCTATTTTTAACACAACTTTCACCCTATTGGGTTTCGTTTAAATTTTCTAGACGCAGTGAGCTTGTCAGAATCGCTTATTCGTTCGTCGTTTTAGTTCAGATTCAAACGCCTGTACTTACATCTTGTTCATGGAAACAGCACGACACTACCTACACTTTACGTCATATTGGGATTCCTTTTCATTATGTTGCCGATTAAGACAAATTTTAGTGATCTATGAAAAAGCTTCGCAGTAAGCCGATTCTTGCTTTTAGAAATGAATGAGTAACCTGTACAGAGTAAATATACTGGCACAACAAAATGTTTATGTAGCCTCAAGGACATTCTTGTGCATTTTTTGCTATGAGTCAGCGAGATTTGAATTCATCGTCGCTATTTTAATTTTGTAGATACGTTTTACAACAAGACGAGCTCTTCACTCCAATTATGCACACACAAAACGCTACTCACTGCTTTTATAAATAATATTTATGAATAAGTTTACAACAATTATATTTATTTGTCATTTTTTAAAAGAAAGTATAGCGCCTTTCAATTTCTCGACCACTACGTTACATGCTAGTAATGATCTTTGTCTCAATTACGGTCCTTTTATTGTTTTTGAAAGTATACGAGTTTGACACAAATATATTTTTGCATATGCTTCAACCAACTTACGAAGCATTTTCTCCACTATGAAGCTAATACTTTGGAAACCAGTTTTGGGAATCTTTCAACAGCTGCTTCAGGCGAAGAAAAGCACTCACTACGTTTTTTATTGTTGCTGTTTGGTAACAAACAGAAATCACAAAGTTATATATCAGGAGAATACGGGTAATGAGTCATTAGTTCGATATTTTAACTTGATAAATTAACTCCTATATAAAAATGTCCATTTGCGGGTGACATTTTTGTCACTTTGACAGCGATAAAAACCTACATAGCTTTTTATCACCGATAAAAATGCTTCTTCCTCCGATAAAAATGCTTCTTCCTGTTACATATCTAGTAGCCCTGCATCACTTAATTTATTTTGGCAGCTGACAGGTAATTGAAAAACTTACATTAGAAAAAACCGCTCGACCTTTCGGTCTCGCGATTTTTTCATGTAAGTTTTTCTCGTCATATTACTAATTGGCAAAATAATTTCGTTACAAAGAGAAATTTATCCGATAAAAAAAAAGCTCTTGTGTTTTTACTTATAATAAAAATTAATAGTTCTATAGGTTGTTATAGGAAAGAATAATTAATTTCTTCGATGATTTTCGGCAAACTAATTGTAGCATATCAATCCATGTCCACGTTTCTTCGACTCTCTAAAGTTATATTTGCTACAACTCCAGGAATAACGAAAACATCAGCAATCATTTGCTTCAGAGCGGGTGTTATTACTTTCAAGATCGTATGAATAAACCCCAGTTTCTTTAGTAGTTACAATGTTGTATACTAAGTCTGAACAACCTGATTTTTTTAATATTCTTTTGTACCGATCAATGTGACCATGTTTTCGAGCTTATATCAAATTGTGTGACATCCAACGATTGATTTTTCATTTTTAAATTTCCTAAAAATTCAGATAATATCAGCCAGATTAAAAAATGGTAACACCCTGTTTATGTTAGATATAAATAAGCAAATCTAGGATAACAATTCAACTATAACATTTCCAATTTTATAAATATACAATGTTCATTTTCAAATTTAAACCACAGTAAAACAGAATTTTATTACCATATTCAAATTATAAAACCTTCTCTAGATTTTAAGAAGTGGCATATTTTATATTTGCAAATTTATTACTTAATGATTTAGGCCGCTTGTATTATTACCAAGGGTTATCGATGAAGAAATTAAATAGACGAAATTTAATGGGACCCTTTTCTGTTAAGTTCACGTTTTCTAAATATGTACAATAAATTCAATTACTAAACAATGGAATTTATTCGGAACTATATACAGATTTATAACTAATACCTAATTACTTATAATGTTTGAGGATTGCATAAAATCCTACTGTAAACTTTGGTATTGTTGCTAATAGGTACCATTTCTACGAATTAATCACACAGATATTTCCCAGTTATGATGTCAACTAATACAATATACAACCAATACGCCCATTTAATTATGTAATAGTTTGTAGGGGTAGTGGCGTATTTTTACTTACTTGGAAGACAAAAACACACGGTCTCAAGAAGAGTCTCACTAGCAACAAGTGACTCAACAGTATCATCTTAACAACAACAGAACAGTATTATATTAACTGTTCATACAACACCAGTTTGAATTAACAACAAAGAATTTAAGTTTTAGGTTTAACAATAAATTAGGTTTATGTGCTTTTTATTAAATAAATAAAATATTCAGAAAATACACCAAGTTTCAATATAACTGCCATAAAATAAATAACCAGCTTATATGGAAGTTACTCCCCGTTGCGGTGGGTCAAGAAAACAAATTATACAGTTAGAAACATGAAATTTTACAAATGTTACGGTTTAAAAATGCAGGCAGCACTTAAACAATCAGACTACAAAAATTTTCCTAGCAGCCCTCGTATATTCATGTATGTATTTAGATTATGATATATAAATCCCACAGTCTCCGATCGAAATGTTGCATTTGTGTTTATTTTTGGTTTAGAAAACACAGTAATTTAATTAATTTACTGTAGTTAAAATACGTTCAATTAATTAAATCTGCATTCACAAGTTCTCTTCAATAACATATTTTGTTTACACTGAAATCTGTTTTATGTTAAATAACACTTCAATATAATGCAATCATGAATCTGTACAGTTTATCCAAAATAAAATCAATTTTTAATATATCAAAGCGAAATTGGTGACAAGAGAGAAACTAATTAGCAAAAGACAATATCTCATTCATCCAATTATTAATTTTTTGCCTTCAATGCCTTACTTATTCTTCTACCAAAAATCACACATAATGATGAAAATGATATCTTTAATAAAATATCAAATTTCCTTTCAAGTTATTCAGCCGCTCATTTTTTATTTGTCTTCGCCTTTGTATCACGTTCCATATGTATATGTATGTACTTCAATTTTATATTCTATAAAACGTTTAAGAAAAATATACCAGTGGTGGAACCTGATTATTTAATATAGATAACGTTGTTCATTATACGCTATTATTCAAAATTAATAGTTATTTATATATCAAGGGATTAAAGTGGAGCTTTAATCGTGAGGGAGAAACTTTAAGAGCGATTGACTTAAATCTCTTGAACGAATAAAGTTTAGTTTAATCCCCCGTGTTGTGTATAATATTTTATTTATTACAGGCATTTAATTAATAATTCACTGAGTTTTTAACTGTGACAATTATCAATAAAGGTATGTATGAAGTTCAGATTGCCGTGATTGTTGTAAAGGAGAATTATTTATGACATGCGATTTGTGAAAAAAGTGCGATTAATCATTTACACCTAACTTTAACTCTCCAGGGAATAAAGAGTCACTTTAGCATCAAGAAAACAAACAATTAAAAACATACTTTAAATGTTAATTATTATGTTAATTGTTATGTTAATTCAAAAATTAGCAACATCTACCGCATTGAGTTTTCCAGAAGCCTCTTCCATCGTCGAAGTCAAGGATGTTCTGAATTTGTGTTAATCAACCAGTCAAACAATACCAGGTATCGGACAAAATTCTCCACGAGTCACTTGGTTTATAAGCTGATATTACCTACTTTGTTCATAGATTGACACATGCTATTTACATACTAAATACCTGTCCCTTCAATACACTTTGAAGTTGATTGTTTGCAAGTGCTGATTTTATTAAAATACTTGTTTTTAATATCAATCATTACGGTGGAATTTCTTTGCCACATAAACGCTAAAGTTCATTGATTATAGCCTTCAGTCAGAGTCTGTGTTGACAGTCTCCAGATGATATATCACGGACGCAATGTAAGCATTTTAGATTGCATTTTCGTAAGCATTTTAGAGTGCCTGAAATGATTTTAAACAATTTGGGAGTAATGCAGTTTCGTATTTAAGGTGGCCATTCGTAATGTAAGTTCCGTTTGGTTATTAAAAAAAAAATACCAATACATGAAGATATTTTTCTTATATACATCTTAAAGCTATTACTTTCAGCTACTTTTTTCTATATAGTTTCCTTTAAGATTGAGACATTCGTCATAGCGATGAACCAGGTTTTTAATGACGTGTTCATAGAACTCCGTCGCCTGTGAATTAAGCCATGCTGTAACACTGTTTTCAGCATTCATTTTGGTCCCTCGTTCCATAAAGTCCACAAGAAGAATGCGCAAGTTCGTTCGTCATTATAGTTGGTCTTCCACTCCATTCTTCATCATGGACTGTAGTTCCTCCTTCTCGAAAGATACGGCACCATCTTCTAACCATACTGTAACTCATGACATTTTCACCATAAACAGTTGTTGTTATTTGGACACAGAAGTCGGATGACAACACCCAATTCATTGCCGGTGGGAGTTTCAATTACAGAACCCATTTTAAACGACCAAAATACAATGTCCGAACGATTCTCTCACTAGCATTGCCAAACTCACACTGAATCAGACTACTTTGCAGTGCTCCGTTCACGCCGATATCTCCACTGCTCTGCTCACTAGGCGGAAACGGAACTTACTTTACGAATAGCCCTCCTATTTTGAAATTATTAGAGTTTCAAATTGCGCTAGTTACTGAGTTCAACTTACTTTTTTGGTTTAAGTTTCGGCAATCTTGGTATCAAGAGATTTTGATGGGACGCAATGTTTTATATAAGTGACTTTTAAAATTACGCATATGAAATAGATTCAATTGAATATTAGACCACTTTCAACAATTATCTATTTCTCTCCATACTCAAAACAATTAATTTAAAAAAGGTATATAACCCCTTACCACAATTATTAGTCGTATCCTAAATACGTATTTCGACAACTAAGTTGTCATCATCAGTAGGTAAAAAACTACTAATTAAAGTCACACGGGGCACAATAAAGTAAGATAAACGCTTCCGCACAACTACTATACACTGCAACCCTGTAAAGACTAAATTTACCATGCACATCTCAAACTACGAGACAAAACCCTTGTCTATTAGAAAAGGTTTTTAAAAACATGTGTTAAAATATCGAACAAAGGGACGGCAAAAATTCTTCTCTAAAGAAGGCGCCTACTAAAAACGATTTTAAAGCTACGGTGACCTACTAATAAACTAAATGAAACACCTTATATTTCCACAAAACACTAGTATATATAACTGTATGAGCATTTCTTGTGCAATGTACAAATTAATAGTTATTATTTAAACGTGTTATTTCCAGTACGCAGGTAGTGACAAAATCTATATTGGGTAGGAGTGTAAAAAAATTTTCCATTAACAAATGGTTAAAAAGTCGTATATATATATTAAAGGCCGAACTCTCGTTGCAAATTCTGAGAAAGACAAAATTAAGACGAGGCGTTACATGTGAAAACCAGACATCCGGCTTGTTGTATTATATTAAATGAGAATAGAATTCACGGTAGTCTCTGGGTGTGTTAAGGAGGTAATTTTTGCATATTAAATTAGAATCACTTCACGTGAAAAGGGTCATTGAATAATTGGATATTGTAGGTATTTAATTTAAAAGTTAATTATAAATAGGTGGCATGTCCTAGTTAAGGAGTTAAGCAATATAAAGTAATGTATAGAATTCACGGTAGGCTCTGGGTGAAACATGATAAATAATTTAATAAACAAAAACACCCGGTACATCTGTTCCACAAAAATGCTTCATACAACAACCATTGTTTAGGAGGTAATTGCATTATTTCACGTGTATGGATTCCCACATGTCTATATTTCTGATGTTACATCCCCCACCCACTTATAAAAATGTGAAAAGACAGCTGAACGGTATTGGAGATTTATCGCTATTCAAGGAGGTATGTTTATTTTTCGCGATAAATATACTTTCGTAAGCATCAAGTTCATGGGGTTTATTAATTCCTTTTATCAATTTCAAACCTGTCATCGGTACATTGTGTAGTGCGCTCAAAGCGTGATTTGCGACATTTGATTTATCCGGTCTATTGTATTTGATATGTGCTATGTGTTCTTTAAAGCGTGTTATTATAGGTCGTTTAGTTTGGCCTATATATTTCAAATTACAATCCGCGCAACTAATTTCATAGATCCCTGATTTCGAATTGGAATTGATTTTATCTTTAGTATTCCCGAGCAGACTTTTGATGGTGTTTTCAGACCGAAATGCTACCTGGAGACCTCTTTCTTTCACAATTCTATTAATGTTTTTCGTGACAGGGTGGTATGGTAGACATATGTACTTTTTCTCTTGGTTATTTTGGGGTATCAATTAGTTTTTCTAATTAATTTATTGATTATTTCTATGTCAAAGCCATTGTATGTCGCAATATTTTTAATGAAATCTAGTTCTGTTTCATATCTCTCTTTTGTTAACGGAAAATTTAGTAACCGATTGACTAAAAAGTTAAAGGAAGCTGTCTTATGTTGATAACTATGATTTGAATCCGCGGTGATGAATCTATTAACGTTGGTTTCTTTCCGGAAAATATCGATTTCTATTTTATGTTTATTTCTAATCAGTAAAGTATCTAAAAATGATATCTTGCCGTATTGTTCCTTTTCCACCGTAAATTTAATAGTCGGATATTTCAAATTTAATTGATTAACAAACATGTCTAATTCGCATTTCCGTGTGTCAAAAATCGCAAGAATGTCATCTACATACCTAATCCAGACTCTAGGGAAATATTTAGCGTTGTTTTTGAATTCTACTTCAAATTGACTCATGAATAAATTGGCTATGAAAGGAGATAAGCAGTTACCCATAGTTGTGCCTTGTTTCAAATTACCTCCTTAACACACCCAGAGACTACCGTGAATTCTATTCTCATTTAATATAATACAACAAGCCGGATGTCTGGTTTTTCATATGTAACGCCTCGTCTTAATTTTGTCTTTCTCAGAATTTTCAACGAGAGTTCGGCCTTTAATATATATATACGACCTTTTAACCATTTGTTAATGGAAAATTTTTTTACACTCCTACCCAATATAGATTTTGTCACTACCCACAAGAAATGCTCATACAGTTATATATACTAGTGTTTTGTGGAAATATAAGGTGTTTCATTTAGTTTATTAGTAGGTCACCGTAGCTTTAAAATCGTTTTTAGTAGGCGCCTTCTTTAGAGAAGAATTTTTGCCGTCCCTTTGTTCGATATTTTAACACATGTTTTTAAAAACCTTTTCTAATAGACAAGGGTTTTGTCTCGTAGTTTGAGATGTGCATGGTAAATTTAGTCTTTACAGGGTTGCAGTGTATAGTAGTTGTGCGGAAGCGTTTATCTTACTTTATTGTGCCCCGTGTGACTTTAATTAGTAGTTTTTTACCTACTGATGATGACAACTTAGTTGTCGAAATACGTATTTAGGATACGACTAATAATTGTGGTAAGGGGTTATATACCTTTTTTAAATTAATTGTTTTGAGTATGAGAATTTTCAAAACAATTGTTTCAAATGATCAAACTTGTATGTTGGGATAAAATATTATATACAGACTTTAGCTTGAATTTTCTGACAAATATTAATAAACAAATACTATAAATGTGTTTTCATTGGATGCGTTTGTGGATATAGATCCTACGCATGTACCGTGATATCATAAAGTTTCTAGGACGAAGATGGCTTTGTAATATAAATTGTATGTCTGAACTTAAGTTAGGAACTATAACTCTGTTTTGTAAATTATTTTGACAGTGACATTATCTGTCATCCATTAATGTGTTAGAATTGCTGAAAGCAAGTTTGAACGTCGAGTTTGAAATATAGCACATTCGAGTAAATTCAAATATGGTTTACAATATAGTGCAAAAAGCGTACATGATTGAAGCCTATTTTCGGAGTAGAGTGCGAATTGATGGAATTTGGGTGTACAGTCAACATGCATGCTTGGATGATTTTAGAGAGCACTTTCCAGAGTTAGCTGCAGTTCCCAAAGATTTTTATAATTGCCTTTCCAATTGTGTTGGTGTGTTTCGTGAGACTGGTTCTGTGGGTCATAAATCACGTACTGGTAGACCAACTGTTCGTTCGGAACAAGTTATAAATGATGTTCGTCAACGTATGGTAAATGAACCCACAAAACCTTTGAAACGCCTTTCTCAAGAGATTGGAGTTTCTTATGGAACATGTCAGAAAATTGTAAAGAAAGACTTACACATGCATCCGTATAAGATGCAATCACATCAGGCTATTTTGCCGGTAGACTATCCTAGACGTCGTGCGTACTGCCAGTGGTTTGCAAATAACTTAATAGAAGATGATGACCTGCTAAATTTGTCATTTTTCTCTGATGAAGCATGGTTTCATCTTTCGGGGTATGTCAATTCCCAAAATACTCGAATGTGGAGTAGTGAAAATCCTCATATTTTTATTGAATCGTTTCTCCATAATGCGAAACTTGGTGTTTGGCTAGCAGTGTCTCGCCGCAGAGTTGTTGGCCCTATTTTTTTTAATTTCACAATTAATGCTGAGAGGTATAGAAACATTCTGAATGAATTTATTGAACAGTTGCATGATGATGAATTGCAATATTTTCAACAAGATGGTGCAACGACACACACAACACGAGAAAATATTGCTTTTCTTCGTGAGTTTTTTGACGATCGGATCATAAGTTTACATACGGAAGTTGAGTTTCCACCACGATCACCTTGTTTGACAATTATGGACTTTTTCGTGTTTCCTCACCTAAAGAATAGAATATTTAAAACTCCTGTTGCTAATTTGCAAGATATGCAACAAAGAATTATTGACGAATGTGCATTAATAACGCCCGCAATGCTGCAAAATGCCTTTAGCAGCATGAAAAGGCGTGTCACATTGGGAATTGAAAATAACGGACAACAATTTCAACATTTGCTTTAATTTTGCCTTTTTTTATTAATAAAATGTTGAATACATGCTGAGCTTGTTGTTTTATTGTATCTTTATTAAATCAAATGACATATTTATTGATGTCACGATGACACTATCAAAATAATTTTCAAAAATTAAGGTTAAGTTACCAGTATGATAATATGGATAAAGTTCAGACATATATTTTCTATTTCAATGCCATCTTGGACCTAGAAACTTTATGATATCGCGGTATTTCGCTTATCTCCGCATTTATTTATATAGTCGTATGTAAACTGTATTTACATTTTCCATTATATAGTATATTATGTTATTAAATTGGTATGTGTGTATTTCCGAGTATTCCCCAAGCTTTATTATGTTCCTTTAGTTTTTCGTTTGATTTCGCTGGTGCTTTAACTTTAAAGATGTTGGTTTTTGGTGATGCCCTCTGATGTGAATAATTACATTTGATATCCATATAATATGCTGTTTTTGATGATAAGTTTATTTTTAGAATATTTCTAACAAGTCATGTTGAATGTATTTATATGCATGTATCAAATAAATTTGTACATAAGGTATTTCTAACTACACTATTATTGTTAGCAATGAAATTAAACGTTATTTGAGAAGCTTCTAGGATAACATAAATAAGTTCTGTTTGAATATAAATATCCTTCTTATTTAATTTCTTAGATTAGTTTAGCTTATATTATTAAAAATATTCATTCGATTATTGGATAGACATACATATATGAGTATATATTATAATTACGTGTACATGTAAAGATCATATTAAACAAGTTTTTCTCATATACCTATACATCTCAAACATGTGTTGTACATAATTCAATTTGCTTTATTTTTCTAACTTTGATACTTAATTTAAGTAAAATGTACAGCAATATGTATTGTACAACATGAGTAGAACATGAATAAGTGTGACCGTTTGCATTGGTCAACACGTCGTATGTGTAGACGTTTATATGGTTATCTTATAACCATATAGGGTAAGCAATCTTTGTTACAATATACTAATTTAATAATGATAACTTTAGTATAGTTCATAAAGTATACGTTTTCAGTTCAAGGCCAAATTCAAAGCATATGATTCAAATCAGTACTGCAGAGTCAAATAAAGTCAATATTCAATCGCGGAAATAACCATTTGTCATCATAAAATATAAACGTCATGTTTTGCAATATTGTCAAAATTTTAGTATGTTACTTCCAATATAACCAAAGAAAGCATATACATAACCTACATGTCAAAATAATAATAATGAGTAAAGTAGGAACATGAATAGTTCGAAAGTATTGTTTCTTTTCTAGTATAAATATATTCATTCTATCCAAGAAAACTATGCGCAAATTATTACTTTCATATTCGAACAAATTACCAGGCATCTAAGAAATATTCTGTAAAATAAATAGGTAGGTTAGAAATGTCAAAGTGGTAATCAAACAATTTCGTACTTATTGTCACTAATTGATATTACTATTTATTATCAGTATTGTTCTGAAAAGAACGGATTTTGTAATTTTTTATGACACACTAAATATTCAAATTAGAAATATGTTTAACCTAGAAGTCAGAATACCGGAAACAAAGTCAATAAACAACAGTATTCAAATAATTTTACAGCAAGTCGAATATCATAAGACTATCTCCTGGACAACTTATCCTTTTTATTTAATATAATATTTCAAAGACGTACGTCTCAACTTAAAATGACAAACGTGTGTAGTATTACAGCGCGTATTCATGTGTGTTAGAAAGAGATAAAGTACAATTTGCGGTTCCCACTTGGGCAGTACGAACTGAAAACTTATACTTTATAAACTGTATTTTACAATTGGTTTTGTGAATTAAAGGATATTTTCAAAACAGTATCAAAAGCTTCATTTCGATACGCTTTTTTTCATTTTTCAATATTGGTGTTGTTCGAACACAGAAATAAATATCATTGCTGTCATTTGATTTTAATAATTTAAGTACATTTGACAGATATGATATATGTACGTACTCTACACAAATAACATATATTGTATACAATTGATAACAAGATATATTAGTTTCTATGTCACTCATGTTTATATTTTTCAATATAATATCAAGTAATGTTAACGAAAATTAAAAAATAATATGTAATATAATATACTTCGCGGATAGCAAGATTTAAATTTGAAAATGTCAAGTATCAATGTGACCAACTGCAAGATTTATATAAAAATAAAACTCTGAACTTTCAAATTAAATTCCAATTTATTAATGTAAAAAATGCAAAATAGAAAAAACAGTATAAAAAACTCCTTTCATAAGGCCTTTTGCCGCACTCGCTCTTTAGAAAACTCGCCGCTATCGTGGCTTGTTTTCTAAACAAATCTCGTGCTACAAAATTATACCTTATGAAACTTGGTTTTTAATATACTATTATATTTTCTTTTTCTTTTAAATACCTGACAGAAATTAGGAAGTAATGGATTGGCACTTTATTTTCCCACGCCGCAATTCTATTGGCTTTTCTTGCAGCCTCCTGGTCGGTTGTTTGGCAATCGCGCGGGAACAGCGGAACTCCAACACTGCAAACGGCCAAATTTTCTTACTGGAAGGACTCTCTTTGATAGAATTTAGCCTCGGAATGATATTTCGTTGATATCTCGGCACCATTTTCTTCGAAGTCGTAGATTTTATTCAGTATTTCATTTTTTTCTTTGTATCTTTGTTCGGCGTCGGTAGACGATTTGACCTTAACTCGAAATATCTCGACTTCAAGAAGAGATATTGTCGCTCTGAAACTTTTAAAATACGTGGATATCTTATATCTATCTGTTAACACTACTTTAATTATCGCATAACGAATACTTCCGCACAATTTTACTGTTCAATTACGTAGGTCCACGAACGCGTCTTCTCGCCCTGCCGATATTCGTGTAAACCCCGGATGCAAGGTTTTTCATCGCGATCGTCTTTTTTCTTAGATATTTACGTGTACGCCATGAACATAGTTTCTAACAGTTTTAAATATTGAAAATAGATTTTAATAAAATTGATAATTGAAATATAAAATACTAATGTAGAAATTAATTATTTTAGAGAAAACTTTCAAATAGAACATAATATGTGTTACTACTAGTAAATACGTATTCATGTTGATGCATTTTTACATATATCATACAAAATAATTATAGCTAAATTCAGGTTACAATTTTTATTATACAGTGTGACATTTCTTTACATAACCAAATAAATAATTACAAGATTCCTTGCGAAACTTGTACTTGTATTTCTTAGTAAATATAAATATCAAATGGAAATAATTAAAAAAAGATTGACTTAATAAATACAATAATAAGTTTTATGCTCAAACAAAAATATTTATGTTGTGCATTCCTCGATTCTGTTTCTTGCATGTGCATTCAATTTGTTCTTGTCTATTTTTCGAAATGGTACCTAGGATACCAGTATAATATATATATATATATATATACAGGCTGATTCATTTTCGACCCTCACCATGGGGATCTCGCTTATTATTGGAGATAGAGTATAGGTTTAAATTTGGCAAAGTTGTTAAATTTTGTGTTTGTTATAAATCCGTAAAGAAAATAGACCTGTAACAAAAGACCTTCGTTATTTAAAAAAAAAACGCGAAAACCCCATTTTCTTCTTTTACCTGTAGCACCGACATTTAGCCTTGTAGAGAAAAAATAGAAACTCATCCTTGTGGCCATTTCTAAACCTCTATCCAGTGGTGTACTCTAAATTTTTATACGACGTTTTGTTTCTTTCTGGCCATCACCAACTATCTAATTTCTTATAGGCGCCATATTGAATTTAGACATCTACAGAAAGAGTTTTTTTTTGTGGTTTCAACCATGTACCACATGCTGACTAAAGCTTTTGACATTAGGTTTTATTTGAAAGAATAAATTATAAGATTAAATAAGGTACCCATGGAATTTCAATCTGTCAAACATTTCATTTATTGTTCATTAATAATACAAAAATGTCATACACTAACGAAGAGAAACGAGATATGATAAGTATTTTTTATTCTTCGAACCGAAATTCAACAGTAGCGAGTACAAGATATCTACAATTATATGCAGAACGACAACAGCCTCATCGTACCATTTTTCTAGATCTCGACAGAAATTCGGTCGAGAATGGATCGTTTACTAAGCCGCGTAATGGTCAAGACAACAGGAATTTAAATGAAAATCGACAATATATTTTATAAATGGTAAATTAAAAAAATTAAAAGCGTGTTTTCAAATTTCATGTTAATCTTGTATTTTTATAGATAAATAATAATCGATCAATTTCTACACGCGAAGTAGCGTCAGAATTAAATTTGTGCCAGTCCAGAGTTTGGAGAACTTTACATAAAAGTAGGATTAAACCATACAGGATCCATGCTAGTCACTCTTTACTGCCTGGAGATAATTTGAGAAGGCTAGAATATTGTAATTGGTTAATGGGAAGGATAGAAAATGACAAAAATTTTTTAAGCAAAATCATCTGATCAGATGAAACAAAATTTACAAATTCTGGAATGTTCAACAGAAATACGGAGCACTATTGGGCAGTACAAAATCCCCGACAAAACAGGGCTAGTAGACCACAACATCGTTTTTGAATAAACGTTTGGATGGGTATTTTGGCAAATCGTCTCTTCGGACCAGTCATGTATGAAGAACATTTAAATGGAGAAAGATATTTAAACATTTTACGTACATACGTATCTGACTATCTTGACGACAATATCCCATTAAATCAATTACAATATTTATGGTGGCAACAAGATGGCGCACCAGCACACAATGCAGCTGTTGTTAGAAATTTCTTAAATCAAGAGTTTGCAAACCGTTGGATTGGAAATAGGGGAGTTGTTGAATGGCCTACGAAATCACATGATTTAAGTCCGCTAGATTTTTTTTTATGGGGATAAGTTTAAAATAATATTTATAAACTAGATGCGCCACAAAACATTGAAGAATTACGAGACAGACTTCAGAATGTCTTCGATGCAGTTCCTAGAAGAACTATACAAAGGGCAGTACAAAATGCCAGAAGGCGTGCCCAATTGTGCATTACGAAGATGGCCAGATAATTGAACATTTACTGTAATTGTTTATTGTTTACTTTTCTATGTATTTTTATTAATGTTTTTGTTATCTTGTACTCGCTACTGTTGAATTTCGTTTCGAAGAATAAAAAATACATATCATATCTCGTTTCTTTTCGTTAGTTTTGACATTTTTGTATTATTAATGAACAATAAATGAAATGTTTGACAGATTGAAATTCCAAAGGCTACCTTATTTAATCTTATAATTTATTCTTTCAAATAAAACCTAATGTCAAAAACTATAGTCAGCATGTGGCACACGGTTGAAATCAGAAAAAAAACTCTTTCTGAAGATGTCTAAATCCAATATGACGCCTATAAGAAATTAGATAGTTGATGATGGCCAGAAAGAAACGAAACGTCGTATAAAAATTTAGAGTACACCACTGGATAGAGGTTTATAAATGGCCACAAGGATGTGTTTCTATTTTTTCTTTACAAGGCCAAATGTCGGTGCTACAGGTAAAAGAAGAAAATGGGGTTTTCGCGTTTTTTTTTTAAATAACGAAGGTCATTTGTCACAGGTCTATTTTCTTTACGGATTTATAACAAACACAAAATTTAACAACTTTGCCAAATTTAAACATATACTCTATCTCCAATAATAAGCGAGATCCCCATGGTGAGGGCCGAAAATGAATCAGCCTGTATATATATATATAGTTGTAAACCGTTAATGGGAATAGCAGTCAAAGGGTGGAAACAAAATTAAACTCTTTTAAATTTTTCCAAGCTTTCGGTTTAATGTTTAACCTTCATCAGGGGAAAAAGTAGAGTTAAATAAAAATACAAATAGAAAATTTATTTGTATTTATGCCGTTTTTATAATTACTTATCTACCGGATATATTTATCTTGAGGATACATTTCAAGGACTTTATCAGCGAAGAAAACGGACATTAGACTACTTTCCTATTAATAAATTTATTAAAGTTTCAATTTACTACTAATTATAAAAGTTGGTGAATTCGGTAACTATTATAAATAACAAAATATAAATTTTTTTAAAAATTTTCATGGATATAATAGAGGGAAAATTTATATATAGTTTCAATGTTAAATCAACATACAGGCGATAAATAATAAAAGTATGTATTTCAGACTTAAACTTCAATCTGTATTAGTAGAAATCCTGGAAATATTTCATGGGTTTTCTGTGATCAAGTATAACAAACAGAAATAGATAAATATTTTCCTAATTTGTATATTATTTACATAGTAGTATTACGTATTTATCCAATCAGCCCTTTATACATAACAAAAGAACAATACACAGAAATCAATTTGCATAATAGTTTCTCGGCGATTTACAACAGAAATCCACTGAATTGTACCTTTGTTACAGAACAGACCTACACGCATTAAAATAGATAAGATCCCAAAATTTATTCCCTTAAAAGAGGTTATATTATTCATTCCATACCCTAATCGCCGAATATCTCAAATGATAAATCACCCAATAAAATATTAAGTTGACATCCGGCACAGTGGGTGATTCGGTTTTATGTCTTTTGTTTTGAGCGGGCCTTGTCTTTATGATGGGGAACCTTTAACAAAAAAAAAAAGAAAACATCCTGTTTGTTGTGTAATATATGACGCCTTTCCAAAGAATCTTGTTGGAAGAAAAGATTCAGTTTGAAGTAATAAGATTTGTAATTTGCCTTTAAAGTAATTTACATTAATTCAATTTCATTTTAGTTTTTTTTTTTAATTTTAACCACCTGTTTTAAGTAAAATCGATGGTCAGTCAATAAGAATTTTTATGTCTGAAAAGCAATTAGTATTCGTTTTGATATTAAAGCATATTCAAATACTGGATAGAATATACTGTTTTCTCTTTATTTATGTATAGATATTCTAATGATATCATGAATATTAAAATGATACTCTATGTATATGAATACATATGAATCTAATTTGAAAATTTAAATGAATACATAATGTAAATAATTTATTTTATTTCATTAGATTCTGACAGATTTTCCAATACGCGTTTACCAATTTCGGCAACACTTATTATATAACGTAGTATGTAGAAATTATATATTATACAGGCAATTTTGCTTATAGAGTCAGTCAGTGTAAAATGCTTTCTATCTCTACTGAATGCCTTAAATACTATGACAAAAGTCTGCGAAGAGTTTCAAATTTCAGGTTCTTGCAAATTACACATTATATATTAGATATTTTACATATATAGTGCGTATTTATAAGGCATTTATAATTTAGATTAGATGTATTAATTTATCTTCGTGTACCTTTATACAAAATTACTACTATAATCCTTATCTGCAGCATCCTAAATTGCGTAATGTATATAAGATAGTAACACAATAATTAACAAAGTTCTGCGATATGATAAAAATAATAATAATAATTTATTGATGTATATATACATATATACGTCATAATAAAATATTAGGTATAAAATATAGATGAGAACAAGAATAAAAATAGCAACAAGAAAGCACATTAAAATTTATGATTCAAGAAGAATGATAACACTCATTTAACACATTGACGGACACTAGAAAAAAGTAAAGTTCAAAAATTGACAATCTATGTTTTCGTAATTTTTAGAATGTTAGAAGCATAGTTTTACTCTTTCTGCTAAATAAATAAATAACACAGGTCTACAAAATTAAACTTTTTGACAGATGCTTTTATTTTGAAAACTGATTTTATATAATTTTGGTAGGCTGATTTCAAAAATTCTATGCATTTATTTGTATCACGTAAGGTTTTTTTGCAAATATAAAATGAAAAAAAACGATAATTCTAAAAAAATTTATTTGTTTATTGAGTAAAAAGGAATACAAGTTAAAAAAGTGCAAAAAAAATGCTTTTTTAAGTGAAATCTTTGTCTTTTTGCCAGAAAGCTGCGTTGTCCGGACATTCGGTTGTATGTTTTTAAGGGCATATCCCGTTTTAACACCAGCAGTAGTCCGCCATCATCGTTATGCTCCATCTGCCTTGGTATCGCCGTTCCATTTCCTTAATGTCTTGGTGAAACCTCTCTCCCTGTTCTTCGCTAACTGCCCCAAGATTTTCAGGAAAATAGTTCAAGTGTGAAAACAGGAACTTTCTAACTCATATTACAAGCTAGACGATGAAAGTGTTGTAACATATTTTGAACAATATTTTCGTAGTTTTCGTCCTTAGAGTTCCCAAGAAACTTATCAATTACTTCTTTAAATGAAACCCAGGCGTTTTTCACGACATTGGTCATTGTGTTTTGAAAATCCTTGTCTTTGCATAATGTTCTTATTTGCGGCCCAACAAAAATACCTTCTTTTAACATGGCATCGGATAAGGCTGGAAATGTCTCGCACAAATATTTAAAACACTGTCCATTTTTGTCTAGGGCTTTAACAAACTGCTTCATCAAGCCAAGTTTGATATGGAGAGGAGGCAGTAAAACTTTTTTGGGGTCAACCAAGCTATCTCTTAATACAGTTATAGTTTGCCTCCGCTTTACTACGACATAACTACCACAGATACAACAAAAGTTATTCGGATTGTTCACACAATGTCTTCTTTCCATATTTATACGTTCTAGAACATTTAAAATACGCAACAACGAAGACAACAAGCGCGCGGACACAGTAGCACGACGACTAATACAGCCAAACTGCACATAAGCAGGTTTCAACGTTGTATTGACGCTTCTGCGCCGACTCTGTTGCTTTGCTGAGAAATCTAATATTAACCAGTGTTGCCGAATCACATTTAATTTCATAAAAATCAATTCATTTAAAAATCATGCCTAACATGGAACAAACATATTCTTGTCAGAGGTATGTATATTAATAAATTAAAATTTTTAAGATATAGAGCGCTATAAAAAAAAATTACGTGATAGAGCAAAAATATGGCGTTTTTTGGAATAAGGGCCCCCAAACATATACAAATTAGCAAACAGCTTTCAAACATCAAAATCACTGTAGACCTGTGTAATTAGTTTGATAAATTTAGTTTGAACTAATTAAGAACTACTGGATTGTTTCAGCATTTACTTCATGAAATTCCATTATAACTATTATCGGGATAAAATAAAACAAATTTTAATGAATTTCACTTTTTACTTTACACCGTAACAATCGTTTCGCTCCAACCTGAACTTCATCAGACATATAACTTTGTTTTATTTTATCCCGATAATAATTAAGAACTTTTAATTAGGTGGCGGGTTGCGTTTGTAGGTGCTTTTGCAATGTTTTGGGAATTAATCTGTTTCGGCTGTCGTAAAGAGGGCTGTGCGTACGTGGTCTACGAATGCGAAATATTACCTAGAAAATATTGTAGCTGAGCATTTGCTTCTTTTGTGGTGCCAAGTCTTTCTTAAGCAAGATAATGCAAGTCTCCACGAGGTTGGGAATATTATCGAGTACATGAATGCTTTCCGTTGATGGGATATTTGGGAATTCCGTTTATGGCATGGCTAGTATACAGCAGTCCCAATTTAAATCCCATAGAGCTTCTATGAGACGCTCTAAAAAAAGATTCGAACTTGTATATCCTCACCCGACATTGACAATCAACTGGTAGGTGCACTAATTGCAGAATGGGCGCACGTTCCTGAAGAAATATCAGAATGTTTAATTTCTAGTATGTCAAGGCTAATTAATTTATGATGCACGTTACCAATATCGCGTTTAATAATTACATCTATAGTTTTCCATTTTTTGTTTTCATATTTTATTTTCAACAAAAGTTTAAAATAAGGTCAAGTTTCTTTTGAATTCATTTTCAAATGATTAGATGAAGCAAATATAAAAAAAGAATAATTTTTAAATCACGTCCGTTTGTGAATGAGAGGGATAATGACACGGGATCGCCGCAGTGCGCATGCGGGACTGCCCCGCTCTTTGCCCGAGTTACGACGCCACTTTCAGCGGTATCGTGTCTCTATATGCTGAGTTGTAGAAGTTTATAATATTTAAGAAAATTGAATCGTCCGCCGACTGTGAGATACGATCTGTAATTACTAATTAGATTCTTGAGTGCAAAAAATTCGACAGCAACGGAAATTCACCGTCAGATTTGTGAAGTTTACGGTGATTAATGCTATCGGTGACAGTAAAATTGGAAAATGGGTGAATATATTCAAGGGCGGATAGGTTAATGTGCATGATAAGCCATGCTCTGGCCAACCTTCTCTGATTTCTGAATATTTCGTTCGTGATGTGGACAACAAAATTCGCGAGGACCAACGATTCCACGATTTCTAAGTTATCAATTGATTTTCTACAGATTTCAAGGTCAGTTTTATGCACTATTGTTTCGGAGAAACTGAAATATCGAAAATTGTGTTGTCTGTGAGTGCAAGAAAATCAAAACAACCGAAATTCACCGTCAGATTTGTGAAGTTTACGGTGATAATGCTATGCGAAATAGTGAAGTTAGAAAGTGGGTGAGAATGTTCAAGGACGTACGGGTTAATTGTGCATGATGAACCACGCTCTGGCCAACCTACTCTGATTCCTGAGGATTTGGTTCATGAAGTGGTCAACAAAATTCCAGAGGACCACCGATTCACGATTTCAAAATTATCAATTGATTTTCCACACGTTTCAAGGCGAGCTTTGTTTACCATTATTTCGGAGAAACTGAAATATTGAAAATTGTGTTGTCGGTGGGTTTCAAGACTGCTTTCTGACGATCACAAAACAAAAAGATTGGACTTTGCTCTATCGCTTTTGCCTGGATACGATCAGGAAGTTGATGAATTTTTGGAACACATCGTTACAGGAGATAAGATTTGGATGACCAACATGACTCCTGAGCCCAATCAACAGTCAATGAAATGGTACATCGTCACCAACCAGACTGAAAGGGAAACAGACATTTTCAGCACGAAGGATTATAGAAACTGTATTTTGGGACAGGAAAGGAATTTTGTTAGTGGATTTAATGCTGAGAGGCACAACAATCGATTCTAATGCGTATTGTGAGACGTTGAGAAAACTTCGGCATGCCGTATAAAACAAGCTGGTCTATTGTCTCCCGGTGCGATCTTGCTCCATGTAAGGAAACATGTTTCTGCACAAACACAAGGTCTAATTAGATCTAATCAGTCCCACACCTTGCACTCATTTATTTTCACTCGTTTCGGTACTGCACGGAGTTCCTTGGTTCGACGAAGACGAAGAATAAAAATTAAAATTATGTAGAAAAATTATAATAATAATAATAATAGTCCAACGGTGAACAGTTACAGGATCAATTAAAGAAATATACATACATAAAATAGAAAAAAACATGAAATGTGACAAATATATAGATATCAATTACAATAATAAAAATTAATTATTAAACTAGAAAGAAACGAATCCATGAAGAAGAAAAACTGAAAAAGAAACACACTGCAATTGATAAATGGAATCAAAGTGCATCAGAATTACGCCACACTGTTGCCACAGGAGAACGATGGAGCAGGAAATTAGTTCTGGGAAATAGTAAGGCAAAGGTGGGACAGAAGCGAGAGGATAATTGAGTAACCAAAAAACTAATAGATGAAAGTAACAGTGGGGAATTAATAGCTCCGTGAATTAGTCTTCACAAAAATCTTGCCCCTTGAACTTCACGACGATATTCTTCTCATCATGTCTTCTCAGCAGCGAATTATAGTCGATGTTACGTGTAGGATAGACGTAATCAACTTTGTAACACAAGTATTTCAAAAAACGTCGCTGCGCTTTTTACGCAAACAATTGCAAGTAAATATAATGTGGTACCCATAGGAGTGAAGCATATTCCAGCTTGCCGACAATAACACTAAGGTATAATGTTTTAGCAAAGACAAGCTTTGGAAGAATGTACAGGTTCGCAATACAAAACCCAAAGTTTTGGATGCAGCAACACAGATCTTGTTAATATGTGAAGCAAAGCTTAGGTTGGAATCAAATAAAACCCCGAGATCCTTTACACTATCAATTTTCTCGAGATTGTAGTCATTAATGTAATATACTGTGTCAACAGATTTAACCTTCTTTTGTATAAGAAACAAAGCAGCACTTCTTATTGTTGAACCAAAACTTGTATTTAGAACACCATTGAGCAATTATATCAATATTATATTGCAAGTTACTTACATCATCCCATGTCCTGATGGAGACATAGATTTTCATGTCATCCGTTTAGGCGAGAACAGAATACGACAAAGACATCAATAAGTTATTGATAAAGAGACCAAACAACGATGGTCCTAAATAAGATCCTTTTGAGGGCACCCAATGAAGGAAAATATCAAAAGATTTTGTAGACATTGTAATAAACATAATTAGATCTGTTGTGTGATAGCAGAAGCAGAAGAAATAAAGAACCCAAACCAAACGCTGAAATTTAGCAAGTAAAATTCCATGATCTATTTTATCAAAGGCACTATTAAAGCTTGTATAAATGACATCCACTTAACCACGTGCATCAAGGTGTTCACTAATAAATTGGTCACAAGATTTATTACAGTGGATCGTCCACGAACAAACCCGTCCTGGCACGATGAAATGTAGGATTTGGTATTCAGGTGTAGATAAGAATAAATGATGCTTTCGAAATCGATATCGGTCTATAATTATTAACATAAGTACTATCACCTTTTTTGAAAACAGGACTTATTCTAGTCCGCTTCCAAATCATCGGAAAAGTAGTAGTCTGAATTGCCATATTAATAATTATGTAAAGTAATTGTCTATTCGGATTCTTAAATAAAACTAACGGGAACTTTAGACACACATTATATTAATAATAAAAAGGAATAACAATTTAAAAACTAATTAATAACAATAAGCACATTTATGTATTTATATTTATGTAAGTTCACTCGGCGATGATTTGGTATCGAATGAATAAATCCTCGACGGCTTATATATAGACCGTCGGACATCTCTTGAGCTTTATATATCTATCGCGAAGGTGCCAGAGGTGTGATACGTGACGTATCGTTGTCATCACATTTACTATCAAGGGTTGCATCAAAGCATATCTAGCATCATGCACGAGAAAACCTGTAATGAAATCATCACCGGCAATTTCTTTTTGAGGAAATTTAGGCAATATATTGACTACTTCCACTTCTGAGACCGAAATTAATGTGAAAAGCATATGGTTCGTGATAATTAGTGTCAAGGGTTTCATCAAAGCAAATCAAGCATCATGCACGAGAAAACCTGGAATGAAATCATCACCGGCAATTTCTTTTTGAGGAAATTTAGCCAATATATTGAAAATGAAAAATTCGTACTTGGAAGGCATGTGGAAAAAACTGATTGGCAAAAGCGTCAACAAACTCGAGAGAGTCGAGAGAGGTCTCATCATGAAATAACGTTTTCGGTATACGCGTTGTACCCTGAATATAATATCCTTCGCATGAATATATTGGAATAGCTTCCCTGGATCAGCTTAAATAGATTCCTCCACTTGCTCTGCAGATTGTTCGAAATCTTTTGAACTCGCTATGGAATAAAATATAAAAATAATCGATGGTATGCAGATTGTCGAAATAAATATATGTTAATGATATTGATAGTATTTTTCTATCAAAAATGTCCCGAGTATAAACTTTTATTTTTCACTTAAGTATCATTCGTTCATTTCACCTTGGATACGTTTACCATAAACACGGTCATATCGCCCGTAGGTGTTAAAACCCGGCGATATGGCCCATAACGCCCGCTAATTTATTCACAGTTTTTAATGTTGTGTGAGTATAAATAAGGCCTGAGAGGAAAGGATATACATTTTACAGAACTAATAATTTGAATTTTTAAGAAAGTCTAAAGAAAGAAGCAAAACTTTAGCATTCTTTATTAAAATTAAGAGTATGTAAACATTGACAACTTGAAAACTTTAAAGTGTCAACAACTGTCATTTAAAATAAAATGATGCGTAACGACTGTCAACGACATGGCAGTTGATAGAAATCTCGGAACTTTTCCAATGTAATTTCAATTTTCCGCTTAGGAAATTAATTCTTCGTGAAAAATAAAATCTTGTATGAACCACTGGCGTTATTGTAATTATATTGCCTTCGGTAGACATTCATTCCTCGGGCCAGAGGCCCTCGTGCTGAATTAACGTCGACCCCGGAGCAATATAATACCCATAACGTCCTTGGTTCATAAATAACTATTATATCATTTTGATTGTACTAGTAATTTGAATATTGTGATTATATGCGTTTAATAAAGTGATGCATTACTTTTGTCCAATAATTTCTTTAATTTCATAAAAAAATTACGGCGGTCGTTATTTTCATAAAACAAAATAATCAGTTGATTAATACATCTCCTTTCATTGCTTGAGTCGATACTGGTTCTTAGATATCGTTTGTAATTCTAGATCTGTAATATTTATTGGCAGTTGTAGCTTTTGCCTCATGTATATTGTATAAAGAATGCGAAGACTTCTCACTTCGTGCTTGGGGCATCTGCAAGGATAATAAAATAGGCCATGAACGAAATACGGCATTTCATAAAGAGCCTCTTGTCGACTAACAACCTACATATCTAAACATTTGGTTAGAAACTATCTCTCATACTTTAGAATAAGTAACAACATAGAAATATAAAATATGTACGAAATTTGTAAATATGCTATTGAATAAAATTTGGTTTTGCATGTATACATTTGGAAGAGAATGATTTAATAATACCTAAATTAGTAAGGATAGCTTGCGTAATAAGAGTATTTCAAAATAAATATATTTCTTTTACCATACCTATCATATGAAAACTAGCGCAATTTCTTTAATTTTCCTAACAGAGAAAAATTTAATGACAAGATTAGTAGAGTTCTCGATATTAATATATCGGAAGATTTTTTGATTTTTACATATTCAAAAGAAATTAGGAATTCAATAAACAACTGATGTGATAATATATTAGTTGTCTGTTTAATTTATATAGTTTCTTTTGAATATTACATGAATACCGATCAAATAAATCCGGAGTTGAAATAGGTTGTACATGGGAAAACGGGCTAACTTAGGTATTTCTAATATCAACATACATGCGTACATATTTGTCATGTTAACGTTTACAATGCTGACATTCCACATAACGTTAAAGGTATTTCAACGATTCTAAAATTAATTGATTTTTTTTGATATAGTCATTTAATTTTTAAGTAGTTTTCACAAAAAATCATAGAATTTTTATGGTTGAATTATATTTGCAAATTGGACGGAAAATTGACGACCAGTGACTCCGTACTCCGTTAACGATTGTTTGGTGGAATTTCAACATAAATTTCTGGTTCTGCTTTTCAATCACAACGAATTTCAACACATTCTTCGGCGCTGCATTAATCTCTTTAGAGAGATAGTGAGTGTGTAGTGGAAGCGAGGAAGTGGTCGACCAAAAAAACGTACACCAGAAGTATTTAATAATGTAAGAGGCCTAATGGCTGAAACGCCAGGAATTTCTATTCGGGTACTGTCACAACAAACTAACCTCATTTGGCATTTGCCAGCAAATATTAAAGAAGGATCTACACCTGTTTGCTTATCTTCTCACTTGCTATCAAGAAATTGATCCAGTTGACTATCCCCGAAGATTTGAATTTTGTCAATGGTTTCTAAATAATTTCGACGATTACCTTCTAGACAAAACTTTCTTTTCAGATGAAGCATATATTATCTATTCGCAAAATATGAGAATGTGGAGTGTTGAGAAAACTAACAATCATTATGTTGAGAATGTTGAGCTTATCCTCAGAAAGTTGGTGCTTGGTCTGCCATAAGTAGCCCATTAGTCACAGATCTACAAGTTATTCAAAAACGTATAGGTATTAATAGCTACAAAAGGCTGCAAACCCCAGCGCTTACACTTAATGCAAAAGACCGTCGATCATCAAGAGCTCTACGACTATACAGGCCGTTTTCGGATGCTGACATAGGCCGTTTAATTTTTCAAAATGAAAAAGATTTCACGCTCCAAGTACGTCAAAATTTATAAAATAACAGGGTTTATTCGACAATCAAAATGCTATTCAACAAAAACGTTTGTACCACAGGAAGTCGCGGTTCTCTAAAAGCTAATGGTGTTATGCGTCATATCCTGGAACGGAAAGAGTCGCCTATTTTTTACTGATCGTCAGTTAACAAAAACAAACGCAGATAGCTAACAAGCGTTTAATTAGTCTTTACGTTCTGGGCAGTTATGGATTTGTAATCGCTTGTCTGTGCTTAAATTATTAATATAACCTATTAAGTGACACACAGAAAATAGGTAATGTATGTTTTGACTTAAGTCAAACTTCTGTCAAGTAAGTAGTAATTACGAAAAGGTTTTGTTTAAGTATGACAATACGTTAAGCACGTATAAAGCGTTTGTACAATATGAAACAAACATGTAAATAATTTACATATCTGTAGCCCTCCGGACAATGTATCTTTCGCCCGTAAGATGTCAATTATTAAATAGTTGTCTTCTTATAGGACGGAACTTGCTTGATCTTTGCGGGCTATTTCAGTAAATTTAAATACAGATACAAACCAGTTGTTTATAACAGGTTTGTATTAATTTGTATAAATTGCTTCACTAGCTTAACTGAGGACGCCTATATTGGCAGAAACATATGTATTAAGCAGAAGTAAATGCTGAAAATACGAGGTGTATTGTCCATGTGCATAGTTACAGATATGTAAATTATTTACATGTTTGTTTCATATTGTAAGTAGTAATTCATGACATTTATAAATTAGTAACGACATGCGTTTTACAAGACATAGCCACCCCGGACGTAAAGACTAATTAAACTCTCGTTACATATGACATTTTCGGGACGATTTACTACCGGAAATGCGTCGATTATATTCGTATAATTATTATGTTTTTATCCAGGACAGCGCGCTCTATCCCACAGAGCAGTAACGACACAACAGAACACGAAAGAATCTACAGGGATAAGAAGACAGATTTAACTTTTGCAAATCACTGTTTCTAATATAACCACAAATTCAATTCTAATTTCAAAACATTACATGTAGTAGACAAATTAAAAAACTCAATATGTTATAAGCTTTAGAAATTAGTAAATTTTAGAATTCAGACATAATTTTGAATGACCAGGTAGAGGTAAATCACTCTCCCCTACTCAAATTAAAACTACAATAGGTCCAGCCCCTCTCAGATTAGAACTTTTGTTTTTCACCTTTATATTTGTATTTATATAAATAAGTACCAAATGTAAATTTACAGTGTATATTCATCCACCTGCTGAAGCCACAGTGTGGTGAAGCATATATGTAGTGTGTGTCTACAATTCAATATATTTTTTGAAATTAAGCAAAATTGCGTTTTCTGTTTGACATATATTCGATAATCTTTCTCAAGACTATTCGGAAAAAAATATTATTTGATATCTTTCGTTGACGAAAATAACATTTCCGGTCTTGAAAAGTAGTACTAAATAAACGATGAATCGTCGACACTCCAAAAATCCTCAAACATCTTACTTCCATTACTGATTAAATTAATTTCATTAATATTTATCTATCTTAAAGTACTACAAATATATTTAAAGTAAAATGAGGAGAGGTTGAAATTTATATAATTTTTAATGCAAGCGTGCGAGCAACAAGAACTTTCGCAAAGGTAGTATTATATATTTATTTCTTAAATAAACAGTAATGCTTGAAACACTTGCTTTGATTTAACTTCTGTAATGGTGTTTACCCACACGAAATGTTATATTTTTTTAGTATTTCTGAATGTTTGTTTTAGGACCGTATTGCACTATATATACGTGCAACAAGAAATACATAAATAAATACATAATAAAATGTTTGTAGTTTGATGTTATCTTTCTTTCCTATTTTTTGAAGATGCTAACATTTTAAAATTAATTTTTAATCGACTTCTAAAAAGGGAGAGGCTTTCAATTCATGTTTATATTTTTCATGTTTGTTCGCGCATAACTACTTAACCGATTTTAATTATTCTAGGTGCATTTACAATGTTAGTACTGGACTAGAACATGCAAAAGACCACTTCTTTTTACCTATTGCTTAGCTCACATATTATCGATTTTCTTCAACATAAGCATCATTACTGGTTTGACAATTCTTCTAAATTATCCGTGAGTTCATCCTATTATAATTTTATGTCAATGTCGATATGGTGCTGCGCAAGTACTGTGTAAATTCACGAATTTTCCTAAAAAACTATTTCTCGTTCAAATAATTCGTTTCGAATCATATATGACCTCATCTAGTTATAATTTTACGGTAACGTCGATATGGTATTGGCCTAGTATTGGCCCAGTACTAGGTGCATAGTTCGAGAATAATGTATATCGATATCTCGGAGATGTCTTGACATATTTTGATGATTCTGGATGCGTTTGATAAGTAACTTGTCGGGTCTCGTAGATCAATGAGAAAAGCCCTTGACAGACGGGGCTTGTATTGTGTTAATATGATCGGAACTGGCAAACTGTAAATTTAATTATTCCGAAATGCCTGTCCAAGAAGTTTCTTAAGCTTATTCGAGCATCGAAAACACGCTACAATACTTCTTATGTCTGATAAATAAAGGGCGGATTTATATGCATTTGCATATTTTTTTGCTGAACGGCTTCGGATTAATTTAAAGTTTTCTTAGCGTTCTTGTTACACATGTTATTACATATTTACTAATATATCTTAAAATAAATGCATATAATTTGCATAATTCAGTATAATTCGTCATTTTTTAAAATTCAATAATTTCGCCGACAGTAGTACGGCTTTTGGGTTCCTGGAAGCGCACATCCGATCTGACCGCTTCCATGAAATGCCATCTTTAAAATTGGATTTATTACAAACCTCTTATAGAAAATTTCAATCGAGAAAAAAAATTTTGATTAATTTCAGTGCGTTCAAGAACTCATGGAAGATGTGGTTAAGTATAATATAATAAATTCTGAGCTAGCTTTTTAGACATACAAGTTACTTTGGGTAATTTAAAACAACAATTTTGTGAATATTTTACAAATGAAATTCAAATACGATATGTCAATTATAGATGGATACTGAATCCCTTTTTTAGACAATTCCCTTCAATATGCTAAAATTTCAACAAACATGAAAGGAATAGTTATTTAAATATCATGTAATGGAATGTTGAAACTAAATTTCTTTCCCGAGACCGTATCATTTTTGGATCAAAAGAATGCAAGAGTATTTCGAACTACCAAACGAGGCTCTTAAATGTATGGTTCCATATAAAACATCATATTTATCTGACAATAAGTTAAGTTTCTCATCGATGACTACTGCTATTAAAACAAAAGTGAGAAATCGTCTGCAACTTGAAAATAATATCATTGTTTGTGTATAAAATACAGAACCCAGATTTGAGAAGCTAGTGTCTGAAACGCAGACACATAAGTCGCATTAGTATCTTTTACTTAATATTTAAGCAACTTGGTATATTAAGGCGTTGTATTTTATTTATTATAAAAAAAATAAAAGATAAAAATGAACCTCTTGCTTTTGTTATATTTTGGAAATCCTTTTGCGATCCTCCAGGAGGTTGCGACCCACATTTTAGGGACCACTGGTCTAGTGGACGAGTCACTAGACCAATGAGTTCAATGCTAGGTCTAAATGATCTCAGTTTGATTGAGGTTAGTACCCCCTGGTGTACTATACGGATCAAATAGTAATAAACCTACCATGTTACAACCCCATGGGCCTTCAAGACCCGTTACGGGAATCTGTTTATTAATTTTTTTATGTTTGATTTTATTTTCCTGCCTTATATGTCTATGTACCTGTTATAACATATTTGCATTTTCTGAGGTGTTTGTCTCTATTTTTTGCCCGAATCTTGCTCCTGTCTCTGTTTCCATTTCTTTTACTCACGACCAGTTAGTAAACTGAACATATCTAACCTTCAAACCGGTTAGAAAAAGTTGGTAATAGAACTTTACCGGCTAGCTTTGGTCACTTTACCGTCTAGCTTATGTTACTTTCCCGGCTTAGTAATGTCATTTCAGTATTTATGGAACGTAAGTGTCATTTAAATATTCACCAATTTATGTGTGTATTGCACATATCAACGTTATCTACCTCTGATTTTTTGTGTCAAAACACATTCACTCCCTTCTTTTGCGGCTTGTGTCATTTCCTTCAGAATATTCTCATTCTCAAACATATTCGTAACAGTAATTACTTTACAACAATAATAATTTAGTAATCTGTCAGAAAATATCACTATTAGTTATTACGTTACCTAGCAACAGTATCAATCAAAAGCATTTCTAAAAATTCCATGAAATTTAATAGCATTATACAACGTGTCCAGGAAAGTATGCAACAAAGGGAAAACTTTTTTATAGTCTACTTCTCAGGAAATTTTATTCTTTATAAAAGTTTTTGCTTTACTTAAAACCCATTTATTTGTTAAAATAAATGAGTTATCATATTAAATAGTAAAAATACAATTATTTGCCGTACCTACTTAATATTGTGTGGGCTGGTCACATGCACAAATGATATTCATTACTAGAGACCATCCTTGTTTCCCAGAGCCGTGGTCGATCTGGAAGTTCGGTAGGTTCATTCGGCTCGCGTCGTACGTCTGCCATCTGAGCAGCGCTTCGCATATAGTGGCATGTATGGAGCTCAGAAGAGTAAAGGTGTGTATAAATATATTTACGAACACGTGTAAGTAGCCAATGCAGTCGTTACTTTTTACTTTTAATCACGCATGTATGGTATGTGACAGTAACTTTGAATCCTACAAAATACATTACTATGGCAGAAAGTTTAACTTTGCAAGAAAGAGCAGAGTTAATGCTCCCATATGGCGATAATTATAAGACATGCAGAAACGCAGCTGTGACTTTTAACGAAAGGCATCCCAATAAAAACGTTAGTTGGTCTACGGTATCCCGAATTTTGCCACATTTTAAATAAACAGGCTCTTTGGAATTTATTTTAAAAGGGATCATGACAGACCAGTAAGAAATTTAGATAATTCTTTAAATGTTTTACAATGTGTAATTGAGAATCCTAAATTATCTGTGAGAAAATGTGCAACTAATTTAGGATTGCGTAAATCATCAGTACATCAAATATTAAAAACATACAAGTTTACTCTATTTAAACCAAGACATGTCCAAACGTTGCAAGAACGAGATTATGACAAGCGTTTAGAGTTTTCGTGATACAACGTGAAATAGAAACGGACATAACATTCCCCCAAAAAAATTATTTACCGATGAAGCGACGTTCACCACAAATGATGTAATTTGTTCGCAAGACTGTCGTTGGTGGTCTCAAGAGAAACCACATTTACAAATGGAGTGTAAAAACCAATATTCACGAAAGATAAATGTTTGGTGTGGAATTTTAAAGAGAAGAGTGGTCGGGCCGTATTTTTTTCAGCAAAGTCTAAATGCTTAAAGGTATTTAGCATTTCTGACTACTGAATTAGAAGATGAATTTAACAACTTACCCTCACAAACAAGATGTTCTTTGTTGTTAATGCAGGATGGTGCACCAGAATATAGTTTTCGTCGAATCGTGCAGTATTTAAACCAAGGATTTCAAGAAAAATGGATAGGAAGATATTCAAAATTTCCATGGCCTCCACGCTCGCCGGATTTAAATCCTTTGGATAATTTTTTATGAGGTTGGTTGAAAAATCAGGTGTATACAGATAGGCCATTTGATAACCAAGATTATTTACAGAACAGAATTATAGGGAAGCGGTAACGCATTTAAATAATAATCCCAATTTTCTGCAAAATGCCATCAGGGACTTATGTAGACGTACAAATTTATGTATTGAGCGAGAGGAGCATCATATAGAGTCATGTTTGTTTAAAACATAAAAATAACATTTTTTGTATTTTCAAGTTATTAAAGAATATTCTCATTATTTAAAGCGATATTTCATTTCTTTTAACGGGTAAATTGGTTTTAAGTAAAGCAAAAACTTTTATAAAGAATAAAATTTCCTGAGAAATAGACCATAAAAAAGTTTTCCCTTTGTTGCTTACTTTCCTGGACACGTTGTATTTTTGAAATTTAGTGATTTAGTAGTTCATATAATAATTAATTACTAACCGATCGTGAGTAAAATAGTATACAAACCTCGACGGCAAAATTCATTCCTGTCTCGAGATTAAGTTCACCTCGACGTTTCCCGTCTCGGTAAACTTTTTAATCTCTCGATGGTAATGAACCACTTTCCGCCTCGGTATGTAACATACTATTACCAGATTTCTTACCTTCTTTCTTCGTGTTTTTTTCATGCCTTTTATTTTCTTATTATATCATTATTCCACCAACTCGTCAGTTTTTTCTTTTTCTTTGTTTTATTTATACCTCAATCCGCTTATAATATACCTAATAGAATTAGAAAAATTATTACAGATTAAAACAAAATTTCAAAATAACTTATTTAGCATGTATTATCAAAGTTGAACTGCTTATTTATATATACTTTTTCATTTCATACTTTCACTTTCATTTCAATCCATTAAACAGAAACACAAATAATAACTATTTTCTTACCAATAAAGTACCTACATAATTTCTCAAACATTTCTATTTGAACATTGACAAATAAGCAGGCCAAAAAAAATTAACTACATTTATTTACATACACGTACGTATATACAACCTGTATATACATGCAAATATTTTGCTGTTGTGTTAGATTTAATTTAATTGGGTTAAGTATACATAATTCACTAAAACTTTAGTCAAAAAAGTAAATATTTAATTCTACAGTATTTATAACCTTGGCATGTTCAATTCGACCTGTTCGCCCATGTTGAATATACAAGAAAACGTACTCTAAAAACAATTATTAGAATTTATTCCCGGCCAACTCCTTAGAACTTACATACGTGATTGATATTTCCTTCTATTTTAATTGTACCTTTTAATGTTAGAAAATTAATGACGATACACACGTTCCAGAGGCGCATATTTTTAATTCCAGAGTAAATATTTACCAGGCTATATATTACGCACGCCCAGGTACCCTAACGTGCGTCTCTAACTTCCATTTTCATCGCCACTTTATCTTGCCGTTACTTCTCTCAAAATATTCTACCTGACAAACCTCCAAGGAATAACACATTTCGAAACTCCTCTTTGTACATCGCTCTGCTACGATAATGTTTCTGCATCATGTATATGTTTTTCTTCTTTTTTTTTAGTACCTATTTAATGTCACTCTGCCGTATTTAGATGTTATATATTGTCCCGAGCTTCTGTACGTTGGGCGAAAGCGAATGGATATATATGTATTAAATGCGGTAATCGAGGCATCTTAATGTGCTATTCTCATCTGAGAAGTTGTCAGTGGCGTATTCAGAGTTGCTCCAATCGCACGTGTTAACCCGCATGGTCTTCGTATAATTCAGCGTGTATCCCTAGCACACTGCAACAACGTTGTGATAGTGACTAAACATACACACATACAAGTGCGCTTGTTGCCCACACGGTTGTTGTTTATAATTAAAATAATAGTCCTCACTCATGTCACTGTGCGAAAAATGAGGGACAGGATGTGACGAATTTCGTTACTTCCCATGATTATTATTGATATGGAATACTATAAGAAATCGATGATTAAACAACGTAAAAGAATTGCATGCTAATTTTGTGGATATGAGTGCTGATTATGTGGATTTTTTGTACATTTCTTACTGTGATTGTGATAATTAACTCGAAAAGAACTAACTCAATATGTTTCTTATATCTTTCGGAGATGTTATGCCAAATTTCTACAAATTTTTACAGATTTGTGCTGTAGTAGTGATTATCAGCCCGTCTATGGCAGGTATGTTAGTGCGATTAATTAATCTTTATAAATACGGTTTGTTTTAACTGGATCTTCTTCTAATAAAGAATTATATCATATAATCATTAAGGGTCGAGTAATCTCTTGTTAACTTTTCTTTATATTGGTAATATATGTATCTCTTTGCATAATTATTAGGTATTAAATTTTTGAAATATCTAAAATCGGATTTACTTCATAGATAGATGCCTAGATTAAATATAATATACGCTTTTTTTTACATCTGTGTTATATGAGCCTTACAATAGCACTCAATTGAGTTGAGTAATGAAATTACACCACTAGTGGCGTAATAAAACATTTCCTATCTTTAATTAATCTTAATTTATTAAAATGAAAATTGCAGGATAATAGGTACTTAATTTAATTTAAATAAAAATTATTTCTGATAAACATTCATTACACAATTTTTGACAATTAGTGAAATTAATGGGATTTGAAGCCACCTGATCTAACTTCTTTCTAATGGCATTTAAATTTTAGTGGGAAATGCCTGCTATAACTTGTGGAATAGCAAGCTCTCTTCCAAGAAGGCTGAAATATTGGTAGAAAGTGTGGTAGCTTCATTGTCAGTAACCTCTCCTTCAAGAATTTTTGTGGCTCTTTCTTTCTTATTTTCAACTGAAGTATCAATGTAACCCTCACATACAGCATTAGAACACAATGCCCTGTGTTATTGAGCTTGTGGTAAATTAGGAAAGCTGGTAATCTTCTTTGGCATTGCACTAAATGTGTTAATAACAGCGGGAAGCTATCTGCAATTACTACCTCTGTACCCGACGAAAAACCTCCCATGAACAGCATAATTAGCACGCAACGCTAGGTATTTTTGAATTACTTCAACCATGTTCACTCCTTCGATACCTCGGACAGTAATAAAATATTCTCGAGATACTGTCGTCTTTGTATTTGGTATGAAGATATGAAACAGCCGAACAACAGAAATGGCAGGTTAGCTAGTTCATATACTCTGCAAGCGCCTCCCAGTCCAGTTATCAAGGGAATCTTAAATATGAATTTCATTATATCACACATTGAAATAGTTTTTACCTTTATTAACAAAAATTCTTTATCTCCAACTTCTTTTGAAAATTTTGGAATATCCTCTTTTGTTAATACTCTGGATTTCCTTGGCCTGTGTCCCAATGATTGCTTTTTCAAAAAAGCAATTAAAAGATTAAATTTACTAATATCAACATTTTGTTTCACCGAGACCGTAGCTCGCAACATTGAATAGAAAGCCCAAAGACTGGAGCACTTAAACTTCTTCGATAATTCTTCAAAAATTCCAGTATTGCTTTTTCTTTTGCTTCATTCTTAACTCTGGGATGTACACTAATCAGTGAACCGCTTATAATAATTTTCATACCTAGATTGCGACTTATCTGGTAAAAGTGAAGAGACAACTTTTACAGCAGCTTCTTCAATTTCTAAGGGCAGATTTTCCGTTTTTATCTCACTCATTATTATGGGGATTACACTTTTAATGCACAATTTGTACCAAAAATTGTTGACATTCAAAAAATTGTTTTACAAACAAATTTGAGCAGTTGTCATAACACTTCAAAAATTTTCTTGATTTTTATTTTGAATGGAAATTATAGATTTTGATTTTTTTAGTTTTTTTGAATTAGGTAGATGTAGATCAAGTTTTGTACATCACACGTGGCCTAGAGCATATTATAGTAACTCGTCTGAGTACAAATGGAGTTCGGGCTAACGTCCTCGTCATTTGCAATCATTCACACTTGCAGTGTAATACACTAATAAAGTAAATAACTATTATCATATTGATAATTACAAATGGGCAAAACTCTCAACAGCTTTAAGCCTTAATAGCAATCTCTGAGCTTTTACTTAAAAATTAAAAAAGCGCTATTAATTGAAGAACAATGCATCGGTAAAATTTGGACAGAGTTAAATTGTACCCAACATATATTTCATAATTTAAATCAAACCATTACAAATAATACTTTTGTAAAACTTCATTCAACAAAAGTGAAGAAGTTTACGTATTGACAATAATTAAATTCTTCTTGTTAGCGGTGTATTTAATATAATAAGAATAATGAAAAGCGTACAGATAATAAGCGTAAATTTGGTATATTTACGTGATACAGCAAAAGATTAACCCCTGGTAAATATATGCAATTACTCAGGATAATAACATAAAATTGTATTATATAATATAATTATATAACGAGCCTTCAAAAACTTTCCTCGTTATAGTAGGCTGTTTTTTAAGTAATTAAGTAATCAAAGATTGTAATATAAGTAATATAATTTTTTAAATTATTTTTCGTCACACCTACTGCGTAAGTTAACAATTATGACAACCTTTTTTTGAAACGTAAGTGACACTTTACATACCGTATTGACAGTTGCTATGGTAGCGGGCTGTAATATTTATTACGACCCTAGGGAAATAATAGCAATATTAGAAAATTTATGACAAATTTATTTCAAACATGATTAATTAACATAACTAGGAAAAATAGAATCTTGTACAAAAACTTATGATTTTGTAATATTAAATGTAAACGAACAATTAGAACAATTAGCTATCTGGACAATAAAGTCTTCTTTCTTACTAGGCAAGTTTATATTTTCAATAATGTCAACATTATTAATGGTTGGATTCCTAATGGTATCATCAACTTTCTTCTCATTTTTCTGTATCACAGTTGAGCAAACAGCCTCTGTAATATTTTGTTTATATAAAATTCGGTCAGCTATCTGTACTTTATTTATCATTGAATCGGAAACATAGCTTTCTGCCACGGTAGAAGATTTCCATCCGCCGTGTCTTTTCAGACCAAGAACATCAATTCCTGAATCGGCTAATAATGTTGCCGAGGTCCTTCGAAAGGGATATCCGGTGTAGGTAGTGGGGTTCTCCAACGACAAGTATTTTGCTATTTGGCTAGGAATTTTTGCGAGTGTTTTTTCCTACAGGCTGATTTCGACATTTACCAAAACTGTACTTTAAAAAAAATCTATCATTGGTAATATTTTCTAATCTCAGACCAATGTATTTTTTAATAATTAGCATAAAATTAATTGGATATTCTTCCTTCGCAATAATTGTAAAAGAACGTTTTAATCCATTTTTAGTATCCGGTATTTTAATTATTATTACATCATTTTTATTTTCCACACCTTGAATTTTCATTTTAACTAGTTAATCTTTCCTACAAGCCCCAGCAATTCCCATAATCATAACAACCTGCAAAAAATTAGTATAGAATGAACACGAATTAAATAGAATCATTCTGTAAACTTACCTTCATCAACAAATATGTATCGTCGCAAGCTTCAATAAGAAATTTATTCATTTCCTCTCTTGTAAAGATACTAGACTTTTTAGTCTTAAAACCATCATTTTTACGCTTCAAAAATCCTTTCAATTTAGGATATTTTGAAATATCTTTATTTTCGTTAATAAATATGGTAGTTTTTAACATGGAGTATTCACACCATAAGCTGTTTGGTGATTTTAACTTCATAAATCTATCACGAAAATATGCCAGCATTACACTTTCTGAAATACTCTCCACATACCTCTGGTGACACCAATCTTTGAACATTTTATAGGTTTCATTGTATCTGTTTTTAGATTTCTCCGGCAAAATCTCAGTACAAGCTATAATAGCATCCATCTCTATTTGATTCATGTTTATAAATTTTATTTAGAAAGAAAAACTTTTGAAAATCTATTGCATATACTTTGACATTTATCAAAAATATAAATTTATATCGACACAAACATGGTTACCATAGATACGACAAATATTCCTGACTTGATGTTACTAATGTGTATACATATAGTAAAAGTAAAGTGGAAAATCATTCAAATTCGTCTATTTAAAAAAAAACGTAGGTATGACGAAAAATCTCATATGCACCACGGTTCGTACAGTACACTTTCATGGTCTCGAATACATGCAAACCTCGACCCTACGGGTCTCGGTTTGCAATCGTATTCTCGACCATAAAACTGTACTTTAGGTACATAAATAACTATTATTATAATATTAGAGTTACAACATCAAATATTTATTATTCAAAGTTACTATCGAACTGGTCAAAAATTAGAAAATGAAGATTGGGTTTATTCCACTAATCAGTGCTTACAGGATTTCCGACAACAGTATCCTAATCTGCCAGTTACTTACCCACAACTGCAAAAACGTATTGAAGCTTGTGTTATTAAATTTGGTGAAACAGGGGCAATAACTCGTAAATCTAGCGATGGAGCACCTAGAAAAGGAACAGCAAATTGCATAGAGGATATTCGACGTCGAATGGACAACTCACCAAAAAAATGAATCGCAAAACTATCATAAGTTCATTTGTCAGTGGAAACATGTCATTCTATTTTAAAAAAGGACCTAAAGTTGCTTCCGTATAAAATTCAAGCAGTTGCGGAACTGGTAGATTTTGTTACGAGAACACAGTATTGTTCATGGTTTTTGAATACACTGTTTAAAATGTTTTTCTTTTTACTTTCCCTTCATACTGTTCTTTGCCAGCTCCTCTTTGATCAAATCCTCAAAGTAACAGCACGTCGTGCACAGATAATGCTGGTAGCCCAATGGTTTATCTTAATGTTCAATGGTTAAGCCAAAATAGTGAAAATATAACTTTTCTATTAAAGGTGTAATATGCCACTTATGCTGTTAGGTAGTGAATTCTACACATACATAACAGAATCAGTTTGGATTATTTATGTATGTACGCGACATTATGACATAAAAAGGCGTTCAGCTATCACAAACCGAATTATGTTGATCGAAAGAGACCTTGTGTAACTCTTTATACACCCACATGACAGATATCTACCAATTCTTAATTTGATTGATTCCAGAGCAAAAATTAGCTTGGTTTAAGTGCCCTGGCATAGGAAACATGCAAGGACATGTTCAAACATGTTCACTCAATATTCGCCAGAACAATATTTTGGGTAGTATCCTTCTTATATTAAAGTAACTTTTAAATTTTGTAAAATTTAATGCGTTTTTTGAAAAAATCTTAAAGTCCTGACGTCTTAAGCGAATCTTAATTCAGATTCAGAATCAGTATGACAAAATACCATAAACTACACGTATTGGGATATGAGAAAACCAAACTTTGTTGACCAGTGTTATTACAATACTGAACTATGTATATTAAGCTATGGCATGTTAAGCACGTGTCACATTAGTGTTTTTATCACAATATTGCATCCACCTAATAATAGTAATAGCCAAATGTAAAATTGATTTTACCTACTAATACCAAGGTAATTACTATTGTGATGTGACTCATGCATTAAAGTCACCCGTCGTACGCGTCAATACGTTCAGGCCTTTCTGGAAAACACCGGACAGAGAATACTGGAAAACCAAACGTTCGAGAGTTTCCCCCTTGGAAATATATAGGATTCAAACGCAATAAATATTATTCAAGCAACGACCGTCGCGTTAGAATATAAATGTCAAATAGAACATTGATACGTAAATGTGAAATAAATACTATTATTATAAGTTAGAAGTGTTTTTAGTATATTTTAGTTTTATTTAAACGAAACCAAAAAAACATCTTCATCACACTATTTTCATTTATTTTTAGAAGCAAATTTGTTAAAGATTATATTGCCTAAGTGATTTAAAGTTTTAAAATATATCTAAGATATGTTTATATCTATTAATGAAGGTATTGGTTTATTTTTGCATATTCATATTAGTGCATTGCTTTATTCGAATTGGCAGAACGTGTAAAGTTTAAATTTTATTGGTGGATGCTACATTTATAAATATATAACACAGATTTGAAACAATTTAAGTTTTACATGTTCAAATCAACAGTGAGCTTTCTAAGTTAGAGATAGTCTCAGCTTAGGTTGTCACTACTTATTACAATACCTTTTTAGCCTGTAATATATATATATATATACAAATTACATTCTTGATTGCAAAAATCTAAAAGTTTTATGTTATGTACATTAGAGCAGTGCTTTAATTAGTTATTAAACCGGGTCCATATTTTAATCTAATTTTTTTAATGCCTCCTAAAACATACCTGCATTTCAAGACTCATTTTAATATTCTTTAAAAGAAAAGTCACCTGAAATCAATAATGAAAATAGTTTTTCGAAGACTTGAATTCATCATGCAACGAAGTGTGCTGTCTACATAATACATATTTTTATGCAGGGAATATTACACCTAATTTTTGTTTTATACATGTGACTTTAATAGTAGCCTATAAATACACTTTCTCCTTCAACATGATATACTCATAAAGTAGTATTTTTTTGTTACTGTCCTAACACCATGTGTTTGTATTTAAAGGGCACATCTAATCACAAAAACTGTGAAATTGATGCGGCTAATTTACTCGAGTAATACTTTCATTTATGTGGTACATATGTATATTCTCATATGAATTAATGTATATAATGTACATTCCGGAATTTTTTTTGGGCGAATATAACAAATTGAATTTAAAATAGTCTATAATGATATACAGTTACTGTTTTAATTATATGTTGAAATATTGCTCTGGTTGGTTTTAATAAAGCATTCGTAAAGCAAAAGTTCTGGTGAGTAAAAAAGTTTATTTATTTCTTAAAAGAAGAATATACAAAGAATTATTTTCCATTAATTTTCACACAAAGACTTCTTAAGAAAATTGATATCGATTCATTAATTAATTCATCCGATACCTCTACAGTAAAGTGTGATGAAATAAATAAATTTATTACTATATAGTTTATGTTGAAATTACATACATCCTAACCTCTATCTTAAATTGTACTTTCATTATTACTTTCTTAAGGTACGAGGGATGTTTCTAAAGTTCTGGGAATTTAGATATAATTTTTTTATTTTGCCAATTTTCATCAGTATTACAATGTAGTTTTTCAACATAATTGCCATTTAATTGAGTACATTTCTCCCAACGATAGATTAACTTTTAAGCCGTCTTCAAAGAACTTTTTCGGTGTCTCCTCAATCCACTTATTTATGACACGTTTTACTTCAGTTAAACTCTCAAAACGAACACCTCGTAAAGGTTTTTTAAAATTTGGGACAAATGAAAATCACTCAGTGCGAGATCTAGTAAACCTTGAAAAGTAAATCTATCTGTCAAAATTGTCATAAAGTTGATTTCGTGTCTAACTGGTTTTATGTTGTTCACAAATACGCAAGACGAATTAAATATTTATAAATTAAATATTATATTCTGAATTTATTCTACATTCATGGTGAATCTCTTCAAATTATTGAAAGAACATGTCGACCTAGATACCCACATTCACCAGCAATGGATAAAGCTAAATTCAAGCGAATAGTGTCAAATTTCATTCGCTTTGGTATTCAAGTCAAGAAGACAGTTCCAAAACCGATTACTGGCGAGGAAGGTAATGAAGTCATTGTTTTGGGATCTTTCATGGGTATCCAACCAGTTTTATACCGGCTGTCTCTGCAGACATAGAAATTTCATGTATATCACAGGATTTTAAATAAAAATAAAGTGCATCCTTATTCTATCCAATCAGTTTAGGCCTTTCGCCCAGGAGATCAAGATAGAAGAATTCAGTTTTGTGAGTTTATTATAACTAAAACACAAGAAGAGCCCAATTTTTTATCTAAAATTATCTGGACAAATGAATCGAAATTTAACCGTGAAGGGATTTTTAATAGAAGAAATTATCATCATTGGACACAACAAAATCTATATGCCATTAGAGACACTTCTATCTCTAATGTTTTTGCAATAATTATACATAACCACGTTGAAAACGAAATTTATAACGAGAATTTAACAAGCGTAAACTATTTACAATTGTTAAGGGAAGTGGTACTGTGGTTTTGGAATAACCTACCATACAATCTGATACGGCAATGTTGGTTTCAATTGGATGGACTACCACATGACGTATATCGGAAATTAACCAATATCTTTGACGATACGTGGATTGGCCGCAATGGACCTTGATTCTGGCCAACTAGATCTACCGATCTGACTCCCCTTGATTTTTATTTATGGGGTCAAATAAAAAATGAGGTTTATGCGCCTCCCGCGCAAAACAGAGAATAGCTTATAACTAGAGTAATAGAGACGGTTTTCGAAACTTGAACGCTGAGCAGGTAAGAAAAGCAACTACAACAGACTTAAGAAGAAGATTGATGCTTTGTTCAGATCATTTTGAACATTTGCGATTATGTAGCGCATTATGTGTTTTTAATATGTTGATTTTATTCACTTTTTTTGCTTGGTAATGTATGGTTATTTTGTTATCTCATATGATATAAAATCTTTTGTTTTTTTTTGCAATGTATGTATTTTCTTTTCTAACCTTTTCGCAAGAAGTTCGATGAATCTAAATACAATTGCTATAATTTCGAAACTATTTAGATTTTTTTTTTCAAAGCTTTCTACTAATAATGTTCAATTTAGAAAGTAATCATTAATAACTCTAAAATTATGAGAGATAGCCATAGGGAAACCTATAACTTGTACGATGCAAAATATTTATCTACTTACTTTAGTGTGCTCATCTACAGGTGTTCCATTAAAAAAAAATCTTAAATTCCTTAAATGTTTAGACATCACTCGGCTGTCTCCAGTAGAAATATGATGCAGTTCAGATCAAATACGCTTGAGATATGTGGTGTTAAAAAGTACATTGAAGAAACAAAAAATTTCACAGAAATCAAAATAATTAAAAAACGGTTAATTTTATACAAAAGAAACCATAATATAAAGTGTTATAGTACTTTATAAAGAATCTAAAAAAGCAATAAAAAGTATAATATTCCATTTAAAATGTCAAAGTTGGCGATGACTTCCGGTACAAACATTTTATTTTAACATACCAAGTATTAGGATGCCACAAATTTTCAAAAGGCATTAAGGCATTAACATAAAAGAACCTCTAAAGAACGAGTTACGTGAAAAATCCTGTATATTCTGCATATTCAATGTAGAAACCTTTACAGTATATCAAGTATTTTTAATTTCTACTAAATTTAAAATAAAGCCTGAGAATTTTACAAACAGGTTTGAAAACGTGAAACACCTTCATGATTAATTACTTTATTTGACAGAATATTGGCGCGCGGGAAACTTACCTAAAAGCTAAGAATATTCGCCGAGAAATGATGTCTATATCGATACTCTTTTTATATATGAAGAAAATTGTTTTCGGATAGTACTCTAAGATCGCGTATATTGTCCGTATTTACATTATTTTCCCCAAACCAGAATATCAATTTGCTGTTTTACATTTGTTTTATTTTCACATGCTTAAGATAGACGTGTTCTATTTATGCAACTATTGATCGCTGTTTAGTTGACCGTGTTTCTCGTAAACGTAAAGATAGTGCGTACTTGTATAATTAGCAGAATAAAGTGGGTAAACTATGTAGATTTTATATAAAATGAGCAAAAATTAAGCAAAAAAGCATGCAAATATCTTGGAGGCGATTAAAATTACATAAAAGATTAAATTGCATTTTGATGCTGCTTTCTTCTTAGAAATTAAAATTGTTGTTTTTTATTTATACCAAGTTTCTAAATTCAGGCCCTACGCCAACTCTATAAGGACTCTTTCAGTGCTATTTAAACTTTCTAAAGTGTTATTTAATTTCTTTCTGTTGAAAATATATATTATAGTTCCCTGGGCTCAATACTGAAATCAGGAAAAAAGAGAAGTATGTGATATAGTTTAAGAAGAGGCAATAGAAATAAATTGTTGCAAGTAAAAAGTTTCGAAGTAAGCTGTTAGCTTTTTATAGTATACATTTTCTTTTTAATTCCTCAACTCTTAAACCTGGAGTTTAATATTGAGGATATTAGGTGACAGTCTGACACTTAATTCTCGGAATTCACCTTTGAAAAATACACACGGGAAATAGTACCACCACGACCTGGTGCTTTCTCGTGATGGATTATCCATTTCCCGCTTTTTTTTAAATAGATTTTCGTAATTTCTTTAATATTTAATTACACTGATCATTGCTCGTTTGCCTTTGCTTGAAAGCATTGGTCTAATAATGGTACATTTAATTAATTCTCGATGATTGTTTGGACACAACTCATGGCATTTTACTCAAAAATTTACTGTCAACAACAAAATTCTTCAATTGTGTTTATATACAGTAATGTAAACGCCATTTCCTCATTTTCCCCCGTTTCCCCTTCAAGATTAGCCAAGAACACATTTTATGTTAAATTCAGCTGTCTAAAATTTCGATGGGTATTAGTTATATTAGAAAACCTTTTTCCGTTTACCTCATTTTTAATTTTGAAAAGTGCCAGAAATCACGGTCAACCAAGTTAGATAAAAAATCAAGATAATTGCTTTTGTGGCCAGCTCTTTCAGGATGAACACAGCTTGCACGACTTGGTGGATTCTCATAATGGATTATCCATTTCCTGCTTTTTTCTTTTTGGATGGAAAATCGTAATTCCTTTAACATTTAATTGCATACTAATCATTGCTCATTTGTCTTTGTTGCGAACAATTGCTCTAATATTTGTACGTTTCACGAATCCTCGTTGGTCAGTTGGCACAACTCATGGCATTTTACTTAAAAAGTCATCATGGCATATCCCCTTTGTTTCTTCCAACTAATCCAAAGGTCACATTTCAAATAGATAGAACCGACTTATTTATAAGGATAATTGTTCTGATTGAATTTTTAACAATATGAGCGGTACACTGTTCAAATTTAAGTCTATTGTTATTTATATTTTAGAGGTGTCCTTGAAAGAAAACGAAGTATGAAAAATAAATTAAAAAATAAAATACATAGCATATGTAGCCAAGAAATTGTGTCAATTACGACGTAAACTCCAAAATTAATTAATACATTGTAAATATTCTTTCTACACTTTACGACGCTATTTTATTCGAAGTGGTCCGGTAAGCCAGAGGTCGTGGGTTCGATTCCTACTTGAGGGCGAATGAAGATTCGCCCTCAAGTAGGAATCGAACCCACGACCTCTGGCTTACCGGACCACTGCTCGACGACTGAGCTGTTGAGGCGTGAAGTAGAAACTTTCATGGGGATGCTTTGAGTTATATCAAAGGAAACAGATGATTATATCTTGCCCGTAGTACGGCAGTTGTGCAAATTAATTGCGTTTTCGCGAAGTAATGTAATTGTAAATATTCTTTCTACGCTTTACGACGCTATTTTATTCGAATTTTTCATAGAAAAAATTCGGCTTCAAGTAGGAATCGAACCCACGACCTCTGGCTTGCCGGACCATTGCTCGACCACTGAGCTGTTGAGGCGTGAATTAGAAACGTTTATGGGGATGCTTTGAGTTACATCAAAGGAAACATTAATACATTATGGGAAAGATAATTTTCCGTAGAATTCAAATTTTGAGGAAAATATACAGAATGCTACTTAAAATAAGAAAGTTAAGGTCGTTTCCGGTTAAACCGGAAGTGAAAGAATATGAATATTAGGCTCAATTCAAAGAATATTAGGTGTATATCAGAAGCCCTAAATTTCAATTTTTTTATTAGGTAACCGAGGTAGACCATTGGAACAACATTACTGAGATACCCGGTGTAGGCATAGCTTTTCGAGAGAAAGTCGTTATTCTCGGCGTAGTCTCTTTGATCCGTCATATGTCACGAGTTTATCTGGCGCCATCTGATAGAACAAATTTTGTTATTTGTTCCGAAGGGCGGGCCCTTAAACGTCACTTCATTAACCAGACTGATGACGTCGCAAGACAGAAACACGTGTCTTTGGCTGAGTGAACTTTGTAGTGAAAAGTATTTTATACTTTTCTTAGCATCATTTATAAGACATCTTTGAGACTTTTTTGGACTTCTCTTGGGGTCTAGGATTTACAACTTTTATTTGCTTAAACGCTCAAATACATGAAGTATATTTACTTTTTTTCTGTAAATAACTTTTCTTGCGTATAGGTACTGAAATGTTTATTATACGTTATAACTAGCGTGTTAAACGTTAGTACAGATTATATTGAAAAGGAGTAAATAATTATTTTTGCGTTTCTTTTTTATACTAGTTAAGCCGCGAATTTAAGGGACAACTTATGTACATGTGTATATACATACATATTGCTATGAATAGTGGTTTGTAGATTTAACACGCCACCACCCACAACTAGTTTTCCCAACTAGGTTTCTCAGCCGGTGAATTTTCAAAAGTGAGACTTCTAACTTCTCGGGTTCCAATAAGGAAAGTCGTGTCTACGAAATATACTAGGCGCCAGTGAAAAGTTCACACAAATTTATTTACCTATATTTTATGAGTTACTAATTTTTAATTAATTAGCAGTAATGGCCAGAACACAAAAATCAAACACAGGATAAAATTTAAACTGAATATTTAATACAAAAATAAAAAAAGAAAAAAAAATTCTTACAAAGCATAAAGATACTGTATCATACAAAAATACATGAGGTAAAAGCATTCATTTTATTGACAGCTAAACGAATGGAAAACTTCCTCTTAATGAATCCGAACAAACTTGTCTAAAAATAATCAAGTTTACTATTAATTTCTTCCCCAGAGAACCACACTGTATAATCAAATTCTGATACACGTACAAAATTAACACGTGTTCAATAGACACGCACAAAAAACCCTTTAATCCTCTCGAACAAACTTTTCAATTATAATAATTACAAAGAAATGTTAATAGTAAGCTTTAGTATCTATATTTCTAATAATTAAATCTCTTAATTAACAAGCTTGAATACAATGGAAATATTCTTATAATTTTAATTTATGTTTTATATCATAAAAAATTTATATCTACTTACAAGAAAAAATGTGTGGAGACGAAGAATAAAGAAGGTGCTTATTCAATTTAAACATGAAATAGCATACGAGAATTTAACTCAACAACTTTCTAATACATCAATTAAACACTTTTAAAACAAATAACCGAATTAATTCGATATAATTATATTATATCACACCAAGCTACCTTCTAGTTCCAGCTATAAAGTTGGTCTCCAAGAAATCATTTACCTCGGTCGCTGCATGAGAGCGACCCCGAATAACAAGTTTTTATCTTCGCAAAAATTTCAATTTAGTGTACAGTCATATTGAAAATAAATGTACATTTCTAATATTCAAATATATCGCATAATTAAAGTATTTTTCTTAAATGGAAAATCCATAGCAATATGTATACGTATAAATAACGATGTAGTATGATGAAATTGGAAGGGTGAATAAAAAACACTGATTTGTTTCTTTGATGTACGGAGTAATCTGGATGGTGAATATATAGTGAAAATTGCCTTTTACGGTGAATCTAATTTGGCTTTTTCGATATTCTGGTTTTTCTAAAAAGAAATCTAAGAATGTATACATACAATTATGATGAATAAACAATAGCTATATCTCAGTAAATAAATAGTTTTCACAAAGTCATTTGAAACATATTTGAGTAGGAAAAACCTCACCAAATCTCTATATACAAGGTGTTAAAAAATGTTGTTCTAATATTTATACCAAGCTATGGTCCTCATTAAGATAAAGAAAAAGTCTTAGTAAACCTAGGTCCGAAAACCAGTCGTTTTTGTGTTATAATTACGTGCTATAGTTTTATTCAGCGATGAAGCTGCATTTACTAAAGACGGATTATTAATTTTCGTAATAGTCACGTTTGTGCGGACGAAAATCATCACACCGTTGTGGAATCAAGGAGTCAGCATAGGTTTTTTGTTAATGTTTGGCATGTTATTCTAAACGATCGACTGACAGGACCAGCTTTTCTTTCTAATCGAAATTTATCTGGAATTTCTGCGAAACGCTTTGCCAATATTAGTAGAAGATGTACCTTTTCAGGATAGGTTACAGATTTGGTTTATGCATGATGGCATGCCTGCACATTTCGCGCACATTGTTATTAGTATTTAAATAATGAATTTAATGGTAGATGGATAGGACGGGGGAATCCAAATGCTTGAGTACTTAGATCACCTGATTTTAATCCGCTAGATTTTTGTTTGGGGTTACTTAAAGCTGTTAATTTATTCCGTACCTGGTAATGACATAGAAAATCTCCAGCGACGAATACAAAACGCATGTGGGACAATTTGCCACTCTACAGGAATCTTCGAAAAAGGGCGAAATTCATTTATGCGTAGATGTCAAGCATGTTTGCACATGGAAGGAGGTCATGTCGAATATTTAATTTAAGCATCGCTTGTTGAGTTGTTAATTTTTGTATGTCTGTTTTCCTATTAAAAGAACATTTAATGACTAAACCGCTTTATTCAATAACAATATTGGAATTGTTTATATCTCCGAAACGACTGATTTTAGGACATAGGTTTACTAAGACTTTTTTTTATCTTACTGAGAGCAATTTCTGGTTAAAATTTCCGAACAACTTTTTTAACACCCTGTATATATAAATTTAGCTTGTGTATGTTTGCGTTCGCAGCACTCGAAAAGTAGTCGGTCCATTGACTTGAAATTATTTTACAACATTGCATTCGAAAACGCGAGTGTTTTTATAGGAAAATGAAGTTTTTTTAAACGGCGGCGCGACAAAAATCCGCACCTGTTAAATCTACGGTGCGCTTCGACATAAGTAGCGTAAAACTTTCTTAAATACTTGATTGGTAGTATTTTTTCTTAAGCTCCGGAGAGATTAAGAAATGCCGAAAGGTCTTAATCTCGATGAAGGAAAAATCCGAATCTGCACCTCCACGTGGTAGAAGGCGGGCAACATCAATCTTGGTGGCTAACGCAGATAGGGACCGAGTGATTGCCGGTATAAGCAATACCCCATTTACTGGCCAACAGCCTCGGGTGGAGGAGCCAGTAAATGGCAGGGCACTCTTTTGTCCTAGGGTTGGGAAAATGGCCCTAAAGGCGGATGAACTAAGGAATTAGTCAACGGCATAAGGATGCAGAAAGCAAGAGGAAACTACTGTATTAAAGATCTACGGATATCCTTAGTACAAATCATCATGGCAATGTTCAAAACCAAATTATCCGGAGTAATAAGTTCCCCAATCGAATCTCCGGGGGGAACAGTGATGAACAAGACTGTGACAACAAACAAGTTAACAAACAAGTTAAAGATTGGGACATGGAACGTGAGATCCATGTATGAAGCTGGAAAGATGCATAACGTTGTACACGAAATGCAAAGACTGAAACTCAACATCCTAGGAATCAGTGAAACAAGATGGCCTGGTCATGGCCAAATCCCAACAAATGGAGGCATGCTGTACTTCTCTGGTAACGATGATAATTATCACAGACATGGTGTGGCAATCGCTGTCTCAAGAGATATAGTGGCGTCTGTTACTAGCTTTGTCCCTATCTCAGACCGTATCATACTCTTACAACTACAGACCAACTCAAGAAAACTAAACATTATACAAATATATGCCCCTACAGCAGACAAACCTGAAGAAGAAAGCGAACTGTTTTACGAACTAATCAGACAAACGCTTGATTCACTAAAACCAAGAGATATCAATATAATTCTTGGAGACTTTAATGCGAAGGTCGGAAAAGGGAGATGTGACAAGTATATAGGTGAATATGGGTTGGGGACAAGAAATGAGAGGGGCGATAGGCTGGTACAGTTTTGCCAAGAGGAAGAGATGATAATAACTAATACCTTTTACAAGCTTCCAAACTGACGACTCTACACATGGAAATCCCCACAAGACAGTGACCAGAACCCGATGAGAAATCAAATAGACTACGTTTTGATAAATGCAAGATATAGAAACAACATCAAATCAGTTAAGACCTACCCGGGCGCTGACGTCTCTTCGGACCACAACCCCTTGGTGGCCCAGATGCACCTCAAACTTAAAAGAATCCCAAAGAAGAGAGAAACTCGGATAAATACAAAACACCTAAAAAACCAAGAAATACGGAATGAGCTGCAAACAAGAATAAACAAAAATCTGGAAACACTCGAAAGCAAGGAAGAATACCAAAACTGCAGAAACATAAACGAAAAATGGTACAGAATTAAATCAGCCGGAACCCTCATTAGACATTCTGAAGACAGAGAAACCCACAGGAAAGAAGGAATGGATTACTGGTGAAATTCTTAATCTTATGGAAAAGAGAAGAAGCTATAAGGGAAAAAACGAACAACAATATAAAGAAACACAACGAATACTTCGCACAAAAATCGGAAAAGCAAAAGAAGATTATTATAAACAAAAATGTGAAGAAATTGAGGAGCTACAAGCCAAATACGATAACTTTAACATGCACAAAAAGATTAAAGAACTCGTCGGCACCAGCAAACAAAAGCAACTTAATATATTATATAACAACGGGAAAATAGTCACAGAAATAGAACAAAAACTAGAAATATGGAAGAACTACATTACAGAGCAGTTCGAAGATGAGAGACGGCATACGACTCTTGAAAATACGGAAGGGGAGTTGGGCCCGGACATAATTAAGGATGAAGTAACATATGCACTAGGTATGCTCAAGAACGGAAAAGCTGCAGGTCCGGACCAACTGCCAGCGGAAATTCTTAAACTGATAGAGGCGGACCGGATTCATGTTTTGGTAGAAGTAATTAATACCATATATAGAACAGGAATAATACCAAATGAGTGGTTGCTATCAACTTTTATAACCCTTCCGAAAAAGAAAAATGCCAGGCATTGCTCTGACTACCGCACAATAAGCCTGATGGTTCACACATTGAAAGTCCTGTTGAAGGTGGTCCATAATAGAATATTCAGGAAATTGGATATAGATATCAGCGATAGTCAGTTTGGATTCCGTAAGGGCCTAGGAACAAGGGAAGCACTTTTTACACTAAATGTCCTATCACAAAGATGCCTAGACGTAAACCAGGACATATACGCCTGCTTTATAGATTACAATAAAGCATTTGATAAAGTTAGACATGATCAACTCATAGAAACATTGGTCAGGAGAAGGATAGACCTCAGAGACATAAGATTAATCTCAAACCTATACTATGGCCAAAAAGCAGCAGTACGAATAGAACACACGACATCAGAGGAAATAGAAATACGAAGAGGTGTTCGTCAGGGGTGTATACTGTCGCCAATCCTCTTTAATCTGTACTCGGAGGACATAGTAAATAGAGCACTTGATGATCGGGAAATGGGCATTAAGATTAACGGCATGACAATAAATAATCTGAGGTACGCTGACGATACAGTTATTTTAGCTGGAACACACGAGGACCTACAGACGTTAATTAACAGAATGGTCGCAGCAAGCGAGGAGTATGGACTAACGCTGAACATAAGCAAAACAAAATATATGCTGATAACAAAAACAACTAAAGATAATCGTAAGATATATGTGAAGAACCAGCCTATTGAGAGAGTAAGACAATACAAATACCTGGGCACTATCATTAATGAGAACAATGACAGCTCCCAAGAAATACGAGTCAGAATAGAACAGGCGAGAAGCACCTTTACAAGGATGAAAAGGCTTTTCTGCTGCCGAGATTTAAACCTTGACTTAAAAATACGATTGATGAGATGCTATGTGCTGTCTATACTATACTATGGGATGGAGGCCTGGACGCTGAAGGTAACCGACATGAGGAGACTGGAGGCATTTGAGATGTGGGTATACCGGAGAATATTGAAGATCTCATGGGTAGAGAGAAAAACCAACGTAGAAGTGATGAGACGTATGCATAAGGAGAGAGAAGTGATTCCGACAATTAAGAGAAGAAAACTGCTGTACATAGGACATGTCATGAGGGGAGAAAAATATCAAATACTACAAATAATTATGCAGGGAAAAATCCCGGGCAAGAGATCTATAGGAAGAAGACGGAATTCATGGCTGAAGAACCTTAGGGACTGGTTTGGATGCAATAATAATGAACTGTTTAGAGCTGCGGTTTCAAAAGTAAGAATTGCTATGATAATTGCCAACCTTCGAAGCGGAGACGGCACCTAAAGAAGAAGAAGAAGTATTTTTTTATTACAAGTTGACGTTTGATAATCATATACTCTATTTACGCTAACATATTTTAATAAAGGCAAATAAGTTTGATTTAAAAAATATGTCTTAAGCAAGATGGGTCAATTAAAAACTGCAATGCAACTGCAATGCAAATGCAATATACTAACCATAAACGCAATATCTACATTACATACACTGCGTTCTTACGAAGGAAACTTGATGCACTGCGTTTATATCTAGCAACTGTTTATTTTTTAGGTAAATACTATCATTTATATATGCAATATTTCGATATTTAAAGCGGATATGGCTTTTCAACCTAGTCAGGAACTTTCAATATTAAGCATGAATCCACATAAAATCCATATCTAATTTTTTTAAAATTTCGCAGATGCTGCTTTTTTTACTAAGGAGGGCAGTATTCTAGGGTTAATAATATTTTATTTTATTCAAAATGTTTTTGTTTTATGCAAAATAGTTTCCATTTTGTGTTAATAAATGTTTTGCGTTTCTATATTTTTTTTAATAAAAGCAGATTCTAACTTGTATTTGCTTAAATGTAAATATACTTTCAATATTGTAGGAATCTTAAAAAATTCTATTAAATATCAGCAGTCATTGGCTTTACGTCAATTAACGAAACTTACTCGCTTTAATTATTGAAATGTCTTCAAGACTTTACTGCAAAGTAATTAATAAACTAACCATCAAAGAATTATGAAGATCCTCCGCCGAAAACATGCAAGCTATTAAGCATTATATAGATGGTTTGTTTTCAGTAACATCAAAGAAAAACTAAACCACGGTCTATGGTGCGGGACATCAAAAGAGTACTCGTATACTAAGATTATAATGAGCTGATAAAAAGATTCGTTGTAAATGTATTTTATTTGTTAAATTCTTATTTTAATAAGAGCATCTGTATATATTCGTGTAATATTAAGGTCAATTTATTTATTAATTAGAACGTCCGTAAGTTGGTACATATATATATATATATATATATATATATATATATATATATATATATATATATATCTATTCTTGTTTAGATACGTATGGGCTTACGGTCATAGATATATGCATACTTGTATTCGATGTTTATGGACTTAAAATCTGTAGTAAAAGGGTGGAATTTACGGATTCAAATTAAATATTTACATGTAAAAAGGTAATAAAAGCTATAGCCTCGCGGTATTATTGAGTTCTCATGCCGACGTGTAAAAATAATAGCTATCGATGCGCCTTCTATTTTATGAGGGTCATTGGTTTAAAAATACATCCCACATAAAATAACGCGTTCGCGCTCTTTCCATTTAAGTTTCGTGTCGAACAGAAATCGTTTCAGAATAGACAGTACTTGACGGCGGAAATTAAACAAGGCGTCGATAGATAATTTTTAAATAATACTAAAAATAACAATAACAATAATAATTGTAATGTAGGGGAAGGTTGCCATGAATGGACCGATTTTCAAATTCGAATTTTTTTTTGTCTTGCCTTGCGGACTTCTGATGCAAAATAGATGTAGGATCATAAAGTATGATATTTGGCTTACCGTATTTTGATTTTTACGACATAGTATCTTCCATACAGGCTAGCACAAAAATGTTTCCCCAAATGGTGGTCCATTTGTGGCAACCAGTTGCCGCTAATGGACCATTGAGTTCTTCGATTGGACCGCTATTTGCAGCTATGTATAAAATAATAAAGTACAATGTTCTTTCTTAAAAAAATGTATTAGAGACAGAAACGCATAGACAGAAATGCACATCACATTTGCTAATAACCCTGTAGGTCAAGGCAATATGGACTCACATTTGCGCAGACGGCATGTACCTATTTGTGGTACTGCTAGCATTGTATCATATCCAGTTGATTATCTTCCTCACATAGAAAGCAATACTATGTTTCATATATTTAACCCATGCAGAATATCATCAGAAATTTTGAACGGAGGATTTTAAAGTGCATTGATCTTGAAGGACAACATTTTCAACTTTGTTATAGTTTTCAATAAATACCTATTATTTGTTATTTATTTGTATGTATGAAACTGTCAAAATATACGACTTCGTGGGTTAAGTAGTAAATTTTAATTTACGACATACTTCAAAATATTCTCAGTAAATCACATGCTACTAGATTGACTTTTCAAATGAACACTTGTTACATACTGTACAAGCATCTCTTTTTCGTCGCAGTAAATTTAATATATAGCAAAGTAATTTGAAACATACTTGAGCAGGTAAAACTTCACCCAATTGTGCATAAAACAAAAACATTTTTAATAATATAAAAATATTATTAAAGATCGTGTGTGGAGAATACAATACCAGTTCATATTTGCGTGAAAGTAATTTTCCAGACATGCAAATACGTGTTTCATCTTAATATAGAATCACCAGTACATGCTGCTGTAGAGATATTTTCACCATAAATAACACCATTACTACATTCCGAAACTTATTAAGACAGCGCGTAGAACAACATTCAATGCCTTGACAAATTGACAAATGTGAACCTAAACGCCAATACAACTATCGCTCTCTTTATAACAAGTGGAAGACTACGGATAAGGCTACGGGTTTCCAACTGACGAACACAACCGCAACTTGCGCAAACTGTATCGACTCCACTCTACATCGGACATAACCCACAGCTCGTTGTATCAAATGACAATGCTCGGAATACTTCGAGCATCGTCATTTAAATGTGTAACGAAATTTTGTAAACTCTCGAAATTCTCTGCATACAAACTAGTAGCGTCCAACTATGATCCCCATCTAGTTATTACTTGAGAGGAAAGCAGTAACAAAGATGTAAGTTTTTCCTTGTAAAGAGCTACTCTCAATGGGGCTTTTCTGAAAACTTTTTCAAAAGCTGATACAAATCTATCAACTTCCGGAGTGCATGTGCTACACAAGTAATATGCAGCAGATTAGAATACGTTTCCTTTAATAGTCTGCATGTTTTTAAATATATGCAACACTGTCACTGACAAATAATAGTATTTTTTCTTTGTACCTGTCGTCCGAATGAAGCATTTGGTGCATATTCTCGTAGTTGGTTTAAGCTACTGATTCCGTATCAACTGTATTTATAACATTTGTTGTTATTACATATGCGCTATATGGAATAGTTGGATGTAGTACGCCAGCTACAACATTTACCACACAGCGTCCTAATATATCGACAGTTTCGTTGCCACTTATCCATAGGTACTGATTTGAAAGATGCTTCTAATATGTTCTACTGCTTTCGTGTAGCACTTAGAGACATAATATTTGCCTAACGTGGACTAATCAGCAACATTTCGATCAATATATTTTTGGAGAAATGTTTTGAAGGTGGGATTGTTAAGTTCATTTAATGGAATATTTGCTGCCATTAAAGTTCTTCGTTAAAATTGTCAGATTCCAACGGGTCTAATTTCTGTTTATACGTTTGCGATGCTAAGTAACGTATTACGTGCGATTTCTTGGAATTTCTTAACGATATTTTACAGACTTTGCAATAAATTTCGAAGTTTGACACTTAATCCAACTCGCGATTGTTTCACGATGCCATTCTCGATGTTGTTGCATATCATATCTGAAGAAGTAACTTTAACAATGTTTTAGATCTACATTATAACGCTATGAAGTTTCAACAAGTATCTCCTTCGTCAATTAACTAGTTTTAGATCTATATAAATAAACATTAAAAATTCACTGGACACTTATGTATATACGTAATTAACAGCTAAAGCAATGAAAAAAATTGACTAACTCGCCGTACTTTATTTATCTTGCGAAATATAACCTAATAAATAAAACAAATTACAAAAACTCCTCACGCTTCTATCTACGCCCATGAAAAAAGGAATTTAAGTGTAAAATTTAAGTAATTGCGTCACAATTCAACGGCATAAAACAGATGTGAGGTTAACCGAATGAATAGTGCTTTCAATAACTGCGTGTTGCACATAGCGATGTTATAGACTATTTATATAGCCCATCGTAATTTCGGCCTCTCGTGTTAGATCCCTAGGCATAAGGCGCGAGTAGAAAATGAGTAGCGCGCATTTTAAAGTTTCCTGAGATTTAAGGCTATTGAGGAGTATTCACCTAGAATACCTATCACAGTAGTCTACTGCGTGATCGTCGTTTAGTTTTGTTGGATACTAGACGAGAAATCGCCAGAAGTAGGTGCACCGGGGCAAATGCATTTGGATGTCGGCAGTTGAGGTGTTTTGGTTCTTTTCTCTCAGTATGGATTTAGGCTTGACTGCTTTATTTTTTTTTTTTCAGTGAGTTCATTTTTGTACGGGTTGCCCGTTAACGCACATGTTTGTTGTGCTCCTTTTCTAGATATCTTCGACATTTTCTTCGCCTTTGGGATCGGTAAAATTTCCTCTACGGAAACCAGTAGTTTGCTTCTTTTGGAAGGTGTTTTTCATCACCTATAATCATATAGTGTCGTAAGAAAATGTTGATGAGAATATCTTCTCCTTACCTTGGTTTGTGTCCTTTTCTTCAACTGGATTATTATTCTCAGCGTCCTTACTCTTGCTGCACAGATCAGTTCCTGCAGTCGCTTTCAATCGCAATAGGTTGTCTGCTGCAATAAATTCATTCTCGCCAAAAATATTTCTGTTAACAGAACAGATGCCGGTATTTCTAAATTCTCTAGCTGCATTTTCAAGCGCAATACTATATCGCAATACTATGTTTCATATATTTAACCCATGCTTACTGAAGTAGGTGCACCGGGGCAAATGCATTGGGATGTCGGCAGTTGAGGAGTTTTGGTTCTTTTCTCTCAGTATGGATTTAGGCTTTATTGCTTTATTTTTTTTTTCAGTGAGTTCATTTTTGTACGGGTTGCCCGCTAACGCACAGGTTTGTTGTGCTACTTTTCTAGATATATTCGACATTTTCTTCGCCTTTGGGATCGGTAAAATTTCCTCTACGGAAACCAGTAGTTTCCTTCTTTTGGAAGGTGTTTTTCATCACCTATAATCATATAGTATCGTAAGAAAATGTTGATGAGAATATCTTCTCCTTACCTTGGTTTGTGTCCTTTTCTTCAACTGGATTATTATTCTCAGCGTCTTTACTCTTGCTGCACAGATCAGTTCCTTCAGTCGCTTTCAATCGCAATAGGTTGTCTGCTGCAATAAATTCATTCTCGCCAAAAATATTTCTGTTAACAGAACAGATGCCGGTATTTCTAAATTCGCTTGCTGCATTTTCAATCGTATCTGGGCGTCTATATGCAGGTGCTAAAATAGCTGCTACATTATACATAGACACAGCAGTATTGGGATTGGTTCTCATACACTTTTGCAGATCCTGAAAATAAAAAGTTTTCAATGGTTTGAAAAATGTGGCTGCAATTTATGAGTGGTATGAGCTGGGAGTTGTAATATTATAACTCTGGAATCACGGGCCAGTTTTAAGGCTTTTAAATTTTTCCTATGTGTAGTGTGGCCATTTAAACACAAAAGAACTTTTCGCTCTTTGGTAGGGTGTACGGTTGCTATAAAGAACTCTAACAATTTGACGAATAAGTAAGAGTCAATATAGCCAGTTTTGGAAATTTCTACACAACTACCTTCTGGAGCTCTTAATTTCGGGGCCATTCGCAACCTTTTGGCAACCTATCATGGGTGGTACGAACTGCCCAGCAGCACTGTAACAGTAAACTGCAGTTGTATTTACTCCTCTCTCACTACTTGAAAGTCCTGTAGTTTGCTTTTTGTCCTTGCTTTCTACAATTATCTGACGTCTTTATTGGAATGTTGAAAATCCACTTTCGTGCACATTAAAAATCCTCGTCCCGTATAATGCATTTTGATAGCAAATATTTTCTAGTTAGTTAAAAGACTTGGATGTACTGGTTCTATTAAAGCCTTTAGCACGTGCTAATGAAGTGGATTCTAGAGTTCTTAGTGACAAGTCTAAGTACCTTTTCATACAATTATAACACCACCTCTTGCCAGCTACACCTTTATCTTTATTAAAGCAATGCGCAATCGCATTTTTTTCTAACAAAGTAAATTAACTGCTTTGTAAAGGTAATTAAAATATTTTAGGTATTATGTGATACAGAGTTTACCTTGTTATATTTAGCCGGGACAGATAAAAAAGCATGTAAGGCTACATGTTCAACAGACTGGTTCGCTGTGTACTCGAACGAGCACCTGTTGCTGGAGATGCTTACCCATCGAAGGCCAGAGACGGAAGGCTTGTCTAGAGGTAGGAAGGGTCGTCTTTATGATCTACTTTAAAGACAACTAATCATATTGCAAATGGCGATGTGTAAAGAAATAAGAGTTCATTAAAGACGCGAGCTAAAGTGTTGCTACGTCCATAAAATTAATATCATTAAAAGATTCCTTCGCGATGTGATTTAGATAAATAGAGTCAGAAGTAGAAGATAGAATCAGAAGATAATCAATAACTAAATTAAAATATAAAATATAAATTCGACACGAGAACCCCACAATTATTAAATTCCTGGACTGCCAGTTGAATCCTTAATAAAACGATTTTAGTTTTTCAAAAGTATAATTAAATTGTTATTTTGGCTCTATATAATATTGGTTTCATTGTTACTAATTATAATGAAAATAAAATGTGTCCTTTAAACTATATCAATAGCAATTGTAGGCATGTAAATATAATACCTACTAATGATTGTTAAATATGCAAATTAAATTCTTTGAATACAGGTGTCGTTTATGGATGATATAAAAGAAAGACCTTCTTTTGAGGATATGAATATATGAATCATATGCCACAGAGTCTCACGAACTTTTTAAACATTTTGAAATTTGATTTATTTGGGAATAATACAACTTAAAACGGCATTAGAAAAATTTTTGATATATATCTATTCGCATTGTAACAACGTTAAGTTTGACTGTAAACAGGAACAGATACTTTTTAAATATGGGAGTTTCTTAGAATGATTTAATATTGGCTACTCTTTATGCTTATTTCCTAATGAATGGAACTAATGAAATATAGCATGAAACGAATATGCTCTGATTATAATATTTATTCATTTTTGCATGGATTATTGTGGTGTATCCTCTCTTAAAACTTTATATTTTATAAAATATTATTTAACTTTTAATAATATTTAAATAGCATTTATATTAGTTCAATTAAAAAGGAAAAGAAAATTCACGTTATTCAAAATGAATGCAAACTTAATGAATTATATTGGATGTATCCAAAAGTAAATTAGGCTATGCGATTTACACACGTGCACAAACTCGCTAGACTTACATTTACTGTGTGCTTATACGTATATATGTTAATATGTATGTATAGAAAGATATGTCGCCGGCAAGATTAACTGTTTTTTTTTGCACGTGTAGTCACGAATTTATATGACAATTTTAAAGCGTATCTGCGTAGACAGGAGGTCCTGGAAGCCGCTTTTTTGTCACTGCCTGGCTACAAAATGTTATGAAACGTCACTTCAGTATCTTTTTTTAACTATCTTCAAAGCGACCCGATTTAATGAACTGAAAATGTAAATCATAAACGCCTGAATATTTAAATTTTTTCCAGCATTTTTTCTTTTTCTTGGGCGTGTGGATTGTTTGTATAGTCGAGGTTGTAGTTAACTATACTCTTTCATCTTGTGTCTGCGCTTTGTCCAATAACTTTCCACGGTTCTTTATGTGAATTGTTGGGCGACACGAAAAAGGAAGAGAAACTAAAGCAATAACGGAGGAAATTCATTGCATGTTGAAATCTGAAGTTTATTGTAATTATAGTAGGCAGCTTAAAAAAAGATTAATCAAATATTAGCATCTTCTACATCGCGACAATTTTTTGTATTTCATATTTGAAGAATTCTTCTTAATTGTTGTACTTATTTATAAATTTCTATACAGTCAATTCCGTTTAATTGGGCCACCGGTTATTCGGGGCATCCGTTTATTTGGGCCAAATCTTAAAGAACAGGATTCAAACTATGAAGAAAACGTTAATTTGCATTAGGTATTTGGGGCAATATTCCACTTAATTGGGACAAAAAATTTAAGATCGAAATTTTTAATATATATTTAACTGTGTATGTATTTACAAAACGTTACAACAAAAAATCTTAACATCCAATTATGAATATGGTTTTTAAGCAATGCTGTGCATAAGAACACTTGACGGCTATGTTATACCGTTGCTTTCAATCTAGTTTATCCCCAAAGGGGAATCATACGTAGATGATTAATTTACGAACTGTTGGTTGCTGAAATTGACGAGGGTGAAAGTGATATGGAATCCTTAAAAAAGATGGACATGTTAGATGTCCTGATGTGGGTATCCCGTGGGATGGAATAAAAACGCTTGCCCTGGTTAGGGCATGGAAGAAGCTGTTAGATCACGAAGAAACTGAAAAATGGACTGGAGGTAAACCAGAAGAATCAATGAAATTGTTTGCAATAAATAAGAGAGTCAGATTGCAGAACTTGTTAAAAACCTGCCTGGATATGAAGAAATCTGTATATCTAGTTTTTTGTATAAATACAAATACTAAACCAATAGAAACGTCTAAAAAAACATTCAACAACCGACGCGTTCATTATTTCTGGCCCTCTAGCTATTTAGAATTGACCTCCGGATATCCGGATTTTTCCATATCTGAATCGGCCCGTCGCCATATTAGTCCGGATAAGACAGGTTGTATTGTAATTTTAGATAAATAATTTACGAACAGTATTATACTAACTTGCATCTAAAACGTATACGCCATCGCAGTTTTTTAATATATTTGAGTTTAATTAAAAATTTTGTTATGTTACCAAGAAAATATTTAACACTACAGAGTAAAAGTGCCATACTGGATAAAATTTAAAATCAGCCTGGTCACAGTCAATGTCCACTCGCTGAGTTAATTGGTATACCAAAATCTACCATATTACGTCTCATCCAACAAGAAAATCAACTGCGTAACGAATGGACTTTACAACAAGGAAGGGCAGGCAAATCCAAAAGAATACGAGAGGAAGAGGATCCAGACGTCGAAGAAGCTCTATATCAATGGTTTTCTTTAGTCACTGAACGAGGAAGGGTCCAGTATTGAAAGCCAAGTCAGAGGAGTTGACCGTAAAGCTAGATCATAATAATTTCAAAGCAACAGATGGTTGTTTATCTCGATGGAAAGTAAGACATGGTATATAATTTTAAAAAAATGATGCAGAGTGGAAGAACACGAAAATTTATATCTTTCTTGACAATTTTTGTGCAGATGACATATACAATACCGATGAAACTGGTCTCTATTGCCGTGCCACACTAGATGGCTCTTTATGTTATAAACATATTGAATTGTCAGGATACAAAGAAAGCAATAAACCGCATTACAGTGTCATGTTGGCCAAATATTTCAGATACCGACAAACGCAAAACGAAAAGTGGTAAACCTCGATTTTTTAAGGGATTCAGAATAGAAAGTTTACCAGTAGAATACCATGCAAACGAAAATGCGTGAATGACTTCTGAAATTTTTCGTAAGTGGCTAACTAGTTGGGATGCAGAAATTACAAGTTGAATGAAGAAAGATTATAATTATGTTGCTTGTTGACAACTGTGGAGTACATTCTCATTTGGACATCTTACAAAATATAAAACTTGAATTTATTCCCCCTAATATAACATGATTAGTGCAACCACTAAACATGGGAATAATAAAAAATCTCAGGATGTTATACCATGTGGTAGATTACATAGTAGACTCTATTGATGACAATTTATTAACAAGTTTCTCGACTGTCAGAGATATGAGTATTTTTAATTGATGAATAGAATTTAAACCGAACTCCAAGAAACATTAACCATGGACTATAAAAAGAATCGAGTAGGATACTATAATTTTCTAATTAATAGCGATCGCATGAAGCAGATACTTAAGTTGCTTACATCACATATCCAAGACAATTGAAGTAAATTAATATCTCCTCAAAAATAATTTCAATACGTTTAATATGAATTTCGTGTTAAACCTTTAATTTAGTTAACCTTTAATTAATCAAAATTTTTAATTAGTTTAGTTAACAAGGTAATTTGAATGTAAAGTAGTTTAGTAAATTCTTTCGACAATATTGCTTGTACTATTTGTAGGACTGGGGATATTTAGTTATAATTTCTTCAGTAAACTGTAAACTTAAATAATCAGTACAAGTCGGATATTGATAGTAAATAATTCAAGATCAAATCCTCGAGATGCCCCAGAAACTTATGTACTAGGCAAGGGTATAGGGACAAGCACATTTGTTGGAAGGAGTTGGCGAATATCAGTGAGAATCTAGTATAGTTAAGAAAACGCAAGTAAAGACTCTAGAAAAATATGTTTACATGACATCCACTTGTTTTCTATTATACAGTTCTACACATATCTTGATATAAAGTTGGAGGGTAGATAACTGCTTTTTGCTACTAATTATACTATACTATTCCTTTAAAACATATTCCCAATATTTATTATATAATAGCGAATAATTAGAATAATATATACAATCACACAATATACAATCACTCAGTCATGCAGAGGTATTTTCAGAAAATATTTTTTGTTAACCGTTTATTGTGTTTATAGATGGTTTTCCAATAAGAAGTCCCGTTCTAATTTTAAGAGAAATATTTATTTGTTCTTAACTAGTACAAACATATTTACTTAAATTCAAAATACAAACTCTGTGAATATTTCTGAGAAATGATATCCAGGTAAATGCCCACCTCGACTCTGTCTACAAATGGTTATTCTTATGAGAAGGTTTTGCATGAAATTTTCGCATAACTGAGGCTCTATTTAGCGAATAACAGCTCGAATAATGGCTTGACATTGTTTGAGGGACATTAATGCAGACTCTTTCTTTCACGTATCCTCAAAGAAGAAAGTCTGTTGAACTTAAATCGCTCGATCTGGGGACCAATTTATATCCGCGTTTCTCGAAATAACGTGCTAACGTGCCCAGGAAATTTCTCGCGCAGCAATGCAACAGTTTCGTGGCTTGTGTGGCTCACAGCGAGATTCTGCTGGAAATAAAAATTGTCTATGTTCATATTGTCAAAGGAAGTCAGTTAGCATTCTACGGTAACGATCGGCATTGATTGATCGCAGCACCTTCATTATTCTCAAAAAGGTAAAGTTTGAAAACTACGCCGACCCAAAAACCACATCAAAGTGTAACTCGGTGGGGATAATAAGGTTTCTCGACTATTGTTCTTGGATTTTCGGAACCCCAAATGCGGCAGTTCTGTCTATTGACGAAACCACTGAGATGGAAGTGGACTTCGTCGCAAAAAATGCTTTTTCTAAAAAAGCCAGGATTACCATCTTGCATTTCCAGCAATCAATAAGCGAAAGTTCGGCGTAGTTCATGATCAGCCAGCTTCAATTCCTGTATCAGCTGCACTTTATAGGCATGCAGGCTAAGATGCCTGCATAATGCGATGAAGGCTGGTCTGTGAGATCCTTAATTGCTGTGAACGCCTTGGGATAGACAAACTTGGATTTTCTGCGATACTTTCAACGACAGCGGCAATGTTTTGGGCTGACATGACGGTACAAGTTCGAACTGGCAATTTTACATCAGTAACTTGGCCATTTTGCTCAAATTTTGCGATTAGTTTTACAATGGCTTTGCGAGAAAGTGATTCATATCGACCAAAAGCACCACGAACTCTGCGAACTGTGTCGGTGAAATTTTCACGTACACCTTAGATCACAGGAACCTTTTACCCCCCTACAAGTGAAGGGGGAGCTATATCAAGCCGTACGAACTCTGTAGGTCAGTACCCAAGCAGATACGCTGCTTACCCGGCAAGGAAAACCACTTCTAGCCTGTTTGGGCTTTCTACCACTACCCCCCCCCCTCCCGAGTGCACCTCAGACGGTCGAGCCCGAAAATTAAGTCTCCGGGGGGCTCTCGATCCCCGCGGTACCAGACATAGCCGCCACTGGTTGAATGGTGCGATATGCAAGCATATCTACCAATGTCGCTGCCTGCCAGTAATAGCTTGTTGGGCCAAGCTCGGGTTCGTAGGATCACCAAGATCAAAGCAATACTAGGATACATAAAAGCACCTAGCGTAAACTCCTCTTTGTTGCGTTGGCAGATTCAATGTTGTTCGTGTATCAGAATTTCGGCTATATCAGTATTACGGTTAACATGACGATACTAATCGCCGTAGGGGATTTGGTAAATAGCCCCTACACCTTGATTACGACATCTGTGTCCGCTGAGGTGGGTACACATTCCAGTTTGGAGAGAAATTCTAAAGCTTTAGCTACAGTTACAGCGATTATAGGTGGAACGGTGCTATAGGCGCACTCTTAGCCGGTTACTTAAAGTAGCATGGTTGGCATGCTGTATTTCAAATGCTCATGATATCTTATGCTTAGAGTTAATCTTATTATGTCGTTTTGTCAAACAAGAACTAAGTAATTAGAGACATCGTCGATAAATCAGAAGAGAATAACTGTACAGTCATGACCTTGCCTTTTTCTTTATCTCAGGATGAAGGATCAGATCAAAGCGATCTGTTTCGAAGAACTTGAGAATAAAGCGACCGCCACGCGTGGTATTAAGGCTTTAACTTCGAAAGACATCCAAGTCTTCTTTTCGAGGTAACACCGATTACGTCGAGTTAGGAGGGATGTGAAATGCCTTACCTGTTAGAAAGGTAATAATTCTAATTAGGTGCATTAGGGTATTACAATATTTTAAATCTTCCCTTGAAACGTTTCATATTTAGAATTAATAAAAAAAGAAATTATCAAATATTTATTCAGAGGTATGTATCAACTGTTTACACACATCTGAAGAGTTCCAAATTTGTGTTGGTTTTTCGTTTAGCCTCCGATATATTAAAACAGACCTGCGGCACATGAGGTTAATACGTCATCGCTCGTAATATATGAAGAGCTGAAACATAAATATACCCGGGCGTATTAAAAATGACTGGCAATATAAACATATCAGTTTCTTATGTTTTATTAATACATACTTAAACATTTTACTGGTAGTTTAACAAGTTCGTATAATGAAGCGTATTATTTTTGAGTTATGGTTGCAATATATCATTCGTGTTGTGTTGGAGATGAAGTTCCAGCGTTTTACGTCTGTTTCGCTAGGAGCATCAGTTTGTTAACCTAAAGCGCCCATATCTATTAAAAATTTTCCCAAATATTTAACATATTGCCTTGTTGAAGTATTTATCAATTATGAAAGTATAACACAATTACATAAAAAAATAAATATACGAAAAAATTTCTTTAACATGGCATATGGTGGTGAAATGTGAACCGTATATATTGAAATATAAGATGTTTTAACAATTCGTGGCTAGAATACATGAATGTTATTTCTTCTTTTGTGAATTTATATTATGTGAGCGTCTTTTTTTTCTATTCTATAATGAAATTATTGCTAGTTTTATTGCCTTTTAATTGCAACTATATTAAGTTTAAAATATTCTTCTATTCCTGTCTTAAATTTAAAGGAGATCCTAAAAATTAATTCCTTGCAATTTATGTCATTCATATTTTGCAGTACTTCCTTTTTTTGCCGGTTTTGAACCGGGCGTAGGTAGCATTGTAATTTTGTAATTTTCTAAATAAGACTCACTCCAACATCATAATAATGAGAAAATTAATGGTACAGACGGAGATATAATATTGCTCTAGGTTTTTTAGTGTTGCACACAATAAGAGAGGCCCCAACTTGACATATATAATATAATGGTCTATTTTACAGCTTGGATTCACATATTTATGTAATGGTACTTTCGGAAACGTTTCGTATTAGTGAGAAGAAAAAATATTATTCTAAGACTTTTGAAGATGAACATTCAAATCAAAACAAGTATGTTCTAAAGAAATGTGCTAGGAAATAATTTTACATGTGGGCAATTTGTAAAATAATATGAGTGAATGTATATATTGTTATGGAAACACCATTCGACTATTTTTAATATTGTGAAGTGTAATTTGAATAAATGATTTTAAATCTACAGTGAGGAGGGCAGTGGGAAACTCCGCACAAAAATCGTAAACAACGGGGGGTCGTGAAAGTATTGGTGCTAATCCGTATACGAAACTCCGCATAGGTAAAATGCCGAACCAGAAAATGTGAGAGATGTGTTTGTTTTCGAAATATGTGCATTTCAACCTCAAAATGAGAAACTTCAAAAATTTAGAGACTATTTAATCGGTAACTACATATCAGAAGACGCGGAGTTTCCTCCCGAGATATGGGCCGAAAACAGTGCAGCTTTAAATCGTACGACCAATGCCTGCGAGTCGTTTCACTCCTATTTCAAATAAATCTTTATATCACCCTCATCCGTCACTATTTGTATTTGTTGATACGTTATTAAAAATTCAGATGCAGGTTTATATTAAGATAAACAGTGTCAATACAAGTATCAGAATGCTGTTTCGAAAAAACATGAAATGTATTTAAAACAGCAGAGTGAATTACTAGAGTGGCAGTATTAGCACTCTAGAATTTGTTAAACTAGCTTCTCATTATTATTCTCGCAAAATTTAATAAGGTGATAATGAATGTGTGTCAATGTAAATACCTATTTGTGTAAAAATAAAGATTTTTATTTGAATAATTTACTCTTTATTAAAATTAAATAAAACACGTTGTGTCACAAAATTTAATAAGGTGATAATGAATGTATGTCAATGTAAATACTTATTTGTGTATAAATAAACATTTTTATTTGAATAATTTACTTTTATTAAAATTAAAAAACATTTATTTGTGGAGAGTTTCGTACACCACTTTCTAAGCAAAATTTTGGGATGTGCGGAGATTCTTATATATTTAATCATTTTACCTGACTCTGTGCGGAGTTTCGAATCGCCCAGTGAGGAGGCGTTGGTTAGAACAAATTTATTCAAAATTCAAGGGTTTGTTTTTTGGAAAAATTCTGCGGTTTTTTATGGCAAATTCATTCACACAGAGTGGCACAGAAATAAGTTACGACCTTTAACTTAATTTTTTCAAATCTAAATTCCTATTTTTTATTTCATGTAAGTAACATGTCCTATACCCAAATTCAACAGTTATCGAGAAATTTACGATTGAACGTATCAATAACTGAGACCATATCCTAAAGTATTTATTTCACTGTGTGGTCTGAAATGAATCGATTTATTAAAAAAAACAAAACTAAAAATCAAATTAAATGTTCAAATTGTTGACCACTAACTATTATAATTATCGACTTCATTCTAAGTTTTTTTCTTGTAAATCTAGCAAAACGTTCAATTGTGTGTTTCCTTTCCTTTTTTGATTGTTGATTTGTCACCGTTTAGTCACATGGAAATTGTATGAAAATTTCATCTGAAATAAATGCTTGTCAAGTACAGTTGGAAAGTTTGAAAGAATGGCGCATTTAACTGAGAAACAACGAATAGAAATTGTAATGGCAGAATATGCCGACAGGACTCGAACACAAGCTGTAGTTTGCGAATTGTTTAATAATAAGTACCCGGAGGGGCCTATTACACGATCAGTAGTTAGTAAGATAGAAATAAAGTTTAGAGACTTTGGCCACGTAAGAGACAATTGCAAAATCAGCCATGTTACAGTTCCAGGAAACACATAATTGAAGGTTTTGCTCGATTTATGAGAAAATCCTCACAAATGAAGTCGACGGTAGCTGCAGTCAGTAAGTAAATCTTCTGTTCTAACATATTTACACAAGAACAAATGATACCCATACAGAGTATATTAAGTTCAGGTACATATTGAAGGCGATCTCGGCCGCAGATTGGAATTTAGTGAATGATGGATAGATGCAATGTCAACCCAGTTTTTAGGTATGATAGTTTTTTTCCGACGAGTTTGAATGCTTCGGCAAACAGGCAAAATTTTCGATTTTGAGCACCAGTAAACCACATTGGAGAATGGAAATAAATATTATTGCTGTCATTTGATTTTAAGAATTTATGTACATTTGACAGATATGATATATGTCCGTATTTTACACAAACAACGTTTGTTGTATACAATTGACAACAACATGTATATGTTTCTATGTCACTCATGTTTATATTTTTAAATGAAGTATCAAGTAATGTTAACGAAAATTAGTAAATAATATGTAATATAATATACTTCGCGGATAGCAAGATTTAAATTTGAAAATGTCAAGTATCAATGTGACCAACTGCATGCTTTATATAAAAATTAAACTCTGAACTTTCAAATTAAATAATTCCAATTTAAGCAATTTATTAATGTAAAAAACGCAAAACAGAAAAAATAGTATAAAAAACTCGTTTCATAAGGCCTTTTGCCGCACACGCTCTTTAGAAAACTCGCCGCTAACGCGGCTCGTTTTCTAAACTGATCTCGTGCGGCAAAATGGTGCCTTATGAAACTTGTTTTTTAATATACTATTTCGTCACACCTACTGCGTAAGTAAACAATTATGACACCTTTTTTTGAAACGTAAGTGACACTTTACATACCGTATTGACAGTTGCTATGGTAGCGGGCTGTTATATTTATTACGACCCTAGGGAAATAATAGCAATATTAGAAAATTTATGACAAATTTATTTCAAACATGATTAATTAACATAACTAGGAAAAATAGAATCTTGTACAAAAACTTATGATTTTGTAATATTAAATGTAAACGAACAATTAGAACAATTAGCTATCTGAACAATAGAGTCTTCTTTCTTACTAGGCAAGTTTATATTTTCAATAATGTCAACATTATTAATGGTTGGATTCCTAATGGAATCATCAACTTTCTTCTCATTTTTCTGTATCCCAGTTGAGCAAACAGCCTCTGTAATATTTTGTTTATATAAAATTCGGTCAGCTATCTGTACTTTATTTATCATTGAATCGGAAACATAGCTTTCTGCCACGGTGAAAGATTTCCATCCGCGGTGTCTTTTCAGACCAAGAACATCAATTCCTGAATCGGCTAAGAATGTTGCCGAGGTCCTTCGAAAGGAATGTCCGGTGTAGGTAGTGGGGTTCTCCAACGACAAGTATTTTGCTATTTGGCTAGGAATTTTTGCGAGAGTGTTTTTTCCTACAGGCTGATTTCGACAATTACCAAAACTGTACTTTAAGAAAAATCTATCATTGGTAATATTTTCTAATCTCAGACCAATGTATTTTTTAATAATTAGCATAAAATTAATTGGATATTCTTGCTTCGCAATAATTGTAAAAGAACGTTTTAATCCATTTTTAGTATCCGGTATATTAATTATTATTACATCATTTTTATTTTCCACATCTTGAATTTTCATTTTAACTAGTTCATCTTTCCTACAAGCCCCAGCAATTCCCATAATCATAACAACCTGCAAAAAATTAGTATAGAATGAACACGAATTAGAAAGAATCATTCTGTAAACTTACCTTCATCAACAAATATGTATCGTCAGAAGCTTCAATAAGAAATTTATTCATTTCCTCTCTTGTAAAGATACTAGACTTTTTAGTCTTAAAACCATCATTTTTACGCTTCAAAAATCCTTTCAATTTAGGATATTTTGAAATATCTTCATTTTCCTTAATAAATATGGTAGTTTTTAACATGGATTATTCACACCATAAGCTGTTTGGTGATTTTAACTTCATAGATCTATCACGAAAATATGCCAGCATTACACTTTCGGAAATACTCTCCACATACCTCTGGTGACACCAATCTTTGAACATTTTATAGGTTTCATTGTATCTGTTTTTAGATTTCTCCGGCAAAATCTCAGTACAAGCTATAATATCCATCTCCATCCATCCATCCATCTCTATTTGATTCATGTTTATAAATTTTATTTAGAAAGAAAAACTTTTGAAAATCTATTGCATATACTTTGACATTTATCAAAAATATAAATTTATATCGACACAAACATGGTTACCATAGATACGACAAATATTCCTGACTTGATGTTACTAATGTGTATACATATAGTAAAAGTAAAGTGGAAAATCATTCATTCGTCTATTTAAAAAAAACGTAGGTATGACGAAAAATCTCATATGCACCACGGTTCGTACAGTACACTTTCATGGTCTCGAATACATGCAAACCTCGACCCTACGGGTCTCGGTTTGCAATCGTATTCTCGACCATAAAACTGTACTTACGAACCTAGGTACATAAATAACTATTAAATGAATTTATTCCAACCCACGCGTCTTTACTGAATAAATTAAATGAATAATGCTCCAGCTAGTTCTATTTATTGGTCTATCAGCATGGGGTTCTTATGGCTCTAAGTCGATTTTGGTGAATCAACAGAATATCTAATGCTTTGTTTATGTCATTAGAAAAAAAATCAAGCCTTTTTAAAATTACAATGTATATTTTAACGAATGTTATGGTATAGAATTACATATGATACAGAGATATAGGCCACACATTATTGTTGAGTACAAAAGATCCTATATTACAACTTAGTTACTTAATTAAGCTAATGTGTGATAGTTGATTACAAGTGTTACTGTTATTGTTGTTTTAAATAATGATATCTATGCAAAAGCAATTAATTAAGTGTAGTAAAGTTGTAAAAAGACAAACACAGTACAGCCTTGGTAATCCGAATAGTTGCGGACCAGGGCGGTTTCGAATTGTCGCGACAGTAAAAAAGAATAAGCGTACCTAACGGAAATAACTTTATTCTGGAGAATAAACTGCATAATACAAAAGATAAAGTGCATGTAAATATGTATTCAGTTACTCGCGCGAATAAAAATCTGTAATTGCACTTTGTCTCAACTTTTTGAAGTGAAAATTTACCACTTTTTTGGAATTGGAGTAAAATCTAAAGTTCTGGGCCGCTTGCACCATTTTCCATCGCCCAGGTGTACCAAGACATCTAACGGCATCTTGGTGATTTATAACGGTAAAAGCACTGATTTCATCGACGGTCGTATCGGTGTCTCTACCAAAAACGACACAATCTGTTATTATTTCTTCATTTGTAAATCCGATTTCTTCTTTTTCTGCAACATCACCCGAAATTCATCCTTTGGTATCGTCCACTGTTAGTTTTGCTCCTTTAGAGACGACATTTATCAGTACTGTAATTTCCTGGAATTTTTGTTCCGTTCTTTGGTTCATAGACTTCTTCTGATCTCCGCTAAAGGTATCATATCCCCTTCGTCATAATCAACATCTGAACTTTTTAGAAATTGGATCGGTCACCATTTCTTCCATGACTTTTGTATTAAGTCAAAGGGCACAGATTCCCACGAAGAGTGAAGGTTGAAAATGATGTTCTATAAATTAAAAGCCTTAAGCGAGTCCGAAGGATCATTTCCTTCCGAAACCAAGTGGAGGAGAAGTTGCTTTCTGTAGTGCATTTTCATTACCTGTATTACGTGCTGGTCCATTAGTTGTAGCAACGGCGTACAATTCGGCGGCAAATACAACACGGAAATTAGTCCATCTTCACTTCGTAGTTCTTGTTCTGAGGGGCGGCTAGGCGCATTGTCTAGTAACAGTTAGGAGTGCTTTTGGAGTTAAACCAAGTTCTTTTAAATGCGCTTGCACTGAGGGAATAAAGTCAACATGAAAACACTGTTTGAAGATATCTCGCGTCATCCAAGCTCTTCCGTGGTTTTTGTAGCCCACAGGCAAAGATTGACGGCAATCTTTAAATGGCCTGGGATGTACAGCCTTGCCAATCACTAACAATTTTAGGTTATTGGACCCTATCACGTTCGTAAATGGCATAAATATGGCACGATCCTTGCTTATTTTTCTGCCCGGCGCTGAATCTTCATTCTTGTGCACTAAAGTTTTTGTTGGTAAAACGCGCCACAATAGTCCACTTTCATCCACATTGTAAATTCATTCCTCGCACTTTTTCGAAAAACAGATTTTAGATCAACTGCCGTAAGATTACTCGAAAGTTTTCACCGGTAATAGTTAATTGTCGAATTTTAAACCTTTTTTTAAAATTATCTAATCAACCGAAATCGTCACGGCTGGTTATTTTATAGTAAAAAAAAAATTGCCTATACTTGCAGGATTTTTCCCGATATTGATAGATTGCGGTTTCATTGCTGCTGGAACGAGGTGTATAATGTGGGCTCTACTTCTGGGTACTCAGCTTTCTTTAATGTCAGACGCCATGTTGATTCCTCTTCATGCGATTTTACGTACGCCCTAATTTCTTCTCTCTTTAGTTTGATGTCCGTAATAGTCGATCTTTCTACTTCATATTCCGCAACAAGTTGTAAAGGTGGTCAGCTGTCATCTAGCTTCTTAATTATTTCATATTTTTGTCCAATAGACAAGTTTTTGTGCTTTCGTTTAGACATTGGAACAAACACTGTTGACTTAGTACATGTAATCACAGAGCGCATCTTATATCAGACAGCAATACGACTGTTTACGCTGTGACTGAAGACACAACGCCGAAATGCTGCATACAGGTTCGGGCACGACTTTCGGATTTTAGAAGTCTAGTGCAATTGAATTTCGGATTAGCAAGATACGACATCATTTCAGATTGTCGCGATTTCGGAATACCACGTGTACGGATTACCAAGGTTGGACTGTAATATTAATTTCCTTGAATTAGTATGTCTTTTAATACAAAATTGCCTTTTATCTTACACTGTAGAATTATCAACAATACCTTGCTCGAACAGTAATTAATTGGTTGTTGTTTCGTAAGAATTTTGGAATAAACTGGGAGACTGCCGCTTTTTTGAAGGATCGGCAGGATTTTTGCCTCGAACTACGGCTGCTATATCGGGAAATTGAAATTCAGGAGTTGCGGGATGGTCAGAAATGTCAGCGGTCAAGTAATGGATGTTAAACATTTCATAATTATTATGTATTCTTATGAATCATAAGAATACATAATAATTATGAAATGTTTAACATCCATTACTTTTAATAATGACGAGGATTGTACTCTTACACTTCGTGATTTACAAGCAAAGAGTCTTTGCCAATGGCCCGACATGCAAATATCTACATCAACTATTAATAGGACTTTAAAAGAATTTCATTATTCTATGAAACGAGTGACGTGCATACCAGAAAGAAGAAATACACCAGCTATAATACAAAATCGTTTTGATTATGCAATTGAATGCAACAGAATTATGCATGAGAGAGACAAATTTTTTTTCATTGATGAATTTGGTATAAATGTTTACTCAAGAGTGTCATCTGGTAGATCTGTCAAAAATACTCCAGCATGTTTACCTAAAGCCCAAGTTAGAGGACGAAATTATTCAATTATAGCTGGAATGAATTTTAATTCGTTATATTTATTTCAAATACAGGATAGACCAAACAACGTGGAACATTTTTCAGAGTATCTGTTAAATTTGATTAATCATTTTCATTATGATAATATCGTAGGAGCTTATTTTATAATGGACAATGTTCCCTTTCACAAAAATGCTGAAGTACTAAATCTTATTCAAGCTTATGGCCACCATGTATAGCCCATTCTTGATTCCAATTGAGGAATTGTTTCGTCAATGGAAAAATTACATAAAGAGATCACAACCAAGAAATGCGGATGAGCTATATCAATCCATCCACAGAGTATCAGAAAATATCACTCACGAACACTGCCTTCACTACATACAACATATGGAGTCCTACTTAGGCGATTGTTTACGAAGAATCGAAATTCTTTCGTAAATTGTACTTGAATGTTTAAGAATTTCATTACTTATTGTCTATTTTACATAATAAGTTTTGTTGGTTCCTAATAAATATACATGAGTTCGATTGCTTTCTATTATTTTATTTGCATAAGAATAGATAAAATCATTTGACAGATAGTGAAACAGTTTTGATAAGAGGGAATTACAATTGACACAAATTTGACAGTTGGTAAAGTCATTTGAGAATTAATGAATTACAAATGACAAATCGTGAAAGGCAACCGAAAAACCCTGTAATCTCGTACATAAGCGGTACCGAATTAGTTGTTATAATAAGTTGAATTTAAAGTAATTTAGGGAAAGAAAAATTACATTTAGATATTAAAATAACTAATTTTAATATTACAATATTACAATTTATACAAGGGATAGTTGAATTATTATAACACACAAATAATCATAAATATGTAATATATTTTGCTAATTCCTGTTTCTTTACATTTAATTATTATCTAAACAGTATATAAAGATTTTTCACATAACCCGTTCGTTAGAAGTTTTCTATGTTAACGCTTTAGGACACTTTTGAAAATCTGTGGCACGTAATCTTGATACCTTGTGTGTTAAAATAAAATATTTACACTCATCAACCACTTTCGTTTACACCGTAAGTTATAGCCAACTTTAATACTTTAAATGGAATGTTATATTTTTTATTGCTTTTTTAGATTCCTTGTAAAGTGCTCTAATACCAATTAGTCGTCTGTAGCAATTTCTAGGAAGAACTTGTCAATCACTTGCAGACTGCGTGAGCATTTCGCTCACGGCGCTAGTTCCGGCATTGGGGTTTTGTTTTGCCTATTGACTTTTCTCTCACTAGGCGATTATAGCATTGACGTGTTTTTCTAACCTTATTTATGTAAGTATTGCATTTATTAGTATTTAGTCGTGTACTAAATGTTTTATATTAGTGAAAATGACATATTTATATAACGATGTTATTTTCTTAGTATAATGGCAATGAGTAGAACTCAGAAAATTGTCGAATTAGCAAGACAACAATATGCAGAATTAAATCCACAACCAACATGGATGGCTACTCAACCAGCCCTTGACCAGCAAGCAGAAAATTTATTTGATTATGGAGATCATTATGGAAGTGGAGAGTGACAATGTCAGTGAACACAGTGACCATAATACAGACACAGAACAATCAGATCGTGATAACGAAAATGATGATATGATAGTTGACACAGAGCCTCAATTTGATGGAGAACATCATTATATTGGTAAAGATGGCACAACTCGCTGGTTGGCCCACTCGCCTTATCTTAACACTCCCACTCCGAGACATAATATTGTTAATCATTTACCCGGTGTCACCTCCATTGCAAAAAATGCAAAATCTGTAAGAGAATGCTGTGAGTTATTTTTTCCGCCTGATATCATTCGACATATTGTGAACTGTACAAATATTTTTCTAGACAAGTTACGCCCAAATTTTACGCGAGATAGGGATTGTCGTGCAACAAATGAGACAGAAATATATGCTCTCATTGGACTATTATATATGGCAGGGATAAAAAAGGCTCAATATTTGAACACTCGGGAAAATTCAGGCAGTACATCGCGAATAAACCAGCAAAATATGGTTTGAAGATATGGGCCTTAGTAGATTCTAGAATGTTTTATACATTCAACTTAGAAGTTTATTCAGGTAAACAGCCTGAAGGCCCATTTAAATTTGATAACTCGGCAAGCTCTGTAGTAAAACGAATAATGCAACCAATTTTGAACACAGGCCGAAACGTTGCGATGGATAACTATTTCACATCTATACCACTAGCCAAAGACATGATTCAAATGAAAACAACTATTGTCGGAACGTTAGGAAAAAATACTGAATACTAAAATTAGACCACTAAGTAGCAGCATATTTGCATTTTGCAAACCTATGGTTTTAGTTTCATACAAACCGAAACCAAACAAAATTGTTTCTATGTTATCTACATTTCATAGTGATGATAAAATCGATGAAGAATCTGGAGATGGTTCAAAACCGGAGATAATCACGTTTTAGAATTTGACAAAAGGCGGAGTCGATGTTGTAGATGAGCTAAAGTCAACTTACTCTGTCTCTAGGTTCTGTTGTAGATGGCCTCTAAGATTGTTTTTCTCAATTTTGGATATAGGCGGTATCAACTCTCAAATAATATATAAAAATAATACCGAAATTATTCAAGACCGCAGATTATATTTGAAAGAGTTGGCTCAAGAATTGATCAAACCACATTTGATAAATCGATCTTCAAAACAGAATTTGCCGGTAAGTTTACGTACCCGAATTCGAAAAATTTGTAACATGAAGGAATCAACAGTTGTGCGAGAGGTTGACTCAGGTTTTTGTGCGTTTTGTCCTAGGCGAAAAAATCGAAAAACAAGAAACATTGCGAGAGGTGCAATAAAGTGATTTGTACAGAACATGCTCAATATGTCTGTCCCTCATATTCCAACATCAATAGTTCCTCAGGTCAGAGTAATTAGCATTTTAGAGAATACATGATTTTTTGCAATTTATTTTCGATTACAATTTTATTATTTTTATTTTATTAGCAAATGTTAGAGATTTTAAACTTTTATAAGCAAACAACATGTTTAAAAAAACAATAAATATTGATTTTGACTTAAAAAATACTAGTTTTATTTGCATCCAAAAATATGAAGCGTGAGAAAAATGCTAACGCGTGAGGGCTCACGTTCCACAGAATGGCGCGAGTTCTGCAGGGTTAAGGTTTCGTTTTTGAATTATTTTAGTTTTTGAAATTTGTTGCTTTTTTAATGCATATATCCAGGACGTATTGAATTACGTCATATTTCTACTGGAGACAGCGAAAGGTACAAGATTCTGAGTTATGTCTAAACATTTAATAAATTTCTTACAGGCTGTCCGAAATTTATTAATAGATCACGAACAATTTCAAATTTTTTTAGCTTCTAATAAAGGTTCTTAAAAACAGAAAAAAACTATCATGTGCAGCGCACAATGTAAATTGCTTCCACAAATTTTCAGACATTTATTTAAAATAGCCCGGATTCATCAATTAGGGTACGCACTAACCGATATTAAACACAACGTAGTCATAAATAAAATAGATTTTCATTGCCATATACGCCATCTGCTAAACTAGTTACTAAATAACTTTACCAATCTATTATCATGAATTGTGTTTATTTCGATGTGTTCAAGTCTACTGAAACTTAAAATTCGATTGAAATATATCTAAAAATTAATAAAAACAAGTTCAATCGGCTTTAAACATTAATTTCAATTGACTTGTAAATTAACGTTCAGTGACTCAAGACTTTGCGAGATAAACGACTTAACCAAATTAATTACTAGCTACTACAAAACAAAGTTAAAATTCGAAACCTCTGACTCACTTGAGGTAATAAAACATGAAAACAAAAAATTTTAAAAAAATTGCAGCTCAGTAGGGTTGAACTCGGACGCGGTAACCAGTAGACCGCGTACAATCTGAAAATTTCTCTCGCGGTGATCCCGAAATTTGTTAATAGCTCAGTTTCTAATAAAGATTTTTAAAAGCAGAAAAAATACCATGTGCAGCACTCAATGTAAATTGCTTTCACAAATTTTCAGCAATTTATTTAAAATAGCTAGGATTATTCCTTCGAATAAACTTTACCTCCAAAATTTGCAAATATTTGCATATATTTTTTATACTAATGCTTTTTCAATACTAGAAAAATATGTTCAACGTTGTCGACCATGGAGATTCTGAAAATCATACCGCCGTCGAGCGATATCTATTTCCCGGAAAAAAGTCGGGGCAGAATCAATTTCTGTAGTTTTTTAAAACATCTTTTCTACTTGTTGGTAATTACCCATTGTCAACACATATCTAAGTGTATTTCATCGAATGGAATCGACTGGTACCACCCACGACGTTCTCGCTTCAAAATTTACAGACTAAGAAGCCTCCAAACTTATACCATGGAAAGTGCTCTAGCCCCAGTGCATTTTCGTGAAATACGCTGACAGACGTCGGTTATAATGTATATATGAGGATTATTTTAAAGAAAGCCGCATCAAAAGAGCTTTATTAGTGGCTAAGATCCAGGATAATTACAAAGTTTACGCAGGGTTATTCAAAAGTAAGTTACATTTTGAAACTGCTGTAATTTTCTTATAAAGTAAAGTATACACAAATTAAAAACAGGTTTTCATTTGTAAAACAATGGGGTTTATTACAAAGCAAATTATTTCAGCGCAAATTTTGAATATGTCCGCCATCTTGTTCTTCAACAAAAAGCAGCCTTTCTTCTATACTGTGGACAACGTCGTCTAGTAAATTAACTGGAACAGCTGTCACTTGTTGTGAAATTGATTCTTTGAGCTGCTGGCTAGCCGTAGGATGACCTAAAAAAACCTTTTCGTTAAGATAGTCTTATAGTCTATAATCTGCCGGATTAATATCTGGAGAACGCGCTGGCCAAGTGTTAATTAACAGACTTTTTACCGGAGTGTAAATATGGGGGGGGGGGTGCGCCATCATGCATGAAGATCATATTTTCAGTATCGTAATTGTGTAATCTTAAGATAACATAATTTCATAGCATGGTAAAATATTGTTCTCTAGTAGTATGGTTCTACAATTCATCGGGATGTGAATCCAATCCACACGGTTACTTTCAAACCATGAATCCCTTACTGAATTACAGTGTTAGAATGATTTTCCGACCAAATCCTACAATTGTGCGTATTAACAGCTATAATACGCTTTGTCGGTCCATAGAACGTTATCGAGCCACTGTGGAGTTTGTTGAATTTTTGATAATACATGACGAGCAAAGCATACCTAACTGGTCTATCCGTTTTTTAAGTTCAACTAAAACTTACATTTTATTTGGATACATTTTTAGATGTCTTCTGATAATTCGCCAAATCGTGGTGTAACTTATTTGGAGACGTTTTGCAACTTGGTTAGCGCTACATATTCCGTAGTTATTATTTCTGGCCCTTTCTTCAGTCTCGCGTAAAACTTCAGCAGCAGTAATATCATACTTTAGGTCTTGCGGATTGTGCTTTATCACTAACGTAACCAGTTTCTTCAAATTTACGGATTAACTTGCGGTAAGCCTGTAAACTTTACGGCCCGTTTCTCAAGTTATTGTTCCTTCTGAATTTTCATATACCCTTTACTAAACTTCTTGCACATTCATAGTAACACTGAACAAGACTTATGTGATTTTGCAACGTCGAAACAATTTTTCATAGCGTGAATGTCTGTCAAATTCAGTAAGAACAGCTAACGTTTCTATTTCTATGAACAAACTTGTTGCCATGGTAACGAAAATAAAAAATATGAACGACGAGTAAACCCCATTATTTTATGAACACAAATATGTTTTTATTTTGTGTATACTTTACTATTTAGCAAAGCGACGGCAATTTCAAAATGTAACTTACTTTTGAATAACTCTTTATATTAGGGTAGCACACAACGTGCACACCCTGATAATTCCTGTAAACCTGGGTGAATAATACATCTATAGATTAGAGACACCCAAGAAGGGTTAAGTATACTAATGTGTTTTCTTAAATGTGATCCTCTTCTTGTTGTTATCAAGGGTGGGCAAATTTGAGGCTAGGAAGTAAATTGGCTTAAAAACACACTTTTTTTTGACAAATTCAGTTTTATTGATACCAATGTAAAGTAGAAATATGGAATTAATAATGGAATATGATGTCGGGCAAATGTCCACCTCTAGCACGTCGGCAGACGTCCGCTCTTTTCACAAAATTTTGAACCACATTTTGCAACAAAGCTTCGCTTATCTCGCCAATGCAGAACCGAATTTCATCTTTCAGAGCATCAGTTGTTTGTGGTTTGTTCACGTAAACCCGGTCTTTCAAATGGCCCCAGAGAAAATAATCAAGCGGCGTTAAATCACAAGAATGAGGCGGCCAATTGACATCGCCAAATCGAGAAATTACGCGACCTGGAAATTTCTCATGCAATAACTGAATTGTTTGGCCGGCTGTGTGGCTTGTGGCGCCGTCTTGCTGAAACCAAAGGCCATTGATGTCAACATTAACCAATTGTAGCCACAAAAAATCGGTTATCATGGTTTGATAGCGCAGAGAATTCACGAGGACGGCGTTTCCTTGCTCATTCTCGAAAAAATACGGGGCGATGATGCCGCCTGACCACAAACCGCACCATACGGTTACTTTCTTTGGATGTAATGGTTTATCGAGGACTGTTTGTGGATTTTGTGAGCCCCATATGCGACAATTTTGTTTGTTTATATAACCGCCTAATTGAAAATGGGCCTCATCACTAAAGATGAGCCGGCTTTAATTCTTGAACGAGTTGAACTTTATAAGCGTGAAGATGAAGATTTTTATGCAAAATGTTGCGCAAAGTGCCTCTGGTGATGCCCAATTGTTGCGAACGTCGACGAGTTGATGTTCCAGGCTCATTCTCAACACTCTGCTGTACAGTGGTTATGTTTACATCACTACGGCCACTACGAGCGTATTGTTTTGGTCTATTGTCAGCAACAGTATCGTGAGCCTCGAATTTAGCGATTAAACTACGCACAGCGGTCTCAGAAGCAGCCTGATTACGAGGAAAAGCTGCTCGAATTTTACGAAGTGATACAGTAAAATTTTCACCATTTTGATAGTAAATTTTCACAATTAAAATTCTTTGTTCAAGAGTGTAGCGTTCCATGGTTAAAATTTCCCAACTTTTTACTAAATAAATGTCAAAGGATGACAGCACAATTCTTGAAATTTCATCATTTGACAGCCAAATGAATTCCTAACCTCAAATTTGCCCACCCGTTAATATTTCTTGATGAATATATAATTTAAAAGATATTTAAATAGTAAATGATCCAAAAATGAATTTATACTGGAGAAATAAGCATCATTATCAAGTAATAGTTTATAATTTCTATTGATAAAATGACTAAAAGTTTAACAAATTCAAAGTCAGTTTTAAATTACATTAAATGTTTTCCGTTTTTCCATTACTTCAGAACAACCAATATTAAAATGAAGGAAGCAAGCCACACGTGTTGCACTACTTTACATTCTAATGCTTAAACATAAAATTCCGTATATTTACGTTAACGTTTTATGAATATTTTCGGCATACATTACTGCGAGTAGATGTTTAATATTTTTATATTAAATTTCATATCCTTAATGCATAAGGCAGTCACTAACATAAATATTGTATTGTTACAAAGCTTGTTCCAAATTGTACTCATTTTCTTAAATTTTATCCATTAGTCTTCTAAATTTTACTATATGTTAGGTAGAGTCCTTTATAACTATTTACTTATCATTAGATAATTCTTAGTTAATACAAGGGTTAATATTTATGAAATCAGAATAACAAACAAAAACAAACATTTATCAACTGCCTTAGATCAAATATTTAGGATAAAACTCTTGGCTACACTTCATTAATTTTATTAGAATAACATATGCTTCGGCTGTTATGCCATTATCAAAGAGATATCTATAAATCTAACTTAATAGATAAAAGTGTAAGACTGATATATCTAAAGCTCTTGTAGGTGGGAAGGTGGTTAATTGATATTTACAATAGTGTCTATGAAGATTGCATTCGAGAAATCTACGTGTGTATTAGTAGCTAACGAATGATTTATCTGGCCTTTTCTGTTTCTAAAATTTCTAACTGATCCAATCTTTTGCTTTTTACTACATTGTACGAAGTGCGGCAATTAAGTTCCGGGAATTTAGTTATAACTTGGGAACTGGCGTTCCTAAACATATGTCTTGAAAGAGCGGACCTTCCTTTAGTTCCATTCGAAGTTGGAAGTCAATAGCGCATTTGGTTTGTATTTTATGTGTATTTTTCGAAAGTAACTTTTTTAGTGACGTGAAACGAGTGACTCGCATTACAAGCAACGTGTTGTGATCCAATTTTTAGTGAAATCTGGCGAGAAACCCTCGTAAAGGAAATCATTCGAAGACAGTCTACGTGTAATTGTCGAAGCAGTTTAAGGAAGAGCGCGAATCTATAGATGACGATCCGCCTGAAGGAGCTCACGTCACCTCTCGTACCGACGCTAATGTCGATCGTCTGCTCTCGCTGATCACGTCTGACTGGCGGGTAAGCATTCACGAGTTGTCTGACGAGTTAAATATCAGCACAGAACGCGTTCATAAAATGTTACACAAGAATTTGAACATGGGAAATATTTGCGCAAAGATGGTGCCAAAACTTCTCACTCATCAACGGAAACACTTGCGAAAATCGATCAGCGAGGATTGGTTGTCCCGCATTCAGAGCGACGGTAGAGATTGGATGAGTCGTGTAGTCACTGGAGATGAGACCTGGATATGAGACCTGGAGATGAGACCTGGAGTTGAGTATGACCCGAGATCCGTAAAAGTGAGCAGTGGGTGGCAAAGGGTCGGGAGCGGCTCACGAAGGCGATGATGTCCAAGTCGCGATTGAAGTCGCGCTATATCATTCATCGTGAATATTTTCTCGCCGGCCAGACAGTGATTGGACAGTTCCATGTTGGCGTCCTGGAACGGCCCGATCTCGCCGCGAATGGCTGGATCTTGCACCACAACAACGCGGTGACCCATTCTTCGTTCATTGCGCAAGAGTTTTTGGCGAAAAAAGGCATTCCAACGTTGCCGCACCCACCCTATAGCCCCGATATCGCCCCTTGAGACTTTTTCTTATTCCACAAAATGAAGTTGTTCCTCAAGGTAACACATCATGGCGGCGTACAGGAGGTCAAGGAAGCTGTAACCACGGTGCCGAACGGGTTAACTTCCGAAGATTACCAAGGATGCTTCCAATTGTGAGAGCAGCGTTGGAATCGTAGTAGTTTAATTTGCTTGTGTTTTATTGACAAATATCCGTAACTTAATTGCCACACCTCGTATATAGTTAGTTAAAGCTACAGCTATTAATATCTGGCAAGTGGTTATGTTCTCTACAATGTTCAGAAAAACCTGTGTTTTTGACACTATATTAAATAGATCTTGTGTGCTTCGTCATACGTTTTATAATACTTCTACCGTTTTGGCCATATACTGGGTGTCATTGAAATAAAAAGACAACGTATGAAATATTGAAACATGTAATTTTATATAACATAAATCCCAAATATTTTTCGAAAATTTCCTCTCATAATCGAGAATAAAAATAACAAAAATAATTAATTTTTTTACGTTTTTTTAAGTTCTTCTTTAAAGGCCTCATTATTTAATGGTATGTATGTTGATCTATGTAATTATGGAATATTGACATTTGTTTTAAGACATTATTTTGCTTTTGAATGTAGTACAATGTTCTTTCAAAAACTTTCTTCATTAGAAATGGCCATACATTTTGATAATGGCTGGTGACAGTGCACGTAATCTGTCACAAATGTATAATTATGAGTGAGCCTGGCCGTCTATAATGAGGGAAAGTTTTTGATGAAGGCAGGTTATTATCTGTAAATGTGGATTTTCTATAAATTGTGTATGACAACTTAGTATCTTTGTATATCGTAATATTGTAAACTGTATGTTATGATTTAGAGAATTAAGTAGTTTCAAGAAGTCTGTTAATTGCGTTTCTATGCCTGTTTAAATATACAATATATCATCCATGTACCTCGCCTAAAAATGTACGTATTTAGTTAAGATATTGTTAATCTGGAAGAATTCTTGTTCAAAGTGATTCATGTAAATTTCAGCCAATAATGGACTTAATAGGTTTCCCATGGGTAATTCATCAACTTGTGTATATATTTCATTGTTGAATTTAAAATAATTTTGCTCGAGGCATATTTTAAGGAATATTTAATTTGTTGTTTCACTAATTCATTTAGGTTATTGTCATTAATTTATTTTTCTATTATCCCTTTAATTTCATGTATTGGTGTAGATATGAAAAGGCTTTTAATGTCCAAGGATATTAATTTAGCATTATCTATCTGGTAATTGGATTGCATTTAATTTATTAGTTAATTCTATGGTATTTTTTATAGCAGATTTCTAAAATATCTAAAATTGATCTTTTCTCATATCGCTTGACTTATATATATATATATACAGGTTTACATGTTTGTATGAGGGGCTTTTACTTATGAAACTACCGGTCTCATCGGGGTGTTATTTTTGTGTAATTCGGTACATTGATAGCCATCTAGCTACGAATTAATAGACTACATCAATATACGTATTTTTTTCTTCTTTATGTATTGGCATAGCCAGTTGAGAGGAAATCGCTATTATCGGCGTAGTTTCTTTAGTTCGCCAAATATTACGAGATTATCTGGTGCCATCTGAGAAAATTTACGACTTTTACCAAAGGCGAAGAACCGTTAAACGTTACTTCATAAAGCCAGATTGATGACGTCGTTGGACAGTCTTTGGTTGAAATGAACGCTGGTTAAATGCGAGGTGTATGTCCATGTTTACAGATACGGATATGTGTACGCATTTTTGTATCATTTGTAATAAAACTTAATGCTTACTCATTGATATACTAAAGTTATTTGATACATCTAGAGTACGTAATCACAAAACATTTTTGGGCATTTAGACCCGTTTTGCTTTGTTTAGACCATGCTAAGATGTGTACGTGTTTATTTGACATTTTTAGGTCGTCAGCATAACCCAGATATTAGCAATTTAACTTAATTAGAAGGTCATTAATATAAATGTTAAATTATATTTAAAGTATAATCAAATAATACATATATCAAATATAAAAGAAAAATATATTATAATTTTTAACAAAGGAAAAATACCGTGTAAATTAGAGCTGCGGCTGGTTCTTTAAAACAAATAAAAATAAACGCTGACTACAATGCGGTCATAATCCTGGGTACGTATTTTTACAATTAAGTTGACATACTCAGCAGTAGAAAAAGCATTACATTCAAAGTATTAGCACGCAATGGAAGCAAGCTTATGTAAAGTGTGTATTAGTGCTGAGGAGGACAACTTAGTTGCCAAAATATATATCCAGAATTAAAATTACATTGTGCTTAGTGTTTATTTTTATTAATTTTTAATGAATCAATATTTCGGTGACTAGTCTACTTATTAGAGAGCGTGAGTATGCTTTATGTAAACTTGAAGAATCTAATTAAGATATTACGTGTAGCATATATTTCGACACAAATTTATCTTTATTTATATTATTCGAAACTGAAGTTAACTTTAGCGTAGAATTTCTGACAATATGTGATTAATTATATAGGTTGCCGCAAAGTATACTTAACACGGATTGCTGAAATACTTGGCGAATGATCAATTCTTGTTTCACTGAAAATACGTTTCCAGGATCTATACAATAATTTTTTGTTTCCTGTGAAGAAATCTTAAAATTTGACAAACGATATACTAGAAAATAATTCAGTAAGTTAAATATTATAATTGTTTCACTTTGGCGTTGCGAAACCAGTGTATGATCATTCATTAATAAAAAGAAAGGAGGTTGTAGGTAGATACGAAAACTAATGATCTTCTGAATGGTAAAATTAATAGGTTTAAATTTATGTAGTGAATTTCACACAGATGTAAAATACATGTAAGTGGGCTTATGCATAATATTACTAAAAAAAAGTGGATAAAGTTCATGAAATATATCATTTCTTTTATTTTATAGTTTTCTTATAAATGCTATAAACATAAAATATGTGTAAATGACAATATTAACGAGATTGCACCTTGTATATGTTCGCTTAGATATGTACGATGACGATTTGTAAAGTAAATTCCGTTTTCGCCTGTGAGCAGAGGAGTGGTAGTGCTAGTGAGAGAACCGTTCGGATATTCTTTCGTGATATTTTGGTCGTTTAGAAATTGAAAATCCCGCCTATTATTAATTACGTTCTGTTATCGGATTTCTGTGTACAAAGAATATGAAGGCTGCCGAGATTCATCGTGAACTTTGTTCTGTTTATGGTGCAAATGTCATGAGTGGCAGTATGGTTAAAAGACGGCGCCGTATCCTTTGATAAGGACGAACTACTGTCCATGATGAAGAACGCAGTTGAAGATCAACTGTTGTTACGTACGAACTTGTGGGTAATGTCGAAGAAAAAATTCGTGGAAATCGGCGATTCACAATCACTGAACTGAATACCTTTTTCCCTCAAATTTCACGCACACTTTTGTACAAGATTATTTCTGAACATTTAGGTTACCACAAATTTTATTCACAATGGGTACCAAAACTTCTTACCGAAGATCATAAAACAAAGAGAAGGAGATAGGCACTAACATTTCTGACACGTTACAATGTTGAAGGTGAAGTTGAAGGCGTCACAGGTGATGAGACTTGGGTCGCCTATGTCGACGTCGAAAAGACAGTCAATGCATTGAGGTCGCTCTAACTCACCTACGAGAAAACTTTTAAAGTGCTGTCACTGTCTTTTGAAACAAGAAAGGCGTCCTTTTTGTAGACTTTATGGAATGAGGGACAACAAGTGTTATAGCATGACTTAATTCGCAGGCGACAGAGTTCTATGAAGAGGGCATTAAAAAGCTGGTTCATTACTTTGACAAATGTCTCAATCTTAATGGCAACTATGTAGAAAAATAGCTGAAAGTATTAGCTTTAAGTTGCATATAATAAAAACATCTTCGTGTATTGGTGTTAGGATAATGAAACATTTGTGAAAAATCACACCCTTTCCGGAATATGTGGATGCATTACGCATTTAGTTGAGCTTGTCAACACACAGTATCCTGGACAGATATGACTTTTCATTTCTATACATCGCGTATATATAGCTAAGGTAATGAACGTACTGTAAATGAGAATTAACAAGTATTAAATCTCACTTTACCCTAATGTGTTGGGTTGATCGAACAGCTTCGACAACGTATATAATAAAAACAATTTGAAACGGACTTGAGTGGGTAAAACCTCACCATTTCTTGTACAAAACAAAAACAGTCGGGTATGGGGAACACAATACAAGCTAATATTTGTGTATAATGTATAGAATCCACGGTTGGCTCTTGGTGAAACATAATGAATTGTATTTTATTGTTAAGAGAATTTAAATACTTGAGAAATTGGTCTAGTTGTCTATCTGTGCCTGAACACAGGCATAAAATATCGTCTACATAACAATAGAATACAATTCACTATAGAAAAAGAGTTAGACGGAACGCTAAATTTTTTAGACTTAAAATTAACAAGAATGGATAAACGATTCAAGTTTGATATATTTAGAAAACCCACTACAACGGATACAGTAATCCCGGCAAATTCCAGTCAGTCATGGAATATAAAAATGGCAGCGTTTCATAGTTTTATACATAGACTGATTAATTTCCCTTTAAATAATGAGAATTACGAAAAAGAAGTAACCACCATAAAAACAATAGCTAGAAACAACGGATATAAAACAGAATTTATAGATAAAATGATTATCAAAAAACAACGTACTATCCTTACGAAGAATTTATACTACGGGCACACATATACAAAAACGAATAAAACATTTCACACACTCAACTATATACCTGGGGTTAGCAATAAAGTTTCTAATAAACTGAATAAATTAGGGTTAAATGTCATCCAAGTGAATAAAGTCAATCTAGGAAATATTTTAGTAAATAATAAAGAAAAAACAGAATTGTGTGATAAGTCAGGTGTGTACGAATTAAGTTGCAGTGATTGTGATGCGATATACATCGGCCAATCAGGACGCTCAATAAAAGAACGGATAAAAGAGCATAGAAGTTCTATTTTTTATGGTAATATGAATACGGGATTCGCGGAACATTGCATTGAAAATACACATTTGTTCAATAACAGTAATTTTAAACTTTTACATACTTGTAATAAAGGAAAAAGACTCGACTTCCTCGAAATATTAGAAATTAAAAAAGCCATACAATTGATGCCGTAATAAAGTCTTTTAAAAACTCATAAATAGTGGTAGAAGCGTACTTTTTATTTTAGTTTAAAAACTCTTTGATAATGACTAAAAAGTCGAAACATATGTTAGAGATCTAATAAATATATTTTGTGAAACAAATATACCGAGTGTTTTCTTTAGTAAATTAATATTTGTGTGAAAATTTCTACTCATACATGTAGACAAGTGTTTCGCCTTGCTATAAACTCGTTAATGTATGATGCTAGGGAAGATAAAATTCACTACAAGAACCCCCTTGCTACATAACCTGCCTTCAAAAACTTTTCTTATTATACTAGGCTGTTTTATAAGTAAATAAGTAATTAAAGATTGGTGCACATGCGAAGCTTTAGAAAACTTCAAATTTTGACTGTTGTCATACATAAATTAAAATTATAAACGCTTATGTTTTTTAATATTTATTTACTTTATTAGTCGGATAGAAGCGTGAATGATTGCAAATAACGAGGGCGCTTGTCCGAGCTTCATTTGTATCACACGAGTTACTGTAATACGCTCTAGCCCACGTGTGATGTATCAAACTTTATCTACATCTCCCTAATTCAAAAAACTCTAAAAAAATCTAAATCTATAATTTACTTTCAAAATGAAAATCAAGGAAATTTTCGAAGTGTTATGGTAAGGCGTTTGAGCAAATTGATTGGAAATTTTTTATTACACCAGTAGTGGTGTAATTGTGTTAATTACTCAACTTAAATGAACGCTATTGTAACGCGCATATAACACAGGTGTGTAGATAAATTATTATTATAATGTTAGAGTTACAACACAAAATATATATTATTCAAAGTTACTATAGAAATGGTCAAAAATTAGAAAATGGAAATTAGGTTTATTCCACTGATCAGTGCTTATAGAAATTCCGGCAACAGCATCCAAATCTGCCAGTTACTTACGCACAACTGCAAAACATTTTCAAGCCTGTGTCATTAAATTTAGTGCAGCAGGGGCTATAACTCGTAAACCTAGTAGTGGAGCACCTAGAAAATGAACAGCAAATTGTATAGACGATATTCGATGTCGAATAGGCAGCTCACCTAAAAAATAAATCGTAAAACTATCACAACAAGTTCATTTGTCAGTGGAAACATGTCATACTATTTTGAAAAAGGACAAAATTGTCTCCATATAAAATTCAAGCAGTTTCGGAAATCACCTGTTGGAGTTCCGAAACTCAAACACATTTTGTTACGAGAACAGTATTATCTATGGGTTTTGAATAACATAAATAATAATGGCATTCTCGACAAATGCTTCTTTTTTGATGAGGTTTGGTTCCATCTTTCATGATATTTAAACAAGCAAAATATGAGAATTTGGTCTGCAGAAAACTCTCATGAGTTTGTGGAAACTACGCCACATCCACAAAAAATAGACATCTTCTAGTAGTTTCAAGAAGAAGATTTGGCCTATATTTTTAAATCAATGCATAACTGCTGAAAGATATCGAAATAAATTAGCCGTTTATTAATGAACTTCATGATGATGAACTCATGGAAGGATATTTCCAACAAGATAATGAACCAGCGCCCAAATCTCGAAAAGCAATAGATTTTGTGCAGGAATTTTTCGATACAAGAATTATTAATTTTACACAAAGATCTCCAGATTTGACAATTTTAGATTACTTTCTCCGTATTTTGAAAATATCATTTTCAAGACCAGACATCACACAATCGAAGAGCTTCGTCTTCGAAATAATAGTCAATATTTTCAACATCTGGATTATTTTCTTTTAATTTTAACTATTGTAATAAATATTTTTTCAAAATCTAAATTACTAATTATTACAAACATTTACATGACATAATCAAACTATCAAAATTATACGTTTGTAACAGAATACGTGCACTCTCATCAACCATTAAAAAAATCATTGTTGTATCTAATGAGGAAAGTTTTTGAAGGCAAGTTACAATCAAGTCACAAAGGACGCCATGGAAGAACACTTAATGTACCGATTGTCTAATATTAACGAACGAATTTCACGAACGCCAAATCAGACGTTTTTTGTTTGATACCAAAAATGGTGATGTTTTATCTACTTAAGTATGTTTCTAATTGTTTTTATTCAATACTCTCTCCACACATATACCAAAACTGAAATAGAAAAATACATTCAGTATACCCATCAGTATGATAAATTTTAGTACTAGTCGGGTTGACCGTAAAACGTTAAGTAACGCTTTTAGTACCTATTATTTAGTTAAAATTATGCTAATGATTCTAGAATTAGAAGTCGGTCAAGTTCATTCATATTAATTTCAAATGTATATAGGGCAGCTAAGAGCAGTTGTTAGTGTTACGTTACGTTCGTTGCTTGCCCTTCAATATATTTTTTTAGAAAGTTAATCAAAACAATCAGGGAAATTAAATTTTTTTAGTTTTCATAAATACTAATGATCGTATTATTAAAAAAACATAATTTGGAAAGATTTGTAAATATAATGTAATGAAGCATTTAGCTTGTTTATTTCTAGAGATATAAACGCAGGGTTAATGGAGCTAAGCATCCGACGGAAAAGTTCATACACTTTTGTTAGTCGGTTATCATAAAAAGTTAAAGTAGATAAATAAAATGGTAATTGAGACAAATGCATCTAGTAAGTAACGTAACATTTTTCAGCATGTTATATGGAACGAAGTACTAAACCAAAAAGAAAATTAGTTTAAAACGTGTTTATAGAAGTTTAAGTGTCACAAATAAGGTATTTCAGTGAATGCGCTCTTTACCTCATACATTTAGAATGAATGATGTGTATTAATTTAAAGAAGATGTAAATAATTTTATATTTATTTTTTAGTAAGTAAAAGCATTATATACTACAAGAAATAACAGGTAATGAATGTAAAACATTAAAGTATTCAAGAATGTAGGTTTTTATGGAATACATAGGAGACGAACACCTAGATAAAATAAGTTACTAAAACGAACTTGGGGGGCTACCCAAAAATAAGATTTTATATAAGAAACTAGCTGAACTTGGCAATGCTTTGCTATTGCTAGGTTTGAGTATATACATGTATATATATATATTTGTAACAGAGGAGTAAATCTGAATAAATATAAATATGAGATTGATAATTGAAATTGAATTGAATTGAAATCAAATTGATAGATGGATTAAATTGAAAATGTTTTTTATTTATGAAGAAACCCGCGTATATTTTATTTGTTACTTACCAATAGTTATTTTGAATATTACTGTTGTCTCTCTGTTGTTACTTTAATATGGCACCGGCTTAAACCGCAGTCGTAGGGACTTGTCGTCTCTATCTAGGTGTGGCTCATTAGTTATGAGTTATGACTCATAACTCATAACTTATGAGTCATATAAAGAAGGCAGACTATGTGCCCCAGCAATAGCGTTGCGTGGAGAGTTTAGCAGAATAACAGTGCGCTTACTTAAAAATAAATATATCGAATCCCTATACAAAACGTTAAGAAAAAACATAAATAACTTACCCAACATGTTTACATTGTTGCAAAAAAATGCGGATGTGCGCGATGAAAAAACTGCAACATAATATATGTTTCTGTATTAGTCTCGGAAAGGTTCGTACGTAGCGACGTATATATATGTTTATATACAGAGAAGGATTGTTCGACGTTGAGAGATGTTATATTTGCATAGTTAAAGCGCTCCTTGTATCTGTACAACGGATCTTCAGTATTGGTAAAAAGTTGCCCTAATTTTGTAAAATCTACATTTTTATCTAATACACTGTTAAATTTTTCACGGACACAATCACTTTTTTCATCTTCAAGGATATGCAGCACTAGTTTTACGTGGTCAGTAATTGCTAATGACTCATTAGCAATTATTGACCACGTAAAGTCGTGTATTACACTTCTTTGTTACCTTTTCTGTCTCTATCTATTTCTTCTTCGTCGGTCCTCTTCTTTTCTTTCCTCCTTCTTCGATCTATAAGCACTGATTTGGAATTAGATTCTTCTTCGTCCTCATATATGGTCCAATCATGTGATACCGGGCTGAAACTATTTTAGCTGTAGAGCTCAGCGAGTAAGGTGGTAGGTTTTAATGGTTTTCAGTATTATTGTTCAATCTCTTTATCATTTCTTCCAGGTAGTTGCGCTTTTATTTTTATATCACAGATATTCCTCAGTAGTTTTCTTTCGAATCGCTACAACTTATTTGCTATTCACTTCAAATTATTGTTTTATACGTTTACAGTTTCACAGTTGTAGATACATTCCTTAACTTCTTCTCTAAACGGCCTATTTATTCTTGTGGTAATCTATATCTTTCCTTTATTTTTATTAGTTGCCTAGATTTTCAAAATGGTCCACAAATTTGAAGAAATATTGCCGTCTTTCTAGACTTTGAAATGATACCTGCTATTAATTCCTATTTCCTTCTCCGTCTAAGATCATGTATTTAATAATTTTCGATTAATGTGGAGATCATACGTTTTCGCCTTTTACTCCAGCTGTCTTCATATTTTTGTCATTTCTTGCTTGGACATTGTTATTAACATCACGTTGTCTGCAAATATTATAGATTGGCGCCTATGCCGACTTAACTTTCCTTTTGTATATATTTCTCTATCTTTTATAATAAGAGTGATTTTTTTGGAAATTACTGACAGTTAACAAATTTATTAAATAAAAGAATGCACAGGCATTCAGCTCAAAAGTAATTTATTAAAGACTAATTTTAATTTAACAATATGAAAAATCACGGACAAGAATGTTGATTTGAGCGTGGTTTACTCGATTATAGTAAAAATATGAATCTTTTATGGGAAATCTAGTCTTGAAGAAAGCTAAAACTGCACAAAATTGTACTGGGTCAACAATCTATGTAAGATTTTATAACCTGATAATTAGGCTAATTAAAAATTACTGAAAAGCCACTTCCATCAACGGGAACGTACAGACGCGTTTCGCTCTAATTGAAGCTTATCAGTGTACGGTATCTCGAAGACAGATATGGCTTTTCAATTCTCTAGTTTGTGTATATATAGTTAACATTCTGAACTTACTGCAAATGAGAATTAATTAATATTAAATCCCATTTTTACATGTCAATGTCGCCTTATGTGATGCATTAATAACTACAATCCGACAAACCAAGTTTGTACTAGCATGTATAACACACCTCGTCGCGACTACGATCTTACTGGTTGTTAGGATAATTAAAAATTACTGAAAAGCCACTTCCATCAACGGGAACGTACAGACGCGTTTCGTTCTAATTGAAGCTTATCAATGTACGGTATCTCGAAGACAGACATGGCTTTTCAATTCTCTAGTTTGTGTATATATAGTTAACATTCTGAACTTACTGCAAATGAGAATTAATGAATATTAAATCCCATTTTTACATGTCAATGTCGCCTTATGTTATGCAGTAATAACTACAATCCGACAAACCAAGTTTGTACTAGCATGTATAACACACCTCATCGCGACTACGATCTTACTGGTTGTTAGGATAATTAAAAACTACTGAAAAGCCGCTTCCACCAACGGGAACGTACAGAAGCGTTTCGCTCTAATTGAAGCTTATCAATGTACAGTATCTCGAAGACAGACATGGCTTTTCAATTCTCTACTTTGTGTATATATAGTTAACATTCTGAACTTACAGCAAATGAGAATTAATTAATATTAAATCCCATTTTTACATGTCAATGTCGCCTTATGTGATGCATTAATAACTACAATCCGACAAACCAAGTTTGTACTAGCATGTATAACACACCTCGTCGCGACTACGATCTTACTGGTTGTTAGGATAATTAAAAATTACTGAAAAGCCACTTCCATCAACGGGAACGTACAGACGCGTTTCGCTCTAATTGAAGATTATCAATGTACGGTATCTCGAAGACAGACATGGCTTTTCAATTCTCTAGTTTGTGTATATATAGTTAACATTCTGAACTTACTGCAAATGAGAATTAATGAATATTAAATCCCATTTTTACATGTCAATGTCGCCTTATGTGATGCATTAATAACTACAATCCGACAAACCAAGTTTGTACTAGCATGTAAAACACACCTCGTCGACTACGATCTTACTGGTTGTTAGGATAATTAAAAATTTAAAATATATATATACACAAAGTAGAGAATTGAAAAGCCATGTCTGTCTTCGAGACACCGTACATTGATAAGCTTCAATTAGAGCGAAACGCGTCCGTACGTTCCCGTTGATGGAAGTGGCTTTTCAGTAATTTTTAATTATCCTAACAACCAGTAAGATCGTAGTCGCGACGAGGTGTGTTATACATGCTAGTACAAACTTGGTTTGTCGGATTGTAGTTATTAATGCATCACATAAGGCGACATTGACATGTAAAAATAGGATTTAATATTCATTAATTCTCATTTGCAATAAGTTCAGAATGTTAACCTGATAATTAGTAAAGTAACACAGAATTTTACATTTTAAATAAATTTGGAAACATGGTTTTGGGGAATAAATTGAGTTAATTATTGATTTGAACTAAACGACATTTTAATGTAGTTGAGAATTTTAAAAAAATACTTTAATATGTTTTTTTCAATAATTGGTTTATTAAAAAATCAGGATAAGTGCACTGTACAGATCATCAGTAACAACTATTTTAAACATCTTCCTTATGAGTTTATATAAAAAAAACTAAATATCATAAACAACGTATAAATGGAGAAAAAATTGCATTGGTATACCTGGTTTAAAGTTAAAGTCTGAAATATATAAAATCCTTGCTAAATTCATATTATTTGACTAAATATTGTACGAGGGCGGATTGATAGATATTAGGTCTCCAACAGCACCATTGTGTGAGAGGTGGGGATAGAAACAAGTCCTAACCTAATTCTAATCGAGTTCTAATTTCAAGTATTATGTCTTACCATGCGAAGTTTCATTTTCCTGTGCATCGTCGTTGAGTGATAGTGTCATTTATTCTTCTTCTTAACTAGTATTTCCGTGAAGGGTATGATTTTCTTATAAACATCAACACTAAAGACATATCTTGGGTTCATCATTATGACCTCGAAAACAAGCGTCAGTCAATGGAATATCGTCATGCTGATTCTCCATATGTACGAAAATTCATAAGTACTCCATTAGCGCAGAGCCAAGCTCAACATTTTCTGGGATGCAAAGGGAGTCATTCATACCAAATATCTGCCAAAGGGATCAAGGATTAATTCAATAAGATGCTGCAAAACTTTACGATCAGTAAAAAATCGTATTTGTAGAGTAAGGCCGGAATTCTTTCTTGCACCACGGCAACGCCAGACCGCATTGTGACAACGAAACGATGAAGACAATAACTAGCCTGAAATTCATGGTTATTTCATACCGTCTGCCGTTCTGATTTGGCTCTTTCAGATTTCTGGTTGTTCCCAAAGTTGAAGAGGTATTGAAAAGTCAACATTTTTCATCAGACACTGAATATCGGACTACTATTCGCAATTGGATCAACAGTAAATAAGATAGTTTGTTCATGGACGGTATGATGAAGTGGATTCACCGTTTCGAGAGATGTGTTGCCCTAAATGGTGATTTTGTGGAAGAATAATTAAGGCACTTTGGTAGTACAGTAAATTTAGTTGATTTTTAGACTGATTTCATTATTTTATCTCTTCTTATTCTTATTTTATAGAGCTGGAGACTTTATAAATCAATCCGCCCTCGGATAAGAAAGCATATAATACACTGCTAATTTATTACGGAAACTAATAAATATTTTGAAGAGATAAGAACTGTTGCTTAATAGTTTTGGACAAAATTGCCGGAAAGTATGTAAGTGTTTTGTACAAAATGTGGTATGTTGTTTTGTTAATTGTGTGTCTAAATCAAAACATGGTAATTTTAAAAACTGGAACGGAGCCAGACGTTGCGAAGCGACTTTACGTTATTTAATAATGTTCGCGTGCCGGTTCGGTCTATTTTAACAATGAGCGAAGACCGTGTAGAGTTGAGAATACTCGTAATTGTTAGGAAAGAAAGTAAATGGAATTTTCATGCCTTTTCGCGTAGACCAGACTAGCAAGAATTTCAAAAATATTTTGTTTCGTCTATTCCATAAAGCTGTAAGAGAGTTAGAATATTGTCTTTAGAGTACAACACATTGCATTTAGAAAACTTATAAATTCATTGATTTCTAATTTTATTTTATGTTTACATTAGACTTAGGAATGTGATAGAACTATTTTTATGGATCTGTTTACATGTTAATCGATCTCGAGCATGAGACCGGGCAGGTATATTTTCTTTCCGATATATTTATACAAATATTTTGGGCAAGGATCGACATTATCATAATATTTAGCTTAATTTCTATTTTGTATAAAGGATATACATGTGGTGAGCTTTTAACAATGTTGAATCTTAATAGAAACATTATATTTGGAAATATATAGATATGAATTCTACAAATTTCATCTTTTCTGAAGGATGTGTTTCTTCAGTGGAACCTAAAGTAATAATTAAACTCAGCTTTTTCGAATAATTACTATGCATACACATTATTATAAATATTTATCTTCGCTTCCTACTTATTACTTACTATATTTGAAAGGATATTTATAAGATTTTTGAGAAAAATACTATACTGTACTCTACATTCATGTTAAGCCTAAAACCTCTCCCGAATATATTTCTTATCCTGAAGTTCTTCAGGGTTCAAACTCGGGACCACTTCTCTTCTTGTTATTTATTACAGATTTTTTTGAGTCGTTGACGTGTTCTAGATTGACTTACGCTGATGACTTAAAGATATTTATGCGCATTTATGACGCAACTCTACTGCAGGGCAACATTAATTCAATATGTGTCTGCACAACAATTTAAAATGTAACATCAGTAAGTGCTGTGTAGTTCGGTTTTCTCAAAAAAAGGAGCTTTTCCCTTCTAGTATGGCACTGAAAGACTTATCGTAGATGTGTTATTTTACAGGTTTAACCGTCCTCAACCACATTATAGATACGTGTAAACCTGCTTCCGCGATTCTTGGTTTCTTGATGCGCTTTCAGAACACATGGAAACGATAAAATATTTCTATAGTTCGCTGGTTCGAAGTAAGCTGGAATATACGTTAATAAGTTGGAATCTTCTATACACTTGTCATAAGTAGAGACCGGACACGAGAGGTTGATGACTCATCGCCACGAGCGTACTATTGAACATTTTGAAAATAATAAAATAAAATAAAACAATAACTTTGTTTTACCACTTTATTCACATATAATCGTGACCGCGGTTTCGACATATAATGTCATTATCAAACTGCAAAAGTTACAGGCCTACATAGAATTTATAAATGACACAAAAATATATGGGGGTGGTTTATTATGTTATTTAAAATTACTACTATATACTAAACTATTATATACAACATTGGAAAAGAGGTGTATATATAAGATCCAACTGTTCATTTAAAACGATATCTATTGTGTTGTTCCGGCTTTTAAAAATCTCTAGGGCCTCTAAAATATTTAATTTACGACCTTTCTCGGCCAAATGCAATATTTTACGGTGACCAAATGTATGTCTTTCTGTAATAAGATGGTTTGCGAATGTTGAATCTGTCTTCTTTAGTTTATATGACCTCCTGTGTTCTTTTTCTCGTATAATAAAACTTCGACCAGTCTGACCTATATATAGTTAAGTATATAGTAGTAATTTTAAACAACATCATAAAACACCCCCATATATTTTTGTGTCATTTATAAGTTCTATGGAGGCCTGTAACTTTTGCAGTTTGATAATGACATTGTATGTCGAAACCGCGGTCACGATTATATGTGAATAAAGTGGTAAAACAAAGTTATTGTTTTATTTTATTTTATTATTTTCAAAATGAATTACCACAAAGTTACGGCTACGGTATTAATTTTCTTATTGGACATTTGTTTTTTAATTTTATTTATATATAAGTATACTTATAATAATAAAACGGGTATATATACGGCTACAAAATACGAAATACATTTTTATTTGTTCATTTCGTAGTTCAGGTTGAGTAAAGGAGTATTAATATTTACTAGCAATACTTTTTCAAAGTTTTCTTCTGTAAAATTTGTTCTCTTTGAATGAAATACATCCTTCTAAATAGAAAACATTCTTTCTACATCGCAACTGGTTATAGGTGCATACTGGAAATATTCTTTTATTTCCGCGTATTTTGCAGTTTGATGTTGTGGCAATGTCCCCATACACAATTGCCGCAATGTTTTTAAATCTGGATTTCTACTAAACACTGCGTCTAACTTTTGCCGAAGGCCACATCCGAAAGCACTTGGAATACTTTTCAAATTATAAATAGCCACATCTAATGTCGTTAAACCATCATTTAATTTGAGATTTCGATTTTCAAAATAAGTGACTAGTTTTGGCAAATTGTGTTCCTGAAGAAAGTACAACTGATTCTTTAAATGTGGAATTTGTGTTAGTTCCTTGCACTCAGAAATACTCCAAACATCGTCATTTAAACATGCAACGAAATTTTCTAATTTTCTAAATTTCTGCTAGTTTCCGTTTATACAACATTGAGTTACACCTTCCGTGGTCTGTACGGAACCAATTTAATTGAGACCATTACCTACGTAGGATGGTTACGCCCGGCACATTTCTGAAGGATTAGATCTCTATTTCTGAATTCAGAGTGTTGTTCAAAGAGGGCTATCCAGCAATCATTCAGATTGATGGGATGTTGAGCTTCCATATCCAGCTAAATGCGTCCCTTAGATTTCAGTTGGGTCCCGGAAACGCTCTCCAAATCATCGTGTATGGAAAAACTAATGTTGAAAATATTAACCCATCTGCATATAGAAATTTTCGTGATTCTGTGCGCAGGCGGTCTTTGTGTAAATATTGAACATTAGATGAATCAGAACCGATCCTTGAAGAAGGCCACTTTTTAAGGTTTTGCAATTACTAGTTCGATTGTTTGGCTAGACTACGATTCGGCGATTGCTCTGTATATTTTGGATAAATTTGTCTAATTTAACACATGGGATGGTTTTTGGAATTTAAAAATCATTCCATTCCAGACTGTGTCATAGGTACTGGAGAGATCGACAAAAGCAGAGAATGTTTTCAGACTTGGTCAGAGCAGTTCCTTCCTGTTCTAAAACCAGCTTGCTTCTTATTAATAATCTCGTCAAAGGTAGGCGCTATTCTATTATAGATACGCCGTTCTAGAAGTCTATAGCAAACAGATGAAAGAGCTGTAGGTCTGTAGCTTCCAGGATCTTCCGGGGATTTGCCAGGTTTTAATACTGCTAGGACTTTTGTTTTCCGGAAAATGTTAGGAATGTCTCCAGAATCTAAGATATTGTTTGAAACGTTTCTCAACCGTTCTCGGGCATCCATTCCAAAATTTTTGATGAGTTCAGGAAAGACATTGTCAACATCAGAAGTTAACATTGTCAACATTAATTTGAACCGAGCAATGGTCGAATTAATTTCTTTAGTAGAAAAAGGAGATGACCATCGCAAATTCTGAGGGAGACCAGAAAGGGTATCCTTAATTTGCGTTTTAATATCTTTAGCAAAAGCTCTGTCAATAGGCACATTATTTGAGGCATTTCGGAGTTGTTCAGCTATAGGGTTGGGCTCCATGGGCGAAGTTTGTTTGCGAATTGCGAATTATACTTGAATAGTCAAGGTGGCCTTACGAATGACCTTTTCCATGTGTATCCATAAAGTCTAGAATTTAGTTGAAGAAGAAAATTTAAATCCTATAGTTTCAAATAAGACAACCTTTACACAGTTCCTTTGAATACAAATCCAATATGTTCTTCGACTTTCATGTTATTTTCTATAATATGCTACTAATGACGGGTTAATGTTGTAATTAATTTTAATTTTTTAACAGGGTTTCATTGTATTCAATTTCATTGCTAATGTTCCTATTCGACATTCTTTAGTATATTATTAAAAGATTAAAGCTTTAAACCGCAACATTTACACAATAATTATTTACTTGCTCTTTGCCAAAATTAAATATTTAAATTATCTTATATGAAATAAATGGCGTGTAAAGGCAAATAAAATTGAGTTAACAGCTGAATTAGGCGGCGTTCATACAAAGAGATTGCCTTTTTATGTGATGCAAACTCGTAAAGCGGACGAAAAGTGAACGTTTTTAATTAAAATGTGAAATAAAACGATGAGAGGAGTGTTAAGTGAGTTAACGTGTTACCCTTGAGCCAGTTATTCCATGTCGGTGTAGACTGTGACAGTCTATTATTGCCAGAATTGTATTGGAGCATGACGTTCGATGCGTTTCCAAAACAATGCCTTCCACTTTTGTTTTTTTCATGTGAAAGGAACCTTATTAGCAATACAAAATAGATTATTACACTGATCGTTATTTGAGCTGAAATCTGTACGAGAGCAGCAAATAATGCGTAGAACTTTTGCAGAAGTCCCAAGCGCCCGTTTTAACTTAAGTTTAACTAAACGTTTTTTATGGAGTTCTGCGCTCTTTTAATGTAACCTTTACTACAATTGAATTTCCAAACATGCATTTCCTCCCTGTCACAATAATGACGTTAAGAAATTTATAAAACAGAAAGAATATTATTTATGAAAATGGAAGGAAACTAGATCTCAATTTCATCGCTATGAATTTAGTAAGTCAATTTAGCCGCTCAACTAGTAGTTCAGTTCGTGTAAAACTTATGAATCTGGTGTGGAGGCTAAAATCGTGTGAGATCCCAGAATATTTTTTAAATTTATGGGGAATAAGAGGAACATTTATACGCAGCTCTATAATGATTAATGATGGTAATGTTTCAAAACCTCAAGAAATAGTAGATGTTTTTACTAATGCTTCCTCTAGTGTTTTTCATACTATACCCCAATAAACGAATAACACCTACATTATAATAACTTAATATGCTTACCCATTCAACCTTCTTCTTCAGAGGAAACATTCATGCGAATGAAGAATCTGACAGAGAGCTTTAATTCGAGATATGTGGTATATTCGTTTTTTGTGAAGGAGTGCTATGTAAGCCTTTAGCAGTTATTTTTAATTTAATTTAATTGTGCAACAAGCTTTCCTATTCTATAAATAAGACTTTTATGAGGAAGAACGAGGTATTAAGAGAAACAAAAATTAAGATTTTTGATTGACGAAGGAGATACTTATAAATGAAACAGACATGCAAAATACACATCTGTAACTGTACACATGGACAAAGCACCTCGTATTTTCCAACATTTACTTCTACTTAAGACACGTGTTTCTGCCATCTACTATTAGGCGTCATCAGTTAAGCTAGTGAAGTAAATAAAGCATATATGAGTCCTTTGAATTTTGTTTTGTGGTCGAAGTTGCCTCCATTTCCACTCCACTGTTTCGTATCTCCCAGGGTTGTGACGTGTTTGTGTCTGATTAATAAATAATCGTGTGTTTTTGTGCGGTCCTGTGTTGCGTGTGTTTAGTCTGTGTGTTAGTCGCTTTTTTGCGTTTAAGTCACTGGTCATCGGTCTTTTGCGTTTCCGCAGCAGTCGTGTATGTTGTAGATTGATTTGTATTGTCTCGTCAGTTCAATTAATACTAGTGGTGCAGGTATGCCGTGTTTACCGTTCATACGTTTAATTTTTAATGTCGGGTAGCCTTGGTCAGTCAAGTCGTTTGTAATGTCTATGTCAGTGATAAAGGTAGGAATGCCTCACATAACTACTTTTAGTGTTTTTTCGCTTCTTAATTGAAACGTGTAAAATTGAATGTGTTCTGAGTCGAGTATGTGTTTAAGTGTACGGTAGTCTTCGTCAGTTTTTTGTTCGATGTGAATACCAGGTTTCACAAGTTTGTTTTGTACGGTGTTAAATGTTGTGTGTTTTAAGTATTTGTCGTATATATGCCCATTTGTCTTTTTCTGTTATTATTATTGGTGCGATTTTGGGTTTTGTATTGCGTGTTTCGGTGTGTGTTTTGTGTGATGTTCGTTTTGTCACTTACCCTGGGTGTGCTGTCTGATGTTGACGGTTGTGGGGTGAATTCAGTGGTTTCGTCTTCCACTTTTTCCTCGGTTTTGGTTTCGAGGACGTCGTAGGAATTTTTTGCTTCGATCGGTGTAGTTGTTTCGTCTGTTTTCAGCTTCTTTGTGAATTTCGGGTATATAAAGTCATTAGTTTTGTTTTCAGGTTGTTTCTTGTTCTGTGTTCGGTGGTCCGCCGGTTCGTCGTATTGTATCATGAATATATCCGGTGATTTGTGTAGAAGGTTTAAAATGTCTTCGTGTTCTATGGTTTTATTTAAGATGAATTCTGCGTCCTCACGTTGCTGTGGAGTACATTTTTTTTAAAGCTGGCTCTCAGTATCAATTTAGTGCTAGGAGTAGCAATATGTCGTCCGGCCATTGCTTCCGGGTTCGCTTGACGATGTATCGTCGTCGGTGCTCTCAACTACGATGCTGCTATAACAGAGATCGCAGTGAGAATGTAAATAAAGCTTAAATCGCGTATAAGGTATAGCAAATTTTGTCCTATCAGGTAGCACCATATAATATAGTGACATCTGATGGACGAAAGAGACTATGCCGAAAATGGCAACCCTTCCGTTGACCGGCTATGCCGGTACAGAAGGGAAGAAAATACGTATATAGGTGTAAGTCCATTAACACGATGCCAGATGGCAGCAAATATACAAAAAAGGTTAAGTATATCAATACGTTAAGCACGTATTACGCATTTGTTACAAATGAAATTTGTTCATGTGTTTAATTTGTAACAAATGCGTAATACGTGCTTAACGTATTGATATACTTAAACCTTTTTTTGTAAAGGAGATACTTGTTGAAACTTCATTATAACGATAAGTAATAAGTACTAAACGTCTAGTTTCAAATTTTTTTTAATATAAATCCACTGCAATATTATTTCAGCATGCAATGCTTCATCAGATGGATAAGAATTATTGAGAAAAAATGGTGGTGGAAAAACTTTTACAATCTGAAATTTAGTAGAGGGGGAGTTGTTTAAATCTACGCTAATCCTAAATTACTATATCTATTAATTTCTAAGTTTTCTAACATGGTAAGATTTTTGCTTTTATTTTAAATATGTAAAATATTGAAATCTGTATTAAATCTATGATTAATATCGAAACAATGATTTGCGAAAGTTGAATCTGTTTTCTTTTCTTTATGACTTCTCTAGTGTTCTTTCATCCTAATTTTGAACGTCCTCCCCGTTTGTCCTATGTATACCTTATGACAATCTTTACATTTTTAACTTATATACACCAGAGTTTGATTCTTTGTCTATTTTATCTTGTTGTTTTGAATAATGTTCTATATAGTATTGTCTGTTTTAAATGATATATGTTCGTTATTAAGTTTTTTAATGAAAGTACCAATTTTTTCCGAAATGTTCCTAATTGATTGAATTGTAGGAATTAGCTATATCGTTTTTAATTTTGGGTAAACTAAAGAAAGGGGTTTTAGATTAAATTAATTAGCGCGCTAATTCATTTCATCCTATAAGGTAAATTTCGATCTAAAATGATCTCATCAGTGCGGGTTACCAAATGACGTCTTATGGTACGCTCATCGCAAGTAATCACAATCTTATCCCTTCAGGAAACAAGAATATCGCGCGACATCTGACGGACAAGAGAGACTCGCCGATATAAGCGTTTTCTCTCGAATGGCTACGCCATTAACAGAACCCATATTCGTAGGTGCAAATTTAATTTCAACAAACATCTCCTGTAGGGAATTTGTAACACAGCTACGAACATTTAATCAAGCAGGTCGTAAGCGTTCTATTTACGAATAATAACTACTTTTCGAGAATATTTGGAACTCCTTAAGCAAATTACGCGGGCAGTTTTTTTATGTTATTTACATAGCTATGAAAACAATATGCTATTTTGACAATTTTCTCACATCAAGCTCCTGTGACATTTTATAATATTATCTCCAAATTTGGTTCGAAACGCTTAACATTTGTTACTTTTACATTCACTTAAAGAAGCGAAATTGAGTGATTTGAAACTTGAACACACAAACGTCATCAAGTTTTGGTGTAAGCAGTTTAAATGGGACAGAGAACCTATTCATGTTGACCCAAAGCGTGGATGACCTCTGGAAATATGAAGTAAAGAAATCATCAACAAAGTTGAATACTTGGTGTTGACCGACTTCCGAGTAAAGGTTTCAGTTCTTGCTAGAGGAATAAGAATATCAGAAACGAGTGTTGCTAAAATTCTACATGAAGATTTGAGAATGACTAAAGTGTAGGCACGGTGGATCCCCAAGTTGCTTAGTTCCGACGAAAAATTGCGTAGAGGACAAATTTGTAAAGAGAATTAGACTGTTTTATCTCAAGATGAAGACTTTTAAATAGAATTATAACTAGGTACACCACTGGGAACCTCCTATGAAACAAGAATCAACGCAATGGGTTTATATGACTTCTCCATCGCCCAAGAAGGTAAAAACTCAATTTTCCGCAGGAAAAGGAATGGCCCCAATTTTCTGAGAAGCTGAGGGGATTCCTTTAGTTGAGGTCGAAAGACACTACAATAACAGGAAATATTTAAAAAGGCACAATTTAAAAAAATGAACACGGTTATTCGCGAAAAAACACCATACAATTTTGCTCAGAGGAATCTGCTTCTGGACGGAAACTGCAGGGTGCATAAAGAACGAATTGTTCAAGCAGTAATCAAGGAATGCGGCTTTGAGGAATTACAACATCCACTCTACAGTCCTGACCTCGCCCTCTGTGTCTATTATCTCTTTCTAAAACTCAAAAAATACCTGAGAGGGTGTCGATTTTTATCGAATGACGACGTGGAAAACGCTATGCTGTCGTATTTTGCAGAATTACCAAAAGAATTTCTTTTCGAACGCATAGCGTTACTAAAGAAACGTTGGAATAAGTGTGTAGTGTTAATGGTTTTTACGTTGAAAAATAATTTTTCTTTTGTTTTATAGGTCGTTTATTTCATAGCTAAGTAGATAAAAAACACCTTTGTAATAACTATACCTCTATACCTAATTATTACTTAGTAAGATTTTTGATCAAGCTATGCAAAGCAACATAACCGAATCGAGTAAAACAATAGTATTTAAAGAAATAAATTGTATATTTATTTGTTAAACAGTACCTTGTGTTCGCAAATATAGTAAAGATTCTGAATTAATTTAGATAATCAGAATGAAGTTCTACGTTAAAGTGACACTTAACTTTTAGTCACTTTAACTATTAACAATATGTAGTCTAATATGAGGAATTAAAATATTATTTAATGCTTAAACTAAATATAATTTCTAAAAACGTCATCCTTCTCAGAAGAACATAAATACACATGTAATTAAAGATATTTATGTTGGCGTTTTCTCCTATGTATTTGCCAAACACACAAGTTTAAATCAAAACGAGTGCAAAATATTTACAATTCCTTCAATAAAGAAAAATATTTTTCAGTAACGATAAGTAATTATAATACAACTTTGTATATTTTGCTGGAAATTGCACAATTTCCTTAAACCCTTTCGCTGTTGCAGCATTTCTGCGATTGTTATGCAAAAACAGGCATGTAAAGGAAATTGGAATGAAGCTGATTACATTAAAAAATTCGATATTAAGAGCCATACAAATTCATAAAAAAAAGTAGAACGATTTCATAATAATACAGCTTTCTATATGTATAAGCTAGTAAATTAGAACTACATGGAATATTGGAATTTGTCAAATAATGTCCCAATAAAAAGTTAATTAGTTGGGGTTAATTAAGTTGAATTAAACAAGATAAGACTATATTTTAGCTAATATTTAGTAACAACACCCTTGGTACTTAGTACAGCAGTTATTCTGGTTGGTAAGCTTTCGATCCAACGGTTTTTTATTATCTTAATTTATGTATAATAATTTATAATCTATAATTTTACATAATAAATTGAAACATACATGAGTGGGTAAAAATCTCCCCAGTATTGTATAATACACAAGTATTTTTAATAATATCAAATATTTTTTTAAATCAGAGACGCAAATACGTATTTCATCTTTCTATAGATTCATCAGTACGCCCCTGCTGAAGAAGGATATTAGATATTAGGATATTTAGACACATTCACAAAAAGAACGACTTCGTTATCTCGCAGAAATTATTGAGAACGAGCGTAGAAGTACATTAAGCGCTCCATATTATCAGACGACCGAAGTACTCGCTCTGTCTATATAACCAATGCAGAACTAACGAAGTCTTTCCAAAGATGGCACTTGGGACTTGGAGTTTGGGAGCAAGGCTGGTGAAGATCTCCCAGGGGAAAATGATGTCAGTACTCTTCGACTAAGACTGGACAATTTCTATGACCAAGTAAAACATAATATCCAGGATGCCAACGACAGGATGAATGAGAACTGGCACTTGGTTACCCTGAAGGCGATCGCGTTTGGCGTATGGCGTTTGGCACAAGAATTGGGAGGGACCATACAAGATGTTAAAACAGATTAACGATGTAATACGTCGCATAAGGTGAACACCTCATACTAAACCAAGAATCGTGCATTTTAGTCGATTAGCCCCATATTCTGGAGATAATAACGACGCTGACTTGCGCCTACTGGATAGCCACTTCTTCTTCTTCAGGTGCCATCTCCTCTCAGAAGGTTGGCTATCATCACGGCTATTCTCATTTTTGATGCTGCGGCTCTGAATAGTTCAATGGAGCTGCATTTATACCATTGTCTCAAATTATTTAACCAGGAAATACGTCTTCTTCCTATATGTCTTCTTCCCTGTAGCTTACCCTGAATAATTATCTGTAGCAGAGCATATCTTTCCCCTCTCAACACGTGGCCCAGATAGCCACTACAAGCCACTACAAGGAACTAATCTTCGAAAACTTCATGGAAGAGTAATCTGGGTTCAGAAAAGCTCAATTTATGGTGAACATCGAGAAACTGCAAGAATTGTTTACTGTAGCGTCAGACTACGCACCCGCTCATCGTGTAGCCCGAGATCTGCGAATTTCCAAAGGAATTATCAAAGAATTTAAAGAGAGATTTGGTAGAAAGAATCGGAGAATTAAGGTAAGAAGTTCCGGCAATTCGGAAGAGTTTCCAGATAATAAATAAAGAACAGTCCATCTTTTATTTGCTCACTAAAGAACTGTCAAGTCTGAAGCCAACCTATTGTGCCTTATGGAATTCCCTAGTCTATTTGCGTGAACGAACGTTACAACAAGACATTTTGAAGTTAGCAGTTCAAAAATTGGGCCGTGGATTAAACTGTCTGCACAGGAGAATTATAATAAGTATGCTAGAGGTAATATTCAAACATACTGGTATGGAAATTCTGGTCTGCAGTTATCGGCCTACACACAGATAAGATAAGGCCATGGACTGTTATTTCGATATGATGTCGCATTGTAACAAAGGCCCTACCTGTAGATTTCGACATCGTTTAATGGAACCAAGGCATAGCATGTTTCGGGACGAAACTTTTCCTTAAGAAGGGGGAAATGTGATGAGAGTCATCGGCCGCCCGCATCAGGCGATGATGTAACCCGCCCAGTACACCATCAGACGCTGGTAGCTTGGAGAAGCGAAGCGAAGAACCCGGATTTCCCATGAGATGTAAATATAGCGCTTGAGAATGGATTCGTTCAAGCTGAAGTCACGGCCGAGTTAAATGTGATATAAATACTGTCATTAGTTTTTAAATATTATTTAGTGTGTTTTATTGTTAATATAGTGTTTTTAATTACCGTTAGTTTTATTTACAAAGTATTTTTCACTATATGTATATATATATATATATATACAAGGTGTGTATAAATTGGCGGACCCACTACACGTGGCGACATTCTTGGTCAAATTTTGAGTTAAAAGTCCTAATCCTAAAACGATGTATCAGGCTTCCTTTGTCTTCAGAATGAATTTGACAGTAGTAATGTATTTGACAAGAACAACATTAGGCTGCCTACCTATTGTTTTACAACGTTGTCAGATGTGTTTTTCGTCAAAATAAGTTAATAAACAAATATTAAAAACAAACTTTAAAATAAAAAAAAACTTTAACGAAAGGATAATAACAACAATTCTTCTTTCTTCTAAATTGTAGCTCTTTCTGTCAACAAATATCGAGTAATAATGCTTATTTCAAGACTGAAAGTCCGAAATTTAGGAACCTCGTGCAAAGATATGGAGCATGGTACAACATTTTCGTATTAGGATTTTGGACTCCGAATTTAACGAAGAACATCGCCGCGTGTAGTGGGTCTGCCAATTTGTACACACCTTGTATATATATATATATATATATATATATATATATGAAGATGTAGTTTCTCGGGTTCTTGGCCGCGTGTGAGTTTTGTCCTGAAAAGGACTATTTGCTCTACGTTTCAACGAGATCGCACTCGTCATCTTCAGGAGCTAGTCGGTCTGTCGCTGGTTAGAGCTGGAGATTGTCTGATCTCCATCCAACCAGCGACAGACCGACTAGCTCCTGAAGATGACGAGTGCGATCTCGTTGAAACGTAGAGTAAATAGTCAAGAACCCGAGAAACTACACCTTCATTATACGTCCGAGAACATCAAGAGTAACATATATATAGTAGATTAAATTAGTCGGCGATTTAAGGTCTGGTTTACTTTGATATGCATATATTTAATCACCAGTAATTGACGTCTTGTTGTCGAAATTTCTGAGGCATGAATTATTATTAAACTTGAATGTATCTTTGAATATTTTAATTTTATCAAGGACAACGATAGATATATAAGATTGACATTGATATACTCTCATTTATATTTTAAATTTCTTCGAACAAGGCACTATGTGTCGAAACTATCGCTAGTACTGCTTTACACACTCATTTATTTACTGTCTTGTACATTCATCTTGTAGCATATCTCCTGAAGAAGCAACAAACTCGTTGTGAAATATAGAGATAATAAATAAATGAGTTTTAAATTGACCGACAGCTTGTCCGTTTTTAATTTATTTTAACCTATATATATATATATATATATATATATATATATATTATCTTATATTATATTATGTATTATATATATTATAATTGTGTGTGTGTGTATAGTTCTATTAATTGTATTAGGGATATTAAATATATGTATCGACATAATTATATCTCCATTATTTAAGTAATTTAAATAAATTTCTTATCTTATTACTTGAAACTAATTTGATAGGTAGGGAAAGGGTTTCGACAAATAGAAAAAGCATTTGATATAATTTTGACAAAGATGGCACAATTGGGAATTACAAATGACAAAGGAAGAAACACAGTTGATACAGCGGTAAAATCCACAAAGAAACACTGCGAAAAGCATATTAATTACATTAGTTGCTAATAATATATTCATTATAACATGTATTACGTGTAAATCCTGAATTTATATTTATCCGAATCCCTACCAAATCAAATATTTTAATTGCTGTTTAGAGTGAAGAAAATTAGTACAGTAACTGCATAGTATCTCTAGCGCTTTAAAAATAGATTGATTGTTTACATGGCGCCATCATAAAGCAACCTAACGCCATAAAGCACAATAGAAATCTATTAATAAATTCAAAAGATAATTTTCCGAGAACAGACATTTATATTACTGATATTTATTCTAGCATGAAAGAACACCAATGATGAATGTCAAATTTTATCAATACTCGGAGAATTATTGTTCTGTATATGTTCACGTAAGTAATATATTACTTTTGTTAATCTTACTCTTTTTCTGTTTAGAAAAGTTACTAAAAATAACTACTATGTTACTAAGAAAGCATCTATTTCCTCCACAAGTTTACATTTACTTTTTACAAAATAACTTGACATGAAGGTAAGACAGTATTAGATCAGTTGAAAATTCATAAACGTAATGTGTGCTAGGCAATTCAGGTCGTTTATTTATACGTTCTTTATTGCTTAATAGAACTATTTACAATAATTATTTTGCAAAGTAAAAAGTATGTATTTCAAAATATAGAAAGAACAAATTGAATTTTGAAGAAATAAATATATCTCGGAAAACCAAATAAAAATCATGACACGATATGTCAAGATATTTTAAACGAAGGAATAACAGCAGGAATTAAATATATTTATTGACGCGGAAACAAAAACCAGAACTTTTAATTACATTCATAACGTGTTCTTTGTGTTTGAGAAAGGTTTTTAGTTTAATTTTTATTAAATCATTATGAACGTACCTACTCTTATGTAAAAATTTTTGTTATATTTCAATGAAATTTTACAGAGTTTGATACTATCAAATTCAAGCATTTAGATTAACAAAACCTACTTAGTTCATGAAGAAATGTGAAGATTTCTTCAAAATGGAAAGTGAAACAGTTGAATTTTAAATTTAAATTTTCTCATTTTATTCGCATGCTCTTGAAGTTTAAAACGTTTGTTTACTCTTATACACAGAACTGGTATAGAATTTAGGTGCTTAACTTTGTAAAAGTGTTTTTCTCTACAAATCATGGCAATCAATGAATATCGCCACATGTATTAAGTGCAATGTTCTTCTCTGTAATGATATAAAATTGTTTTAAATGAATACAGTTATTCTTATATGAATCTTAGACCCGATACATCTTTACGCCTTCTATTAAGAGATCTTTATACTATGGTATGCCCCAAAAACATTGAAACCTGGAAGGTTATAAAATATAATCGTGATATATGTGTCAGTCTGTTGAGAACTTGTTTACAATGTTTAATCAGTTTCGACATTGGTAATTAGGTTCGCAATTACCTTAATAGTTTCTTTACTATCTATGGTTATATTGATTCTTTTTTTTGTACAGCCAGCTTCTCGAATTTCCCTACCACAAGCGGTGCACGTAGGGACAAATAACCGAATTACGACGACAAAAATGGAATTTTTTATTTTGTTAAATGTAACCACTATTGCACTTAATATGTTCTATATACCAGTACGCAATCAACCTATAAGTATTTATTTTTTTAACGCATCACATTAGTCTGTACGTGCGTTCAAAGTATTATTATCTGTTACACGCACTTATACCTGTCAGCAGCATCTATAGCGTTTATTGTTGCTACACTCGACAATTTTTTGTAAATTTACTGTTTAAAGTTTTTTAAATATATTTTTAAGCATCAGGTATCTAATTTAATTTGCAGTTATTATTAAAATAACAATGATATGTAGTGTAGATATAGTATAATGTTTTTATTATAAAATATATTGGAAAATTTATTTAGCTAGAGATATAAAAAAAGTTCCAAACAGTTCCACGACTTTTCCTTATAAGTTAAAAAAACAACTAGTAATAAGTGTAAAAAAGTCAAGTGGAGGTCCCTCCGTTTCCCCTTTCAATAAATAGAGCATATTTTCCTTAGGTAGTACACCTAATTCTGAAAATCCCACATGCAAATGACATTTTTTTTAATTCGCTAAATTTTTCATTATATGCAGTCTCCTCACAAAATACTTGTGTGCACCACTAATGTATACTTAAACTGTTACGAAAAAATATAAAAAGGGGAATTCCGTAACTAAATTGTAACTAACAGAACCGCAAAGCTAAATTTTTCATTCAGTGCAGTCTTCTCATAAAATACTTGTGTGCACGAAAATATACTAGAAAGGGGAATTCCGAAACTACATTGGGTGTACTGAGATCTGTGCTTTAAAGAAGATGAAAATGAAGAGAAAGGAGTTATTTAATGTACTGAAAAACCAACAATTTTATAATTTGTCATCATCAAAGTGTAATGAACAACTATTACAGTATATTTTGGGCAAAATTGGTGTTAGTGAGCTTTCTGAAGATTTAATAAAACAAATAAAACAGGAAGTTAAAGTGTTTGTTTCAAAGATGTTTACGAAGTGGCGTGAGTGTAATTATATGTATGTGCGTTTTAACAAGAAGCACATAAACTGGCTTGATGAAAACCTAAAACTCCCGGAGATACAACCACCACTGCTTCCATTATCGGTAGGAACACATTCAGAACAAAAGATGCGAGGCAGACCCAGAAAATCATTTGAAGAAAATTCTCATCGCAGTAAGCAAAGACATGTAAGAGCAATTGTATCAGATCTTAATTCAGAAAAATTATGTTTGGCTGCAGAAACAAGCTTTGTGAAATCAGGTAACAGAAGTGCAGCTGATGTTGTGAAGTTAGCCATCAAATCTTCACCCAAAAGTTTAAAAAGAATGAAATTGGCACATGATACTTCATCTTCTGCTTCTGTAAAACCTTACAATCCTGAAGAAGCTTTACTCTTATAGTGTACCTGGGATTGACAAAAGAGGATTATATAACGATGCGATTTGGAGCAATAGAAAGAGGAGCTAATATTTGTCCCTCATATCATGTGATAGGAGAGGTCAAAAGAAAGTGTTATCCAGCAAATATTGAGATAAACAAAAATGAGGCTGTGGTACCGCTTCAAGATCTTCTTGCACATACTACGCAACGTCTGGCTCAGACTGATGTGATACTACAGTATATTTCCACTGACTGTGATACAATTGAAGTTTATTATAAATGGGGCTTGGATGGCAGCGGTGGACACAGTATATATATGTGTGAATCTAATAGCAATAATGACAAAATATTTTGGAAGAACATGTCACCATCATCGAACAAGCATTGTCGACCAATCTCATTCAAGATAAAAAAGGAAAGCCTTCAAAATGTGAAAGAAGAGTATAACGAAATTCAAAATCAAATATTGCAATTGGAGCCCACATAAATCATACTTGACGGTAAAGAAATAAAATTTAAACATATCCCTATATGTACGATGCTGGATGGAAAGACTGTCAACATTTTGAGTGATACTGCAAGTTCACAAGCGTGTAATGTTTGTAAAGCTACTCCCAAAATTTTAAACGATTTAGAAAAATTAAAGAATAGAGTCTGTAATGAAGACACCTTTAAGTATGGGATTTCGGTGCTACATGCACATATTAGATGTTATGAATATTTACTACATATAGCATACAAATTGGAACTACAGAAATGGCAAGCAAGAGGTGACAGTGCAAAACAAGAAGTAAAAGAAAAAAAGGGCGAAATAGCAACTAAGTTTTATGAACAAATGGGCCTTGTTGTTGACCAGCCGAAACAAGGTGGAGGCAATAGCAATGACGGTAATACTGCACGAAAATTTTTTAAGAATCCTTTGCTCGTTTCAGAAATAACTGGAATTGATAAAGACTTAATAGAAAGATTTGCAAATATACTGTCAATAATTTCTTGTGGGCATTACATCAAGGAAGAAGTATTTAAAAACTATTGCTTTGAAACAGCAGAAATGGCCATTAAACTTTATGGCTGGTACAAAATGAGTGCCACTGTTCATAAAATTTTAATTCATGGAGCTGATATTATAAAATCTTTACCTTTACTAGTAGGCCAACTGTCAGAAGATGTAATTGAAGCAAGTCATAAAGAGTATAAAAATTTAAGACAATATCACTCCAGAAAAACTTCAAGAGCCAATACCAACAGTGACATATTTAACTGGATGCTGGTTTCTTCGGACCCTGTTGTGACCGATAACAGAAAAAAAGGTAAAAAAAGTGAAGCAAAATTTAATGAAACTGTATTAAATATGCTAAGGCTACCACTTTCTGTGGCAACGAAGAAGAGAATTATGAACAGGAGTTTGATGACGTCCAAGACTATTGAAGATGTTAATATAGAATAAAATAAAAATTAATATTATGTCCCCGTATGTCATCTTGATAATTTTAAAAAAATGTGAAATAATTAATTATAATTCTTATTATTTTAAGTAGTATCATCACCAGTTGATCAAATTTAAATAAAAACTTTAAAAAAATATAATTATTAATTCCGCTTTTTATAAGTATTCTCGTTTTAAGTTTTTAATTAGGCCTAATATTTTGAAATTTGAATTTTTAATTTTTAAAAACTGACATAAAAAATCCCGTGTAATAAGTTTTAAGCGAATTCGATAAATTTTTTAAAAATTGTACGCCATATTGGATCCGCCATTTTGAATTTTTAAAAACTAACATCAGATTCGTAATCAGCGACCCTAAAAACCTTGAGGTACCTAATTTTATTAAAATTTATTGAATCCATATGAAGTAAATAATTTTGTCGCACTAAATTTTCAATTTGTCCCTGTGTGCGGCGGTTGCAAACAACTCAGCTCGGAAGATTGTTATGTATTTTCCCAAACTCAGTGATTTCTTCTTTCTAGGGCACATTCCATAGAATCCTGCTCCTGTGCAGTGATTGGATTGCGATCCATCCGTAAACGAGTCGCTCCTCAATCGCTCGAACGATTCTTCGCCTGGTCCCTGGTTTGTATAGAGATATTTAGCAACTGTAAACCTAATCTTGGGTGCAATATTGTCCACCGGTACATGTAACATTTGCTCCTCTAGTACAGGTCTCGTGACATATGCGTGGTCCAAAATACTTTATTGGGACACCACAAACCGTTAGTCTCCTTTCTCCAAACCTTCACACTCAGAATCACGGTCGTGGTCTCCGCTTTCGCAAATAATTCCAGCGGAGAGATATCCAAAATTATCTCAATGGAGAGACTTTCTGTTTATAGTTTTTCTGATTCTCAACAGAGTCCATCACTGGAAAGTTACGAGAAGATATACCGACGAGGTCAGCTCAATCCACTTCCAGTGTAATACGTTTGGTTATAATTTATAGTTTTTGCTGCATCGTCAAAATAGCTGTAACGCCCTGTACGTCACTTCGAGTGGGTGTAGGCAGCAATTCAGTTTAGCATCTAGTGCTATGTCTCTCTTTTACTTCATTGGTTAGTTTTAATGCTTGTCTAAACAGCCTTATACTCGCCTGATCATATAGCTTTCTCGTGTTGATATAATCTACCAGCTTTGTCTTTTGTGTATTAGAAAAAAAGTCTCCTCATTTAGGGATCATTTTTCATGCGTTCTTCCCTGCCCATTTAATATCCTGATGGGATTATCAACTACTAGACTCCATTGTAGCGGTAACAGTACAATACCATCATAAATGATTGAGGATAGTTTAAATTTACCGCCATAGTTGTTAGTGTGTTTTAAATTTGGGGAGTGGCTATCATGCAAATATTACTATCAATTGTCAGTGTTGTATGTGAGTTGTGTTGTGTGTTATTTGAGTCCGTTTATTATTTTTATTGGTATTTACTTCGCTCATCTATTAAAAATTGTTCATTTTAGAGCATTTTCTTAGAATTGTTTATTGTTTGAGTATGTTTACGAATTTATATCAAATGTGTTTATACATTTAAATCATGCTTATTTATAGAGCATCATAGAACAATGCCTTTCACGGCTGAACAAGATGCATTTATAAAAAGCGCATTACCGTAGTCACGTTCGAAGAGGGAATAAGAGAATTTTCGTACTCCTTACAATCCGGGAAGGATAGCCTGATTATGTTTTTTCTTACAAGATCTTTGCACAACATCGGGATAGAATTATAGATCGCTTTGAAAACAAAAGTTGTATTTTTAAAGGCAAGACAAGTAGAGGACCATCAGTTCTAACACAGGAAGTGGTTGATGATGTTGGACAACGGATTAAGATGAGTCCCACCAAATGAAATCGAAAACTAGCTGCTCGAACAGGTTTGTAGATTTAATTAATCTTAACAATTTTGCTACAGATTTTATTTTAGGTTTGTCATATGGTTCCGCCAGGAAAGCATTACTTAAAAATCGACATATGTCTCCATATAAAGTGACCGTTATACAACTGCTAAATGTCGATTACGAACGCAGAGTTCTGTAGTGTCACTGGTTTAATGACAATCTCAACGATGACATTTTAAACATTACATTTATGTCAGATAAAGCCTGGTTTCATTTATCAGGGTACATTCATAGTCAAAACTACAGGACTTGGGCAACGGAAACTCCGCATAATTTCGTATAATTGATCCAATATTTTTTAATAATACCCTCACAGCGGAGAGATATCGTACACAAATACTTGACATTTTCATAAATGAGTTACATAATGATGAGCTACAAGAGGGCTATTTCCAACAACATGGGGCATCACCGCATGTAGCCCATGATACTATAGCTTACCTTGAACAATTTTCTGACAACCTACAAATTAGTAGGGACCGTTGGCCATCACGCTCTCCAGGTTTAACTCCATTAGATTTCCACTTATCTAAAATCTAAAGTGTTTAGAAATCGGCACCATAATCTAGAAGAATTACAAGCAGCCATTGTAGAAGAAATTAATAATATAGACCAAGAAACACTTTAACGGATATTTGCAAATATGAGAAGAGTAAATTTATGTTTTGATGCTAACGGCAGACATTTTGAACATTTGCTGTAAAATATATTTAAGAATCTGTGTTATCTGTTTTGATTGTTAAACACTGTTATGTGAAAATTGTTTTATACCTATGCAGTTGCTTGTTATATGTAAGTGTTTCAATTAAATAAATTAAGATTTTGTGTTCTTTTAAGTTGATTGTTGTCTATACACTCCAAAGTACAATTTTTATTTAACAATTAATAGTACCGTTAACAGTCCCATTTGAGACGCCACTGGAGAAATATCATAATAGTAAACCCTCAGTACAACCAACTTTAGGAAAAATTTGTATTGCGGCAAAATCAAACTATCCTCAATCATTTATGATCGCACTGTACTTCTCTTTTGGAATTTTGTGGTCTTAATAGTAATGCAGTTTGTTATGGGGCTGCGATAGTTCGGATTTCCGTTATTATTGATTAGCTAGCGCGAGCGTACGGTCTATAGCAGAAATGGAAGGAATAGATAGGTTTATTTGCTTTAATAATTTTAGTTTCGTTTATAATTAATCTGCAACTACCAGCTTCACTTCAATAAAATTCTTGGTCTGCAAAGAGACGAAATAAATCGCTTGTGTAACCTCAATGCTGATATAATATTTGTTCGGTGGGGACTGGGTCATTTCTTGTCGCATCCTTGTGTTGGTTTTCATAATTTTGATTTCTCCCTGTATTATAAATAAATTAAATTATCACTGCAAATTTTAAATCTGATAGTGTCCAATAGATGTAAATTTAGATTACTTGTGGTTGCATAGACCTTATTCCAGTGTCATCTTTTTGGATCTGTTGTGGTTCTCATGCCTCAGGGTATATTATCTAGCCTTATTCGTTTAATTAAACGGAACGGTTTTGAGAGGAAAACCTTCGTTTCTTTATCTGGAGTCACCTGGCTGCTTTATATCTGGTAAAGTTTAATTTTAACTATGTCCTTTCAGCTTGTATGTAGCTTTGTCTCTTTTTCACCAGCTTTTACACATTAGCCTTGAAAATTTCGGATAGCTTAGCTAGTTGAATCTCCTCGTCGGACATCAGATAGACTTCCTCTATGGTGTTAACGCTTACTTCCTTATGTATTCGCCTTGGTAGATAATTCTGAATCATTCTTGTGGAAGTTTTTACATTCTCTTGTTCGTTTTCAGGAGCTACCTGGCCACTTTGACTGATGAAGTCGGCCTCAACTACGGCTTCTTTAGTTGTATGAAGTCCCAGCCCCTGCGCATTAATCTTTTAAATTCCAGATAGTTTAGGTGATTGAACCTTACTTCGGATATCATATCCGCATACCACTATGAAGTAGCGTCACTATATATGTGTATCGGTTTAAAACGGTCTCCGCCATCTTCCGATGCCCAATCTCCATTAGTCCATGGCTTTGAGTTGTTCTACAAACCTCTCACCTTTGTCTCCTCGTCGATTCCTTCCCTAGGTCTCTCTCTCCTGCGATTTACTTTTCTGGTCCATTCCACCACTTGCCTGGGTAGACATTCACCTGTCTTCCGTTGCTCATGTCCATACCATTGAAGTTGTTTCGTTCTGACGTTGTCTACTACGATATGCTGGGCTCCCATGATTTCTCTGATCCTCTCATTTCGGTCTCTGTTCCTTCTAGATCTTCATGCAGCTCTTCCTCAGAAGTCTATTTCTATTACCAGCAGAGTTTTTACTGTTTTATCTTTAATTGACCAGACTTCAGTGCTATAAGATACTATACTCTTAACAATTGTTTTGTATATTAGGATCTTATTTTTTTAGGAGATCTTTTCATCCCAGATAATACTATTATTTAAATGAGGTATGACTTTTCTAGCCTCGATGTTCCTGTGACACATGTAGTTCCAGTAAGTGTTGCAGTATTTTAATTGAGATACGCTGTCTTTGTACACCACCTATCAACATATATTCTGCTTTCACCTCTAGACCCTATTTGTGTGATATTCTTCGATCAATTTACGCATCACATGTTCTGTTTTCCAAATTTTGAGCTAATACTATTTGATCATCTGCGAAGCAAAGAGTGTATATAAACTACTCAAAAATGAATAGGGAATTAGATCTTTTTTTAACAGATCTAATTAATTCGACTAAATTTAACGTATTGTGGACATTTTATTTGGTAAATGTCTTTTCTGTGTGATAAAAAATTGAATCTTGTATTTTAACCTTAAATTAATTTAGAATACAAAATTATAAAAATCGCATTTTTTGAGAAGTATTATTCATTTTAAACGTCATTTCACATTTTCACGATGCCAAGACGTCATTTAAATAAAGAAACTTTTGATTTAATTGCGTTATTGCATCAGCGAGGGCAATCTGGAGCAGACATTGCTGCAATTTTTAATGTGTCTCCAAGTGTTGTTAGTATGGCTCTAACAAGATTCCAACAGGTAGGATCTGCAAGGAGAAGACCCGGTAGTGGATCTGAGAGGAAAACAAATCAGAGACAAGACCGCTACATACGAATTCAGACAAGGATGAATCCGTTTAGAAGTGCTGTATGGTTGCAAACACAGTTACGTGCTGCCACTGGAGTTAGAGTTTCGGATAAAACCATCAGAAACCGTCTGAGGGAAATGGATCTTCATAGCTGCAGGCCTGTGAGACGCCCAAAATTAACTAATGCCAATAGAATGGCTAGAAGAACTTGGGTTAACTAACGACTAGCAGAAAATTTTCATTGGGAGCATGATTTATACACCGATGAATCCAGATTCTGCTTATTTAGTGATAATCATAGAGTAAGGGTCTGGAGAACTCGAGGAGACCGTTATAGACGCGAGTTTACAAAAGCTGGCGTGCCTTTTGGCGGCGGTGTTATCATGGTGTGGGCGGGCATTAGTTTGAATGGACGTACGAATCTCCATCTCTTTGAAAACAATGTCAATGGACACATATACAGAGATGACATTATTCAGCAATATGTGGCCGACTTTCGTGAGGCTGTGGATGAAAGCATGGTTTTTATTGATGATAATGCAAGACCTCATCGTGCACAAATTGTAATGCAAGCAATAAATGACGTCCATATTAACCATCTACCTTTACCACCAACGTCCCCCAACTTGAATCCAATTGAGCACATTTGGCACAGACTTCAAGAACAGCTCAACGAACATAATCCACCCCCAGTTAACGTGCAACACTTGCGGGAAATTTTACAGCTGTGTTGGAGAAGAGTGTCACAAGAACACATTAATAATTGCATTATGAGTATGTCCCGAAGATGTACAGCTGTGAGAGATGTCCGTGGCCATTATACACGATTTTAGAATTAATTGTTACAGAAAAATGTTTATTTTAGCTATTGTTAAAAATGTTGCTTATCTCATTTTTGATCATTTCTTAGTAATCTAACGATTTTTCTTAATAAATATACTTGAAAATTTTAAATTGTTCTGTACAATTATGTATCTAATATAATACACTACAAATATTTACCCATACTATCTAAAAAATACAAAAAAGTAAAAATTCCTTATTCATTTTTGAGTAGTTTATTTTTAGTAATTTACTACTTTTATTAACATTACGTTCAGCGGGTTATTATTCAGCGGGTTATTATTCAGCGGGTTATTATTCAGCGGTTTATTAACATTACGTTCAACGGGATACCTATATTCTCACACTTTCGTTTCCAGGTTCTTATAGCGTGTTCTAAATATATTTTGAATAATGTTGGCGAGAGACAGCATCATTGCATGAGCGCTTTGGCTATATTAGATGCATTGGTTGTTTTAACATTACTCTGGTTAGGTAGTTTTTATAAAGGTTTTTTTATTTCTCAGCCTTCTTAAAGTCTTATCTATAAGAATTTTAATAATTACTAATCTTATCAATAACTTGGGTGACACAGGGGTGGTTCGATGTTATAGTAGCATCGGTTATTAACATAAAGTCGTCTTTGCATCAGACATATCGAAAGTGACTTTTAAATATTAGCTATTTATTGAAACCGCAATTAACAATTACAAAATTAATGAATAATGTATTTTACTAGGAACTACAATGCAATTAACTTAACCTTTTATGAAAAACAAAAAAAAATCTAAATCAAGCTGTATTCCTTTCTGTCTCATATGCCTGAATGTATGTTGAAAATAAACAAGAATAGAACACACATTTGTTTTTGAAATAGCACTTCACAGAGATCAGGACAATACACTCTATCCGAAAATAGTAGGCTTATCGACACGCTTACAAATGCACGTAAACAACTTGTCAAATACAAAATGCAATTACATTGAAATAACGGGTTTACATTTCGATTAAATATAAATGCAACAGCACCGACAATGTCATATGAAATGGTTTAAACGTTTTCATTAAATGTGTTCATGAATATGAACGAAGTTTAATTGAAATTAAGTACTTACAAAGGTACGAATGGATTTCATGCATGTTCGTTGGAAATTCGGTAAGCTCAGTTTTCCAAAATCTGCATTATACAGCATGGCCTTTAAAGAAAGTGACGACGTGTGGAAAATGAAAATATGCAATTATATAGAATATGAATCCAAAAGATTGCGAGTTAATTACGACGTGAACCCCCAAATTAAAAACTCCCCCAGGAACTGTATGATGTGCCGCCTATGGATTAAGAATTTCTATAAAATATACCACTATTGAATTTACATGCAGACACACGCTGCGATATTTATGTTTATAAAAATTCTAGAAGGCAACATTGTCTACTAAAGGATCGATGATTTCATACGAAAAATCAGCTGTACATTTGTACTTGCATATGAATTTCTAAAGATGTATTAAAAGAAGATGTAATATGTGTGCTCTACGGGGCATTTCAGTTCCAATTTGGTAACAAATTACCTTGAATCGTAAATATAAATCATGTCGAACGTACACATGTACACATGTAACGAACGACAACTGTGCGAATCAAAGACAGAATTGTTTCGATATTTAAAGCCGACCGACAATAACATAAATAGTAGGGGCATCCTACTCTTTATGATCGTACAGTGGGATGACAAATAATTTATAATATCTTTTTCATTTTTGTTCTCGTTCGTGACAGGAAATTTTGTGAAAATATTTTGGATCCATATTGCATATAATTATATTTTTCTATTTTTCGTATGTCGTCTTTTTATTTCAAGGACACCTGTATATTGAAATAGTGCATTTAAAGCTGAAATATTTGCTATAATATTAAATATTTTCTTAATTTAAAAACAAAATTCTGTAAGTATATATTTAGGCGTGCAACATATTATTTCCCAATGTGGCTTTATTTAATTGATTAAAATTTCAAAGTTCCGTGATGCTATTATAGCAACAAATATATTATCATAACCTTGAATCCGACACATGATATTAGATTTACGTTTGCATTTACTTCAAAATCAGAAACAAGGGAAGGAACAACTGCTAATTAAACTATTTTTAAGGCAAAGTTGATGGATTCTACTTTACAAGAAACAGTTGAGATTAATATATGTGTAAATCCCGGCGAATTAAACGTTAAATACTGAACGTAGACTGGAATATATCATTTCCATAAATAATAAAACTAAGTTCTTGCCATGATTTCAACTTATCACTTCGTTCCGTTTGCAAATAATTTGGGTTAATATTTCCTAGCCATTATGTTGATATGACAAAAAATAGCAGAAACAGACAATGAAATACGAGTGATAAGAGTGCGAAATGTAATATTATCTCGAACAAATCAATCTTACAAGTCTGAAAAAAGCAAAAATAATTTATTTATTAATATGTATTTTTATTTGTTGAGTCTTTACTCATCACATTAACTACCCTTAATCTTTTATTAAATAGGACACTACTCATCTTAAATACACAATATGTTCCTTGCACATATTTTTACATAGTGTTGGCTAGTAAATAATTAAAACTTGACCAAGGGATATGTATTTCAATTGACAAATTATTGGAGTTTTTCGGATTTTATATGAAATATTTACAAATATCAAATTAGTATGTAATTGCATAGTAAGTGGGGAGGTAAACATTGCTATCTGCAAATTACAAAGCAAATCATACGAATTTTTTTTAATTGAAAAATATTGTCTATATTAGGACTTGAACCCAAGTCTACAGTTTGCCGGACTGTCGCTTTTACCACTTACCACCTTGGTTCAAGCTATTTAGAAATGCATTATAAAGTAACAGTGTTAATTAATCAGATGTCAGTTTTTGAATGTAGATGTCAAGTTGAAAGCAGAAGTCAGTTTTGAAAGCTGATGTCAGTTTTGATACTAAATGTCAGTTATTGAAAGCAAATGTCAGTTATTGAAAGCAGATGTCTGTTTTGAAAGCAGATGTCTGTTATGAAAGAAAACGTCAGATTTGAAAGCAGATGCCTGTTTTGAAAGCAGATGTCAGTTATTGAAAGCAGATGTCAGTATTTTGAGAGCAGATGTCAGTTTTGAAGGTTTTAAATTACTAATTATTACTCCATAGCTACATGAGTGTTGAGATAATTTTTTAGCCGTTTATTAAATATATCAATTGATAAATTATTGGAGTTTTTCGGCTTTTAATAACTGACATCTGCTTTCAAAACAGGCATCTGCTTTCAAATCTCACGTTTGCTTTCATAACAGACATCTGCTTTCAACACAGACATCTGCTTTCAATAATTGACATTTGCTTTCAATAACTGACATCTGCTATCAAAACTGACATCAGCTTTCAAAACTGACTTCTGCTTTCAACTTGACATCTACATTCAATAACTGACATCTGATTCATTAACACTGTTACTTTATAATGCATTTCTAAATAGCTTGAACCAAGGTATATCGTGGCTTAAGTGGTAAAAGCGACAGTCCGGCAAACTGTAGACTTGGGTTCAAGTCCCAACGTAGACAATATTTTTCAATTAAAAAAAATTTCGTATGATTTGCGTTGTAATTTGTAGACAGCAATGTTTACATCCCCACTTACTTTGCAATTACATACTAATTTGATATTTGTAAATATTTCATATAAAAGCTCCAATAATTTATCAATTGATATATTTAATAAACGACTAAAAAATTATCTAAACACTTATATTTATATATATATATATATATATATATATATATATATATATAGTAAATTCAATTATATATATATATATTTAAGGTAAACTTAATAAGTCGGCGATTTTTTAGTCGTTATAAGTATATATAGTTTATAAGTCGGTATAAGTAGTTATAAGTCGGTCTGGTTTATTACTTCAAAGTATATATATTTAAAACAACCCTACATGTTTCGGCAATGATGCCTTTGTCAAGGATATAAAAAATATATATTTTTTATATCATTGACAAAGGCATCATTGCCGAAATATGTAGGGTTGTTTTAAATATATATACTTTGAAGTAATAAACCAGACCTTTAATCGCCGACTTATTAAGTTTACCTTATCATACCAAGGTCACGAAAATATTGTATATATATATATATATATATATATATATATACAGGTTGTTACAAAATTCGCGGAAATAGACCATTAGTTTATCTGACTGATATGTTCTGAATTTTAGTAATTTTAAAAATTAAACTTTTTTAATATTGCACAATGTATAACTCGAAACCAATTTATAACATTTACTCGAATTGGCTTCCAGCAACAAATAAGCAGGAGCAAAGAAGTTAATTAATTTATAAAATAATTGAGGTATGTAAATAATTAGTTGACATTTCTACAATTGTCATTAAAAAGATATGCTGTTTGTAATTTTAATTTAGCATATGAATTCATGGTTCAAATCGGAGTATTACGATATTTTGATGGCTCTGGGTGCTTCAAATAATAACGTCGGTCAAGCAGCGCGATTCTATGCCATACGATTTTCTGAGCGTTGTTTGCCAAATGGTAACGTCTTTACAAAATTAGAAGATAGAAGAATTCTTTTCACCGGATGCATTACACTACAACCACGCAGGAATGCTGACCATGAACGATTCTTAAAGAAGCACTAGGTGTATTGTGAGGAACCTGAGCGCAAATTAAGTTGGCGTATGGCGTGCGCTAAAGCATCCATATCATTTCACAAGAGTCCAGCATTTGGAAGATAATAACGGTCCACTTCGGCAAGCGTTCTGTGAATAGTATTTAAATATCGATCTACACATCCAAAATTCGATTCTGTGGACACATGAATGTTTACTTGTCCAAGATGGTATTTTCAATATTCATAATCAACATTACTGGTGTTATGGGAATTCATATTTAATTATACCTAGAAATCGCCACCGTCACTTAGGTTCAAATATTTGGGGTGGTTTATTGGATGAACGGCTGGTAAATTTCCGTTAAAACAAAATGTTTTTATTTATATATTTTTTTAATTATTTTTAGTTTATTCATATTTTGCCGTACCACGTAAATGGAGAAAATTATTTACATTTTTTACAACAACAGTTCTCAGAATTTTTGGATGACGTGCCTTTAAATCTCCACCAAAATATAATGTTTATGCACAACGGGGCAGATCAATACTTTGCACAAATTGTACGGGATTGCCTGGACAATAGGTTCCATGACTGTTGGATCGGTAGAGGTGGTCCAATACCATCGCCATATCAGACACCCTGCGATTTTTTTTTGTGGGCTGTTTTTAAATCGTTAATTTACCAAACATCTGTGGCCAATATTAGTGAACTAGATACCGTGTACATCAAGCTACTCAACAAGTAACACCCCAAATATTACCAAACACCGTTCAGGCAATATCAAGTCGTGCTGAAGACATTTCGAGCAAATGTTATAAAGTGTTTCGTGTTATACGTTTTTATTGTGTAATATTAGGAAACTTCACATATTTAATTTTTCATTTTAAACTTGCTGAAATACAGAACATATCAGTCAGATTAAGGAATGGTAAAGGAATATTCGTTTCAATTTTTGATGATTAACGCCGTCCTTTAGTCCGGGTCCGCGAATTTTGTAACACCCTGTTTATATGGATTGTAATAGGACTACGATAGAAATGTAATGAATAATGTAGTAAATAATAATAAAATTTTATATTATATGATTTTTTTTACTTTTCCAAATATCGATCTAACCAATGAAAATAAGTTAATAAATAAGTCCAAAACTGATGACCGATGAACAAAAAGCTAATCGAGTGACAATTTATCGCCAGTGGAAAAGGCAACTGCAACATAATCCACAGTTTTTAAACGAAATGGTTAAATGTGACGAGAGTTGATTTTATCATTACTACCTTGAACTAAATAAAGTCTCAAAGTATGCAATAGAAGCACAAAGAAAGTCCAAGACCGCTGAAAGCGAAAACTATGAAAAGCGCCAGCAAAGTGATGAACTTTATTTTTTTTTTATAGATTGGGCGTTATTTTTGATCACGTTACAAAATTAAAGAAAAACAGCCTCTTTATCAAGACATCAGTTGGATCCGGTATCACAACAATGCTCCGACCCACAGATCAATCAATGTACACTTGAAGAATTTGAGATCGAAATTATGGTTGACCCTCCCTACTCACCTGACTCCATGCGAATACCATTTGTTTCCTGAAAATTTCAGTCGAATGTAGAGTTCAACAACTGGGTATACGATGGGTATACTAAATAGACTTTCAAAAAATGGTTTCTCAGATGTTTACGACAAGAGGTCAAAACGATGAGACACGTGTATTACACAGACTGGCGAGTACTTTGAAGGATAATTGTTGAAGTTTTCTAAATAAATATTTCATTTTCTGATATTTCCTCGTAAAATTAAATCTATAATTTAACTATATACCGATATAATTTAAACAATTAAACTATCAATATTAACGATAATATTTATAATAAAATTTTACCTGAAAGTTATACGAAAACCCAGCTTTGCAAAAAAAAAACAAGCGAGAAATAACGTCTTTTCCACAATTTGCTACAAGAACGCCTCATTACTTTTTATTTTCAGTAAAATTAAAATACACCGAAAATATAAAATAATAAAATATAAACGCGAATTCATTATTACCGAAGAAAGTACTGCGGAAACTAAAATTGGCAGCCGCTAACGAATTTTGGTGTTATAGAAACAGAGAGATTTATAGCCGCCATCCAGAAGGAAGTCACTCTAACACGTTCCTATAGGAAAAAAAATCTTAAGGAGAAGAGAGGACTACATAGAAAAAATAAAGTATTTTTTGTTACTTTTTTCTTTCATCTATAAATCTAAATAAATTATTATTCTCTTTTAAATTTGAACGTTTCTCGTATATTATCCCTAAATTAATACCTAGTTTTCATCCAAGAGCGATTTACTAATGCAAAAGTATTTATAATGGTTGGAAAAATGTGAAAGCAACTATATACACCATTCATAATATCTACGTTACTAGAAAATCTAAATTAAAATGTTTTTATAAAAGAATAGAAACAAAGTTATGAAATTATGTATATTTTTACATTGTTTGCATCCTGCTTTATTCGTTTCAGAATATATTACTATGTCTAAAATTACGATCTATATAAATTCTTGTAAAACATTCACGTATCTGAAATTTACCCCGATTTAAGTACTATCACTGTATACATTTTTGACAGCACGCTTGAAAGCTTTAGAATTTTTCAGTCTATAAATATAGCGAGTGCCTTTTTTAGACACCCGGTAGTTGACAGTCGTCCGAGTGAAATGTCATAATAGTTTTCGGTGAATAGAAGTGACTATTTTAAATGAGCAACTACTTGGTGATGGATGTATTGGCATTGTCTCTGAGGTCTATGTTCGCGCCCTCTGGCGCCTTCCCAACTATTTTGTATCGTGCTATAGGTCGGTGTGCCGTAATGCATATCATATAGTAATAGTATACATTAAGACAAATATGACACACGGATTTTGTTTACATATATCTGGTCTTACTGCTTAAATATTTATTTACTTTTACTTTAGACGTTTCTTCTTTATTAAACAAAGCCCAGCAAGTATTTCTTAGTACACGTATTTTATAGGAAAACGTTTTGGCTTGTAACCAAATAGATATTGCGATTGTATTGTGTCAGAAGCACGTTCCATTTTCCAATATTAAAATCGGTCGTAGCTATAAACTATTGTTGCAGTGTATTATAGGAACTTCAAAAATATAATGCCAGCTGATATTCTTGGTTTCGTACTAAATAAAACTACTTAAACATCGAGATATTCACGTATTATAAAATAATTTTAAAATGACAATGAATTTATTCTATTTAAAATAATGTATATTAGGTTATAAGTAGGTATATTTTCAGTCAATAATTTATTCTGCTACAGAAAAAAAAATGAAGCAGAAATTAAGGATTTTTTCAGTAAATTTTCAAATATTTACTACTTAATTTAGTAAGAACGTTAAGGAAAAAGCAAGAGAAGATCCAGAATTTTATTCAAAAGCTCTACAAGTGAGGATATAATAATAATATCATTTATTTACCCAACAGAGACCATTTACAGGGTATAATATAAATATAAAAGTAAACATAATGCAATGGATTTTTCCATTCAGAAGAGAGAAAAAAGAAGAATTATATTGAACAGTATTTGTATAACATGATGTTACACATAGCGTATAGAAGTTTAATTCACTTAATTAAAAATATATTCGTTTTTAAATATCTCATATTAATTATATTTTAACTTAAGACATTTCTTCTGTATATTCGTTTCCAAAGAGAAAGTATTTCTATTTCTTTTGTCACCGTCTTGACCGCCGACGACCCTTATTACCTGAACCGTCAACCGATGACCGAAATGTTGAATTTAGAATATCGAATTTCTTCTAGATGAATTCCATATTTTAAATTGTTTTAAATTTAATATTATTTACATCTTCTTTTATGTGTCGTGTTTGATATCGTTAGGAAACTTATGTCACAAGGGTTATTTTAAGAATAATTCTGACATCGACAGACCAAGTCTTCAAGTTGCGCGTTTTAATTAATTATAATTCAAGATATCGACCCCCTCTTCGATACATCATAAACCAACCGTTCTAGACCCCTTCCTTTGCGATACAAATTAATAGTTACTTCTTCGCTTGCGAACCATTCGTGAGAAAACAACTCCTCGTGTACTGCCCAAGTCATGACGCTATCACACCGACCAGGTGTTCTTCCGTTTCTAAGGTAAATTGTATTGTTCTATACATTACTCTTTTAAGTGAATCCAAATTAATGTAAACTAATTAATTTCTTATTCCTCCGGTAAAACATCGCTCTGCATATACTTGACCAAGGTATATCTTCGAAGACCACGTGGCTACTATCGCCGCAAATCAAAAGGTAAGCTCTGTATTCTTCGATACAGAGGTTATTTTATATACATATTAATTAACCCGTAATTTACTACCCCGTTGAACGTTCGTTTCAGAGTATTTTTTGTGTTAATTTTAATCTACTTATTCACCACTCCACGTGTATATAGTACTTTGTTTTATTACTGTTTCACCTTTCCGTTTCCGATATTTTATATTAATTTCTCGATTACTAATTTATCGCCCCTTGTGTATATATTACTAATTTAATGACTTTACATACATCAATTTCTTTTATTTAAATATATCGAGTTTCAATTTATTATGTAAAATATAAATACAAAATTTAAGGACGCCGCTGTGTTTTATTTTATGTATTAAGTTGTTGTATATTTATTTTAATTAAGCACCACCACGCACGTCCTGGACCTTTGAAGGAACTTCACCAGCATCCGTAATTATTTTATTATCTATCAAATAATTTTATTATTATAAATAGCCGAGCCCCCCCCCCCCCCCTATTTGTAATAATGAATTTAAAACGCATTTTTGAATTTGTATTTATATTTAATATGTTTGTATTTATCTTTTTGACCGGCCCTATATGAATATTATATTAGACCGATGGGTTCGGCAAAATGTTGTACTATTGATTTCGATGTATGAGATTTTCGCGATATTTTATGGAGAGATACCAGGACTTGCAAATCAGGTGGTCAGAGAGAATAAAAAATTCATTTTTATTCTCCTGTTTTTGAGTAAAGTCGGGTTTTTTGATTTTGGTGCTTTAATTTGTGCATTCAAATTAATTACGATTTTTACGAGTGTTTGTGATCTCGTTCTTTTTTGATATATTAATTAAATAATGGTATCTCTCGAGTAATTTAGTGTTAAATGTGCTTAGATCGATGTAAGTATAAAAAAAAATTAATTTATATAATTGCTACTACGATGATTTGCTTATGTTTGAAATTTTAGTTTATAATTTGCATAAATTTTGACAAAAAAATTAGTATATGAATATTCAAGAAAATTGTCATGTTTTTGGTAATGGATTTTTTTCTTTAAGACAAGATATTCTAGATCGTTTTATATTCAGGTTGGTTTTTGTTGCTGGGTTTGATTTTGTCATGTTTTATTGCGCATGACTGTAAGGCTGTCACGCGTACTCGATAACTTGGTGGTTGTTGACATTTGATTTATTGGGGTTACAGTTAGAGGTCAAACTTGACAAATTTCTTAATTATTTTTTATTTATATGTTTGCTCGAGAGTCACAGGGGGTTTTTTTCCTTGCGCGTGTCATTTATGGCAAGGACTATTTCCCCCTAGCTACTGTTAATTTGCTTTAGCTCCCTATACACTCAGTAAAGGGATTTTTTTAATTTTTTTTATTAAATTTGTAAACAAACTAAATGTGACTTTTCTATTAATGCTTATTTGTTTTACTTTAAATTTAAAATTGGCCCGTATCCGTGAGGATAACCCCTGAAGTAGAAGCTCAAGGAACGCAACACTACTGAAGTCAGCTGCGAGAATAAGTTGCGGTATATAGATTGCAGTGCGAACTTAATTAAAAATCATAATTAAAAGCAAATTCCACTGCAATATGCACGTAAATACACAATACACAAAACAAATTACAAAAAACGTAAGTAACTAAAATTGAAGTTAATACATAATATAAAATTAAACTAAAGCAAAAATATCCAAATTAAGTAATAAAAAAAGAAAAAAGAAAAACGAAAGAAGACAAGCATAAATAACTACTGTAGTAAGGTATTCTTAATAATATAAAATATTATTAAAAATCTGGTGTGAAGAACACAAATACAGGTTCACTATCAATATTTTTGTGAACGTGTCCGAACATATCCCTCCCCAGAGACGTAGATACGTATTTCGCCTTTCTACAGGCTCATCGGTACGCCCCTGGTGGAGAAAGGATACTCTCAGACACATTCACAAAAAAGAACCACATCGCCACATCACAGAAATTATCCAAACCGGGACTAGAAGTAAATTCATATATACTATTAAAAATACCTTTGCATTATACAAAACTGGTGGGGTTTACCTACTTATGTATGTTTCAATTATTCTGATACTGTAGTAAGAACCACCACAGCCGACACTTACATGAACAAGTCTTTATAAGTGCTATTAGCAGATCGGCTCATTCTGTAAAGAGGCCAGTTAAACAACACGTTAGTTTTGAAAGTCAGATGGATGAGAGTATTGACAAATCTAGAAGATCGACTCGGGACATAGAATTTTAATTGCGATAACAATGTTACACAATCAATAATCCCATGAAGAATCTTCCAAACAAACCGCGCACTATACGTGTTACGGCGAAAAGTAAAATATTGCATGTTGTGCCTTTCAAGCAGGGAATCATAATCGATTCCCCTTGGAGGATACGTCTCGTCGAGCTTATAAGACAAAAATTTCACGAATTTCCGCTGCAGGCGTTCAATAGAAAGCTGTTGAGAAACGTAGTAAGGAGACCAGACGGGAGAAGCATATTTCAAAGTACTAGCAACGAATGCAAAGAAGACCGATTTAAGTATGTCAGGGTTAGTGAAGTACTTAGCAGTACGCATAATAAATCACAATTTTCTGTAGGTGGAGCTACAAAGTTGTTTGATGTGGAAGCAAAATCTAAGTTCGCTATCAAAATATACACCAAGATCCCTGATCGTATCGGATTATGTTATGAATTTATTATGTATTACATAAGAAGAAGGGGTTGAATTTTTCTTTCGCGTGAATGAAATAGAGCAACATTAGCAACATTAACTTTTAATTTGCTAGAAAAGCACCAATGAGTCATACGATCAAGATTTTGTTGACGGAAGTATAAATTTTTACATCGTCAGCGCATGCAAGTACATGACACTCAATACAATCGAGAAGGTCATTAATGTACGTCAAGAAGAGCAGAGGACCCCACATTAGATCTTTGAGGAGCGCCAGATGTAGAGACGTAGAGGCCAGATGTAGAGATGTAGAGAACTCATAAGAGCAGAATCCATTATAATGAACATAGTTTGATCGATTACTCAGATAAGATTCAATTAAATTAAGGAAAGCCGAACCCATTCCAAAGTTATCAAGCTTCGCCATAATATTCCGTGGTCGATAAAATCGAAGCAGCTGACAAGGCAGTGTAAATCACGTCCAACTGCTTCCGCCTGTCCAAACGCTCACTGATATATTGTGTGATAGAAACAAGGTTGGTCACCGTCGATCTACCAGGAAGAAACCCATGTTGGTAAAGAGATATGTATTTACCAACATTTAGCAAAGCATTTTGCAAAGTTTGACAATATTGCTATGGGTCTATAATTATTCATGATTGATTCGTCACCTTTCTTGAAAATTGGGCTTGTTCTGGCACGTTTCCACAAATTGGGAAATGTTGTAGATGTAATTGAGAAATTTATTATCTTTGTTAACGGTTTAGTAAGACCAAATCTGACATAACGTATCAATATACTTGGAACAGATTCATCAGCAGCTGTAAAATTACATGGAAACATAGCCATAATTTTAAAACAATTCCTCATCAGTAATAGGTAAAAGGCGGAAAAGCAATCTGTCGGAATGAGAATCGAAGTTATCGAACATAGAGCTTGGTATTTGAGTGTTCGAAAAAAGATTTGCAAAAGAATCTACAATATCTTGTGGCGAGTAAAGAATAATATTATCGTACATTAAGGTACCAGGAGTTCTGGTTCTGCGTTTTTTATTATTAATGAACTTAAATAATTCTCCGGGATTTTCCTTGATTGATTGACCAATCACTTCCATATAAGAACTGTAATCCTCAGAGATTTGCTTCTTACAAGCAATTCGAAGCCTTCTAAACTCGTTCATGTAAAACAAGCCCATGGTACTCTTCCATTTATGCCTGTAGTACACCGTCAGTTTTAGAGAAGATATTACTGCCGCAGTAAACCAGAGAAGATAAGATTTTTTATAAGATATACAGTATAGTACAGATTTCTCAGATGCGCGGTAAAAAAAGTGTATAAAAATCATCCAAAGCCAAATCAATGTCACTATGCTGATCAAGACATGACCAGTCCGTATTAAGTAAATCATGGCACAGTTGTCCAATGCCAGTTTTGCAGAAATTGAATCTATCGTTATTCGTGGACGGAAAATTGGTATATTTAGAATCAGATTCGATTTTCAATAGTAAAGGCGTATGGAACGTATCAATAGGTACTATAGGCACCAGTTCCTGATGAACAGATAGCTAGCAACGTATATTACACAGGATCACGTCCAAAATGTAATCCATAGAGATTCTAATTGAATTAAATTACTGAAAACCCATCAAGTTGCAAAAATTATGAAAGACACGAGTTTTGGGACAAGTTGTAACAGCAGTAACAAGTTGTGGGAGATTGAAATCGAGAAATTACGACGATCCTTGTGCGTAATATCGAACTTATGTATAGCTTAGTACTGGAGATTTTGTGTCTTAATAATTGCTTACCTAATTTAAATTTTCTCACACGGTATTGAAATATTTTTTGTGAAATGGTTGCTTTCTGTTTCTTTCTCATTTTTTCCGTTCTCAGTATTTTTATTCGGTTATGTGCCGTTTTCTATCCTTATTACATGTTTCACTACTTGGGTTTCCATACTTAACCCTAGAATACTAACCGGGCTTACGCGTAACCCCAAGCACTTTTCAAAATTGCCATAATTTAATTGTGTGTACAGTGTCACCTATGTGCTTCCGTGTAATCTTATTTCAGGTTATATTCTACAACAAGCATCTGTCAGTTCTTTTTATCGTTCGTTGTTATCAGCCATTGGTTGCTTTTGGGGTGACGCGTAACCCCATGTTAGTGTCGCTGGTGAATAAGTTTCACCGTGTGTGACTTCACAAATCAATTGGTTTTAATTTATATTATTTATTTATTTCATGTTAAAATTAATAGAAAATTCACAGTTGATAACCTTCCACCTCCCAACCGCATAAGAACGTCAGTGAGTTCTTGTTGGTTTTGGTCCTCTGTCTTGTTTGTTTTGGTCCTCATTTACAAATACTGGGAAATCATTCAGTTTCTTTAGTCGTTCTAATTATTGATATTGAATTACATTTGTGACCTTGTGATTTATGTAGATATTGCGCTCGTATCAGCTACGCAAATATTGCGGTTAATAAGAGGTTGGTTTGATGGGCGAATTTATTTTTAAGTTAAAACATTTCGACTAACTCAGAAAGTGAGTCTAATGTACATATACCTCGATAACTCAATACCAACTACGGCCGTGGGATGTTCGTTGCTGAGAATTTTGTCATACAAGTACTATTTTTTTAGCAATATTGCTTAAAGTTATTGGATTTATATATAAGAAAGAGTGTAACAGGAGAGGGCTTAAAGAGAAATTAAATATAGTTAAAGAAATGAGGCTTTGCAACAGTCTGATGAAATTACTTGGGATAATTGTGTTAGGCATATAGAAAATTTAATTAAAAAATGGCATGAGCAAGAGCAATTTCTTGATAGGGCAGAGATTTCTCCAATAATAGTGAATGTAAATGACTCAATTTCTGAGTCAGAATCAGAAAGTGATTGGTTTCTATTTATTTTTATACTAAATAGTCCATTCACTTTAAAAATAACATATTGGGAATAATACAAGTAATATTTTCGAGGGTTGGCCAAACAGGCAAGTTTACTTCTCTAAAATTTCACTACATTTTGACAAAATATTTGTATATCTATGATATTTTGTAGAAGTTTAATTGGTAACATTAATACTGCCATAAAAACCATTAATGTGCATTATTTACATATACATAATACCAACAAGCAGCGAAGAAATGACTGCCCCTGGTTGAACTAAACGTTGCATGATAAAGATCACTAGGCAACATTTTTTTTTTAATGAAGTTTCTTCGTCTATTGGGATGCACTACCTTGCAAAATTATCAAACGTAGTTATCAGAAAATCATCATGTGTTTATTAAATATGGTCTTCATCTAATAGAGGATGATATAGATTTGGATTGTATTATCTACAAGACGAATTATTATATAAGGAACAATAAAATATTAAATATAGACTATATAAATGTTTTCTTTTATGTATAATTTTAAATGTAATTTAAAACATATATTGACAACTCTTAAAAGGTTTCAATTCTTTTTCAAAGAGTTATGAACATAACTTTTACATTCTTATCCAATATATTAAACCTTATTTAAAATATAAGCCATATATAAATAAAGTAGAAATCTAAATTATACATTGAATTCATACATTCCCAATTTTCTTAGCCCAGATATATTGCAAGAAAATTCTTTCGGTATGTATTTCGTTTTTAATAATGTACTTTTTAATATTAAAGCTGTTTTTCATAATCTATGCATTGCATTCTTGACATCTGACGTCACAAATTTCTTTTTAAATAAATTTTTGACGGTATATTCTCGTGAGTTGATAATTATAAATATCATTTATAATTGTTATAATTATCATTGTTCGAATATTAAAGTACTAATTTCCGCATAGCTTTCTTGGGTGGAAAATATTTATACAAAACTAGAAAAGAAATAATACTTTTGAACTATTGCATGTTCCCACGTTACTCAATATTATTATTTTAACATGTAGGTTATGTTTATGCTTTCTTTGGTCATATTGTAACATACTAAAATTTTGACAAAATTGCAAAACATAACGTTTATATTTTATGATGACAGATGGTTGTTTCCGCGAATGAATACCGACTTCATTTGACTCTGTAGTACTGATTTGAATCAGATGCTTTGAATTTGGCCTTGAACTGAAAAGAAATATTTTATGAACTGTATGTGATTATTTTCATAAATTCGTGAATTTTTTAGTTTCTGTGTATACTTTCGGTTTATATTTTGTCTTGTCGAAAATATAAGATCCATAATTTTAGTAGCAAGTAGGAATGCAGTTATTTTTCTTTTAATAAATGTACTTTTCTTCAATACACTTTGTAATTCTTTGTTGGTATATTTATAACTTTGCTCATCACAATTCCGCTCGCTTTGTTATGAGCTTTCTGTCTTTGAAAAACAATGCTATTTCAAGCATCTGGATCTCACTCAAGCATCTAATCCATCCGTGTAAAGGATGTTCTGTTAATAAATTGCCGGTATTGACGATCTACAAAAACGCCGCTATTTATAGCTAAACGAACTAACAGCTGTTGTTAATGTTGTTATATTAAGACGCGTACTCTTTCTGTCACTATATTATTTTAGGTTGCGCATACCAGTACAGATTTCTTTTTGTATGGTCGTCAGCACGATAATTCCTAAGGAACGTTCAAGGTTACACTATTGTAAACACACATCATCTGACCCCCGTAAAATACTGAAAATTAAAGCACTATCTATCTACATTCAATTTAATCTTTGTTTTTCATTTCTTGGTGAAAACACATTCACTATAATTAATTTTTGTTAAGATATGTCATCCCTGGTCAATTCATTTTTAAACATTTTAACTTTTGTCAGTTTAAGATAATGTAATTTACCAATATTTAAATTAGATTTGGTAATACAATTCCTATATACAAGAATGATTTGACGGCAGGGTAACTCTTCATTGAAATACTTGTTTTATGGTAAAATCCAAATCTAGCATACGATCGAGAAGGCTGGCGAAGGCGATTTGGAATACAACATTTAGTTGAGTGATTATAATTATAGTGATATGCTGTATATAATTAATCATAATATGTATATATATATATATATATATATATATATATATATATATATATATTTGATAAACGTAATGCGAATGAGAACTCATAATTATTGAATTCTCAGATACATGCCATTGCCGCTTTAATTCGTTGCATCAATTTCTACACATGACAAAATCACCTTTGTCTAAGAATGTAGCTGCAACGTGTCACGGCGTCAACTGTCCAGGTTGTCCGGGAAAATGAAATAAATGTGTGAAAGTCGTATCCATCCGGGATGTGCAGACATCGATGTTTCATACTTATTAGTAATTGTCAATACACCTTACCCAGAAATAGATTTTTTCATTTTCCCGGACAGCCTGGACGGTTGACGCCGTGACACGTTGCAGCTACATTCTTAGACGAAGGTGGTTTTGTCATGTGTAGAAATTGATGCAACAAATTAAAGCGGCAATGGCATGTATGTGAGAATTCAATAAATATGAGTTCTCATTAGCATTACGTTTATCAGCATAAGTATATATACACGCAGTATGGAAATGAAAGTCGTATCTATTTCTGGGTAAGGTGTAATGACAATTACTAATAAGTATGAAACATCGATGTCTGCATATCCCGGATGGATACGACTTTCTCACATTTTTTCATTTTCCCGGACAACCTGGACGGTTGACGCCGTGACACGTTGCAGCTACATTCTTAGACAAAGGTGATTTTGTCATGTGAAGAAATTGATGCAACGAATTAAAGCGGCAATGGCATGTATGTGAGAATTCAATAATTATGAGTTCGCATTAGCATTACGTTTATCATCATAAGTATATATACACGCAGTATGGAAGTGAAAGTCGTATCTATTTCTGGGTAAGGTGTATTGACAATTACTAATAAGTATGAAACATCGATGTCTGCACATCCCGGATGGATACGACTTTCACACATTTTTTCATTTTCCCGGACAACCTGGACGGTTGACTCCGTGACACGTTGCAGCTACATTCTTAGACAAAGGTGATTTTGTCATGTGTAGAAATTGATGCAACGAATTAAAGCGGCAATGCCATGTATGTGAGAATTCAATAATTATGAGTTCTCATTAGCATTACGTTTATCATCATAAGTATATATACACGCAGTAGTATGGAAGTGAAAGTCGTATCTATTTCTGGGTAAGGTGTATTAACAATTACTAATAAGTATGAAACATCGATGTCTGCACATCCCGGATGGATACGACTTTCACACATTTTTTATTTTCCCGGACAACCTGGGCGGTTGACGCCGTGACACGTTGCAGCTACATTCTTAGACAAAGGTCATTTTGTCATGTGTAGAAATTTATGCAACGAATTAAAGCGGCAATGGCATGTATGTGAGAATTCAATAATTATGAGTTCTCATTAGCATTACGTTTATCATCATAAGTATATATACACGCAGTAGTATGGAAGTGAAAGTCGTATCTATTTCTGGGTAAGGTGTATTGACAATTACTAATAAGTATGAAACATCGATGTTTGCACATCCCGGATGGATACGACTTTCACACATTTTTTCATATATATATTTATATATATATAGGGTGAGTCATAACAGACGACCAAAAATGTACCAGTGTATACGGGACACCCTTACGAATAAAGAACATCTTATGAACTAATGTCCTAATATATATACTTAAGGAACTACAAGAAGTGAAAGTTTCATAATTCATTGATATAAGGACACTTTATTTAAATGCATTATTACAAAAATTTTTCAAATTGTGCTCCATGAGCTCTAAGACAAGCATGAGATCTACGAATAAGCGAATCGTACACTCTAGCTACTTCACCATTGTTACGAATTTGAATGGCAAAGTTAAAAATTCTCTCAAGCAGTTGTTTGCGTGAATGAATTTCACCACTATACACTAACGCGCCCCATGTCATTCAACATTCCCGAACATTCAAGGAACATCTCTGATAATTTCATTTAAAAAATTTTCATACCATTGCGCTTTTAAACTTTCATTTAAAATCCACAAACCGCCTCGAAGAATTACAGTCCAAACATTAACACTAAATCGATGCTAATATCGTGTTTCAATGATTGCGTGCGAATTATCGATAGACCTCAAATGACTATTATGAATTGTATTAATCCCATCTCGTGTAAAATGAGTTTCATCGAACCATAACACATTTGATATAAAATCTGGATTTTCATAATGTTGATGCAGCAGCCAACGACTAAATTCCATGCCATGCCCATAGTCTCTTGACAGAAGGTATTGCACACGTTGATAATGGTATGGATGGAGTTGCTCCCTATGTTGAGTTCGGGAAACTTTCAGACTGATTTAATTGTGTCGCAGCACGTCGTGTACTAATTCTCGGATGATCCAAAACTGCGTCATTTATATTAATTTCATTGCCGACATTATTTGCATTCGCACACCACCATAATTTTTAATAGTTGTTGCACCAGTTTCTCATAATCTCTGTAACATCCTAGCAAATACTTTAACAGATATTTGACGCCTATTTGCAATCTGAATCTGCGCTGATATTCCTACACGTACGTAGACCATTACCATCACAATACTAGTACACATAAATAATGTCTGCATATTCAGCCGAAGTAAAATCTTCCATTTTAGAAATAGTAACAACTGTATTCGCTTAAACAGTAATATGAACTGTCAAACTGACATGACATATTCAGAGAGCTTAACTATCACTTCTTGTAGTTCCTTAACTATAGGCATTAGGACATACGCCGGTAAATTTTTGGTCGTCCGTTATAACTAGGGACCGGACACGAGAGGCCGATGACTCATCGCTCACAGGCGTACTATTGAAAATTTGTATTTTTAAAGAGTTTTTAATTTTATTTGTATTGTCTCCATACACAATTGCCGCAATGTTATTAAATCTGGATTTCTGTTAAAAACTGCGTCTAACTCTTGCCGAAATCCACATCCGAAGTCACTTGAAATATTTTTCAAATTATTAATAGCCACATTTAATATATTTAATTTGAGATTTTGATTTTCAAAATAAGTGATTAGCTTTGACAAATTTCCAAGGTGTTCCTGAAGAAAGTACAACTGATTTTTTAAATTTAGAATTCGTATCAGTTTCATGCACTCAGAAATACTTCGAGCATCGTCATTTAAACATGTAACTAAATTTTCTAAACTATCGAAATTCTCTGCATAAAACCAGTAGCTTCCAACCATGTTCCCCATCTAGTTATTACTGGAGATGGAGGCAGTGACAAAGATGGAAGTTTTTCCCTGCAAAGAACTACTCTCAATGGTGCTTTTCTGAAAACTTTCTTAGAAGCGGATACAAGATATCAACTTCCGGGAAGGTGTCTCTGATATATTCACAGAATCTATGGAGAGCATGTGCTACACAAGTAATATCCAGCATATTAGGATATAGTCTGCCTGTTTTGAACATATATGCAGTACTCTAACTGACAAATAAAAGTATTTTTTCTTTGTACCTCTCGTCCGAATGAAGCATTTGGTGCATATTCTCGTAAATGGTTTTAGCTACTGTTTCCGCATCAACTGTATTTATAACTTTTGTTGCTATTACATACACTTTATATGGAATAATAATTTATTTAATGGAATATTTGCCGCCATTAAAGTTTCACAGAGTTCTTCGTTAAAATTGTCAGATTCCAACGGGTCTTATTTCTGTGTATGTGCTTGCGATGCTAAGTGACGTTTTACGTGCGATTTCTTGGAATTTTTTAACGATATTTTACAGACATTGCAATAAATTTCATTTCGGAATCAATGGCAATGGACATACAATCAGTTTGACTGTTAATCCGACTAGCCATTGTTTTACGATGCCATTCTCGACCTTGTTCTATATTATATTTGAAAAAGTAACTTAAATAATGTTTTAGATCTAAGTAAATGAAAATTAAAAACGTATGCGTAACTTATTGAAACTTGACGAAATTAACTGGATACTTACGTCAAAATAATTTGGAGAAGTAGATTCGATTAAACGGTATTAAACAGGATCTCTTACAAAAATTACGAAATATGTAATTATGGTAATTAACAGTTAAAGCAATGAAAAAGAGAAACTAACGGTTTTTTCATTTTATTATTTATTTATCTTACGAAATATAATCTAAAAAATCAAATAAATTATAAAAATTTCTCCCGCTTCTATCTACGCCCATGAAGAAAGGAATTTAACTGAAAAATTGAAACAATTGCGCCACAATTCAACGACAAAAAACAGATGTGCGGTCAACCGAATAATGCTATTCAATAACTGCGTGTTGTACTTAGCGATGTTATAGACTATTTATATGATCCATCGTATTTCGGCCTCTCGTGTCCGGTCCCTAGTTGTATATTATTAACTACACTCGGGAGCAAAAAAATCGACTCAGACCGCACTCTCGCAGTAAAATGTCCCTGGCACAAAAAATATAACATAAATTCCAGTTTTGCTTTTCAAACCTTTAAGTTCAAGATCTTAACATAAAAATGAGTGCATATTCTTCTAAGTTATATTTCTTTTTCTTTGAAAAAATAAAGTTATGTTTTAGGATGCTAAAACTTCAAAACAGACGCGGTAAACTTAAAAGAATAGACTAGGTAATATCAAGTACATTTTTATTTTTATTTTCAAAAAACATTATCAATATTTAGTGTTACCGCCCCTAGTTCTAATACCGCTTGTAAACGGTTCTTCATGGAATGAATAAGTTTAATCGCGCTGTCTTGCGGGATAGCGTCCCATTCTTCGGTAAGTGTTGCTTGAAGTTCAGCTCTCGTAACTGGTGCAAGATTTCTAGCCCGAATTTTCCTTTTGAGTTCATCCCACAGGTGTTCAATAGGATTAAAGTCCGGGCTGCGCGCCGGCCAGTCCATAACTCGTATTTCAAGTTCTTGCAAGTAATGCCTTACGGAAACTGCACTGTGTGGACGGGCATTATCTTGCATGAGAATGAAGGTTTCCCCGATAAAACCAACGTAAGGAACGATATGGTTCTCTAGAATTTCTTGGATGTATCGGTTCGCAATCAAACCTCCTGCTCGGCCGCCGGTTTCAATAAAAACCAGCTCGGTTTTTGCATCCATAGAAATGCCAGCCCACACCATACAGGAACCTCCTCCAAAAGCCACCTTTTCTGTTATGCAGCATTGTGCGAATCTTTCTCCCGGCCTTCTGTATACTTTTCCTCTTCTGTCACTGCCGTGCAAACACACTCTGCTTTCATCCGAGAACAGTACAGAGCGCCAGTGTCCATTTGTCCAATCAACATGCTCTCTTGTGAAACGGAGACGAGCTGCTCGATGGGCTGGGGTCAATTTTGGACCCGTAGCTGGCCTTTTTTGACTAAGGTTAGCTGCCTTGAGTCGTCTTCTGACTCTCCACCGACTAACAGCTACTCCCCGCGTTTCTCTGAGCTCCCGTTGAATTTGTACGCCGGTGAGAGCCCGATTTCTTAAAGAGCTCTGGACAATGAAACAGTCATCTCTCATTACTGTGCACCGCTTTCTGCCGGAACCTCTTCTTCGATGAAAGCTACCATTCTCCTGATATCTTCGGTAAACTCTTGACACGGCAGACTGAGTCATGTGCAGCACACGAACGACTTCCCGTTTATTATGGCCTTGTTGCAATAATGCAACTGCTTGAGCCGCTACTTCGGTTGTAGTATCCATTAGCAACTAATATTCCTAAATGTAGCTGACGGAAATGTATACCGGTTGACGTTTGACAGCCAACTAATACGGGTTGATAAGGTAGAAAGCCTTTTAAACGACCTACTGGCCTGCAAAGAACAATGATGTCAACTTATACAAAATCTTGTGATTATCGATCACAACAAATTGTAGGGTAGTCTAAGGGTATAAGAAGCGTAAGTTAAAAGAATATGCACTCATTTTAAAGCTATGATCCTGAACTTAAAGATTTTGAAAGCAAAAGTGGAATTTAAGTGCTAGTTTTTGTGCCAGAGGTAATTTAATGCGAGTGTGCAGTGTGAGTCGATTTTTTTGCTCCCGCGTGTATTAGAGCAAACTACATAGCAATCAACTCGCGAAACATTAAAAAATTGCTATCAAATGAAAACACATATAAATTTTTTTATGAACATCTATTCTAGATTTATTCAGTGTTTCCCTCGTATGAATATAAAATAAGGATACGAACATTTATGTGATTATGTAACTAAATTATAAAGTCAATTCATAAAAGTTTGAATGAAAATATAAGTTGCTGTGTGAACGAATCTATAGGAGACAGGTGAACGGATGACGAAGAAGCAACAAACAAAATCTTGCGATTTATATTAAATATCACGTCACCAATGACGTATAGTCAAAAGTGCTTAAATTGCCTGGGAAACGTCAAATAGAATCGAAACTTGAATAATTTATTATTCAATATGCGTTGAATAAAGGGAAAGGAAAATAATCCCTTACGTTTCAATTTTTTCGATCTTACACCAAAACAGAATTTATTCGATGAGGTTGACATTTTTATGACGGAATTTCGTTTTATGTACCCCAGCAGTACAGGAAATATCTGATACAATGAAACTATGCGAAAGTCCTTGCGTTATGTTGGTTACTTCCTGTTTTTCGCACAATAACACACATGTATACGTGATAGAGATAATATGAAATTAGATTGGATATTGTTCGCTGTGGAATCGGAAAGTCAAGCTCGTCATTGTATTTACGCCCTTTGGTAATATACCTAAAATGTCGTGCCGGAAACACCCCCTCAATATACGGATATAATTAGTTCAGCATACATTCGTGAATTTATGTGCTTTAGAGTAATTGTGTGCTTGTATTTGATCTGTCAACCAAGATGCTAATGAGGAAACGATTGTGTAACCATACCATAGATATCGAGCGTAGATTCATTCTAACTGTCCAGTTTACAATCGTATTTAAGTCTATTCTGTTTATACTAACGAATTCGCATTTTCCAATTATCGCTAGGAAAAACAAGTATCGTACAAGAAAATATTATTTGTCAATAACCTATAAGAATATAGTTTAGATAGTTAGGATATTCCCAATTTTACGTAGAGTGATATGGGGGCGGATTGAAATATATAAAATCTCTAACAGCGCCATTGTGTGAGTAGTGGAAATAGGAACAAGTTCCAGTCTGCAATTTCGAATATCTCATCTTAGTATGCAAATATATCCTATGTACCGTCGTTGAGTAACAGTGTCATTTTTCATGAGTTTGATTTCTGAGATGCGTACTAAGCTAGCATCCGTGATAAAATTTTTAACGCTGACAGGTTGCGCGCCCATAGAAATTTACAGGCGTTTAGAAGCTGCTTCTAGCAACGATTGCAAGGATGTGAAGAATGTTCGCCAGTTCGCCAATGAAGATGTGGTCAAGTCGGTCAGTTTCAGTGGCGGATGGGAAGAACTAAAGACAAGTGAATACACTGATTCAAGGAAATCGCCGGATTAAGAAAAAAACAAAAAAACTCGGCTATTAGGGATTAGTCAAGAAAGAGTCCAGTACATTGTTTAGACGTTGAATTACGGAAAAATTTGCCCCAGATGGGTTCGGTGAAAACTAACGCATGTCATGAAAGAACAAATAAACACCTTTCTTAACATTTTTAACTATTGATGTGAAGGAGTTGATTTTCTCATGAACATCACCATCGATGACGAATCTTGGTTCATCATTGTGGCACCGAAAACAAGCGGCAGTTAATGGATTATCATCGTTCTGATTCTTTAGGAATTGGACGAAAATTGAAAAGAATTCTATTAACGCAGAAAGTCTTCATCACAATTTTCTGGGATGCAAAGGAAGTCATTCAATTAATTCAATAAGATAATGCAAAACTTTACGGTCACTAAATAATCGTAACCATAGAGTAGAGATGCTGAAATTCACGATTGTTTGGCACCCAACTACACAGTCTTGGTTTGCCACCTTCAGATTTCTGATTGTTCCCAACATTGAAGAAGGTACTGAAATGGCAACATTTCTCATCAGACAATGAGATGCGGGCTGCTATTATATCAACAGTAAACAACAAAAGAATTTTTTCGTGGGCGGAATATAGAAATGGATTCGGCGTTTGAAGAAGTGTCTTGGACTAAATGGTGATTATGTAGAAAAATAATTATGTACATTGATAGTACAATAAATTTACTTCATTTTGATATTGGCTTCATTATTTTGTGTTTTTATGCCTATTCTACATACTCCTTATAAAATAAGCATAAAAAAGAAAAAAATTATGAAACCAGTATGGAATTGAAGTTCCTCGCACTCGTAGGTACATATCAATGTGTTACAGTACTTTTTGTTTTGTTGACATTTAATAAAATATACTCCTAATTTAAAATTTGAAAAGTATTGTTGAGTGCACTAAAAAATATCACTGATTAACCCAGCTTAGTTTTCTTATACGTCAAAACGTGTAGTTTATATCTTTTGTCACGTTGATTCTGAATCTGAAATTAAAATTTGCTCCGTTACATCAGGATTTTGAGATATTTTCTTAGTAGATATCTGGCTATGTGAGTAGATAAAGAGCTACACACGGCTCTTTCGATTAAATGTAGGTCGGTTTGTGATAGCTGAACGTCCTCTTATTTCATAATGTCGCATACGTGTATAAACAATCCAGTTTCAAAACAGTTTCATTTATGTATGTGGAGAATTCACTACCCACCAGCATAATCGGAATATTATACTGTTGATAGAAAAGTTATATTTTGACTATTTAGACGTAACCATTGAACATCAATACAAGCTATAGGCTCCCAGCATTTGCTGCGCACCCTGTGCTGTTACTCTAAGGAGCTGATCAAACGGTAAGAAAAGTGCTATGCCATTTGCAAGACCTATGGTTTGGCGAGAACAAACGGACCATTCGACATATTGCTACTTTTGCTGCACAAAAACTATCGGGTTTTCCAACAAAAATAGGAAAAATATTAGTTAGGCTAGTCTACCATCTGTTACTCATCCAGTACCTCATTCGGAAGTATTGCCGGTATCAAGACTCATAGGTTTTTCAATATTTTTTTCTAAAACCTGAGGTACCAGAATAAATTTGTTGTTATTACTATTGTTAGAACTATAAAAGAAACGAAAATTGTACATAGATTCTAAATCAAAATTTAAAATATTAAGATTTGTTGACCAATGTAATTAGAATATATATATTGATAATAATTAATAAAGTACGTGGTGCAGTATAACAAACTATCTACTTTGAATAACTCGGCCAGCAAAAATTGATAAAATGACAGGTGGCTTTATTTAAAAAGTATTAATAAACAGAATACTACTTACTTTACAAAGATTTCACTTTTGCTCATCTTTGAGTATATAATTTCTCAGAACGATTCAGATTTTTAAAAGTTGCAATAAATATCAAGACATCAGTTTTTAATAAGACAAATGCAGACACAATGTAAATAACCACGTTCAAATATATTTTGAAACACTCTGCTTAACAATCTATGACGGTATTTGCGATAAATCAAACAAAATGGCAAAATTAACAAATATACAATTTAATTTAACCAACAACGAAAAAAAATTATAAATTAAATGTCGATTTCTATAGCTTACTTGTTGTTCATTTATGTACATATATATTGCGCCACAGAATTATATATTTTTGTCGTATTATATAATATTTTGAGTTATCTAAAAAATTTTTCTGTACTCAACCATAGAAATATAAATGACGGCTAGAAGTATAAAGCTTTAATAAGGCGGTTCTAAAATATTAAACGGAAGAAGATTGCAAGACCTGAAATTAATTCAACCAAAGGAAAAGATGTCAGAGTAAGAAAACAATTTTAATAAAATGGCAAAGAAATATATACAACGTTTTCTAGACGTTCTCTTAAGAAATACTAGAGAATTATAATAACGAATTATAACAAAATAATTCGCCTTACTAACTTGCAAAATACGACTTACAAAGCTAGTCAATATCTTGTGTTGGAGATGTGAATAAAATTTGCGTATCACAATAAATTCTAATTTATTTTTACACCCTCTCAAAAATAACGGGAATGAGAAGCGCCATGTTGGTTTTTAAAAATTTTCTAAATAATTTATAAAAATTTTATGATACTTTGCAAAAATACATTTAACAGTACAAGATATTTAATTGTACAAAAAAAAAACAAAGAATTAACTTTATGGTGTGTGTTGAAAATGATTAAGGTGCTATGGAAAGATCCCAAATGCTTAAGACTAACTAACCCATGGCTTGGTCAATAATACTTCTCCATAAATATACATTTTTATTATTCGTCTTCCCTCTCCACCTGGTAATTTTTAATATTTTAATATCGCTCTTGACTACAATTATCCTTCTCGCCCTTGGTAGATCTCTTCTTCTTATTTCTCCTTTTGTACTTGACATTAGCAGTTTAGGTACTTTTGTTCCCATAATTATTTTCACATGTCCGATCCGCCTCAACCTCTCTACTTTTGTAACGCCTATTATTTTTGTTTATTTGTAAAGTTCTTTTAGTTCCTCTTTCGTTTCTCTGAATCGTATGTCCGCTATTTTCTTTCCTCCGAATATCTTTCGAAGTACTTTCTATTCACATATTACCAATCTTATTTGTTCTGTTTTATCCAGTGTCCATGTTTCGCATGAAAATACTACAGTTGGTCTTATTGCTGTCTTATACAATTTTATCTTTGCTTTCTTTCGAGATGTTATTGTTCTTCAATACTCTTTTAGTCGTAGTAGTTTAGAAGTCTGTACGTCGACTTCTCATCATTACTCTGGCTTGTATTTCCATTTCTATACTGATTCCTAGATATGTAAATATTTTCCATTTTGAAATTTCTTGTAGGTCAATACTTCTCCTCTGACTTGAAATTTTTCTTATATTTTGTTGTTTATTCTCGCTATATTTTGTTTTTATTTGTAATGTTATTTTCATTATATTTATTACTTTCATACTTACATTTAATTCTACTAGCGCTATGCAAATTTCCTCCGTTTATGAAGTATATAGCATAGTTTTTTAATTATTGCTTATTACAGTCTATTATTTACTTTATGACTCGAAATTAATATTCAAATCGATTTGAATAATGCACGTTGATTGATTAATAAATTTATGACTTGCCTAAATGTCACCACAAATTTTCTAAAGAAAAAGTCTTGATACACAAAAATTTGCATAATTGCTTGTAATTTCGTTTATCTTAATGTAATTTTGTGATATTAGGTTTGCTCAGGAAGGGCGTAATTTCCTTCGTCGTTCGAGTAATTTTTTCTTTTTTTTGTCTTTTGTTAGAAAAAAGCGCACACAGCATAATGTAAAATATGCCAAATGGTTTTCTGTATTTATTTTAACGAAACGTTTCCTTTGCAAACATTAAGTTGAGATCGTGACTTCTGTTAATAAACATATTTCATTGTGAGTATATCTGCTACATACGAGAATAATATTATTTAAATTATTTTCATTTCGAATTTGGTGTATTTAGTTAAAGTTCGTAAGAATAAACAGTGTCTTTGAAATATTATAGTAAATACAGTACTGCGAATATTCGAATATGTTTATAGGATACTTGTGTGAACCATGCATATGTTCACATAAGAATATATTTTCACGATCAATGTTTTTCGTATGTAATAGTCTGTGGAAGTGTGTACTAATTAGCAAATTCTGCTGGAATTAAAATTTGATTAGAAATTTGTGAAGGTTGTTAATAATATAGTTAGATAGAAAAATGATAGTTAATCACTAGAGCTTGGAAAATATGCACTAAATATGCTAAATATACAAATATCCAAGATAAATTATTAAAGTATACCCTTAAACATGCGTTTATGCTTTGAAAGTTGCACTTATTCTATTAAATTTTATAGGTAATAAAATAAGGCTCATGTTTCGAATAGTTTTTCGTTATCTTCAGGTGTTGCTCAAGGAACTAATTTAGGTTCTTTATTGTTTCTCTTATTCATTAACGGCTTGGTTTTTGGGCTGTATTGCCCAAGGTTGCTCTTTGCAGGCGATTTAAAATTATATGCTACAGAATAAGATTGAGGTTGAACAGATCTGGTGCTCCTAAAACAAATTAACTATGAACGTCGCCAAGTGTAGATGTATGAGCTTCTCACGTAAAATTAATAATACTACTTATGATGACACATAAGCAGTTATTGAATGTACACAATCTATGAGAGATATGGGCATAATCTTTGACTTTCAACTTACATTTGCTGAATAAGAACTACACGTAACTTTTACGCGTCGCTAATATAATCACTAGAGAACGGATGCAATTTTCATAAAACGCAATCGACAATTGGAATTGTGTATAACGTCGCTCAGTACATCCCGGCGTAATTCAATGAAGTATTTGTTTGACTTACTCGGCCACCTGGTCTCGCAGCGATGGACAACCCAGCTATTGTATTCGGAGAACATAGTGTTTTCAGTGGTGTCGTGTACGTAGATAAAATAAATAAGTTTATCGTATTTCGTAAGAGAAATAGCACGTACATTCCTTTTCTTTTCATTTAAGCAACATCTTCCAATTATTTTCACGTAAGTGAGAAATTGCAATAAATCAACAGTAAAACGTCACGTAGGATCGTTAAAGCACAAAAAAGAATTGAACCCGTTGGAATCTGACAATTTTAACGAAGAAATCTGTGAAACTTTTATGGCAGCTAATATTCCATTATTTAAATTGAACAATCCAATGAACAATCGAATGAAGACATTTCTGAAAAAATATACTGGTCGAAATGTTCCTGATGAATCAACTTTACGCAAATATTATGTTTCTAGGTGCTATACGAGAACAGTAGAACGCATTAGAAGCCATATTTTAAATCAATACATATGGATAAGGGCCGACGAAACGGTGGATATGTTAGGACGCTGTGTGGTACTTGTAGTAGCTGGTGTACTACATCCAACTATTCCCTATAACTCATATGTAATAGCAACAAGTGTTATAAATATAGTTGATGCGGAAACAGTTGCTGAAACCATTAAGGAGAATATGCAAAAAATGCTTCATTCGGACGCCACGTACAAAGAAAAAATACTTTTATTTGTCAGTGATAGTGCAGCGTATATGTTAAAAACAGGCAGACTATTGAAGAAAACATATCCTAATATGCTGCATATTACTTGTGTAGCACATGCTCTCCACAGAACCTGTGAATATATCAGAGACACTTTTCCGGAAGTTGATAGACTTGTATCAGCTTTCAAAAAAGTTTTCAGAAAAGCACCGTTGAGAGTAGCTCTTTTCAGGGAAAAATTTCCATCTCTGTCACTGCCTCCCACTCCAGTAATAACTAGATGGGGAACATGGCTGGAAGCTACTAGTTATTATGCTGAGAATTTCGATAGTCTAAAACATTTCGTAACACTGCTAAAGGAGGATGCTAGAAGTATTGGTGAGTGCAAGGAGCTCACACAAATCCCAAATTTAAAAAATCAGTTGTACTTTCTTCACGAACACTTTGGAAAATTGCCAAAATTAATCACTTATTTTGAAAATCGAAATCTCAAATTAAATGGCGAATTAACCACATTAGATGTGGCTGTTCATAATTTGAAAAGTATTCCAAGTGACTTCGGATGTGGCCTACGGCAAAAGTTTGAACCAATTCTTAATAGAAATCCAGATTTAATTACATTGCAGCAATTATGTATGGAGACAATTCCACAAAATCTAACAGCTAAATATGAAGAAATAAAAGAATATTTCCAGTATGCACCTATAACCAGTTGCGATGTAGAAAGGACGTTTTCTATTTATAAGGATGTACTTAATTCAAAGAGAACAAAATTGACAGAAGAAAACCTTGAGAAACTATTGCTAGTCAATATTAATACTCCTTTACTCAACTTGAACGACAAAATGAACAAATAAAAATGTTCCAATTATAGAAATAAAATTAAAAACTTTAAAAATTCAACTTTTCAACAAATACATATTGCAGTGGAATTTACTTTGAAATTGCTTATTAATTTTTTTATTCACACTACAGCTTATATTGCCGGCTATTCAGTCTAGTAGAATACACGAACTGCCATCTCATGAATCGTTCCTCGCGGATCAGGGTCAAGTTTTGTTTTCCAGAATAAAACAATAAACACAAATAAAAATCTAATCAGTTCCTTTGTTAGTATATTTTAAAAAATAAAAAAAAAATCCCTCTACAAAGTGTATAGGGTGCTAAAGCATCATCAAACAGTAGCAATGAGGAAACACTCTTTGTGAATAATGAGTCGCACACAGAGAAAAACCCCTTTGTGACACTCGATCAAACATAAAACTAATAAATACTAGTGAAATTTGTCAAGTTTAACCTCTACTTTGACCCCTTCAAACAAATGTCAAAAACAAATAAGTTTTCAAAACACACGAAAATTGAAATTTTGTCATGCGCCAAAATAACACAACAAGGTCAATCCTCATTAAAGAAAACTCCAACCTTGAATTCAAAAATGTTCTCGAAAATTATTTTAAGAAAAAACTTCCCTTACAAAAAACATGACAAGTTTCTCTAATACCCATATACTACTTTCAAATATAAATTATTACAAGAAATACATGAAATTATAATAATGAAAATAATCGTGATATCAAATATATAAACAAAATATTTTATCAACTTACATAGATCCATGTACAATTTATAAAATGCACGAGAGATATCTTTTTCACAAAAAAATTCAATAAACATTAAAACACTCGCATAAATCGAATTAAGATTTACATGCACCTTACAATAAATGCATAAACAAATATTCAACCCGATTTTATAAAACAAAGAATAAAATTGAGAATTTTATTCTTTAATAATCCGATCACTTTAACCGTCAAGATATCTCTAATTCAAAAATGGAATTTCAACATCCGCTTGTCCATCCCTACCATCTATAAAATCAAAATATATACAGACAACACATTTTAACAAATACAATATCCGGAAAAGCGGCAAGTTCAATCCTCTGGTCAACCTAAATATACGAGGGCTAATCATAATTTCATATATAATAAAAATTTATTTTACTTATAAAATAATATATATATATATAACGATCCCCGTCTGAAATAAATAAACATACAACTGAAATAGCTAATTTTTTTTTTAAAAAATGTCCTTCATATAGAGTTCAAAATTGTTCAATCATTTTTCCTTTCTTGTCCAAGGAAAAATCTATAGCATCATTCCCCGAATTTATCCGAGAACAAAGTCAGAACATCCCTGAGCTTTTTTCAAGGATAAACTTCAGCACAGCACTCGAGACAGTACCGCACCCTGTCTTAGTTCCCCGCACTAACTTGTTGTATTAGTGTTGAACAGGATCCTCGTCGTTCTGATGCTGTAGTGTGATAAACGGGTGCAATGCACTGATGTGATATCGTCCTTTTTTCTTACGTCCATCCATCGAGTACAGCTCATACGTCACATTATTGAAGCATCTCGAAATCCGATAAGGTCCTGTATACGGCAGATCAAGCTTCTGACATTTGCCTTGATCTCTTCTGCCCAAACGATAACTTTTTACTATCACCACATCTCCAATATCAAATATTGTTCTCGTCGTAATCTGCTCATTTTGTTTATTTAGGTATTTCTGTGCGTTTATTGTAATTCTTTGAGCAACTTGGTTTTTTAATTGTACCAGGTTGTCAACCCTTTCATTTTGTGTATTCCAGGGTCTGGCAGGTTTCGTCCCATACATCACAGTCGCAGGACATTCCAGTGTGACAGTATTGGGTGTGTTGTTGATGTTATCTTCGACATCCTGGACATGAGCGACCCATCCTGCATGGTTTTCATAGGTTTTGATCCTTAGAAACTTTATTATTTCCTGAATGTATCTCTCACATGGATTCCCGCATGGATGACGTATGGAAGAGAAAGAAATTTCAATATTACGATCATGTAAAGCAGTCTTAAATCTATCATTATTAAAATACGAAGCATTATCAGCTAATATTCTATTCATTTTCCCTTGACGCATAATCCATGAATCAATACACTGTATAGAGGTATCTGTATTATATTGCGAAGTGGGAAATAATTTAACAAACTTTGAAAATACATCAACCATTACTAAAATATTTTTATATTCAAATTCTCCTGGAATAAGATTCCCTAAATAATCTATAGCTACCAATTCTAATTTCTCATGAGTAATTATACTCTTTACCTCATACTGACAGGTTCTATTCTGATGTTTGCCCAAACGACAAGTAATGCAATTTCTGACCACATCTTTAGCGATTATGCGATCTTTCTTAGCATAAAACGCCTCTCTAAACACTAACCATACTTTATATCCCCCTATATGTCCCAAACTTTCATGAATTTGCAACATCGTTTGCCTTGCATACGCATCATTTACAGCAATATAACTTATTTCCCTAATCACTTTCATAATCAACCCCTCTTTCATAATAAAATTTTTATAATTATCTTTAGTATTTAATTGTTCCCTTATTATATTAAATCTTTCATCTCGCTGGACCTGAAGGATCATCTCAAATTCATAATTCCCCGTAGCATAGTGTCTATTATATTCATTCAACTCTACATAATGAAATTTACTTTTACTGTTGTACATTCGTGACAACGCATCGGCAGAAACATTTAGAACGCCTTTAATATGCTTTATTTCAAAAGTATACTCTGACAACAATAGTGACCATCGATACACTTTATTATTTTTAAAACGTGTATTCAAAAGTGATGTCAAGGCAGCATGATCTGTCTCTACAACAAAGTTTTTTCCCAATAAATAATATCTGAGCTTTTGAATCGCGTGTACCACAGCCAACATTTCCTTTTCACTAATGGTGTATTTAACCTCATAGCTTTTCAAAATACGAGAGATAAAACATATCGGTTGTTCTATCCCTTCGTCATTTATTTGAATTAAAACTCCGCTTATAGCGACATCACTAGCATCCACTCTCAAAATAAACTGTTTATTAAAATCTGGTAGTATTAATATTAATTGATTATAAAACTCTTTCTTTAACTCCTCAAATGCATTCATTCTTAATTCTGTCCATTTAAACTTTTCATTCTTTTTAAGCATTTCATACAAAGGAACACTAATACGTGCCAGGTATGGTACAAAACGTTTATAATAGTTAACCATGCCTAAAAATCCTCTCAACATTCTTATATTCTTAGGTAGAGGATACTTCTTTATGAGTTCCAATCTACTCTCATCTACACTTATATATTTAGTACTTATATTATATCCCAAAAATTTAATTTCTTTCTTATAAAATTCACATTTACTCAAATTTACCTTTAACCCTTCTCTGGCTAACACTTCCATGATCTTCTCTAAATGTTGTGAGTGTTCCTGCTCATCCCTGCTGTATATTAAAATATCGTCCACGTAGTGAACCACAAACTCTTCATAAGGTTCTAAAATTTGTTGCATTGCTCTAATTAAAGCTGCTGCCGAACTGCTCAACCCATATGGTACAGTCCTAAATTGATATACTCGTCCATCTACCATAAATCCACAATATTTTCTGGACTCCTTTTCTAATGGAACCAACCAAAAAGCACTTTTTAAGTCCAATTTACTATATATTCTTGCATTGTAACATTTCGCCAATAATGGTTCTATCGTAATAGGCGTCTCAAACTGAGGCTTTGTTCTTTCATTCAGTCGACGTGCATCAAGACATAATCGAATATCTCCTGTTTTCTTTTTTACGACTACTAATGGATTAACATAACGCGTTTTACCAGTTTCAATAACACCATCTCTCAGCATCCTTTTGATCTCATCATTTACTTGTGATTGAATATTTTTAGGAATGGGATAATTTTTCACCTTAAATGGTCTCGTCTCATCTACCTCTAAGGAATGTTGGTAATTTCTGGCGATACTAGGAAATTTATTTACTAAATCTATATTCTTTTTAATTAAATTTTTTACTTCTACTTCCTTATCCTCTCTGCAGTCCAATTTCATCATATCTATATCTTCAGGGAACTCCACTTCTCCATTTTCTTCCTTACCCATATCTTCCATCATCATTACCTCCTTTTCTTCGAAATCCTCTTCTTCTATATTATTAATAATTTTTTCACCATCCTCTTCACACTCCTTAATCCATTCGACTTTCGTATTATTAATTATTATATCCCTTTTTTGAATATCTATTATCGCATTAATCTTATCTAATAAATCTACTCCTAGTATTCCATCCCTTCCTAATCCTTTTAATACTATAAATTCTCCCATGAACTTATTATTATCTATCATAAATTCAACAATACAAATTTTATTCACTACTGTTAAAATTTTCTTTGTAGCTGTTACTATTGTAATTTTACTTGTGGGCATATATTTCCCCACATTACTTTTAATCAAACATTCAATCACATTCTCATCTAAAAATGACGTTTCACTTCCTGAATCAATTAAACAACTTAACTCTTTATCATTTATTTTTATTTTTATATGAGGTAAAACCGTATTTATTGCGTATTTCGACTGTTCATACAATGCATTACATTCATTCCTTTTGGTTGGTCTTTTTAAAAATCCTTACTACATGCTAATTCTACTTTACCCTGTTTATCGTTTGTTTCTAAATTAAAATTACATCGACTATCTTTAGGACGTGTCCCAGTATAGTTTTTAACTTCTGCTAAATTTTCCTTTCTTATATCTTTACTATGATTATCATCTATTCTACCTGGTGAAGCCATTTGATTATTTCTATTACTATAGTTATTTACTCGCTGAGGACTTGAATATTTATTATTATTATTATTTTCTATTCTGGCATATGACGATCTATTAACATTTCGATCTATATAATTATTCTGATATCTTTTACCATATTCCATGTCATCTAATCTTTTCAAAAGTTCAATAAATTGTTGCATGTCACTTATATTTTGAATGGCTACTGCCTGACTAATTTGTGCATCAAAGTGAGTACTTAATTGGCATATTAAATCTCTATCAGTGATCTTTGGTTGCAAATATTTCAAAATTGAGTGTCTCCTCATAACATACGACGCTCGTGACTCATTACTATTATTATTATATCTACCAACTAATAAATCATTTCTTACCCTCGTTTGTCTTGTTGTTCCCCAGAATTGACTGGTAAATCTGACCTCGAACTCCTCCATCGTCTTCACCTCATCCGAGATCATGTCCCACCAGGTCATCGCATCGTCCTTGAAACAGTTCCCTATTTTCTGGAGCTTCTTTTGGTCCCCTGGCACATCCTCTAGACTTTCCTTTAATTTTTTTAGAAAACCCATGGGATTTGTATTTGCCATACCATAAAATTTCGGCAATGGTTCATTTTGTACTGGTACAGGGCTGAACACAGGCACACTCTCTTCACTCTTCTCTTTTCTCACTTGTTCAATTTGTTTCTGCATATACGTTAGTTTCTGTCCCTGCCATTCTCTCTTTTCCTTTTCTTCTAAGAATTGATCTATGCTTACAGTGTTTTGTGGTATGTTGGGTTCATTTATTAACGGAAATGATTCATCTATTATTTCTTTATCTGTCTGTTTACTGCTATTTATTGGTACCATTTGATCTACTATCTCTTCCACTTTTCTTTCAATATCCTTCTGTCGTTGTTTTATTTCATTGTGATTTTGTTGCATTTGTTGTTTCATTTCCATTATCATTTTCATCATAGCGTGCATCATATCCATCATCCCTATACTGTTATCACCTTCCTGTCCTGCTTCATGTATGGGATTTAGATTGAGGTTACTTATACCTGCACTCGCACCTTCTAACGACTCTTGACTGCCAATTAGTGGTGGCTGTCTCCATTCATTTGCATTCGAAATACCATCCATTTTGCTAGTTATAGTTTACTATTTCTTCAATATAACTCTTTTAATTTAGTTATATTCACGTGACACTTTATACTCTCCAAATTTATAAATTATCTTGTATTTCCAAATTATTTGCTTATCTTCATTCGCCGACACGCTGGGCTGCCAAAATTGTAAATTTTGTCATTCGCTTTGCTTCATACGCCGACACGTTGGGCCGCCATTATTGTGCAGTGGAATTAACTTTGAAATTGCTTATTAATTTTTTTATTCACACTACAGCTTATATTGCCGGCTATTCAGTCTAGTAGAATCCACGAACTGCCATCTCATGAATCGTTCCTCGCGGATCAGGGTCAAGTTTTGTTTTCCAGAATAAAACAATAAACACAAATAAAAATCTAATCAGTTCCTTTGTTAGTATATTTAAAAAAATAAAAAAAAAATCCCTCTACAAAGTGTATAGGGTGCTAAAGCATCATCAAACAGTAGCAATGAGGAAACACTCTTTGTGAATAATGACTCGCACACAGAGAAAAACCCCTTTGTGACACTCGATCAAACATAAAACTAATAAATACTAGTGAAATTTGTCAAGTTTAACCTCTACTTTGACCCCTTCAAACAAATGTCAAAAACAAATAAGTTTTCAAAACACACGAAAATTGAAATTTTGTCATGCGCCAAAATAACACAACAAGGTCAATCCCCATTAAAGAAAACTCCAACCTTGAATTCAAAAATGTTCTCGAAAATTATTTTAAGAAAAAACTTCCCTTACAAAAAACATGACAAGTTTCTCTAATACCCATATACTACTTTCAAATATAAATTATTACAAGAAATACATGAAATTATAATAATGAAAATAATCGTGATATCAAATATATAAACAAAATATTTTATCAACTTACATAGATCCATGTACAATTTATAAAATGCACGAGAGATATCTTTTTCACAAAAAAAAATTCAATAAACATTAAAACACTCGCATAAATCGAATTAAGATTTACATGCACCTTACAATAAATGCATAAACAAATATTCAACCCGATTTTATAAAACAAAGAATAAAATTGAGAATTTTATTCTTTAATAATCCGATCACTTTAACCGTCAAGATATCTCTAATTCAAAAATGGAATTTCAACATCCGCTTGTCCATCCCTACCATCTATAAAATCAAAATATATACAGACAACACATTTTAACAAATACAATATCCGGAAAAGCGGCAAGTTCAATCCTCTGGTCAACCTAAATATACGAGGGCTAATCATAATTTCATATATAATAAAAATTTATTTTACTTATAAAATAATATATATATATATATAACGATCCCCGTCTGAAATAAATAAACATACAACTGAAATAGCTAATTTTTTTTTTTTAAAAAATGTCCTTCCTATAGAGTTCAAAATTGTTCAATCATTTTTCCTTTCTTGTCCAAGGAAAAATCTATAGCAATATGTATTTCGTAATTTTATAGATCACCACCCGTTTGTTTTGCAATTATATAAATAAAATTAAAAACTTTATAAATACAACTTTTCAACAAATAAATATGTATTTCGTAATTTTATAGATTACCACCCGTTCGTTTTCCAATTATATAAATAAAATTAAATATTTTAGAAATACAGCCTTTCGCCAGTACTGCACTGGGTGGTAAGCGTGTCCGTTCTCTATTGATTACACTCAAATATTAGATCATGGACTTTCTTCACCTGAACTTTTGTACTATTTTGTATTATTTCGGTAATTAAGATTAAAAATTCTAAATAATAAGTGTGCGAAAATGAATAATATAAAAAAAATTGAAAAATATCATTTTAAATTATTCATAAATTATTCTTCGTATGTATAAAAAGTATAAAAATAAACTGATTAATGATTCCGTTCTGTATAAACAGAAAAGCTGTTCGTGTGCGTGTGTCTTTGCGTAAAATAAACTTGTAGAAAAACAGGTGCTGTAAATGCGTTATGTATATGAGCGTTTACGCGCTCAGTTCCCCTGTTCAACGTCCTGTTTTTTATTTTTATTTTAATGCGCCTGATTCACGTGCATTAGCTTGCTGGCAATTTGTAGACTGCTATCTCTGCATTCCCGACACATAAAACGTATATATGTACTCATATAACCATACGGAGCGAAAGTATGTACGTTCTCTTGCAACAAAATTTGGCACACAACCTAACCACAAGTGTTTCTAATTATTGCCAGGTAAGTGGTCATTAGTATGTGGACGATGCTCGCGCCCTCTTTTTATCATTGTAGCGAAGCAAGTCAGGGCAGAGTTTCAATTATTGGAAAACGTGAATAACAAAAAGTGCTTCCATTCGTTATGGTGTTGAAATTACATATCAGAGGAAACTTCAAAAGCAAATGAAGGATTTCTTACATTTATTAATTTTAATTGGTAACCATAATTAGTTATTTTATAAAAGATGTTTTTAATAATATCGAGATATTATTAAAAATGGGGGATGGAGAACATAATACAAGTTATTATTTGTATGAAAATTGCATTCCAGACATACTGGCAAGTGTTTCGTTTTGCTATAGACTCTTTAATGCATGATGGCGGGAAAGACAAATTTTTCTACAAAAACTCCCTTACTAAGTAGACGTAAAAGTTTACTGGGTGAAAGAGCACGGCGGCATAACGCTTAACGAGATTGTAGATACGCTGGAAAAACAAGCCATAACAGACATTGTGTCTGAGGTACTTAATTGGCAAGACATGGTACCAATAGTGGGGAAAGAAATATTGCAGGAAAAATGGAATAAGCAGTGGGAAGGCACATATCAAAAGAAAATGACCCAGTATGCTTTAATTCATGCTAGTATTTTTAAAAAAACATGGCATGAAAATGAGAAAGTCTCAAGATACAATTATACAATTGCTAAGTTGATACTTGGGCATGGACAATCAAAGTTGAATCTATCTTCTTATCTCTGTAACTTCTTTCGTGTTCTGCTGTTCTAGTTTGGAAGGTTATTTCTGTCTGACCTATATACACACTATTTTTACAGTCTTCACATGTCAACTTGTACACCCCTGTTTGATCTACTGTCCGTTTTATCTTTATTGTTTGTCATTGCTTTTTGTAAGGAATTGTTTGTTTTAAACGAAATGGTCTCGTTCTCAGTTGTTTTGATTATGATCGCTACATTTTTTGAAATTTTACCTATGTAAGTAATTGAATTATAATTATAGTTTCTATTATCTTAGGCTGGGATAAAATAGGGATCGGGTTTTTGACTGTTGTAGTGTGGCTAACATGTTATTCATTAATTCTATCGTAAAACCATTATTTATCGTTGTATTATATATTCTATTTAACTATAAATAATAGTTTTGTTTATTCATGGGAACGTTAATTAATCTGTAAAGCATTGATTGATAAGCTGATAATTTTTGTGTTGTGTGTCCCATAACTTAAAACTACAATAGGCAGATTAGAATTTTTTTTCACCTTTATATTTGTATTTATATAAATAGGTACTAAATGTAAGTTTACAGTGTACACAGTATCCACTTGATGAAGTCACAGTGTGGTGAAATATATATGTAGTGTGTGTATAATACAATATATTTTTTGAAACTAACCAAAATTGCGTTTTTTATATGATATAATGAACAACATGCAACATGTATCTCCTACAACGATTATTAAAATAACAGTATATGAGGCGATATTAAAATTTTTGGCAGCATATAAAATTAAAATATGAAGTTCATGAATTCGACATTTCTTTCTATCTCTACCTTTGTGGATTTACCTTTTCACCGTTGGCCGTTTGCGTGTGTGTCAACAGTCGCTTTGATAGGCCACGAAACGTGAAGTGTGCCTCCCTGTGCCCTCCCTAATCTCAACGTTTTATTGTTTTTGTTTCTTTTGTGCTTTTTTGGCACATTATGGAATACTGGAATTGGAATTTTGCTTGGGGAGCTTATGGGAAAAGATCCCAAGAAGCCCTTAGACAAAAAAAAACCCCTTTCTATATACAACAAAGTCACAAAGATAGCACGAAAGAACACTCAGGGCCGTATATTGATTAATGTCAATTTTACGAACGTCGAATCAACCATTGCCATCCACATGACACGTATAGGACAAAGCACAGCACGTAGTTGCCGTAAGATAGTCAGAGCTATAACTGACGGAAACTGTATTAATGTGTCTCCACTATCAGTCGAACTGCATCGACAGCATACATAAAAAAAAGAATTTCAAACATTCTAGAGTGCACAAAACCTCACCATTTTTTGAATAAAACAAAAACTATTTTAATTATATCGAAATATTATTAAAATACGGGTGTAGAGAACCAATTCAAGTTAATATTTGTGTGAAGATTGCTTTTCAGAAATGTATACATGTGTCTCGTCTTACTACTGACTCTTCAGTGCATGATACTGGGACACAAATTTCACTACAAAAACTTCATTGCCATATAAGAAAGGCAGCATGGAAGAACACTCAGCACTGCTCATTAACTAATGTCAATATCAAGAACCCCAAATCAACCGTTACCGTTCACAGGACAAAGCAACTGCTTTCTATTGGACAGTCATAGCTGTAGCCGATGTAAACTGTATCAACGTGCCTCCAATATTATTCGAATGGCATCGACAGCGTACAGAACAAAAAAAAATTTGAAAGATACTTGACTGTTTTTTTTGTAATTTGTAATTGAGTAATTTTTTTATATATAACAAAAACATTTTTTTCTACGACAACATCGAAAAATGTTCATATCAAGAGTGTAAATTGAATCATAAGAAGCTACATTTTGTTCTGAATTTCATTTTGCATCGGTTGCTAGGCAAGTTGCTAGACAACAAATGCATTTTGAAATATTTCGTGTTCGGTCTGCTGTTTTTGATAACAAAAAGTAAGGTGGCTTAGAGAATATAACGCCGAACGACAAATGTCATCAGTTTGTTACAGTTTGTGCATTACAAATAATTTCGTAGTTATTTCAAAGAAACCAGATAATTAATATGGGAAGTGATAGTGATAGTGACTTGGAATTAACACCTCCAAGTATAACAGAAGCAGCAAATTTAACAACACTAAATTTATTGCCGGAAACATCAAAGAAAATGTACAAACGGACTTATAACTTATTTTTGGAGTGGAAAGGAGATCGGAACGCCAAATCGTTTTCCGGGAACGTCTTAATGGCGTATTTTGGCGACTTGGCAAAAAAATTCATAAGTTCCACATTATGGACACAATACTCAATGCTTCGAACGACTCTCAGTATTCATAATAATATAGATATTGCAAAATACTTAAAACTGAAAGTATTTCTTAAGCCACAGTCCGACGGCTACAAACCCAAAAAGTCGAAGATCTTTACATCAAATGACATCAATAAATTTATTAAAGAAGCCCCAGATGAGATCTATTTAGCGACAAAAGTAAGTTTTATATAGCCATATAATGAAATATATATTTAATCTATATTTTAGGTCGCATTAATTATGGGCATGATGGGTGCATGTAGAAGACATGAATTACATCAAATGAAAATTACTAATTTCAATGATTTGGGTTCAGCTGTTTTAATAACTATACCAGACACTAAAAACAAAACTATACGAAGTTTTACTGTAACTAGTCCTTATTATGAAATTTACAAAAAATATGCAAACCTCCGCCCTTCAAATGTAAATGGTACATGGTTCTTCATTAATTATCAAAACGGAAAATGTACCGTCCAAAGAATAGGCGTGAATAAGCTTGGAGGCATGGGAAAAGAGATTGCTAAATATTTAAATTTGCCAAACTACGAATTATACACCGGACACTGCTTTCGTCGATCTTCAGGAACAATTCTTGTTGATGCTGGTGGTGACATAACTAGTTTGAAGCGTCACGGTGGCTGGAAGTCCACGACAGTCGCCGAGGGATACATCGATAAATCGGAGAAAAATAAATTTGACACAGCTAATAAAATTGTAAATGCAATACAGAGCATTTCAAATATACCATCGACTTCAGGAATAGGAAATCGTGAAATGCCATCTACTTCGACAATGGAAAATGGTCAATATCAAGAAAATTTTAGTATCCAGCATTCCACAAGTTCTCCAAAAATGATTTTCAATAATTGCACATTTAACTTTAACAATAAATAAAATACGTAAGTAGGAAGTTATTTCATAGTTCTTCTTCTTAAATGGTTGGGCACTGCCCAGGCTCTGCTAATGAATAGGTAATTTCGTATTTTCATGGATCCAAAGCAATAAATAAAATATTTTCATATTTATTTGTATCTATTTTTATAATTGTCGTTGTCGTAGAAAAAGTATAGTATGCAACGCGCACAAAATTGCAATTTGTGCATCATTTTGTGCTTGTTGCACAATATACTATTAATAATATCGAAATATTTACCAATGTCAATATGACTAGCGCCAAATCAACAATTGCCATCCACATGACAAGTGTAGGACAAAGCAAGTGATTTTCATCGGACAGTCACAGCTGTTAATACAGAAACTGTATTAACGTATTTCCACTGTCAGTCAAACTACATTAACAGCTCATATAAAAAATTCGATTTGAGCATTTAAAACTTGTATAAAACCGAAACATTTTTAATAATATCGAAATTAAAAATCGGGCGTGGAGATTAATGCAAATTAATACTTTGTGAAAATTGCTTTCCAGACGTGTGGACACGTGTTTCCTTTGCTACACACTCTCTGGTGCATAATACTGGTTTGAGAACGGAAAGGAATTGCTGTGATCAAGTGTTGGCGTTAACAAATCATCTCGAAACAGGTTTTAAGAGGGAACTGAAATCATCCGCTGCTTTTGTTGATTTTTCCAGTGCCTATGTCACAGTCTGCAATAATCTTCCAGACTGCCAATAGTTTTTAAATTCCAAAAAATCATTCCATGCGCTAAATTAAGCAAACTTATCCGGAATATACTGAGCAATCGCCCAATCGCAGTCTGGCTAAACAGTCATATTAGTAATGGCAAGACCTAGAAGAATTGTCTTCCTCAAGGCTCGGTTCTGGCTCTTCTAATCTTCAACATTTTCACCAATGATCTTCCACCTACAAAATTTTGCAAATTTCTATATGCAGATGACCTGACTTTATGCATAAACCGAGAATTTAGAGGTAACAATTTACTGAAGATCTGAGAGCTTTAGATGAATCTTATAAGAAATAGAGCTTATAACCAAACCCTTCAAAATCCGAATCATATGCTTTTCATTTGTGTAATAAGGAAGCCAACTGAGAGCTCAATGTTGAATTTGGTGGTAGTCGGATCAATGACAAACCCCACCCTAAATATCTGAGCGTAACGCTAGACTAGTCGTCTATGACGTTCAAGCAGCCCCTTTATAAAACTCGTCAATTGATGAAGACCCGCAATAACATATAACATAAACTTTGCCAGCAATTCATAAGACGCGATGCCGACGGCAGCCATTGCGATGCCGAGGGCAGCCATTGCACTGGCTTACTCTCCTGCTAAATACTGTGTTGCGTCTGATTTCGTAGCTCTCACACCAAGCTAGTAGGTATTCAACTTAACGATACAATGAGGATCGTCACCGGTATTGTTAGATCCATTCCTAGTCTGTGGTTATTGATTGTTTCAATCATTTCGTCGGATGTTTGATATCCGACGGGTCACGCTGCAGCACAAAATGAATAGGCTAAGATTTCCAATACCATTGATGTTCCCATGCACGATGATTTAAAGAGCATTCCTAGGATCCAGCTGAAATCTAAGAGACTGATTTGGCTGGATATGAAAGTTCAGCGTCCTATCAATATGAATGATTACTGGATTACTCCTCAAACAAAACCCTGAATTGAGGAATAGAGGTCTAATTTCTAATCCATCAGAATCTCTGCCGGGCGTAACTCTGCCACGTAAACAATTGTCTCAATTAAACACGTGCCGGAACTAGCAGATACTTGCTTTTGCGACTGCCGATATGTGGAACAAACTATGGCCCACATAGTAAACGACTTACCCCAGAAGAAGTTCTTCTGGTGGCATCCACGAGCAAAATATGAAATTGAAAATAATTGTATGAAAAGTTCCAAAGTAGATTCTGAAAATAGTGGAAATAGTATTGAGAAGATAATTTTCAGTAACCTTAATAATTGTATAATTAATATTACTAAATAAATTTGGATATTGTAATGAAACCCATTTCTTTTCCTCCTTAGGGAGGAAAACATTAATATTGCTCCCTAGGGAGAAGAATGCTTACTTTGGATCCTAATTTGAGGGAGCAAAAGCCTCCTTTCCATTGAAGTAGTAGAAACAAATATTTTTCCCACTCCCCTTATAGTAAGCATACCATTAATACATTGTTTCTATAGACGTAAGTTGGTTTTACTGAAATGACTGTGATTGCTATGACAACGGGGCGTAAGTAATTTACTTACGTCCTTTAGGGAAAAAAAGTGCATCAAAACACGTGTTCTATTAATTTATATTTATGGTAGTATTACAGTTTGTACAATTAGTAACATTATTAACAAAATTGGGATATTTATGTATATTTCTTGATAATTCAATGTTATTATCACCTACTTTATCAGCAACACTTAATGTCTAATTTATTAAATTCCGAGGTTGTTCACCGTTACTGTTTATCATGATTACATATAATTTTTGAGGATTTTATTGTCTGGGGAGTGGGAAAAATGTTATAAGAAATTCGGGAGGTAACATTTACCAGTCTCGAACTCTATTGCAAGTCCTCGGGCAACCACTCGGACGCAAACTAGTCCTCGACTAGTAAATGTTACTTACCTCCCTTATTACTTAAATAACTATTTAATATGTATTATCGAAATATTATTAAAAATCGGGTGCAGAAAATACAGTACAAGTTCATTCTTGTGTGAAAATTGCTTTCGAGACATGCAGGCACGTCTTGTTATAGACTGTTCATGTCTGATGCTGGAAAAGATAAATTTCACAACAAAAACTAACTCGCTGCATACAAAAAAGTTACAAAGACAGAATGAAAGAACACCCAGCTCCGCTCATTGACTAATATAAATATCTCTTTTGATAATATTTCAATATTATCGTTTTAATGTTTTCGTTTTATGTAAAAGATGGCGCTCAAGTATTTTTCAAATTGTTTTTATGAGGTATTGTCCTGATATATTTTAAATTCAGTTCGTTTTATTCTTGATATATTGCGATTCAAAGAACTCTAGCAATATATGTAGAGAGTAATATCTTTTGATAAATAAATATACGACTTCCGTATCATAGAATTTAATTTGAGATCTCTGTGTAACCTTTCTTCTGATTAAAGATTTTATTTGTTTAGCATGAAAGTACGTATATATTTCTGTAATCAAGTATCACAAATAAACTTTTGTACTCTTTACAATATTTTTCATTGCTCTAACATTTATGAGAAAATATAGCTCGCGGTACTATTTCCCTAATGTAATAATGAAAACAATAACAAAATATATTAAGTAATTTTGCTCGTTTTTAACTTTTTTTTTATCAATTTTTTTTTTATATTTTTATATCAAAAACTGAAACAACTATTAAACGAAAAATAGCAAAAAGCCATTAAGAACTACCTGGAGAGATTGACAGTAACCGAGGTCACAGAATAATTAGTTACGGGAAACGATTAAGAAGTTTTAAGAAGTATGGTTTAAATGGATTGGAATTTAAAGTTACATATACATCTACACAGAACAGAGTTAAATTTTAAAATCAATGCCATTGGTCTAGTTAGTAGCTTCAAAGATGCCTCTTATCTCACCTCCATATGTTGTAAGATGATGAATTTTCTGGCAAGGTTCACCGCATTTGAAAGTCAGTGTCTCGTCAGTGCCCATTTATAGAATGAGTCACGACAGATGCTATGGGGCGTTCTTATTCCATTGAGTATCTTCCATTCGTGGGGAGGCAGCTCCATTCCTGGTAAGCGTGCGGTAGAATTGGTGACATGGGCCGTTTGAGTGGTTTCCAGGCTTCCCACTATTCTCCTATAATTTGCGTTGAAATTCTCTGCTATAAGTTTTTCTGGCAGCAGTAGTGGAGGAGATTTAGACTTCAGTTTTGATAGATGGGGATTTGATATTATTTTATTATATTCTCTAACCAGGCTTTTATGTCTCCGGATGGCAGGGGTGCAATATGGCTTAGAACAGGGAGTCAGGGTAAAGGTGTACTTTTTAAACAACTGCTAATTATTCTCATGGTCTCATTGAGTTTGATGTCGATCATTTTTGCGTGGCAGCTGTTTAGTCAGACTGGGGCGTAACTACCGAGTGAACAAGGTTAAGAGCTGACGCTGTAAGGGTGGATGCGTTTGCATCCCCATGCAGTACTGCAGAGTTTGTGAATTATGTTATTTCTAGTGTTTACTTTAGCCGCGATGTTCTCTAGATGTTTTTTTAAATGAGAGCGTTCGTTTCATTGTGTTACGATTTCACTATTTGGGGCATTAATGTATTGTATTTAACAACGTGAGAGCGCCAAATTGTTACAAGATGGACGTTTGTGACTCACGTTGGCTCTTTCCGGGCTAGCTGTGGCGTCCTAACAATAAATGTTTAAATAATTAATAGTGTGATAATGAGCATCAAAGGACGTGCAGTACGTCTATAAAATACTGAAATAAATATACTACAACTTATTAATTAAAAGAAAATACAACAACGTTGCCCTTAAAGTTTTTATTAAATATTTTACATAAGAAATTGGGCGATTTAAAATGCATTAAGTGGTTAAATAAAAGTATCGATATATACAAGAACAATGAATAAGTAACTAAAAATTTATATAAAAAAATTATCCTGGAAGCACATTAATTAATTCCTTTGAAACCTAGATACTTTTGAAACGTAGGCATGTGGGCGCGTTGTTCATGACGGGTACTTGTACAGTACGAAGAAGACAATGTTTAAACTATGGTAGCTCAGACGAAGCAGGCTGAGTTTTGTGTAGAAGAGAACACTGGTGGTTGGAAAAAGGATCATGGTTTACGACCCAGTTTGGAGGGTGAAAATCGAAGTTGCGATGTCTAAGAATAATGAATTGATTAAAAGTGCTGGTTAATAGTTGCGATATCTATGACATAAATATAATTAAAATATCCCTTATGAAAAACGTTTAAAAATGATATGCGACATGACATAATTATGAAGAAGTAGGTGTTCGTAATTACTTAAATAACTAAATTTAAAAATAAAATGTATAATATAGAAATTCGAAACGAACGCTAGATACTTGGTGACCGTTCTTGGTTAGGTAGGTTTTGAAGGGTCGTTCGGCTAGTACGATAACAAAATGAAGACTTTCTCTTTGTAAACGAATATATACAGAAAAGTTTGAATTAATATTTTAAATTATATATATATATATATATATATATATATATATATATATATATATGGTAAATTGATTAATATTGATTTAATATTAAATCAAAACATTCTAATTATTCACGTCTAACAATTGTTACTCCTAGATACAGTCGAACCTCCATATAACGAAGTCGATGGTTCCATAAGAAAAATTCGATATATAGAAATTTCGATATATGGAAACATGAGTTTTTCTGTTTATTACTTGCAGTACAACTCATAGTACAGCTAAGTGTACATGCACATATTGCTATGAATTGTGCCTTTTAATTACTTTCAATTCACACTGCAACTTTTCTGCCAGCTAGCTTCAGTGAGAACACCTTCCTTGAGCTTCTTGATTCTCAGATTTTATTGATATATAAACGTGGTATGAAATGAAAGATAAAGGGTGTTAAATAAATAAAACAAAGATATTCCCCCCTTTAGATTTAATAAAAAAAAAACAAAAAAAAAATCGACTTTACAAAGTGTACAGTCGAACTGACTCAACTTACAGTAAAAGAGGAAACTTTGGTGCAATATGAATACAGAAGATAAAACCTCTTATGACTTAACCGCGAGCAAAATATAAAATAAAAATATACACAAGATTTATCAGATGTCAACATTAATATCAACCTCAAACTCAAACGTCAAATAGAAATTTATCTATTTCGCACGCATTCAAAATTTAAACTCATGCCTAAAAATCACATGACACAAAAAACTATTCCCCACCTTCTATCGTACTAAAACATTTTATTTTAAAATGAATAAAAAAAAACATCTGATAAATTTCCAGAATATTTCTTTAGTCTGATTACAACATAATTATAAACTAAAATTACTGAATTTAAGAAGCTTCTGTGTGAAATTAAATTATCTCTAAATATCTATCTATAATATTAAAATATACATACTTTTCATTTTTGTGCACGTCACGTCACAAGAAACAACTTATACTAAGAGAGATTCCAGATAGATTATTTAATATATTTTATACAAGTATAAAAGACTCGTAATAACGCGTAACTGAATTTAATCACAACAAAGTATCACCTGACAATACAAAACGATTTTATCCAAAACTATTGAACAAAATTAAGTTCTGTTCAATATTAATAAAAAATCTACAACCTATCTGGTCAAGAACTAAGAAATCTCTATAAAATGAAGGTCCTGCAAGCAGCATCTCACTCCCACCTAACATAAATAAAAATCAAACTGGCGACAATATATATATTTATATAATTACAACTTCCTGCTACGCGGGGACTTCGAACATCAAACTAGGCCCGAGCAATCTACAAACGTGGACAAAATTATACATTACAAAATTTATCATTTACAATTTAAATTTTTATCGTTATCTGTCTGGAATAAAATATACATAATAAAATAAAATACATTTTTAAATCAATGTTATTCAAATAATGTTCAATATAATTTTTCTTTTTTCTTCTTTCTTCTGCAGGGAAAAAACCACTGAAGAATGTATATTGCATATTAAAAAACAAGTATGGATAGGCTTATATAAATAGGTATATAGGTATGTAGTACCTAAACGAAAGTAGTACAACAGTATTTTAGTGCCCGAATGTAAAATAACTTCGAATAACTTCAAAGACTGCTTAACAGTCTTTGATGCAGATCTTTCATATAAATGCTCGCATCTATTGGGTAACCCAAAAATAGTATCGGGTACATTTTCTGCAAATCGAAGACCCTGACGTATTGTTTCAAATGCGGCAATCAGTTTCCTCTTGGTAGGTTTAAAAACTTCTTTTTTTCCGCCTCATTGTCTTCCTCTTGATTATCACTTTCTTTCAATGAATTTAAGATATCGTCCTCTGTTGCGTATTCTGCTACAATAACTCCTCCATAGTCTCCTTAGAATCTGTTTTCGGTAATGCATTTTGAGATTTTTTATTATGCTTTGGTCCTTCGGTTGTAATTTTGGAGCTGCATTTGGAGGAAAAAATATCAGCTACACATTTGTTACCTTATTTGCTATAAAAGAAGGATGTGCAGGGCAATTGTCTATAAAAAGAACAACTTTTTTTTTGTCAAACTTTATTATCCACTGATTCAAAATCTCACTCGTCGTCCATTATTTCTTATTGTATTTATAGTCCACTTCTAAGGACTTCACTCCTTTGAAACATCTTGGCTGCTTGCTTTTTCCAATTACTAAAATTTTTTTGTTCCAGACATATTTGCGCAAACGGCAACAGTTATTCATTCTTTACTGTTATTGCCTCCAAAACATTTATCATCTTTGAAAGCTAGCGTTTTGTTTGGTAAACATTTAAAGAAAAGTCCAGTTTCATCCATGTTAAACACGTTATCTGACTCATACTCTTCTAAAATTATTTTTAAAATCGTAGTTTTCCAGTGGTTACAATCTGCCTCATATACACTTCCACTTTCTCCTGAAATAGCCTTTTCTTTAATGGCCGTGACACCTCTTAAATTTGTCTAACCAGACAGAACTTGCTTGGAACTCTTCGTGTCCTAACATTTGTGCTTATTCCACTGCCCTTTCTTTTATGAATGGTCCTGAGATAGGCATGTTTTTATCTCTTACCATCTTCAGCTATTTGAGAACTGCTTCATCCACATCATCATACTTGCATGTTTTTGCCTTTTTTCTATCAGGTTCTTCAGATTCATTATTTTTTAAAACCGATTCCAGATTTTTTATTGTTGTTTACACTGTACTGGCTGGAATTCCAATTTTTTGCGCGATGTCCTTTTTTCGCACTCCGCTATCCACATCTGTTTATCAATGCTACTTTTTCTGCTACATTCAACGACTTTTTTTTTGACATAGCTGACGTTCGGTGCATGTAAAGGTCACGTACATAGACAATGCTAAAAGATAGCGGAGCTCTACTACTGAGTAGAGGATTCACGGAATTGAAGATTGCAGACAAACTCGACTTGCCTAACGGTTTTTCTATTTTAGTACTACTTCATACGTGAGTGCTCTTTCAGAATCGCGATTGTGTCGTCTTTTCCATAATGTATGTATGTGTCTTTAGATATATATGTCTAAAAACTTCGATATACAGAAATTTTTTTCGATATATAGAAACATTTTTATACAGAAATTTCATGGGACTAGAACAAACTTCGATATATGGAGAATTTCGCTATAAGGAAGTTCGATATATGGAGGTTCGACTGTATTTTGAGTAAGCATTACAACGCAGCGTAATTGAAATATAGACTTCCTTGTTTATTATTGAGGTGAAAGCACGACACTCCTATTTAATTCATATTCGGGATTAGTCTCCAGTCAGCGAAGTATTTTTCCAGCACGGACAGGTCCTCTGAAAATATGTTATTGGCTCCCTGGTTTAACTCCGGGATATAGAAGCTAGGTCATCGGCATATCCAAACTCTTTCGACTTTTAGAATGTGTGGCATGAGAAATATACAGATTAAACAGAACAGGTGCAAGTACTGAACCTTGAGGCAGTCCATTCTTAAGATATATCATTTTACTCTTGCTCTCTCCTGTTGTTATTTGGAAAGGACTGTCACCAAGAATGTTGTTTAATATAGATGCTGTTCGGTTTCATGACACTACGTTGAGAAATTTGCAGAGGATGCCTTTTTTCCAGACCGTATTTCAGTTCAACGTACACCACAGTTGTCTTCGGCAATTTTAGAAAATCTTTTTCAATGTTCCTTGTTAAGCTGAGCACCTGGTCAACACAATTACGGTTGAGTCTGAACCCAGACTGTTCAAAGCGAATATGCTAGAATATCAATGGGCTAAGTCGGTTTAATAGTAATCTTAACACAAGCTTATAACATAAACTTAATAGGGCTATCGGACGAAAACTTTCAGGTAGGTTCTTGGGTTTGTTTGATCTCAGGCCTGCAATTATTTTGGATTTCTTGAACTCTGTTGGGATATGTCCTGTCAATAGAATGCCTGACTAGAATTTACTCACCCACATCCTTGTGACTAAGAATTCTAAATGTCTACAAATAGCTATTCTGCCGTTATGAACTAAAGATGGTGAATGAGCAAGACGTGACAAGCAAAAACTCGTTGTATTGGCAGATGATTTTGAGCCTAATGTTTCTGAGATACCAAACAAAATTACACAAACACTAAAAACTTTTGGTCAACTAGGTCCTCCAATTAAAAGCATTTAAAATATCAGAACTAATAACTGCAATAAGTCACCTAATTACTAAATGCAAGTGCCAAAGTATTCTCTGATATCTGAAAAAGTACTAAAAGAGCTGTCAGACTTCGAAATTAGATTTATTGTTGAAATATTTAATTCCATTTTAGGGATTAGATAATTCCCAAGTCAACTAAAGGTGTCTGTAATGGTCACTATCTAAGAAACAGGCAAGTCAGCTGAAGAACTGAAATCGTATAGACTCATTAGCTCTCTTCCTAGAATTTCGAAACTTTTCGAAGAAATGTTAGTCAAGGAAATCTGACCTATCCTAGGGGAAAGGCAGATTGTATCGTCTTACTAGTTTGGATTTACACAGAAGTATGCTACAATTGAACAAGTTCATAGTATCGCAAATGTAATCAACGAAGCACTGAATGAAAAAAAAATTCTGCACAGTAGCATTTCTGGACAGTCTTGCCTTTGATAAGGTTTGTCATAGAGGACTCTTATATAAAATCAGAAAAATATTTCCTGTAACTTGTATATTGTATTGAAATATTGCACTTACCTTTCTGGACAACATTTTATGCTGTCTTTTAAAACAGGGTATTTCATAGTGAGTTATATGTATTACTATAGATTACATAATATATTTTTATCACAATTCGTTGCTTTGGTGGATGTATTTTAAGCATGTTGTCAATTCTTATGATCTAGTATATTTTACCTGCCTTATATAGCCTCAAAGTTTAGTACACTAAGTACTAACTATAATATTAGTCATGATAATTCGGTTGGAGAGTTTTTTCTTCTGGTGCAGATGATACTATTGTGCTACTATAGGCTGCGAATATTCCATTTTTAGTTATGGTACTATGCGTAAAATGGTAAAATTATTCATGTATTTGCCAAGAGAATATTATTTCGAGAAATTGAAGAAGGCGTTGATCAAATTTAAGAGGAAAAGGTAATTACGTAAACATGGATTTAGAACAGACGACAATATCGATTACCTCGTGGGCAACTTCCAGTTGTTACAAGATGTTTGCATATTAATTAATAATTAAAATACCGAATGTTTTAGAAATATGAATGATGTAAATTACTAATTTTAATTTCGCTAATATAATTTTGTTGGTAGGCGTCCTGCTATAACTAATTCAATTGAGTTATTAGTTATTTCCATTGATGATGGTTTTTATATTAATACAATTTATACAGGTTCCATTGTTTATTCTATTGTTTTAGTAACATTATACAACCTTCTTTTCTGATCATCTACCTATATTTCTATGTAATATATATATATATATATATATATATATATAAGGTAAACTTAATTAGTCGGCGATTAAAGGCCTGGTTATTACTTCAAAGTGTATATATTTAAAATAATCCTACATGTTTCGGCAATGATGCCTTTGTCAAGGATATAAAAAATATAAATGACAGAATATAAATGTCAAGTAATTGAGTTGCTATGGTTTAAATTATTCAAAGATACATTCAAATAGTAATAATAAATCATGCCTTAGTATTCCAAAAAATAGATAGCAAGGTGAGAACAGATGTGTTGTTCGCTGCTAGCAGCTTGTGTCTTTTTCTGGGTATGAATTTGTGTGTTGGTTGCTCCTGGCAGCTTGCGTGTCTTTGGGTGTGTGATTTTGTGATTGTGTAAGAGCGTAAGTATAGGGTTTTGTATGATGGTGCGCTCGTGCGTGTGTTAAGTGACCGGTCACGTAAATTAGAGAGATCGGATAACCAGCCGGTGCGTAGGGCCGCCAACCCTTTCCCGACAACTTCTTTACTTTTCCGTGCAGTACTTCGACGGTCCGACCCCCGCCCCAACGAGGCAAGGCGCAGACCAGCGAAGCGCACCCTGCACGGGGTCGCTCATCGCAACCGAGGGAACACTCTTAGTGGCTACCTACTCGTTGGGGCGGGGGTCGGACCGTCGAAGTACTGCACGGAAAAGTAAAGAAGTTGTCGGGAAAGGGTTGGCGGCCCTACGCACCGGCTGGTTATCCGATCTCTCTAATTTACGTGACCGGTCACTTAACACACGCACGAGCGCACCATCATACAAAACCCTATACTTACGCTCTTACACAAACACAAAATCACACACCCAAAGACACGCAAGCTGCCAGCAGCAACCAACACACAAATTCATACTCAGAAAAAGACACAAGCTGCTAGCAGCGAACAACACATCTGTTCTCACCTTGCTATCTATTTTTTGGAATACTAAGGCATGATTTATTATTACTATTTGAATGTATCTTTGAATAATTTAAACCATAGCAACTCAATTACTTGACATTTATATTCTGTCATTTATATATTTTATATCCTTGACAAAGGCATCATTGCCGAAACATGTAGGATTATTTTAAATATATACACTTTGAAGTAATAACCAGACCTTTAATCGCCGACTAATTAAGTTTACCTTATCATACCAAGGTCACGAAAATACTATATTTATATATATATATATATATATATATATATATATATATATATATATATTGTAATGGGATAAACCTCCATTATATTGCTGAGCCATTTCTAATGTTATGTCCAAAAGTTCTTTTCTTAAGATATTATTAACATATGCAACATATATAAATATTAATAGAGTTCAATCTTGGTATATATATTTTTAGTTTATTATATATGTTAAAGTTGTACAATCGTGTAGGATATAGTTAATCATTTTGTATAAATTATTGTTAAATTTAACTTATGCAAGTGAATAGTTTCAACATTTATAATTAAATGTCATTTTTATATTTGAATTTTAAAAGAGACTAACTAACTCGGATGTATATAAAAGTATAGAAAATAACTATGGCGATTAAAAAAAAAGATCATTATTTTTTTTTTGACCGATAAAAATTTAGAAATTGAATTTGTCGATTATATTTATATGAGTTATTCAATTTGAAGAACATACCGAGTACAACCGCAGAAGATTAGAAAACTGTTTATATAGCAGAACGGGCTATATTGTGTTAGATAAAGTTCGAAAGAATAGTATATGGTATTTCTTGAGTCAGAAATAGAGCAGTAGCAGATTGATTATACAATAGTAATTGGAGATATAATCGAAGTTTGTACGAGCCTGGCAACATCTTCACAAGTATCGTCACAACCAAAATATTCGTATAGGTTATACGATAGTAATTGGTGCAAGACTGGCAAAATTGGAAATATTTACAGTAATTGGGAGAGTAGCAGTAGGGACCCAAGTCTGCCGATACATATCCAAGGATAGTTTCAAAAAATATTATCGTGTGAGTAATGAATTAAAGAATACTTATACCAAGATATTTCCTCTACGTACATAAAAATACCGTTTTTTTTTTACTATAACTATTTTGTATAAATACTAAGCGTTGGTTCTTTATATTTAAAATCCTTGCATAAGTTATTTTGTTTTATGCTTTATGTATTTTTTGAGTTATATACAATTAAATTTGTTGATTTAATAACATTAGAGGTGGCCATATTAGCTAAATATTGAGCTTAATCACACATAATAAATAAATAGTTCATTTGTTATAAAACATATTTTTTTTTTAAATATTAAATTAGCTAGTTATTAAGTTATTATAAACCTTAAACTGGGTACGAGAATAGCATCACATCTTCGACTAGATTGTTGCCGGAAGACAATTCGAAAGTAAATCACGATATACTTCGTCTTAGTACATTTTTGGCATACAACGTGGGGCCTACTATTATTACAATATATATATATATCATAGCTATTTACCATAATATATATATATATATATATATATATATATATATACGTATATATAACTATTTAAATAATTAATCAATTAATAAAAGGAAAGAAAAACAAACAATTACCAAATATCCATAAAGTATGGTTTCGTGATTTTACCTCTCATCAGAGAGAATATCGATTGCTTTTTCGATTGAAACTTGCATATATTTATACAGCTTGAGATTAATGCCCCTTAGATCACATAAATGATGAATATATACGATTAAGATTGAGCATTTTTATTAATAGCATTTTAATTTGTCAAATTTACTCGTTTTAGTTTACAATTTATATGCTAGTGTTTAATTTGCCTTTTAATTGAGATATGAATTCCAGCACATATATTTGCAACTCTGGTCGATCTAGTAGTGTAATGTATTTATATAAATATCCACAAATTTTTAATAACATCAAAAAATTATTAAAAATGGGGTGTGCAGAACACAATACAAGTACATATTTGTGTGACAATTGCCATCCAGACATGCATGCACGTGTTTCGCCCTATTATGGACTCGTTAGCGCATGATGCCGACAAATATTACAGCAGATATTACCTTTTTGCATAGAGTCAAGGTATAAAATTCGTATGGAAAACAATTTAGCGTTGTCTATTGCCTAATGTCGACATCACGAACGCAACCCAATCAACGCCATCCCTATGACAGGTGTAGGTATTGGCAGGTGATTTGCATCGGACGGATGCCGTTGTAATAGACAGGAACTTTAATATCTACTATAAGTCGAACAGTACAGACAACGTTTATAAAAAGAACATTTGTAAAAATATCAAATATTTGATTAAAAATCGAGTATTGAGAACACCATGCAGCATTTTTGTGTGAAAATTGCTATTTGCCAGACACATGTTTTCTCTTGCTTTCGGCTCGTGCATAATGCCATAAAGAAATATTTCACATTACCGTATACAGTCAAGGCATGAAGGTAACCCTGGCAGAAAATCTAGTGATGATATTAGTTAATAGATGGCGCTGTATTTTCTTCTATGCTGTCATTGCCGCATGAAAATGTTTGTTCTTAAATATCAAAATTTTTATAGACGTGCTCAATTCAATTTTTGGATCATTTATTATTAAAGTCTCAAAAAGTTAAATCAAGATGTTATAATCGCATTTGTATCTATAAATCACCTTCTGCCAGTGAAGCTCGAGATCAACAGAATATTTTTCGTATTAATTTTATATTTATATGTTTATCACGACTGATGTTGATTATATATTCTACTTGTATAATATTAATATTTTTAAATGACTTTTAAACAGTATAGTACATACAAATAATATTGCAGGTTACTCTTGGAATAAAAAAGTAAATGTAAATGAACCTCAGGGAGAAGTCGTACCAGAATTCGATGACACAGTTCTTAAAGAAATTCATGCTATAGCAGGACAGACGATCGTTCTTCCTTGTACAGTTCGCAATTTGGGCGATAAAGTGGTAAGTACATCCCAATTGTCCCCATAACGTTTACAGTAAATTGCTCTTATAACTATTACAATGTTATTAATAGTAATTCTGAAGGGAACGAGTAAAAAGACGTCAGCGTTCCTTGCACTGGTTATAGCAAATAAAACAAATACGAAACTACCATTACATTTGAGTTTTAATATAACCTCTTACGTATAACACTTCACTTTACTTTATACAATATACGCAGGGTGCTTGAAAAGTTTTGTCGCATTCAAATCAATAATTTTACGTAGCGATTCTGTCCGTAGAAAAAGTCTTGATCCGTATCTGTACTCTTGGGGACTGAAATGGGATTTTATTTACATTTCTTTTTTTGATTTCTGCCTGTCTGTCGTCAAGAAAAGTTTTAAAATTATTATAGTTATCAAGATGTTAGTATTAAACAATCTACAATTGCAAACAAGCTTTAACTTCACTAGAGTGTCTCGCTGAAGCTTTACCTAAAGCTAAAGCTTCAACTATTGCTTTTAAATTTTTTGCATCTCGTGTATTTTTTAAGCACTAGTTTTAACTTGGATTATAAATATCGTTTAGCATGTTTACGACAGGCGATCATTCCGAAAATTGTAGCCACAGTACGAAAATTAATTGAGGAAAGCTTTGATGATAGTTCCGCAGATACTTGCGTTAATATACTAGCTGTAAGTGTTCTTTTCAAAAGATTAAGAAACTAAAATCATGGCTGCAGATCAACTAGTGAAACTCATGTGAAATATACCTTTTTCCAATCAAAAACTTTTACAAGCTTGACAACTTCTTGCCCACTACTCTTATTTACTTAAAGACTCAAAAACATGAAGTATTACCTTTTTTCTGTCTCATCGAGGCGGCATTTTCGCAATAAACTAATCTTTGTCTCAGAATAAGAAGGAGGGATTCAAATATCTCGTCAAAAGCTTTTTATTCTTCAAGAATTTCATTAGCGCTTCTGCAGCTACATTCAATATCGAAAATAATCTAGAAATATCGCCCATGTTTATTTACTGTTTTGTATACAAACAGAACCTGTCAAAGTTCTCTTGCATTTTTCTGTCATTGCTATTGTTATCTACCGTTGTACTATATCACACCTGTACTTTTCAATACAAAACAATATGTGCGATCAAGCAGGTCCGAATAAGACATTAGCTTCACCGCCCAGAAAGCGTCAACGTTTAGCACATTTATCGCGTGACGAAAAACATACCATAGAGAGCATGCATAAAATGTTAACGTTGCGATCTCCGAGAATGGGAAAAGCAGCAGTTGTAGTCGAGCCCTCCGAAACATTAAGTAAGGTTAGGTATACTTCAATGACAATATATTATAAGAAACGTGTTGTAGGGTTGGCGAAATCAACTGTATTTCGGGCAATTAAAGAATACAAACAAACGGGCCAACTCACGCCTTCTAAACAACGTATCGGAGAGCACTCAAAACTCCAAAATTTTTATGAATCTGTTAAAAATTCTGTACGACGGATAGTGCACAGTTTCTTTTTAAAAATGAACTTCCGACTCTTATTGAAATCATTGCAGAAATAAGTATAAGTACTAGAGATACATCTGTACCAAAAATGAATCGAGCCACCTTACCCGGATTCTTAAAATTTATTAATTTCAAGTAAATGTAAGTGAAAAACTGTGGCTATTATTATAACGTGTGTCTGTAAATGATAAACGCCAATTATGTTGGTACAATGGATTTTATTTTTCTACAGTTTGTGGTAATATTAATAATGAAGACTAAGTTTATGTTTATGTGAATTTGTTAACTGAGTATGCAGCAAATGCTTTGTTTAATCAAAAGAACACTATCAAATACACGACAAAATACTTCCTGTGTGATGTTTTCAATAATTGCGTGTTTAAGTTCCTCTAAAGTGCGTAAACAGTTTCAGCAGTATTCTTTACATGTCCGAAGTGGACGTAATCTGGTGGTGTCAAGTCTGGACTTCTCCTTTGGCTGATAATACGACCATCACAAAACTCCTACAAATATGCTATGGTTGCACCTGCAGTGTGAGCAGCGACTCCGTCCTGTTGGAAATAACCCAATGTAATTTCATCGTCATGCAGCAGATTAATAAATTCTGTCAAAATGACAGACTTTGATTCATTCGTTCTCGAAGATGATTAACAACAGGTACCGTTAATACCGTTTGGTCGCCCAATTGATTTACCTTTGCAAATACACTTTTTTGTCTCAGATCGCTTCACAATTTAACGTTTGTGGTGACCAAAAACTTTATAATTTACATTATCGCTTCCACAAATTGTTCAAAGCAAGACCGCAAATTATATGACCACGTCCCATCGTGGTTTCGAGATGCACTCCGAAAGTGAGCCATAAGAATATAAGCATCATGTTCAGTCGAAAACATTTTAATGGATATAAAAGAATCGACGCTCAATAATACACAAAACCAACGTCAATGGGCTCTGTTAAAATTGACATAATATGACACAATATATGGAACTTTTATTTCAGATATGCCAAGCGTAATAGGAAAAATTTACTGATAGAGAAGGACGAAATAATCAGATGGAGAAAAACTATCTGACGACAATAAAACAGTACAGACATGAAGGTCAACCAATATTTGATTTAGATGAATCTTGGGTAAATGAAGGACATACAAAGGTCAGAGTTTGGATCGGTGCAAGCACAGCAACTGCACAACAAGCTTTTGTTGAAAGACTATCCATGGAATTAAAGAATCCAATTAAAGAATCCAAGGCAGACTATCACGATGAAATGAATAGTATTGTTTTTGAAGATTGGTTTGCGAAGATATTCCAAAGTTACCAGATATTGCTATAATAGTGATCGACAATGAAACACATCATTCACGTAGAGCTAAGAGGTACCAACTTCTTCCTGGAAAAGAGCTGCAATTCAAAACTGGTTACATTCCAAGAATATAGAATTTAATGCAGAAATGTTTCGTGCTAAATTGTTGCATCTAGTACGTCTCAGTAAGGAATAAGGAAAAGGAACAATATAATGAATATGTCACCGATAAAATGGCAACTGTTGAAAATAAAACGGTTACCACCATATTATTGCGAGCATAGTCCTATCAAATTGGTTTTGGGTTGAAGTTGCTCCAAAAAATAAACGTTCATAATATCACATCTGTAAGAACTTTAATGGAAGCACTTACAAATGTGACAGCGAACAAACGGAAACATTGTAATTAAAGTAGAAAGTGGACCTAGCTGGATTAACGGATGATATCTTGGAACCATTTATTATTTACGTTGGAGACAGTCACAGTGAAAGTGAATCGTTAGAATCCAGCATGTGTGAAACAGACTGTTTCACTTTTTACTATCTTTCTACTTCATTTTATTTTGATAATTTTATAAGCTTAAGTTGTATTTTTGAGGTAGTGTTGTAATAAATTCGAAATGTAGTTTTTCTATTTCGGTGCTATAAAGTGCACTTTTCGACACCCGTTTGGGTTGCATAAAGTATTACTTTTTCGCACGCAAAATTTTGTTTTTAGAGGTTGGTCACAAAAAAAGAAATGGAACTAAATCATATGTAAATGTCAAATGTAAATGTGTATAGCAAGCATGTGTAGTAAACGTTGTATAGGTACAAAGAATAAAAAACACTTGCTAACATTTTATTTATACTAATTAACAATATAAATTGTTAAACACAGTTGGAAGATCTAATGCTACTATTGACATTTACTTCCCATTTTGAATAGTGCAACTGTTATAAACGTTTACTGTAACACTAGACGATTCATGTGCATTAATCGAGATTCCAGGCAGATTCTGGGAACACACTATGTTTTGTTTGAATTCCTGTTGATTCACATTGATTGACACATCACTGCTTATTGCATCAGAAGTCGATGGATTTTGAATAATTTTAGTGGATGTATTAGGTGCACTAGACAGTATTCGAGCAACATCAACTTTCTTTCATGGTGGAATTATCAATGTAACCTTCAGCCACTGCTGAAGATTTCCATCCTCCAGGGCGCTTAATTGTTATTAAGTCACCTCCACTATTAGCCAAGTGTGTCACACTTGAACGCCTAAAGCAATGTCCAGTGATGATCTCAGGATTAGGCAAATTTATTGCTACTTTAAGTAAGTAGCAATAACTTTTGGTACTTTTCCTATAGTATTAATGCCAATTGGATTATTCACGCAAGAATCATTTCTATATTGCTGGAAGAAGCGTTTATGTGTAACATGAGTGGGACGAAGTGAATAATATTTTTAACCAAATCAATCCATAATTTTTCTGTTATAATAAATTATCTTGGAATATAAGTTTTAGTTTTTGGCACTCTAACCATTATGTGCATTTTTAAACTGTATATCATCTAAAATCATGTTCATGATTTCTTCACGACGACAAGCTCCATTATAACCCATTATAAGGATAACCTATCAATATTAATATGACTATTATAACAAAATAATGTAGAACATTAATAAAATACTATTACAAGGATGTTTGTATTACTTACTTTCATTGCTAAATATGTTTTATCATCGGCTTCTATTATAAAACAGTTAATATGATCTATTTCTAAAATCTTGGATTTCTTAGGTTCGTAGCCTTCAGATAATCTTTTTAAATATGCAAGAAGCCTAGAAAATTTTGAGATATCTATATTTTTATAAATATTTAAACAACATCGTAACATCGAATATGTGGACCACAAGGTCGATGCCTTTTTTATCTTGCTTTCCTTATCAAAATAAGCAATAATTACATTTTCAGTAATATTCGCGATATTATTTTCTTTACACCAAGTTGCACGTATTGCTTTTGATAAATATGTCGAGACTTTGTTGGCAAAAGATTTTGTAAATTATCTTCTGCTATTTTGCGAATCTCTGGGGGCGTGCAATTATTTGCTTCGTCCATTTCGTTAATAATTTATTGCATAAATCAATCTAAATTTTAAAGTTAAAATGACATATAACACCGCCGATTTTCAAATATTTAATAAAATGCTCAAGTTAAACATCAATGCTACCAACTTCAAAAAATGAAAATTTCTACAATTTTCGTACAAAACATGCCTCTTATTTTAAGTCTTTTTGAACTTTTAATGTCCGAAATAGAAAAAATAGTATAAAATACACTTTTCATAAGACATTTTAGTGCACTTGTTCTTTAGAAAACTCGCCTTGCGGCTCGTTTTCTAAACTTAAACGCGTGCACTAAAATCATGTGTTATGCAACTTGTACTTTAATATACTATTTTGTCTTACTTTAAATTAGCAATATTTTGTAGTAATATGGATAACATAATGATATATACATAAAATACTTGCGATTGTCTTTTTATTTTTTTTATTATTTTAAGTTGTATTTTTTAGGTAGTTTTGCAATAAATTCAAAATGTTCTTGTTGTTTTACTTTAAATTAGCAATATTTTGTAGGAATATGGGTAACATAATAATATACATGAAATATTTGTGCTCATGTTTTTTCGGAACGTCAGAAATAGGTTATGTTAAGTGTGTAATAAAAATGAATGATATTACAACAAACAACTACACTCTCGGGTGCGTACATGTACGCTAGGTTAAATATTAAGCTGTGTGGACAGATTTTTGGTGGGATATTTGTGTCACTCCTTCTTATTCTGAGATATAATATAGTAAATGGATATAGCTGAAACTTGGTGTGCGTTCCGGCGATATATATTAGAAACTTATAATAGCTTAGTTTAGCATGGACTTATCAAACACCACTCGTATGTCCTTGAGAAACAAATATGCCGTATCAACTGTATAATAGCTAGAAGTCCAACTTCATAATAACGATACCTTTGATATTATTTCTAATTTATCTAATTTATTAATTTCTATTCTTCTTTTCATCTTGACTATTTGTATCTAGTAAAGATCAAAACTAGTAAATAAATCTTTTAGAAATTGCTCAATGATTATTTTCTTATTCGTTCCTTTCAAATGAGGCTCAAATCTTCACTCGCACAATCTCTTGGCAAAGAGATAAATCACTAATTCTCCTATAAATGAAATGAATCCCAAACGAAACCATGTTGACAAGCGTTAAGAAAGCTGTATATACAAGATCATTACATAAATTTATTTCTAAAAATAGTTAATACTACAAACATATCAGTTCAAATATAAATAACGGAATTTCTTTTCTGGAACGGGGAAAGAACACGTGAATGTTTTCTTTGGCACCAACTGTATTGTATTCTATTAATGTCGAACACATTTTTTCACGTATTGAGAAACACTACTTCGCGGTATAAATAGTCCCTTTAATGTGTCATTTTATATTATGGTTTTATTACGATATAATGACACGCGGTGATATCAAACAAAATTGGATACTTATTTTTAGCTCATTGTGTTTTATGAGTATTTTTTCTTTTGAAATTTATTCATTCTATCAACATTTAATAAAAAAAAGTAATATTATCCTACATAATCCATTTCTTGATGTTTAAATAGTTCTGGAAATATGGGTCGAAGGAAATATAAACATCCTACTAATAAAAACCTTGCATTCTAAGAAATTAATACTAACTCGATTATAGAAGTTACTGTACATATATGTTTTATTAAAAACGAAGGATAATTACATATTGGTTCATAACCTGAAACTTACCACAATGATTTACGGAAGTAGAGCCCGTTTTTTTTTTTCTTTAGATCTTCTTTCGTGTTCCTTCATTTTAATTTCGAACATCGTCCCTGTTTGGCCTATGTAAACATTTTCCACATTCTTCGCACGTCAACCTGAAGACACACGTTTACTAGTTTGATCCTTTGACTATTTCATCTTTGTTATTTTTAATTATTTTCTGTATAGCACTTTCTGTGTTATATGATATACGTTATTTAGTTTTCTAATAAACGTCCAGTTTTTTTTCTGAAATTTTTTCGAAGTAATTGAATTACGTATATTTATTTGTTATATCGTTTTTCAGTTTTGGACAAATTAAAGAAAGAGTTTTATATTTTATTTACTATTCAGAATTGTATTGACAGTGTCTATCGAATTACCATTATTCGGAGCTATTGTGTATATTCTGTTTAGCTCAAGATCCAAACTATCTTTGTTCCTGGGTGTCTTAATATATATATATATATATATATATATATATATATATATAATCAAAAATTTATTTAAATTCGGGTAAGCGGTCAATTAAAAAACTCTTTTATTAAATTACCCTATATTTCGCAACACTTTGTCGCTTCTTCTGGGGTAACTACAAGATTAATGAGAAAAATAACAAAAAATAAATAAGAGTATAAAACAGTAGTAAAAATACTTACAAAATGTAGAGTTAAAAAATAATAAAATTGACGTACAAAATATAAAAATGATTAGATATAAAAAATAAAGTAACTATAGAAACAAGCCTTAAGAACTTTTAAAAAACATATATATGAAAAGTTAAAACATGAAAAATAAAAAAATATAAGGCAATATAAATTAAAACAGCATATGGACCAAATAACAAAACAATTTAAGATCGTCAACTAACAGTCAAACCCAGTATATTAAAATAAATTATACTAAGACCATTAGTATCAGATCTATAATTTATGTTATTTGTCTCCCTGTTGATGTGGACCATTTCTAAAAAGGTTCTTTTTTTATGGTTATTTTTAACGTCTAAGATTTTAACGTCAACAAAATTGAAAGTATGGTCACGATCAAGTGCATGGTCCACCAATGCACAAGATCTCTTAGCAATACGGACATCACTTTTATGTTGAGTAACACGCTGTTTTAGCCACTGTGATGTCTGACCTATATAAACGCCACAACAATCAGAACATGCTATCCTGTAAACAACGTGACTATTTAGAAAGAAAGGTGTTATGTCTTTTATCTTACTATACAACTTCTTCAAGGTATGGGTGTTGTATTTAGCAATTTAGAAATGGTCCACATCAACAGGGAGACAAATAACATAAATTATAGATCTGATACTAATGGTCTTAGTATAATTTATTTTAATATACTGGGTTTGGCCGTTAGTTGACGATCTTAAATCGTTTTGTTATTTGGTCCATATGCTGTTTTAATTTATATTGCATTATATTTTTTTATTTTTCATGTTTTAACTTTTCATATATATGTTTTTTAAAAGTTCTTAAGGCTTGTTTCTATAGTTACTTTATTTTTTATATCTAATCATTTTTATATTTTGTACGTCAATTTTATTATTTTTTAACTCTACATTTTGTAAGTATTTTTACTACTGTTTTATACTCTTATTTATTTTTTGTTATTTTTCTCATTAATCTTGTAGTTACCCCAGAAGAAGCGACAAAGTGTTGCGAAATATAGGGTAATTTAATAAAAGAGTTTTTTAATTGACCGCTTACCCGAATTTAAATAAATTTTTGATAATATATCACGGTCGATCATTTCTTTTCAATTATATATATATATATATATATATATATATATATATATATATATATATATATATCCAAAATTTATTTAAATTCGGGTAAGCGGTCAATTAAAAAACTCCTTTATTAAATTACCCTATATTTCGCAACACTTTGTCGCTTCTTCTGGGGTAACTACAAGATTAATGAGAAAAATAACAAAAAATAAATAAGAGTATAAAACAGTAGTAAAAATACTTACAAAATGTAGAGTTAAAAAATAATAAATTTGACGTACAAAATATAAAAATGATTAGATATAAAAAATAAGGTAACTATAGAAACAAGCCTTAAGAACTTTTAAAAAACATATACATATATGAAAAGTTAAAACATGAAAAATAAAAAAATATAATGCAATATAAATTAAAACAGCATATGGACCAAATAACAAAACGATTTAAGATCGTCAACTAACAGTCAAACCCAGTATATTAAAATACATTATACTAAGACCATTAGTATCAGATCTATAATTTATGTTATTTGTGTCCCTGTTGATGTGGACCATTTCTAAAAAGATTCTTTTTTTATGGTTATTTTTGACGTCTAAGATTTTAATTTTGTTGACATTAAAATCTTAGACGTTGAAAATAACCATAAAAAAGAATCTTTTTAGAAATGGTCCACATCAACAGGGACACAAATAACATAAATTATAGATCTGATACTAATGGTCTTAGTATAATTTATTCTAATATACTGGGTTTGACTGTTAGTTGACGATCTTAAATCGTTTTGTTATTTGGTCCATGTGCTGTTTTAATTTATATTGCATTATATTTTTTTATTTTTCATGTTTTAACTTTTCATATATATGTTTTTTAAAAGTTCTTAAGGCTTGTTTCTATAGTTACCTTATTTTTTATGTCTAATCATTTTTATATTTTGTACGTCAATTTTATTATTTTTTAACTCTACATTTTGTAAGTATTTTTACTACTGTTTTATACTCTTATTTATTTTTTGTTATTTTTCTCATTAATCTTGTAGTTACCCCAGAAGAAGCGACAAAGTGTTGCGAAATATAGGGTAATTTAATAAAGGAGTTTTTTAATTAACCGCTTACCCGAATTTAAATAAATTTTTGATAATATATCACGGTCGATAATTTCTTTTCAATTATATATATATATATATATATATACCGAGTGTATTATGAAAAACCTTTGGGGCTGTAGCTTCCATATATTTTATCTGATTTTAATGAATGATATGTCAAACTAAATCGTTTTTAAAGCACTGTAACCTGTTTTTTAAAAAAAAAATTTTTAGACATTTCGTTTTTGACAGACAGTAGTAATTTTTTTTTTTTAATTGTACTACATATTTTATTTTACTTATTCTAATAAACATTTATTTCCTGAGGACACCTCCATTAAATTGAGTGACAAATTTATTATTATTAAGAAAAACTACGAAATTTATAGAAATCAAGCTATCATATATTTTAATGAATCAAATGTTCGAAATTGGCCCCATTTTGTTCCAGACACATTTGACACCTTCTATTAACTCCAACTGCTGCGTTTAATATAAGATTAGGTGGTATTTCATGAAATACTTGTACTATCCTTCTTACTAAATCATCTCTGGTATCAGGTGGAGTCAAATAGACATGATCTTGAATGTAAGACCACAGAAAGAAATCCAGTGGATTCAGATCTGGCGATCTAGTAGGCCATCGAATAGGTCCGTAAGTGCCCATCCATCTGACGCCAAAATAATTATTTAGAAAATCAGTATTCATTCGTGCATTATGGGGTGTGGCACCGTCCTGTTGGAACACCACCCTGCTTAACTCAGCAAGTGGAAACTCATCTAAATAATCGCCTAATTCATTGCGTAACAAATTATTATACTTTTCTTGGTTTAGATTACCCTCCACAAAAAAGGCCCTACTACTCTATCGCCTAAAATGCCACACCATACATTTACACTGAACCGATTTTTAAAATTGTGTTGCATCACAACATTATTATTTTCAGTGCTCCAATGGCGATGATTATTTCTGTTGAATACACCATTTATCTCAAAAGTGCATTCATCTGACCACAACACACGACGATAAAAAATTGGATCTTCCCTTAGTTTATTCATGTAAACCGTGCAGAATTGAACCCTTCGTTGAGGGTCGTTTTCACCGAGAGCATGCACCTTCCGTGGTTTATAAGGAAAGAACTTGTGCTTCTTCAGAATGTACTGAACTGTAGAATGTGATACCTGCATGTAGTGAGCAATTTCTCGCGTAGACGTATTAGGGTTTTCTTCCACATAGAGCAAGCCAGTTAATTCTAAATTTTGATCTTGAATTACACGTGCGTATATTTTCGGTTTTTTGAATGATCGAAAATTTCGTAAATTTCGCACGAGCTTTCCAAACTTATCGGCACTTGGACGCAGTCTGTCAGGAAAACGATTTCCATAAAATCGCAAAGCAGCTGCAGAATTTGTTCCGCATTCAAAATATGCTTGAATCGCATCCACACATTCGCCATTATCCATTTCAGTAACAAAATTTAGAAATAAATCGTTGAAAATGTTATAATGAATGTGTGACTGACAGATGTCACAGCTCTCTTCGAAAATTTGGAATGCACTTTTATCGTTCAATATGACTGCTTGATTTTTAAATTTTTAAAATAAACACTGTAAATGTTGTTGTTGACCCACCGCTCACTGATAACATTGGATTGTAATCCTTTATGGGCTATATAGTATTGAATGTAAGTGATTTTAAAAGGTACACACATTTGCTGGTAATAAAATGAAATAGAGTATTTAAAATGCATTTAAGAAATCTCCGTGTTCGGAAAAACCAGAATAAATCGAACTAAAAAAAAACCTACAATTTCTCGTTTTTTTTTCATACAAGGATGTCGTTGTTTACAGTTTCATATTCAGAAAAAGTAATATATTTGAATAAGGAAAAAAAAATATAGTGCAATTTAAAAAAACACAGTTTGCAGCTGTCTGTCAAAAACAAAGTGTAAAAAAAAATTCAAAGCGGATCACGTTACAGTGTTTTTAAAACGATTTAGTTCGAAGTATAATTTATTACATTCGGATAAAAAATAAAAAAGTTACAGCACGAAAGGTTTTTCATAATACACCCGGATATATATATATATATATATATATATATATATATATATATATATATATATAACACTGATCATCACAGTTTGGTTTTCTCATACACCAATACGTGTAGTTTGTCTTGTGTCGTGCTCATTCTGAATCTGATTCAAAATTTGCTCCATAACGTCAGGATTTTTAGATAGTTTCTTAAATAATTTTTTAAAACTAATTTTCACAAAATTTAAAGTTACTTTTACGTGGTTTTATCAAATTTAAATGGAACTTTTTTTCAAGTCAAAGCTTTATTATGCATTCTTTGCAAAAACATATTATTTTTCCACACAATGTCCCATCCTGGCAACGCATTTTTCCCAGCGAATTGTAAGTTTTTTAGTTCCTTCGTCGTAAAAAGTTTTCGTTTGCGCACGTAGCCTATGGAGCACAAATTCCTCTACTGCTTGGTTATTTGTTGAAGCGCCGACCTCCAAGAGCTTCTTTCAAGGGTCCAAAGTGATAAACATTGCAAGGCGACAAGTCTGGACTGTAGGGAAGATGCTTCAATGCTTCCTAGCCCAGGCTAATTTTTGCCTTGCGACGTTTGCTGAATGAGGTCCGGCATTGTCATGAAGAAAAATCACACTATTGACAGATTTCATTTTCCTCTCATAGCAAGGACAGCTTTGAGGCATCCAGAAGTTCGCAATAATATTTCGCATTAATTGTGCAACGATAATGGAGAAAATCCGCGTAAACAGCGCCAAGCCGATCAAAAAAGAACAGTTGCCAAAAACTTTCGAGCCGACAACCTAGTCTTCGCTTTCACCGGAACCCTTTCACCGCTATTTCTCAATTTCATACTCGCTACTCACCTGCTTTGACTCGGGAGTGTAATGATGCACCAAAGTTTGGTCGCACTTTACGATTCCGTTCAAAAACGCCTCGCTCTCTTGCCGGAAACGATTCAACAGACGCTGACAAACCTCTAGCCGATACAGTTTCTGTTCATCAGACAGCAGGCACGAAACCCATTTTGCAGAAACCTTGTCCAGTGTCACGATGTGCTGAGCACTCCCGTATCTAATGTTAAGTTCCTTGGCAATATTCTCGAGCGTTATGCGTCTGTTGTCCTCCATGAGTTGCCGAACCGCCTCGATATTGTCTTCGGTCGCGCTTATCCTTGGGCGGCGGTTGTGGTTTCGGTTCTCAACGTTTTCGCGTTCTTCAGAAAACTCCTTGTGGCATGCAAACACACTGGTTTCATGACAAGGTGTTGTTGCCGAACTGTGCTTGTAATATCAGCAAAAATTCCATTGGTTTCACAATCTCCTTGGCCAAAAACTTGATAATTATCCTTTGCTTCAGAGAAGCGTGCACTTGTGGCTCACCCATGGTTTCTATAGTACTCAAATGACCTGAAAGAATTCGAGCCGTTACTATCCCCTCCCTAAGCTCCCACCTTAGCTGAAAATCAACTCCCCCGGGTCAACAACTAGTGTGGAATTTAAAAAATTGCGAATTGTTTAATGATAAGTACCCGGAAAGGCCTATTGCACGATCAGTAGTTAGTAAGATAGAAAAAAAGTTTAGAAACTTTGGCCGCGTAAGAGACAATTACAAAACCAACTGTATTACAGTCCCAGAAAACACGCAATTGAATGTTTTGCTCGTTAGAAGATAATGGTTTGGTTCTCTATTTACTTCTACTATTTACAAGGGAAAGTGGAGGAATGGTTGCAGTACTGTGTGCTCAAAACCAAACGTTGCGTTGGGAGTTTTCTTTTCAGGTTTACTAGTATTCCTTTTATTTTGTTTTTGTTTTTGAAAGGAAGAATAAAGTTCTTTATTATTATTATTATTATTATTATTATTATTTACAAGAAAATCCTCACAAATCAAGTCGATAAATAGTTGCATAGCAGTCAGTAAGTGAATCTTATGTTCTAAAATATTTACACAATAACAAATGGCAACCATACAAAGTACCTTTAGTTCAGGAACTTATTGAAGGCGATCTCCACTGCAGATAAGAATTTTGCAAATTAACGATGAATGGGCCGCAATTTTTAAGTAAAACAGTTTTTTCCGACAAAGCAACATTTTGTTTGAATGGTTCGGTAGACAGGCAAAATTTTCGTTATTGCGCACCAGAAAACCCACATTGGAGAATGGAAAGTCATAGACAATTCCCCCAGGCTGTTTAGGCCTGGAATTGTGGGTCCTTTCTTATTGATTCATTCTGAAAATTATTTAGACCTACTACAAAATTATATAACACCCAGTATAAGTGCACTTTACCCAAATGATGAGAACCCAAATATACCGGCTAATTCGATATGGTTCCCAAGAGATGGAGCGCCCACTCATTATTCGGGAACTGTACGAGAACACCTTCATAATAATTTCCCAAATAAATAGATAAAAAGGAGAGGTTTTATTGAATGGCTAGCTAGGTCTCCAGATTTAACCCCATTCAATTTTAATCTATGGAGTTATCTGAAATCCAAAGTCTACTTCAATAAACCGTAAAATATTGATGAATTGAAGAATAGAATTATAACCGAAATACAACAAATCCAGCAACAAACGTAAACTGAAGTGTCACGAGAAATTGAATATCAGCTTACCTACTGTCAGGAAGTTAATGCTCAACAGTTTGAACATTTAATTTGATTTGTAGTTCTGTTTTTTTAATAAATCGGTCTTTTTCAGACCACAGAGTGAAAGAAATTTTGTAGGATACGGTCTTAGTTATTAATATGTGCAATCGTGAATTTCTCGATAACTGTTCAATTTGGTACTTTGGCCTGTGTACATGAATTGACCATCAGCTATCAAAACTGACATGAGCTTTCAAAACTGACTTCTGCTTTCAACTTGACATCTACGTTCAATAACTGACATCTGATTCATTAACACTGTTACTTTATAATGCATTTCTAAATAGCTTGAACCTGGGTCTATTGTGGCTTAGTGGTAAAAGCGACAGCCCGGCAAGCTGTAGACTTGGGTTCGAGTCCCAACGTAGACCATATTTTTTAAATAAAAAAATTTCGTATGATTTGCTTTGTAATTTGTAGACAGCAATGTTTACATCACCACTTACTCTACAATTACATACATTCTAATTTGATATTTGTAAATATTTCGTATAAAAGCCGAAAAACTCCAATAATTTATCAATTGTTATATATATATATATATATATATATATATATATATATATATATATATATATATATGTGTGTTTTCTTTCAGGTTTCTGCGGGTGGTAGTATGTGTTGTAATTGGATTCCGGGTTTTCTTCCGCGTTTCCATTGTATGGTCTTTGTAAAGACCGGTGCTGGTTTCTGGACGACGTTTCGGCAAAATCACATTTATCATCTTCAAGTCTGCGATAACTGTCTGCTTCTGCTTCTGCTTCTGGTTACTCGTAAACTGACGTAGTCGAGTTTAGGATGGTGGTTATATACCCGCTTAGCGTTCTGGTTGGTTATACTTGGTTGAGTGTGTGCGCGACTTCGTGTCGTTGGGCCTGTAGCTGGAGTGTGCTGGCTGGGTTGCGGTGTAGGTGTTTTTGTTTGTTGTTTCTTGTTAACAACTTCTTTGCTTAATACTGGTTTCCATGCTGTTGGTAGCCTCTGGGTATCATCTTGCGAATTCAAATTGTCCGGGCGTTTCACAATTTCGATAGCTTCCCTGATAATTCTGGGTTTCATATGCTCTATGTTCGCCAATAATTTGGTATTGCTGAAGTCTATCGTGTGGGACGTTTCCTTTACATGCTGAGCCAAAGGTGAAGTTCTGTCGTCTTTTCTTACTGAGTTTTGGTGTTCGTCTCTTCGTACGTTTGCGCTTCTGTTTGTTTGGCAGATGTACGTTTTCTTACAATTAAGGCATGGAATTTCATATACTCCCTGGTTTTGTAAAGGTATTCTTGATATGGAAGAAAGAGAAAGTGGAAGCAGATTGGCTATTAGTAAGCTTCGACATAGTGTCACTGTTTACCAATATACCAGTAACCGAAGCTCTAGGGACCATCGAAAGAAAATACCAACCTCCACCACACATAATGAACCTGGTGAAACACTGCCTCGCAAACACCTACTTTATCTATGGCGATCAACGTTACAAACAAATAGAAGGCGCACCGATGGGCCCCCCACTGTCACCAGTAATACCGAACCTCTTCATGGAAGACTTGGAGAAAACAGCACTAAGGACGGCCACCCATAAACCCAAACTTTGGCTACAATATGTTGACGACACGTTCGTGATTTTGACACATGGAGAAGATCACCTTAATAGCTACCTTGAACATCTGAATAATATTCATCCAAAAATAAAATTCACAATGGAAGTAGATTCAAACAACCAACTACCATTCCTCGACGTTTTGGTTAACAAGATTAGAAAATGGAGAATTAAGCCATACAGTGTACCGGAAACCCACACATACAGATCGGTACCTCAACGCACAGTCTCACCTCCACCCAGCTCAGTTGCAAGCAGTAGTGAAGAGCCTAGTAACAAGATCACAGAGATTAGCAGATGAACATCATTCAAGAAATGAATAAACTCCACATTGCAGTCCAGCAGAATGGCTTTAGCAAACGGACAATCAACAAAGCATTGAAACCTTAACGAGCCACACCACAAGAGGAAAAAGAGGAATCAATAGCCAAAACCTACTTACCCTATGTCAAAGGTACCACCGACAGAATATCCAGAGTCCTACGAAAACACAACATTGAAACCACATTCAAGGCAGACAGAAAAATCAGCACAGTCCTTCGGAATCCAAAAACAAGAATACCTTTAGAAAACCAGGGAGTATATGAAATTCCATGCCTTAATTGTGAGAAAACGTACATCGGCCAAACAAACAGAAGGATAAACGTAAGAAGAGACGAACACCAAAACTCCGTAAGAAAAGACGAAAGAACTTCATCATTGGCTTAGCATGTAAAGGAAACGTCCAAATTATTGGCGAACATAGAACATATGAAAACCAGAATTATCAGGGAAGCTATCGAAATTGAGAAACGTCCGAACAATTTGAATTCGCGAGATGATACCCAGAGGCTACCAACAGCATGGAAACCAGTATTAAGCAAAGAAGTTGTCAACAAGAAACAAGAAACAAAAACACCTACACCGCAACCCAGCCAGCACACTCCAGCTACAGGCCCAACGACACGGTGTCGCGCACACACTCAACCAAGTGTAACCAACCAGAACGCTAAGCGGGTATATAACCACCATCCTAAACTCTACTACGTCAGTTTACGAGTAACCAGAAGCAGAAGCAGACAATTATCGCAGACCCGAAGATAGCAAATGTGATTTTGCCGAAACGTCGTCCAGAAACCAGCACCGGTCTTTACAAAGACCAAACAATGGAAACGCGGAAGAAAACCCAGAATCCAATTACAATATATATATATATATATAAAGCGTTGTTCTTCGGGATATTTGGCCGCGTTTGGATGCTTTTGTCCCGAGAAGGACAACTTTCTTCCTGACGTTTCGGTGAAATTGCTTTCACCTTTTTCTTGAGAATCTTCTCGTGGCGATGGTAACTTCAAGAGTGCATCGATTTCCTGTGCCGCTCGTATTATATGGTTCCATAGTAGTGGGAGCGCGTGACTGGCTGGTTGGAGCTACCATATTACATATGTATGTATATATATATATATATATATATATATATATATATATATAAATATAGTATTTACGTGACCTTGGTATGATATGGTAAATTCAATCAGTCGGCGATTAAAGGTCTGGTTTACTTCAAAGTATATATATTTAAAACAACCCTACATGTATCGGCAATGATGCCTTTATCAAGGATATAAAATATAAATGACAGAATACAAATTTGTATTCTGTCATTTATATTTTATATCCTTGATAGAGGCATCATTGCCGAAACATGTAGGGTTGTTTTAAATATATATAGTTTGAAGTAAACCAGACCTTTAATCGCCGACTGATTGAATTTACCATATATATATATATATATATATATATATAAGATACATAGATGTTTGTGAAATTATATCTACATCATATAAAATATATCACAGTGTATTCGTGGCAGAGTGCATACAGACAAAACCTTGATACAGTTTCAAATAAATTACTTCAAATCAATGACCATATTGGAACCTAACTCCATGCAAACTATGAAACGTATTCAACTACTTATTACTGCGGCAAAATATTGACAGGACATGTGCAATTTATACATTTTACGAATCTCTTTTTAATGGATTTAATTAATTTTTCAAAAAATAGACCGTAATAATTGCAGCAATAATAACATGGTCATCATGAAATCAATTTTGTTTTAACATTTATGATGCTTGAGCATCTCTGAAATTATCGAGCAATAAATAATCTCAGGTCATGTAATTGAATGCCCCAACGCATATTTTAAACTGCCCTGTTTATGAATTGTTCTTCCCGCTCACTCACACTCAGCATTTTAGTTCGCGCTGGCTTTTTCGAAGTGTTTTTTCGACATAGCTATCATATACGTACATTTGCCGTACGCCTTACAACCATTAATAACGCAAGCAATACATATAATCAAGTAATCAGCAATAAAATCGTTTACAACGTGCTTATTTGTAAAACAAATATACTTTACTGAAAGTATATGATATGCTTCATGTTAATAGGTATCTATATACAAGTGAAGTATTTATAAATAACAGCATCGCATAGTTCATAGCATATTTTGCACAAAAGGGGATCATATCATTATAATGTTATTAAAATCACAAAAACTAGAACAACATTACCAGCTTCCTTTTTCGTTATATTTTCTGTAAAAATAAATTAGAGCTTCATTTCTGTTTATATGTTTTTAATACGAAAGCAAACCTATTTAAAATTTTGTATTATACAAAACTGGTGGGGTTTTACCCACTCAATTATTCTGTTAAAATTTTTAATTTTTTACTTTATAGGATACATATTTTTGACAATAACACTATCGGTGTCTTCTGAAGCAAAAGAATTTTGGAGACTTGCGGAAGTGTATCTTACTGTTAAATTATTCTGGTATATATTAAACACTTACGTGCATGCAACACAAAAATTATTTAAAGTTTTCAAAGAGTCAACCTATGATTTTGGAAGTTAGGTTTTAAAGAATACGTTTTGCATATCGGTGTGTTGTATTCGTTGGAATTTGAATATATTAAGGTATACACAAATAAAGACTATGATTAAAGTGAAATAGCGAATAGTCGTTAATATGACTTAGGAAAAAGGTGGCATGTAGGAGCAAATCCATTGGCTTACTCCTTCCTTAGAATTTAATCATTGGATTAATGTTTAACTACCGGGTATTTACTTAATAAATTTGAAAGTGTTTGGAATTTTAAGAAATAGCACATTAAACCCTGCATACATAAAATACTGTATTCTTAATCTCTATAAATGCCACCCTGTTACATAGTAAATAAAAAAAACGATTAAAAATAGAAAAAGGATTGAAACAAGGCTGTTCTCTTGCGCCTACTGTTTTTAAAATATTTGCTAAAGAAGCGTTAAATAATTGGAGTAGAATATGTTCAGGTATGGGTATCCAGATTTATGATGATGTATGTCTCTATCATTTATTGTATGCCGATAACCAGGTTATAATAACCAATGACAGAGAAGATGTATTGTACATGTCGAGGAAACTGTTCCAAAAATATACAAAGTTTGGCTTTAAAATAAACATGAAGGAAATAGAATATCTTAGTATTGGTGAAGCATCGGAGGATATCTAGACCGAAGAAGGAACAGTAAAACACTGCGAAGAATTTAAATATCTTTGGAGTTATTTCACAGACGATGGGAGATGCGACAGAGATATCAGAAGCAGAATAAACAAAAACTAAAAACTAAACAGTTTATTGTGATCAACACAAATAGAAATGACAGTAAAATGTATGATGTAGAAGATCATCATGTAGTCATGGCGACAAATCTTGGGCAATCACAAAGAATAATTTTAGGCAATTGGAAGCAGTGGAGATGGGCTTTCAAAGAAGAACATGCAGAGTGTCGTGGTTAGATCATATCAGAAACGAGAATATAGGGCAAAGAACATAAATGAATATACAAGTCACAGAAATTATTCAACAGCCACAGTGGTACGGGCACGTCAGGAGAATGCCTGATGGAAGTTCGCCAAAAATGAGCTTTAATTACTGTCCCTTCAATTGAAAGGAAAGAAGCAGGCCAAGGCGTGCTTGGTACAAGGGAATCCAAGATTCAATGAAATAAAGAGACCTTATGGGGAATGACTGGCCGGATATATGGAGTTGGAAGTCGAGATGTAGGATGCGGCGATAGTCGTAGGACCCCTGGTTATATATATACTAATTTAAAATATAGTTGATAGGTCTTTGGTATTATAGCACTTAGGTGAGTTACTAATAACTAATAAGTTTTCTACGGAGTTCGATCGCCAAATTGTTGGGACGGTCATTCAATCTCTGTAAATAGCTCGCACTACACTTTTTTATTTCTTGCTTTTCATTCACAATACTGAGGTCGCTACTAGTTGTTGTTTCGTTACAAAACTTTTTCTGAAACCAAACTGGTTCTCTCTAACTGTTTCTATATGCTTACTAAATATTTCCTTTAATAATTTTCTGTGGGATATTGAGCAAAGTTGGTCCTCTGTAATTTACGAATTTTGTTAAATCTCCTTTTTTGAGTATCAGTATTATCGTTCCATTTCTCCAGTCATCTGGCATTTTCTCCTCATTCCAAACAACTAAATCGTATATTATTCTGTATAATTTTGCGACATCCATTTTGATAAGTTTATTACATATTCTGTTGGTTCCAGTCGCTTTTTCATTTTTTATTTGTTAATGCTTTCAACTACTTCCATATAAAATCATGCAAGGCTTTGCCTGTTTCGTATTGAATACGTTCCACTGGCAATGTGTCTTCATTTTTCTTCCTCAATTGCAGGTGCCGTACTGTTTTTGCATTTATTTACTTTTAAATATCTACATAGTCGCTCTGTATTATTTCTTCTGCATTCATTTTCAATTTCTATCATTATATTTTCTATCTATTCCCGTCTTTTCTCTTACATACTTTATTTCCTAATTTTCTTGTTTCTCTTCATCTTCCTGTGCCTTAAGGTTTTCCAGTTCTTTCCATCATTTTTCCACAGTCTCCATCGAACCATTGCTTTGTGGTCTTGCCATTCTTATATCTTATTGTGTTCCCATTTACCTTCACCACACTTTCTTTTATCAGTATCCATTTTTCTTTTATTCTTTCTTTTGCATAATTTTCTTTTAACTTTCTTTCCACTTCATATTTATCTGAAGTTATAGTATTTTATAGTGCAAAATTGTTTTCCTTCTTCTTTGTTTGTGTTATCTAGGTGTTACATTCAGTGACAACAAGATGGTGGCCCGAAATTATGTTTGCACTTCTGTAAGATCTTACATCGTCCATTGCCTTACAGGTTTTCTCTACTACCAATACATGATCAATTTGATCAGTTAGTTATTCCCGGGATCATTTATATGATTTTATGGTTTCCTTTTTATTTAAACTTTGTGCTCAATATGAACATATCTGTTTGTTTTGAAAGAGTTTAATGTGGATATGTAAGTCTGACTTTTCGGCTTATATTTTGTAGTCACAAATGTTCACGTGATTTGATCGTGATTAGTCTATATGTTTGTGTGTAGAGTACAGGCATTGGTAAATTCTTTCAAAAGAATTTTTAAAGTTAATTTTGAACACCATGCAAATTACAAGAAGAAAAAGTATACAGGTTTTACAAGAATCTTGTGAGGATAATAAAAATTTCGTGAAAAATCTCATCTATTCTAGAATGTGCCGATGGATTTCGCTCTTATTGGAGCTTGTGAACTTGTGAACACACAGTATCCTGAAGACAGACATGACTTCCACTTTTATACTTCGCATGTATATAGTTAATATATTGAACTTACTGCAAATGAGAATTAATGAGTATTAAATATCACCTTACATATAACTGTCGCCTAATGTGTTACGTTAATTTCTACATTTCGACAAACTAAGATTGTACCAGTTTGTAGAACGCTACACGTCGCGACGCCACCTTCCTGATTGTTAGGATAATGATAATTCCGGGATAGATGTAACTTTTCACGAATTTTTCATTATCCTAATAACCAGGAAGGCGGCGTCGCACTTGTAGCGTTCTGCATACTGGTACAAACATAGTTTGTTGAAATATAGAAATTAACGCAGGACATTAGGCGACATTTACATGTGAAGTGAGATTTAATGCTCATTAGTTCTCATTTGCAGTAAGTTCAAGAATCTTGTAAATTTATAGTTTACATAAAATTGTAATAATTTAGATTGGGTAATTGAGTTACATTACATTATGATATCAATAATGAAAATTGTTGCCGCTATATTCAAATCAGGGAACGATATCTCACGTTGGCCATCATGAAAGTTTCGGTAAAGAATGAATATATTAACTGCTTATATTTAACGGACTTTATTATAAAATAAACTGCAAAAATCACGAATATTCAGAAAATGAGCAGATTTATATGTATATGAACATAAATATCACGCTTGTTGACGTTTCCTCTTTTCCAGGTTTCCTGGATCAGGACGAAAGACCTTCTCATCCTGACATCGGGATCTGTAACATTTACGGCCGACGGTCGTTTTGAAGCCGTTTATAGTCACGAAGACTTTTGGGGTTTGAGGATCCGTGGCGTTCGCATAACGGATACGGGCCAGTATGAATGTCAAGTGAATACAGATCCCAAAATGAACTTTGCCCTTAATCTCACCGTGTCAGGTAAAGTAATTAATCAAGGCATATAACGTCGTTGGTATTATAGTAGTAGCAACAGCAACAATGCGTTGTCTCCGCTCATCTTCGTCTCTTTTTCGATGTCATTAAACTAATTGGATCTACTTTCTTGTTACAGACGTTGGTATGCGAGACGCCGTGGACATAGACACAAAATACGCATATGTAGCTTCAATAAAGGGACCCAAGGAAGTGTATGTTCGGGAAGGTTCACCTGTTACTTTCACATGCGAAATTGTGTCGCAAACAGGTGCTCGCGACATATTTTTCCCGAAGCCTAGAGTCAGATGGTTATACGAGGGGAAAGAAATAACGCATGAGGTGAGTTATTCTCCATGTTTGTGGTGTCTTGCTTTGTAAGCCTACGTCTACGATTGCGTACAAAATGGTCCAAGAAACACAGATTTCATGTTATGAATTTATTCCTCCGAATAATGTTTGGTAGATATTTTAAGCTCGAAATAACATTTCGTTTCAAACAGCATGTTCCTAAATAAATACTTTGTATACAAACGTCGTGTCGCACATTATAAACATTTCCTGTAATGAAGTAATAGTGTTGATATTATTTAGTATTAAAATAAGGAATGAACTTTAAAAAATGTACTAATTCAGTGTGTAAATAGTGAAAGACAGAATTTTACTTTAAGCTCGCAGTCTCAGCAAATGATTAGGATCGGACACTAGAGGCCGATGACTCTTCTTATTATCATTATTTATATAATTGGAAAACAAACGGGTGATGATCTATGAAATACGAAACACATTTTTATTTTTACATTTTGTAGTTCAAGTTGAGTAAAGGAGTATTAATACTAACTAGCAATACTTTCTCAAAGTTTTCCTCTGTAGAATTTGTTATCTTTGAATGAAATACATTCTTGTAAATAGAAAACGTTCTTTCTACATCGCAACTGGTTATGGGGGCATACTGGAAATATTCTTTTATTTCAGCGCATTTAGCAGTTAGATTTTGAGGCATTGTGTCCATACACAATTGCCAAAATGTTATTAAATTTGGATTTCAATTAAGAAATGCGTCTAACTTTTGCCGAAGGTCACATCGGAAGTCACTTGGAATATTTTTAAAATTATTATTAGCCACATCTAACGTGGTTAATCCATAACTTAATTTGAGATTTTGATTTTCAAAATAAGTTATTAGTTTTGGCAAATTTCCAAAGTGTTCCTGAAGACAGTACAACTTATTTTTTTTTAATTTGGAATTTGTATTAGTAATACAAAGGTATTTTTAATAATATAAAATATTATTAAAAATCTGGTGTGAAGAACACAAATGCAGGTTCACTATTAATATTTTTTGTGAACGTGTCCGAATATATCCCATCCCCAGAGACGTAGATACGTATTTCACCTTTCTACAGGCTCATCGGTACGCCCCTGCTGGAGAAAGGATATTCCCAGACACGTTCACAAAAAATATTAATAGTGAACCTGCATTTGTGTTCTTCACACCAGATTTTTAATAATATTTTATATTATTAAAAATACCTTTGTATTATACAAAACTGGTGGGGTTTACCTACGCATGTATGTTTCAATTATTCTGATTTGTATTAGTACCCTGCACTCAGAAATACTTCAAGCATCGTCATTTAAACACGTAACAAAATTTTGTAAACTATCGAAATTCTCTGCATAAAAACTAGTAGCTTCCAACCATGTTCCTCGTCTAGTTATTGCTGGAGACGGAGGCAGTGACAAAGATCGAAGTTTTTCCCTGCAAAGAGCTACTGTCAATAGCGCTTTTTAGAAAACTTTTTTAAAAGCGGTAACAAATCTATCAACTTCCGGAAAGGTGTCTCTGATATATTCACAGATTCTATGGAGAGCATGTGCTGCATAACTAATATGCAGCATATTAGGATACGCTTCCTTTAATAGTCTGCCTGTTTGTAACTATATGCAGCTCTGTCACTGACAAATAAAAGTATTAATTCTTTACACCTGTCGCCCGAATGAAGCATTTGGTGCATATTCTCGTCAATGGTTTCAACTACTGTTTCCGCATCAAATGTATTTATAAATTTTGTTGCTATTACATATGCGTTATATGGAATAACTGGATGTACTACATCATCTACAACAATTACCATACAGCGTCCTAATATATCAACAGTTTCGTCAGCACTGATCCATAGGTACTGATTTGAAAGATGGCTTCTAATGCGTTCTACTGCTTTCGTGTAGCTAGAAACACAATATTTGCGTAAATTGGATTCATCAGGAACATTTCGACCCGTAGATTTTTGGAGAAATGTTTTGAAGGTGGGATTGTCAGGAATATTTGCCGCCACTAAAGTTTCACAGAGTTCTTCGTTAAAATTGTCAAATTACAACCAGTCTAATTTTTGGGTTTGTGTTTGCGATGCTAAGTGACGCTTTCGTGCGATTTCTTGGCATTTTTTAACGGCATTTTACAGACCTTGTAATCAATTTTTCTTCGAAAACTCATCAAGATAACATGGCCATCTGCACCTGACACTTTTAACGTAGAACTCTGTGGAGCTTTCATGGCGGCGAATATCCCATTCAAAAATCTTAAAAATCCAGTTCTCTAGAGGTTTCTTACAAAATATACTCATTATCACATACCAGATGAATCTACTTTACGTAAATAGCACTTACCGAAATGTTATTTGAGAACCTTAAAAAAAATACGAACCAACCTATCAGGTCCATTATCTTAGGGTAAGTGCAGACGAAGCAACGGATGTAATGGGACTATATGTGTTAAATGTAGTTGTTGGCATTCTTCATCCGACAACTTCATACCAACCATACTTAATTGCAACTAAAATATTGTCAGTCGTAAATGGTGAAGCAGTTGTAGAAGTCATTGATCAATGTATTGATAATATTCTGTAATCGGATAACAACTGTAAGGACAAGAAGCTATTATGTTTGACTGATGCGGCAGCTTACGGATCACTTATAGAAACAAACCTATTGCAAATACAAGGCAGACGCCTATGGGCTATGAATCATCAATCGCTCGATTAATAAAAGAATTAGAAAAAACGAGCTTCACTTCTTTTCAATCGGAGAAGAAATAAAATTATTACTACGATTACTTAGAACGATAAGAACGTCACCAAAGCTACAGCTACTATCCAATTTGTGGATTTGTGTTATTCTTTGGTTTGTAAACTTTGCATGCAACAAGAAATGATTTAAACAGTCAAACAAAAGAAAAATAATAAATAAGAAAGGGGTTTCCCCGAAAACGACACAAAGCAAAAAATAAACTTGGCATTACATAAAGCACAGTGCGACAGAATAATTGAGAGCAAACAATAAATCTGTATTTTGAGTAATAAAGTTAATAATTTGTGGTTATAAATTTAAAGAAACAATAATGTCGCAAGACTTACGTAGCAGTAATAAATATAAAGTGTATTTAATTGGAAATGTTAATCACGGGCACGAAACTTCCTTCAAACCGACAAGTGCTTGCTTGCTGTTTTATTTTACAATATTCGCCACGGAAAATTAACAGTGCAAGAAAGTGCTAATCTAACTATAAAGGAATGTATGATTTTCTGGGAGAAAGCTAGAATACCAACTAAAATATCCAGAAATAGTGTGGAAAAATTAATTAAATTACACGGAGTTTGGAAAAATTTGCAAAAAAAATCGAATAAGACAACTAAGTTCTCAAAGATAAAGAAAATTTCTTTCTGCATACATTGGACAATCTCTTCGACATAGCGCACTTAGAGATAATGGAAATCGAAGAAGACAAAACTTTTTTGCAACGGCAGCGGGAACCTGGTTGACCGGGTTCTTTGGTAGGAGTAGATTACAATCTATGGCGAAGAGAAGAGAGAAAAAAATCGCGGTTATTCACAGAAAGAAACAGGCAGCTAAAGGAAAATGAAACAACAGCCAAATCACCTAATTCTAGTTTCTCATCGGATTTGTCATCCATGAATTCAGTTGAAAATCATCGAGATCACAGTCCACAGCATTGGGAAGAAAATTTATTGCCTTTGCAAAAAAGGGGAAAAAGGGATTTTCTTTCTCCGAAACTTGTGGCTGCCCTCGATAGATGTCAGTTGAGTATGCGTGACTCCGTCTATCTTCTGGAAGCAGCATTAGAAGCTCTTGGACATAATGTAAACGAATTTATAATAAATAAAACTTCCAGGCAAAGAATAAGAACACAGATGAGCAAAGAACGTGCCGAACAAATTAAGACAGATTTTAAAAATAATGTTCCTGAAATGGTCACTATTCATAGTGATGGGAAATTATTGCCTGCAATAAATGCACAAAATGTTAAAGAAGATCGGCTTCCAATTGTGATCACATATGAAAATGAGGTGAAACTTATCGCAGTGCCTAAATTAGATCATGCAAGTGGAAAAGAACAGGCTGCAGCTGTACTAAATGCAATAAATGGTTGGCAACTCTCCGATATAGTTCAAGTTATGTGCTGTGACACCACAGCTTCTAACACGGGTCGCTTTAACGGTGCATGTGCTCTACTGGAACAATCACTAAAAAGGGAACTTATTTTATTTGGGTGCAGGCATCATGTATACGAGTTGGTGTTGAAAACTGTATTTGAAACCAAAATGCCTCAAGTGACGCTTAGCGCTGATGTACCGATCTTTAAAAAGTTGAAAAACAATTGGAACAATATTAAGCAAAAGAATTTTCAAAATGGTACCTCCATTTCAAACCAGCATTTTCAACCATCGCAAATTGACAGCTTGATTAGCTTTTATCTTTCTGAACTCTTAAAACCAATTCTGAGAGGTGATTACCGTGAATTGATCGAGCTTTCGATATTATTTTTGAGTGGAAATTATAATAACAAATTTAAAATAAAACCTCCTGGCGCTATGCATCAAGCACGATGGATGGCAAGAGCTATTTATGCGATAAAAATGTTCTTATTTCGCGATCAGTTAAATTTAACCAGAAAAGAGAACGAAGGATTGCAAGAAGTTTGTCTATTCATTGTAACCACTTACGTTAAACCATGGATGCAATGCAACTTAACCATAAAAGCTCCCCACCAAGACTTGTGTTTCATAAAAGCTGTTAAGAATTATGAATGTATTGACCATTCAACATTCAACATCTTTATTATTTAACTGAAGAAGTCGTCATTTTATTCCTTTTTGATGATATGGTTGATATCGAGGCAAAAAGGAATATTGTGGCAAGTTTAACAAGAGAAAGCATATTTGAAAATGCAAAGCGATATGTTCCATCGAAAGAAGAAATGTGTTGCTCATTATATGGTAAGTGTTTTCTAATTATTAAGTTCTTTGTCATTATGTTCATTTCCTTTTTCATTTTACACAGATAAAAAACTACATGATTTTGTTTCAATAAAAAGCAATATGTTTTATCGATTGAAAATAAACATCGATTTTCTTACCGAAGACCCATCAACTTGCATCCTTTTTAGAAGCTAAAGCAAAAGTAATTCACTTGAAAGTAGTAAATGACAACGCTGAAAGAGCTGTTAACCTGATGCAGCAATTCCACGGATTTCTAACAGTTCAAGAAGAACAAAAGCAATATTTATTGCAATGTGTACAAGAGCATAGAAAAATATATCCAAATTGTTCAAAAAGTACCTTAAAAAGAAAATATGCTGCTGCCTAAATACAGCGGTTTGCAACGCTCCGACTTGCCCCGTTCAAAAATGTATGATCTCGAAGTAACGGCGTCAATTCTTCGAATTGTGTCGTTGATAAGACAATATTTGTCGAAATTTGTTTTTTAACACAAAAGCTTTAATTTTAATTTTATACTTTTATTTTTTTAGATGAATTTCTTATCTTTAATTATTATCTTAATGTTACATTTTCCTCATGAAATTGTTTAGTTTTATTTAAATAAAAACTTGTTAAAAAAAGAAATTTTAAAAAAGTTATAAAAGAATAAAGGAACATTTTTAGGGCCCGCACCATAGGGAAGGCGTGATCGTGCGGGCGTAAAAATTTGCATGAGTTATATTTACATCAAATAGAAAAAAATGGTAGAGCACCCTAAAAATTTTAAAACAAAAAACTTAAAAACACATAAATGAGGTCTACTCCAGTGCTTATAAGCAGATCCAACCGATTTTCTTGTGTAGCGAAAATTAATCTGCAGGCGTCATAGCTCACTCCACATGGGGCTACCTCCATCTATGTTCTACTAATTTAAATTTCTTCATCATAGCAATAAACAAAAGCATTGCAGATTCAAACAAATCGAAATCATACGAACAATTCGTAGTGCTATCTTCAGAGCCCCGTCGCTTAGGGAAGGCGTGGTCGGGGAGGCGAAAAATTTTACGTAAGTTAATTTCTAGTCCAATGGAAAAAAATGAGAGGGTACCGTTTCAACATTTCAAAAAATTTTAAAATAAGGGACACTCTAATGTTCAAGTATAAGATTTATTAGATATTTCTAAAAATTTCTACAAGGGGCATTTACTAAATTTTACATTTAGAAGTTTAAGTATTTAGGAATTAATGTGTTATAAATATATTATTTATTAATCAATAAACTAATTTGAAACAATTACCAAAATTGATTCCATTATTTCTCTTAAACATTCACTCTGCGGACACTAAGTCTAGTAGACAAGAACCTTTACAAATCCCTGAGATAAGTAAATAGGCAAAAGAGTCTAGGTGGGTATATGCTTGTGAGGAAACTCATACCTTTCGTGTTTATAACAAAATATATAACACAGTATGATACATATACATGTTTCTGAGAACATAATTTTTGTTGGAGACGGAATTAAATTTAATAATTTTTTCATTAAACTTCTTTATTATTCATGAAATTTGATGCTAATTCAAGGAAATAGATACGAATAAATTATGTAACTCAAATAAATATTTGCATTCCGCGAATTGTTTTAATTACTGTTTATATTTAATCTCGAAATAAACTAATCCTTTCATCTTAATTGTGCTGAAAATTTAAGCAGGTTCAAAAACGTATTTTAATGAAAAAAGCAAAATCTACGAGTCTATCTACTCTCTTGTAAACGCTGTTTCCCATTGGCGCATAGTATTATTATTAATGAGGTTCTGTGTTTCTTTGACCCGAAACGACGAAATTAAATTACCGATTGTTCTGTTTTGTTTCGCAGCTGGACCGAGGCGGGATTTCCGTGGATACCGACTACAGGGACAGAAAAATAACCAGTAGATTGAGAGTTGCCACGGTGACGTTGAAAGACGGCGGTTTATACACGTGTAGTCAAGCTGCAACGTTGGGGGACTCGGTCCGGCTCTTTGTCGTTGAGGGTAAAGATTAATTTTGATATTTTTGCACACATTCCGACTTTCCACCCACTGAATGGGCTTTTATTAACTTTTGGTTGTTGTTCTATTTAGCCGAGCATTCTGAAGCCATGCAACGAGATTTTCCAACGTCAACCGCCAAAATCTCTTCGCAAAACCCCTCGCTACATTTATTATTTATTGTATTTGCAGCACTCAGTTGCATTAACTGAATATGAACCTCGTTAATGCCGTATAATGCACCATTTCAGTATTTGTTATGATAATAATTGTCACTGTAACTATTCAGTTAATGCTAGGCGGTGTTTATATAAATGAATGAGTACAAAGACATTTTAGTGTAAATAAATAAGTATTAATGTAACTCCTTATACACAGATTCCGCAAAAGACTGTTTATATATATGTAAATATAAGTTAAGATATCAATAAATAATTTATAATTTTTAAATTTTCTTTTATTTATTCCTTTTATTACGAGGGGCATACTGGATACTTATAAAAATGAATTAAATTATTTCATTGTTTTTCAAAATATTACATTTTTGCATTCGATGAAACCGCTGCTTAACACTAGAACCACCGGGTCTTGAAAATACCTATAACTACAGACCGGACGCATCAGGCTGAAATTACGATTTACCATATAAATAGTCTGTAACATTGCTAAATAGAACACGTAGTTATTGAATAGGGAAGGGGTGTTCTTTGAGAAAATCTTCAATTATTTTTAGAATAAAATTTTGTGACTCTTGCTGGTGATCTATAAAATACGAAAAACATTTTTATTTGTTTATTTTGTAGTTCAAGTTGAGTAAAGGAGTATTAATATTTACTAGCAATACTTTCACAAGGTTCTCTTCTGTAAAATTTGTTGCCTTTGAATGAAATACATCCTTCTAGATAGAAAACGTCCTTTCTACATCGCAACTGATTAATGGTTCATACTGGAAATATTCTTTTATTTCCGCGTATTTTGCAGTTAGATGTTGTGGCATTGTGCCCATACACAATTGCCGCAATGTTATTAAATCTGGATTTCTATTAAACACTGCGTCTAACTTTTGCCGAAGGCCACATCCGAAGTCACTTGGAATACTTTTCCAATTATTAATAGCCACATCTAATGTCGTTAAACCGTCATTTAATTGGAGATTTAGATTTTCAAAATAAGTTATTAGTTTTGGCAAATTCCCAAAGTGTTCCTGAAGAAAGTACAACTGATTTTTTAAATATGGAATTTGTGTTAGTTCCTTACACTCAGAAATACTCCGAGCATCGTCATTTAAACAAGGAACGAAATTTTGTAAACTATCGAAATTTCCTGCAAAAAAAACTAGAAGCTTCCTACCATATCTTCCGTCTAGTTATTACTGGAGAGGAATGCAGTGACAAAGATGGCAGTTTTTCCCTGTAAAGAGCTACTCTTAATGGCGCTTTTCTGAAAACGTTTTTAAAAGTGGATACAAGTCTATCAACTTCTGGAAAGGTGTCTCTGATATATTCACAGATTATATATATATATATATATATATATATATATATATATATATATATATATATTATATATATTATTCACATCATATTAGGGTATGGTATCCAGCAGTGTCACTTACAAATAAAAGTACTTTTTCTTTGTACCCGTCGTCCGAATGAAGTATTTTTGTCATATTCTCGTTAATGGTTTTAGCAACTGATTCCGCATCAACTGTATTTATAACTATTGTTGCTATTGTATATGCGTTATATGGAATAGTTGGATCTAGTACACCAGCTACAAAATTTACCACACAGCGTCCTAATATATCGTCAGTTTCGTCGGCACTTTTCCAGAGGTACTGATTTGAAAAATGGCTTCTAATGCGTTCTACTGCTTTCGTGTAGCACTTAGAAACATAAAATTTGCGTAAGGTGGATGCATCAGGAACAATTCGACCAGTATATTTTTGGAGAAATATTTTTAAAGTGGGATTGTTAAGTTTATTTAATGGAATATTAGCCGCCATAAAAGTTTCAGAGTTCTTCGTTAAAATTGTCAGATTCTAACGGTTAAAATTTCTGTGCATGTGTTTGCGATCCTAATGGGACGTTTTACGTGCGATTTCATGGAATTTTTTAACGATATTTTACAGATTTTGCAATAAATTTCGGAATCACTGACAATGGACATACATTCAGTATGACCATCAATCCAACTCGCCATTGTTTTACGATGCCGTTCTCGACGTTCTTCCATATCATATCTGAAAAAGTAACTTAAACAATGCTCTAGATCTAAATATATGAAAAATAAAAATGTATGCGTAGGTTACTGAAACTGAACGAAATTCAATGCACACTTACGTCGAAATAATTGGGAGAAGTAGATTCAGTCAAACGATATTAAATAGGATCTATCACAAAAATTACGATGCAGTTAACAGTTAAAACTATGAAAACAAGAAACTAACTCACAGCACTTTATTTATCTTACGAAATATATTCTAAATAGACTAAATTATTAAAACTTCACACGCTTCTATCTACGCACATGAAAGCAGAAATTTAACTGTAAATATCCAATAAAAAACGTCGCAATTCTCGATGAAAACAGACGTGCGCGCTAGCCAGATCAATAGTGCATTCAAAAACTGCGTAATATACTTACCGATGTTGTAGACTATTTATATCGTCCATCGTAATGACGACGTCATTTTAACCCGATGTGTCCGGTCTCTGCTAATTACACATCTTCAAGTAGTAGACAGGATGCAGTTTCTTCACTAACAACATGTAACTAACGTTTTATTATCACCCTTGTGTACTTTTAAGTAGTCTTAAGTGATCAATATTTTCTAATAAGATCTCATTAAATCGTAATATATCACTTAATGAAAATGATTGACTTAGTTATTTCATTAAGTACTTAAATATTATCAGGTACAAGTGTACATTATGCTAATGAGGTAAATGTATTTAGAATGTAAATATGCTTCCTGCACTTTACGACGCTAATTATTCGAATTTTTTAATAGAAAAAAAAGTTTCGCCCTGAAGCAGGATTCGAACCTATGTCCATGGCTTGCCGGACCATTGCTCTAACCACTAAGTTATTAAATGCAGTGATTTCGAATCTTTGTGGGAATGCCTTGAGTCACACCAAGGAAACAGATGACATATATCCTGCCCGTAGTAGGCAGTTCTGCAAATTCATTGCATTTTCGCGAAGTAACGTAAATGTAAATATGCTTTCTACACTTTACGATGCTAATTATTCGAATTTTTTAATAGTTGGAATGTCTTTTAATTATTTGAATAATTAAAAATTTACTGCATTTACTTATACGGATAAATGGGTTTCATATCAAATTTAATTAAAAACATGGGTCAGATCATAGTCAACAGAAAAAGAAATTTTAATTGTTGGCCAGTGTTATTATTTATTATTATTATTGTTATTATTATTATTATTATGGATGTGAAAGCTCCTTTCGGGAGAAAGGGAAAAAGTTGATACACGGCCGCGAGACAAGCATATCAACATATATCCTGCTTGATATGAATGGAAACATTGGTAAATTAAATATAATTTTTTTTGTCTTTGTTGTTCTTTTGTTTTTTTTTTAATTTTTTTTTTTTTTTTTTCATGAATCTACTGTAATGTTGTTCTTTAGGCTTTTTTTTTTTTCTCATTAATCGACGCAATAGATCGTAGGAGTCGTTTAGTTCGTGTTTTCGGAGATATGGTGTTTCGGTTTGAGATGTGTTCGTTGTTGTTTGTATCATGTATTCTGGCTCAGCACCTGCCGCACAATGCTCGTTGACTCTAGTATGATAATTTTTTGAAGCTGTTTATATGTCATAGGATGTATATTTAGGGTCTTTATAGCCTCATGTAACTTCACCGGTATTTCTCCTGTAGCACCGATGATGATGGGTACTACAATCACTTTGTTTTGGCTCCACACTTCTTTAACATCTTGGGCAAGTGGTAAATATTTGTCGATCTTGTTTCTGTGCCTCGCCTGGATATTGGCTGGCGCTGGCACTGAGATGTCTATGAGGTATGTAATGCTCTTGTTATGGTCTCGTAACGTAATGTCAGGTCGGTTGTGTTGGACAGTTCTATCAGTTTGTATTGTCCGATTCCTGTAAATCATGGCCTCAGGCAACTCCACTACATTTTTCGGCTGGTACTGGTAATATGGCGTTATTCCAGTAGTTCCATCATACAATTTGCATATTGCCTGGTGGATCACTTTCGCAACATTGTTGTGGCGTCTGGCGTATTGTTTTGGGGCTAAAATGGAGCATCCGCTGAGTATATGTTCTATTGTTTCTGGTTCCTTGCCACATACTCAGCATGACGTTGATGTGATGTTTTCTTTTAGTATGTGTTTCTTGTAGGTGCTAGTTGCTATAACTTGATCTTGTATAGCCATCATAAAGCCCTCTGTTTCGACAAATAAGTTCGTGTTACATAGCCATTGTAGTGTCGCTTCTTTATCGATGTATACATTGTATGCAGCGTGTATGTACCTGCCGTGTAGTTCTTTGCTTCTTCACGCGTCAATTTTTTCGTTGTCGTGTACAATTTTTTGTTGAATATTGTTTTGCGTGTCCTTTAAGTTGAGTGGAGTGAAACAGTCATCATTGTTGCACACAACTCTGTGGATGTTTGATGTTTGTGCCTTTACCGTGAATAATTCTCTGAGGTCATGTATCTGCTCATAGTAGTTGTTTTTAATATCAATTATACCTCTGCCTCCTTTCTTCCTCGGAAGGTGGAATCTCTCGTTCGAACTTCTGGGGTGGTGGGCGCGGTGTTTAGTGAATGTCACCCGTACTAGTCTGTTTATTTCCTCTAATTCTGTTGCGGTCCATCGCACTATACCGAACGTGTACATTAGCACTGGTAGTGCGTACGTGTTTACTGCGGTGGCCATATTTCGACCTGAAAGTTTTGTCTTTAGGATCAGATTAATTCGGCGTTTGACCTCTTGAGTTATTTGTTCTTTTGTGCGGTTCTTGTCTATCCCTCTGCTCTGTTCGAAGCCAAGGTATTTGTATGTGTCTTGAGGTTGCATTGTCTGTATAAATTCTTGTGCGTCTAGTGTGTGTTCTAATGTATAGTTCTCCTAATCAATGCAGATGCCTTTGGTCATCGCGTTTATGCGACATTTGTCTAGGCCAAAGTTCATTTTTATGTCATGACTGAAAGTTTCTGTTGTTCTCAATAGCTTTTCGAGATCTTTTCTTGTTGTTGAGTAAAGTTTCAAGTCATCCATATGGAACAGGTGGGATATTTGCAGCCCACTTCCCATAATTTTATAGCCTCTCCCGTCCGCATTGAGCATAGTTGATAGAGTGTTTATTGCCATGCAGAACCAGAGAGCGCTTAGCGAATCGCCTTGAAATATTCCTCTTTGAATTTTTATTTTACCTACTTCTGCTGTTTTTTGGTTTATGTTGATTGTCAATGTTGTTTCCCAATCCTACATAATATGTTTTAGCATTTGCCTTACTTGGGGATCTATTTTATATATCTCCAGTGTTTGTAATGCCTTTTGGTAGTCTATATAGGCTGTGTAGAGGGGTTGTTTGCTCTTCTTTGCCTCTCCGGTAATAAGGGTGTCGATTATCAGCTGTTCTTTGCACCCCCTACTATTCTTTCTGCACCATTTCTATTCTTCCGCTAGGATTTGACTTTTTTCAAGGTGTTCGTATATCTTATCTGTCAGTATAGATGTCAAAAGCTTATATATTGTTGGAAGACAGGTAATGGGTCGATATTTTGATGGGTCGGGACTAGCTGGTTTGGTTTTAGGGAGCAAGTATGTTATTCCCATTGTGAAAAAGTCAGGTATTTTTCGAGGATCCGCAACAGCTTCATTGAACAGCCTAGCAATTTTCGCATGCGTATTAGGTAGTTTCTTGTACCAATAGTTTTGGACATGGTCTATACCTGCTGCTCGCCAGTTGAGGGTTTTGTGTGTAGCTTTAGTGCCGTCTTCGGTGGTTATGTGAACGGGTGTCATTAAGTTCGTTTTCTGTTGACTCTTTTGTTCTTTCTGAGTCCATTTCTGTTTGGTTCTATGTGCGACCGGGTTCTGCCATATGTTGTCCCAGTATTGTTTTGTTGTATTTATATCTGGGGTATCTTGTGTTGGTTGAATCTCAGTTCTTTCTTCTAAGGATCGATAGAAGTTTCTTTGGTTCATGTTAAATAACCTATTTTGCTGTTTCCATAGCTGACTATTTTTGTATCTTTTGATCCGATTGGAATAGACTGCCAGTTTTTGTTTCAGCAGGTCTAGAATTTCTTCTGTCGTAGTTTTCTCGTTGTTTTTGTGTGCTTTTATTATCTCGTCCACTTTCTTTTTGTACTGGTTTTAGTAATTGTTTTGTGTGTTGCTTGCGTTTGTATTGTAATTTGTGTTCGAAGTACGTTAATTTTTGTAGCTATTCTTCTTTCCCATTGTGGCATTCTATTTGGTTTTAGCGTGGTTGTTTGTTCCCTCTGTGGTTTTGTTCTATCATGAAGCTCTCTTGTTGTTATCGCGGCGATATATATTGTCGTATTTAGCTGTTCGAGTGTGGCGAAGCTCTCGATAGCAGGTGCTTATGCCTTATTGATTTGGTCAAGCAGTGTTCTTCTTTTACGGTATGGTTGTAGTCTGGGTATTGTAGGCCTTCTTGTCGGGTCTGTATGAGAATATAACATGGTGTTTTTTTCCAACGTATCTATTATATCTTCGTCGATAGGTTCTTTTCTTCTTCTGTTTGTTCATAGGTTTCTTGAATATTTTCGATTTTTCTCATTCCTAGTTCTACTTTTACCTCTCTTCTTATTCGTATTATTGATTGCGTCGCTAGACGGTTTTGTGTTAGCAGTTGCCTTTTTTGATCCATGATATTTTGTGTTGTTTTGTTTCCAAGCACTGGGAATTTCTTTGTCATCGTTGTATATAGCTTTTTTCCATATGGTTCGGAACTTGTTTCCATTTTGATTATTTGCAAGTAAGCTCGGTAGAGGTATTCATTCATTTCATTTGTCCATCTCAACCGCTTACTCTTACTGGTCCCTTCGGTGGGCTGACCGGTATGGCCAGTAACACTTTCAGGGATTGGAACTTCTGTTTGTGGTTGGTCTTGGTGTGTTCCGGGTCCATTTCCATTGCTATGTTCGTCATCTGGTGCAGGCAGTCTATGGTGGGTCCGATCTGGGAGTGCCTGCTCCCACATTCCACCCCGGCATCCACTCCTAGTTTTCATAGCGGTCATAAACACACAGAGGGGTGCTAACCCAATGCGGTAGCCAGAGCCCATAAAAATTCCGCCTCCTACGACGATGGTGTCAGTGATCGACCAGAGGTCGGAAAGGGGCGGTCGGAAATAGTCCCCTTTTCAGCCTAATGGGCTGCCTCTGCCGTGGCTATTGCAATGATCTATGTCCTTGGGCGCTGGGAACGCCACCTTCCCTACGCCACTTTATTTTTATTATTATTATTATAATAATAATTATTATTATTAATATTATTATTATTGTTATTATTATTTATTATTATTATTATTATTATTATTATTATTATTATTATTATTATTATTATTATTATTATTATTATTATTATTATTATTATTATTATTATTATTATTATTATTATTATTATTTATTATTATTATTATTTCCTCCATTCACAAGAACATTCAATTTGTCCTTGGTTGCCAGGGTGTTAACCCATCGGTTCGTGAGAACAAGATGGCTGGCATAACTGTCATAATATTATTATTATTGTTTATTTCTTATTTCCAGGTATTTCTCCGTAATCTATCTATGCGGATCTACTACATATGGCATGCTTCATTCATAGTAAGCAGATAATAATACCACTCCCATGTAGAGGGGGTTACATTTACTCGGCCCAGAGGGTCCGGCGCTATAGTTGTTGTGTTTCTTATTATTATTATCTCTTCCACTCACAAGAACTATTCGCTCTTGGTTGCCATTATCTTACCCCATCGGTTCATTCGAACAAGATGGGTGGCATAGTTATCTAGCATTCATTATTTTTATATGAATATTGATTATAGTAGATACTTACCAGTACTTTCAGGGTGTCAACTTACGTGTTGTCCGCTGCTGACAGCTTGCTTCTCTCTCTGGGTGTGTGGTTTTGTGTTTGTGCGAGCGCGCAAGTGTAGGGGTGTTGCATTTTAGCGCACTCGTGCATGTGTTTAGTGTCCGGTCGCGCTAATTTTGAGAGATCGGAGAACCAGCCGTTGCGCAGGGCCGCCAACCCTTTCCCGGCAACTTCTTTACTTTTCCATGCAGTACTTCGACGGCCCGACCCCCGCCCCATCGAGGCAAGGCCCAGATCCACGAAGCGCAGCCTGCACGGGGTTGCTCATCGCCAACCAAAGGAACACTCTTAGCGGCTATTATTATTACTATCTCTTCCACTCACAAGAACTATTCGCTCTTGGTTGCCATTATCTTACCCCATCGGTTCATTCGAACAAGATGGGTGGCATAGTTATCTAGCATTCATTATTTTTATATGAATATTGATTATAGTAGATACTTACCAGTACTTTCAGGGTGTCAACTTACGTGTTGTCCGCTGCTGGCAGCTTGCTTCTCTCTCTGGGTGTGTGGTTTTGTGTTTGTGCGAGCGCGCAAGTGTAGGGGTGTTGTATTTTAGCGCACTCGTGCATGTGTTTAGTGTCCCGTCGCGTTAATTTTGAGAGATCGGAGAACCAGCCGTTGCGCAGGGCCGCCAACCCTTTCCCGGCAACTTCTTTACTTTTCCATGCAGTACTTCGACGGCCCGACCCCCGCCCCATCGAGGCAAGGCCCAGACACGCGAAGCGCAGCCTGCACGGGGTTGCTCATCGCCAACCAACGGAACACTCTTAGCGGCTACTTTGGTCGACGACGGTCACACTTTGTGCCATCTTAACGTTTTCCGCCATTGCGGGGACACTGCACACACGTCGAGCGTGTGTGTGCTGTTCACGCCAGCCTGGCAAGGTTGCCGCCCGGGACCGACCCCAGTGGTGTGTGCATTGCGCGGCGCCGTGTTTTGCGCCGCGTAGCTTGGTTCCTCTCTCCCCTGCTGGAAAGGCGGAATGGCACCTGCCCGCCCATAGGGCAGACCCCCCTAGAGTTTGGTAGCGCATATGCTAGGCTACCACCCAGTAGAGGACCACATCAGCACCCCACCCGTTCCGTCATTTCGCCTCCCGGCCACGTTGGCCGCGTTCGCGCGCTGCAATTTCAGTTCAGCACGCGACGTATTATTGCAGCCGTGTCTAACAAGACACTTTTTTGCATTTTTAAATAAAGTTTTTGGTAGAGATCCAAAGTATTTATGGACTTGTGTAATTTCTGTGGAATTTCTCCAGTTGCGCCAATCACAATTGGGACTATTAGGACCTTGTCCATCTTCCACATACTCTTGATTTCGTCGCTGAGAGGTAAATATTTATTTACCTTCTCACTATAGTTCCTTGCAGTGTTTTTTGCCAACGGAACAGCAATGTCAATGATGTACGTTACCTTGTCCTTCTTCAGTGTCAGTATTATATCTGGAATATTGTTGGGAATTGTTTTATCTGTGATTATTTGGCGATTCCAATATAATCGAGAATTTTCGTCCTCGCAAACTGAAGGTGCTTCATATTCATAATACGGGACATTTTCAGAATACGACAAGTGCTTCTGTCTGAGCAGTTGGTGTAATATTTTTGCAACCCTGTTGTGCCTCTCGAGATATTGTTTGGGGGCAAGTACAGAGCAGCCTGCCATCAAATGATCAATTGTTTCTTCCTTATCTGCGCATACACGACATTTAATGTCAGATAAATTCTCCTTAAGAATCTTTTTCCTATAGGAGCGTGTTGGAATTACTTGATCTTGGATGGCGGCTATGAATCCCTCTGTTTCTGCAAACAGGTTACCTGTATACAGCCATGCCTGCGACGCTGAGGTGTCAAAATTTTCAGATCCAATTGTTAACGGATACTTGCCATGCAAAGATTTATTTTTCCATCTCTCTTTCTGTTGGGGTATACTTAAGATTCTCGTGGATGGATTGAATTCATTGTTAGCCAGTTTGAGTGGCGTAAAATTGTCCATTTGAGCAATCGCATTATGCAATCTACTTTCTTTCGACTTTTGCAGAAAGTACTCTCGTAAATTATTTACCTGTGTATAATGCCTGCAATAAGCACTCGGTATTCCTCTACCCCCTTCTCTTCTTGGTAGGTGGAACCTTTCGATCGCACTACGTGGGTGATGAATTCTAAATTTTCTGGCTTCTACTCTTGTCTTGATGTCTATTGCTTCAAGTTCAGTATCAGTCCAGTTAATTATTCCAAATCCATAAGTAAGTACGGAAGTTGCAAAGCTGTTTATTGCCTTGGACATATTTCTTGCCGACAATCTGGTTTTCAACAACGATCGCAGCCTAGAGAAATACTGATCTTTCGCTGATTCTTTTGCAATATTGTGTTCTATTCCTCTAGCCTGTAAATAACCAAGATACTTATAATAGTCGTTGCTCTCCATTCCAATAACTAGTCCTTGTCCGCCTTCCACTTCGAACCCACGATGTTCAACCCATTGTCCCTTTTCTATGCAACTTATTTTGCATTTTTCCAAACCAAATTTCATTTGGATATCTCTACTATAACGGCCAACACAGTTTAGGAGATCGCGAAGATGATTCTTTTTCCTAGCATACAATTTGAGATCATCCATGTACCAAAGGTGACTAATTTGTACGACAGGTTGTTGTAAATTACATCCCTTATTTAGGGAATTTAACAAAGTTGTTAACGGTTTCAAGGCTAAACAAAACCACAGTGGACTCAAAGCGTCTCCCTGAAATATGCCTCTTTTAATACTGATCTTACCTGCATCAATACTTTCTGTAGGGGTTTTCATTAACAAACTTGTCTTCCATTTAGTCATGGCGTAACTAAGAAAGTTAATATGATGCTCCTCAATCCTATATAACCTAAGAATCTCTACCAGCCACGAGTGAGGTACACTATCAAACGCTTTCTGATAGTCTATATATGCCATGTAGAGATTTTCTTTTGCTTTCACCACATTCTTCATCACAACTGAATCAATCAGGAGCTGTTCTTTGCAGCCTCTTGATCCTTTTCTACATCCTTTCTGTTCCTCTTCTAAAAGGTTGTTATTCTCCAAGTGGGCATATATCTTTTCAGATATAATCGAGGTGAACATCTTGTATAACGTAGGAAGACATGTAATTGGTCTATATTTAGAGGGATCTTCCGCAGATACATTAGATTTCGGAATTAAGAAGGTGTTTCCCTCGGTCATGAATTCTGGCAGTTCGGATGGTTGTTCTAGCAATAATTGGAAGCACTTAGCAAGTTGCAGGTGCGTTGATGTAAATTTTTTTAACCAGAAATTTTGTATTTTATCTGGTCCAGGTGATTTCCAATTCATTGCTTTTTGGATTGCTCTTTTCACATCTTTTGAATCAATCCGCCAATTTATCATTGTCCTAACGTTACTTACCTTCCTTCTTTCATCCGTCAGCCATTTTGCATTTCTATGTTGCACCGGCGTACTCCATATTCCAGACCAATAATCTGATATTTTGTCTTTCGTTGGTAACTGAACCTGTTGTCCAGGATTTGTATCACTCAAGCCACGATAGAATAATTTTTGATTTCTAGCGAACTGTTTATTTTGCTGTCTTCGAGTATTACTGATTTTATATCGTTTCAACCTCTTTGCATATGCCGCTAATTTCTGCTTTAATAAATCTAAAATTATTATTATTATTATTATTATTATTATTATTATTATTATTAATATTATTATTAGTTCTGTTATTTCCGTTAATGCTATTATTTTTTATATAAACAGTTTTTTAAAAAGCATCTATCTTATCTTAAAAATCATCACTCTTATTGTGAAAATACCCGTCAACTATTACCGCATGAAAGTTACATTTTTCCCAAATATCTCTTTTCATTGCACTTGTTCCATTTTCTTCTGCTTGATAAATTAGGCTTTCAAACCAAACTGGCAAATTGTATACATTAATTACGAAACTTTCCAAAGTACATGCGGAAGCCTACATTGTATTTATATCTGAATAGTTCTCGTTTGGGATTGAGGCACTGACAACCTGAAAACATATTTAATTACATCACACAAATCCACATTTGCCGCCGTAACGGTATTAGCTGGCATTGTTCTTATTTTAGCCCGACACCTCGTAATTTTATTAAGGTGTACACATTAAATACCTGGAAGATATTCCTAGGGGGGCGTCATCTTAATTAATTTGAATCAGCTGAATATAGACTCCTCTCAAACGTTAAACGTCATTTTCAGCTTCTGAAAATTGAATTAGTGGTACGTTATAGTCAAACAATTCCATTTAGTTAACCGTGTAAGTCACACACCGTACATAAATATACTTTATGTGACATCGCAAATCATCTTACCACTGGTTATATCGATCATCGTTCTCACACGCTAATAATTATAATTTATAGAGTTATCTTATAGGCTCTCGCTTTCACAGAGTTTTCAGTAATAATCTGATTTTATTTTTAATATTTCAGTATAGGAGCATAAATAATAAACTAGTGAATCTTGTTAATGGACACAAATTATAAAAAAAAAACTTTATAAGTTTGATTACGTTTTATTTTAATGTTGTGATAACATTATTTCGGTAATTTATACCATTTCTCGAAACAAGAACCCTAAAAATAGCGACTGTTCATCGGTGAATGTAAATTTAGTTTGGAAACAATTCTTTTGCGCAGTGGCAATATATTGCCTTCAGTTACAATTACATCCTTAGTTCACCTAAAGGAATCTTATGATACCAGGAAATACCTTTTAAGGATTATAATATAAAAAATACGAGAAAAACTTGTGAAGATTTGAAAGTTATAGCTTTGTCAATTGGAATAATTGCAGCATTATATTGTGAAAAGTTGGCTAAGTAGACAGATAGTTGTGGGAGAATAGAAAATTTTTCATGACAGCCAGCCTTGTAGATGGAAACAATATCTATTCGCCCCCTTTCCATGTCAAGTTAGGGCTTATAAAAAATACTTCATAAGTTTCACTATGTTTTGTTTTAATGTTGTGACAATGTTGTTTTGGAAATTTCTACAATTTCTCAAAATACAAACCCTTAAATTCGCGATCAGTGAATGCAAATTTAGTTTGGAAACAGTTCTTTTGTCTATGTTAAATTTGTGGGCTTTAAAAACTTGGATTTAAAGCTCTGGTTGCTCTTTCTCGTTACAGATGTGTGAGAGTGTAATAATTAGGGACCGGACACGAGAGGCTCATGACTAATCGCCCACGGGCGTACTATTGAAAATTTGTATTTTAAAAGAGTTTTTAATTTTATTTATATAATTGGAAAACAAACTGGTAGTGATCTATAAAATACGAAATACATTTTTATTTGTTCATTTTGTAGTTCAAGTTGAGTAAAGAAGTATTAATATTAACTAGCAAAACATTCTCAAAGTTCTTTTCTGTAAAATTTGTCTATGAATTAAATATAATTTGTATATATAATAATAATTTTTGGCCGCGATGTACTCACAAGCAAATAGAAAGGATAGAAATAGAAACGATGTTCATTACCTGCAGATTTGCATGTTTTTTATATTACTCGCATTTTCTAATATACAGATTTGCATGCCTTTTTATATTACTTGCTTTTTCTAATAAATTATATTTAACTTACTGTTCGTTAGAATTTCCGTATTTTTCGGTTGAGTTTTTATGTTTAAGTAAACAATCTATCCAAACAATGTCACTATAAACATTATACAGGTTGTCCAGAAACTCTCCTGACAAACGAAGACCGGAGTTTCCTCAGATAATTTTAAGACAATTAAACCCAAATTCACCTAGTCCGAAAATGCTTCCTAAGGGAGCTAGAGTTCTTTGAAGATGGCGCCTTGTATTTATTTTTCTTTAAATTTCTCCAGAACGCTTCTATTTAGAAAAACAAAAACTGGTATGCTTATTTATCCTCCAGAGATGAATCGATTCCATCAATTGCGAATTTCTAGTACTGGTCATAGGCGTCCGTTTTGGGTAGGTCAACGGTTATTTTAAGGCATAACTTTTTTGTCTTTAACTTTTAAGCATTTGTGACACTAGATTATTCAATTTTCAGGTATTCCAGTACTAAAATGTACTCTTACTTTAACTCGGTAGGATACACCGTTTTCTAGAAAAATCGATTTGTAAATTTTTCGTTTTTTCTTCATTAAAGTTCAATTTTTTATTTTTTGCAATAGTTAGCTCTGAACTGCCAACAGAAGTAAAACCTACGTTTTTCATTGTCAAATTGTTGTCAGTTCGCGAAGTTTATCTTTTCATTTTTTACTTTGTGTTATTCAAACACAACGATTTCAATTTAAAAAAAAATGGTTTTTACTAATGAGGAATACGCCGATATGCATTTAGTTTATGGCGAAATGAGGTGTAAAGCTCGAGCGGCGCAACGTAGATACGCTGAAAAATTTCCCAATCGTCAGCATCCCACTCACTCAACATTTACAGCTCTTCATCAACGATTAAGAGAAACAGGTTCAGTGGTCCCAAAAAATAATGAAACAGAGAGACATAATGATGTAACAGCAGAACATGAAGATGTTATTTTAATGGAAGTTGAGGAAAATCCAGAAATTAGCGTTCGAAGACTATTTGTCATGTACCCCACAATTTCAAAATCTTCATTCAAAATCTTTTCATTTTACAAAGGTGCAAGCACTGCTAGAAGGAGATTTTCCTGCTCGCGTAGAATTCGCTAGATGGTTACAAAATCAGAAAAATCAAGATGAAGATTTCTTCAGGAACATTTTGCTTGGTGACGAAGCTACATTCTCAAAAAATGGAATTTTTAATGTACGTAATGCACATTATTATTCGTACGTTGGTGACAATCCCCACGTTGTTCAAGAATTTAAGCATCAGCATAGGTTTAGCATAAACGTCTGGATAGGAGTAGTTGACGATTATCTACTTGGACCTGTGGAATTACCTGCTCGTTTAAATGGTGCTGATTACTTACATTTCCTGCAAAATATTTTACTTGATTTGTTAGATGAGGTGCGTTTAAATATTCGGCAAAACTTATGGTTTCTACAGGACGGCTGTCCGGCCCACTTTAGCAGGAATGTACGAGACTTTCTAGATAATAACTACGAAGACCATTGGATTGGAAGAGGCGGTCCAGTTGCTTGGCCAGCAAGGTCGCCGGATTTGAATCCTTGCGATTAGTGTGTTTGGGGATACATAAAAGCATTTGTTTATTCCGTTCCGATACAAAATCGCGCACAACTCTGGCTAAGGATACAAGATGCTTGCAACGGATTTAGAAATAACTTTGGAATTTTTGCAAGAATTCGGCGTTCTCTAAGCAAAAGGGTAAACTTATTCATAGAGACTAATGGTCATCACATCGAGCAACTTTTGTAACAATCTACCTTTGATACTTGTTCTTTTTTGTTAGTTTCGTTCCATTGTAATAAATAATTTGTTTTTAATTTATTAAATTACTTTTCATCCATGCCTTGATAGTCCAAGCCAACTTCGTCGCTAAAAATAAGTAGGTACATAAAAATTGAACTTTAATGAAGAAAAAACGAAAAATTTACAAATCGATTTTTCTAGAAAACGGTGTATCCTACCGACTTAAAGTAAGAGTACATTTTAGTACTGGAATACCTGAAAATTTAATAATCTAGTGTCACAAATGCTTAAAAGTTAAAGACAAAAAAGTTATGCCTTAAAATAACCGTTGACCTACCCAAAACGGACGCTATGACCGGTACTAGAAATTCGCAATTGATGGAATCGATTCATCTCTGGAGGATAAATAATCATACCAGTTTTTGTTTCTCTAAATAGAAGCGTTCTGGAGGAATTAAAAAATAAATAAATACAAGGCGCCATCTTCAAAGAACTCTAGCTCCCTTAGGAAGCATTTTCGGACTAGGTGAATTTGGGTTTAATTGTCTTAAAATTATCAGAGGAATCTCCGGTCTTCGTTTGTCAGGAGAGTTTCTGGACACCCTGTATATCGATAGCGATATTGTAAACTAGTACATCTTTACTTTCTCTAAAAAAAAATATGTAGTCCAGAAGGATTTTGAAAGTTGGAAACAGTCTTGTTCTTAACCCTGCAGTCGACGCGCGGATCACATATGTGCTCCACGAAAACGATTTCTACCACTACTTTTACAATAGTGATTGTCGGGTTGCCTACGCTTCAGTACCTTCCTAGCAACATCTGCTTTTTTATTTCAGCACGTTACCGCTTCTCACTGTGTACAGTTGTGTTCTTGAAGTTGATTTTGTCACTATTGTGCTCCACGCGTCGAATAGCGTGACTATTATTTTTGATACTACGTTATAGTTTTGGTAAGTTTATTTTATTGAAATCTGGCTGTAGAGTTATTTTTATGTATTTATTAGGATTGATAATGTCTGAAAGAAAAAGAATAAGAGTTGACGATCCAAAGTTTGAGTCGGTGGCACTACAATGGTTGAAGGAAGTTGAAGATCAGGAAGATCTTTCTGTTGAAGATGCTGATGATGAATGGCCAGAGGAAAGTGAAGCATCTGACGAAGCTACAGATGCTGAGGACTTGTGCTCAGAGTACGATTCTTCTTCACAGCAAGAACTAGATTCAGACGACGATTCCGAAGTAGCGGAAAATGAGACTCCAGTTGCATACTACGTAGGCAAGGATACTATTAACAAGTGGAAAACGGTGTGTCCTCCTCTTAACTCAAGAACACGGGCCGCTAATATTGTCCTACGATTACCTGGACCAAATAACGAAGCAAAAAATGCCAAAAGAGAATTTGAATGCCTACAACTGTTTTTAGATGATAAAATAATAGATACAATAACACAGTCTACCAACGTGTATATCAATAATATTAGAATCAAATACGCGCGTCTTAGAGATTGTAAAGTAACAGATAATGAGGAAGTTGAAGCACTAGTATTCTATATCTTGCAGGAGTTTTAAAATCTGGACGCCTAAATATTTTGCAGATGTGGGACAACAGTAAGGGCACAGGTGTTGAAGCAATATATCTGACAATGTCTGTATCTCGCTTTCGTTTTCTAATGAAATGTATTAGATTTAATAATATTACTACTAGAAATCAAAGAAAATAATTGGATAAATTAGCTCCCATAAGAGACCTTTTCGAAATGTTTATCCAGAATTTTCAGAAAAACTACTATACACCATCTCAGTATTTGACAGTAGATGAGCAACTAGTTGCATTTAGGGGCAAATGCCCTTTTAGACAATACATACCCAGTAAACCTGCTAAGTATGGGATAAAGATTTTCGCACTAGTTGACACAATGAATGCCTACACATAATATGGAAATATATTGTGGTAGGCAGCCCGAGGAACAATACAAAGTTGAGTGGACTGGTGCGCATGTGGTCAAAAGAATGGTGAAACATATTGAAGGCACGGGTAGAAATATTACAATATTACAATTATTTTACAAGCGTTCCATTGGCCATGGAATTACTAGAAAAAAAGCTGCCTATTATAGGGACGATTCGTAAAAATAAGACCCAACTGCCGCCAGAATTTGTAGTCGGAAAAAGCAGAGAATTAAATAGTTCTTTATTTGGTTTTTACCAAGGAAAATGCACTTTGGTCTCGCATTGCCTAAAAAAGAATAAAGTTGTACTGGCTTTATCAACAATGCATCACGACATGGCTATTGATGAGAATACTGGAGAGCAGCGGAAGCCGGAATTAATTACTGATTATAATGGAACTAAATTTGGTGTTGATTTAGTAGATCAGCTTTGCACTCAATATGACGTATCCAGGAATTCTCGTCGTTGGCCTCTTACAGTATTTTTTGATCTTTTAAATATTTCTGCTGTAAATGCTTATGGTATTTATAAACTTAATAATGTATCAACAAAAATAACAAGAAAATTTTTGCAGGACATAGCGTTCCATCTAATAAGACCTGTCATGTTCAAACGGTTCCAAAATCCCCACATATCACCTCAAATAAAGCAGCGCATAGGATTTTTACTAAAAATCACTAACGAAATTTCAAAAGAAATAGAAAATCGTAGCTCAACCACTGGACGTTGCAATTTGTGTGGAAGAGCGAGAAACAAAACCACGAGAAAATCTTGCAGTAACTGTAATCGGTGGACCTGTCCGGCACATCTGAAACTAATTTGCATGAACTGCGTAGATGAAGAACAACATTCCATTGTGTCAAATGAAGATTGTTAGAAGAACATAGCTAAGCTTTAGTCATTTTAGTTCATTGATTTTGTTCCTTGTTTAATGTTTAGATTAAATGTCCAGCATAATCATTTTGTTTTGACAATTACTAAAAGGTCGTTTAATTATAAACACAAACATGTTTTTTAATGTAAATATTGTTTTTTATATAGATAATTACTGTTTTAATAATTTTGTGCAATATACTTGTGGTAATGTCAATTTTAGTATTAAAACATTAATGGATTACAATTGTTCTCCATGCGGCTAATGGTGTTAAAAAATCCGGCGCGTCGCCTGCAGGGTTAAAAACATGCAAATATTATTCATAAAGTATGTGAAAATCTGTTTTTAGGGCAGCATACATATTTTCTGGAAAACAATAAGGACTACCTATGTTTCTCTTTTTAAAGGTCGCTCTAATAAGTGGTATACTCTAATAAGTATACCTATCAGCGACATTGACTGTTGTACCTCTTCTATAACAAGTATTTTTTCTGTTTGTTTTTATTTTTAAAGATGTATTTGGTGGAAAAGCTACTATTTATTTATTTACTTAGAACTAGAGCAGCAACAGGATAAGCACAATAAGCTAATTATTTATAAACATTACGGACCGGACACGAGAGGTTGATAACTCATCGCCCACGGGCGCACTATTGAAAATTTGTATTTTTAAAGAGTGTTTAATTTTATTTATATAGTTGGAAGACAAACAGGGGGTGACCTATAAAATACGAAATACATTTTTATTTGTTTATTTTGTAGTTCAACTTGAGTAAAGGAGTATTAATATTAACTAGCAATACTTTCTCAAAGTTCTCTACTGTAAAATTTGTTCTCTTTGAATGAAATATAAACTGGTAGATAAAAGACGTCCTTACTACATCGCAACTGGTTATAGGTGCATACTGCGAATATTCTCTTATTTCAGCATATTTAGCAGTTAGATTTTAATGCATTGTCCCCATACAGAATTGCGGCAATGTTATTACTTCTGGATTTCTATTAAAAACTGCGTCTAACTCTTGCCGAAAGCCACATCCGAAGTCACTTGGAATATTTTTCGAATTATTAATAGCCACATCTAATATGGTTAATTCATCATTGAATTTGAGATTTTGATTTGTTTTGGCACATTTCCAAAGTACAACTGATTTTTTAAATTTGGAATTTGTATTGGTTCCTTGTACTCAGAAATACTTTGAGCATCGTAATTTAAACATGTAACGAAATTTTGTTAAACTATCGAAATTCTCTGCATAAAAACTTGTTATTTCTGGAGAGGGAGGCAGCGGATGCAAGTCTATCAACTTCCGGAAAGGTGTCTCTGATATATTCACAGATTTTGTGGAGAGCATGTACTACACAAGCAATATGCAACATATTAGGATATGTTTCCTGAGAGACACCTTTCCAGAAGTTGATAGACTTGTATCCGTTTTTTTAAAAGTTTTCGGATAAGCACCATTGAGAGTAGCTCTTTACAGGGAAAAACTTCTATCTGTGTCACTACCTACCTCTCCAGTAATAACTAGATGGGGAATATGGTTGGAAGCTACTAGTTTTTATGCAGAGAATTTCGATAGTTTACAAAATTTCATTACATGTTTAAGTCACGATGCTCGAAGTATTTCTGAGTGCAAGGGACTAATACAAATTCCAAATTTAAAAAATCAATTGTACTTTCTTCAGGAACACTTTGAAAATTTGCCAAAACTAATCACTTATTTTGAAAATAAAAATCTCAAATTAAATGATGGATTGACCACATTAGATGTGGCAACTAATAATTTGAAAAATATTCTAACTGATTTCGAATTTGGCCTTCGGCAAAACTTGGACGCAGATTTTAATGGAAATCCAAATTTAATAACATTGCGGCAATTTGTATATGGAGATAAAGTAATATTTCCAGTATGCACCTATAACCAGTTGCGATGTAGGAAGAACGTTTTCTATCTACATGAATGTATTTCATTTAAAGAGAACAAATTTTACAGAAGAGAACTTTGAGAAAGTATTGCTAGTTAATATTAATTAATACTCCTTTACTCAACTTGAACTACAATATGAACAAATGAAAATGTATTCGTATGTTATAGATTATCAGCCGTTTGTTTTTCAATTAACAGTTAAAACAATGAAAAAAGAAACTAACCCACCGTACTTTATTTATCTAATGAAATATGAACTAATAAATAAAACTAATTATTAAACCTCCTCACCCTTCTATCTACGCCCATGAAGAAAGGAATTTAACCATAATATTAGAGCAATTGCGTCACACTTCAACGACAAAAAAACAGATGTTAACGGAATGAATATTACTATTCAATAACTGCGTGTTGTACTTAGCGATGTTATAGCCTATTTATATGGTCCATCGTATTTTCGGCCTGATGCGTCCAGTCTCTAGTAATAACCAATGTTTTATTAATTTGTTGTTGACTTTTTTGTTTTGCGATTTGTAAATATTTATGTTTCACAAAATAGTTGGCAGTAGTAGAGACTTAACCTTCGGCTAAATTAAAATATAAATTAAATAGAACTAGTTTGCTTTATTAGTCATTAAAGACGCAGTTCTTCGGCATGAAAGTGTTCTTCTTCCTTCAGTTTACAACTTTAACTTCACCAAAGTATAAAACATGTTCGTATATTTGATTATAGAAAAATACGCAGCAACCGTGGTAGTAAAATCTCTAATTAGACTTGCCATAAAATAATTTAATTTGTAGCATTTATGTGTGCATATAAAATGAGCTAATTTAATCAAGAACTCCTTTAATACATCTTGAATTAACATACATGTATGTAATTATACATATATTATGTGTATCTAAGTACGAATATAAATTTAGAATACATAGGAAACCTCTTTTAATAACACCTTGATCCAGGTAACTTATTAAGAAAACATACTAATCTGCAATATTATTTACTTATACATACAAATCTAATATTTTCTTGCAGTTTGCCTAATTGGCTAATGGCATAATAATATATGTTTATAATTTACATAGGTTTAAATTTCCTACTAGACTATTTACTTGTGAAATTCTATAATACTTTCTTCTATTCTTCTATTCTATTCTTTTGCTTAAAGTTGTTAATCTGAATACTTTCATTTATTTTAACGAGTTTTTATGTTTACATAATTAATAAAATTTAAGCATGTTTGGTGTTTCTTATTTTACATTAACAGTGTAGCATCTCACCATTGATGAGAAATAACAAAACAATTGCTTTTGTTTTATTTATTTATTTCACTTATCCATTAATTATTACACTAATTTATTACAGAAGTCTTAAAAGTATATACAGGTGAATTTTTTCCGATGTTTAGCATGGGGATCTCGGAAACTAGTGGAGATAGAGAGACGATTAATTGGAGAAAGAATTGCAGTTTAATGAGCTCAATTTAATGAACTTTTTGTTTTTTGGAAAAAATGCATGGCTAACTAGATATATCGCAAAAATTATTTGTTTATTATTTTGTCCGGCGTCTATATCTCTTATTATTGACTTTTTATAAAAATATGTAAAGCACAAAGTTATACTTAATAATAATGTATAACCGAATTTTTCATTTAAGCTATAATTTTTGAGATATGACACAAACTTGTGTTTTTCTAATCGGCCATGACCATTGAAATGATGTAATGATGTATAGTTATTTTTATAAATAAACAAATTTTGGCCGTTACTTTCTTTTAATTTTCGAACTGCCCGAGCGGTATGCTATGAAAACAATGAATAGAACCACATCGCGTTTAATAATAATACAAATGACAATTATTGACATTTAGTTTCTAATTATTGTCAATTGAGGCTTCGTTAAATATAAATATTAATTTTTCTAATTAGGAAAAGCGTGATATGATTGAGTGTTAAATTTCGTGCCATAAAAATGCCGTACAAGCTGCACAACAGTATTTCGAATAGTATTTTGATCATCGCCAGCCTTATTTACCTACCTTTAAGAGACTATGATAATTTGAGAGATTTTGGTTCTTTCTTTAAACTAGTAAAGATTGCAAGAGGTATTAATGTATTGGCACATGTAATGCAAAATCGATGGATTTCAACCCGAGAAATTAAAACGGATGCAGGCACGTCACAACGTACTGTTGTACGAGTACTGAAAAAGCCCTATAAAATATCAGTTGCACAAACACTGCGCCCTGATAATTACAATAAGTGCATTGAGTATTGTACTTGGTTTGCTAACATGTGTGAAGCTGACCCACAGATTAGATTCAAAGTTTTATGAACAGACGAAACACAATTTACAAACTGCGGCATGTTTAATAGACACAAGGAACATTTATGGATGCAAGAAAATTCGTATCATGTCGATCAGAGGAGACCCGAAGTTAGGCTTGGATTTAATATTTGGTGCTGTATCATTGGTTCAAAAATTCATGGTCCCTACATTTTTTTATGGTATATTAACCGGTGATCGTTATCTACAGCTTCTACAGAACGATTTTGATAATATGTTAGATGAATTACCAGTACAAACACGTGTTTTGCTCGAATGGTTATAACACGATGGGGAGCCACCACATAATCAGCTAACGGTAAGAAAGCATCTAAATCATATATTCCCGAACACATTGGATAGGAAGAAACGCGCCGGTTGCATGGCCACCTCGATCACTCAATCTGTACGTTTTAGAGTTTTATTTATGGAGAATGGTAAAAGATAGGGCGTATAAAAATACGTACGACACATTAGATAACCTTAGAGTAGCTGTATTAGAAGTTTTTAATAATATGATGCACGGTCTGGCAGAAAAGCAACAAATTCAGTTTTAAGAAGGTGTGACTTGTGTATTAATAATAATGGTGAACCTTTTTAGTCTTAAATACTAAATTAACTTTTTTAACTAATTACGTTGTTTTGGTACTACTTTATTTATATTATAATTTCCTTGTTTCTTAATTTATTAATTAATAATTATGATTATAATTTCGAAATTAAAAGAATATTTTTAATAACTAAACTGAATTATATTACTAAAGGCAACGTGCATCTATTCATTGTTTTCTAAAGCAGTTCGAAAATTAAACGAAACGCCATAATTTGTTTATTTATAAAAATAACTATGTCAAGCGGTACATAATTTGAATCGTCGAAAGATGGCCTTTTTTATAAATTCATGGCCGGCTATGGTTTCTATTAGGAAAAACACAAGTTTGTGTCATAACTCAAAAATTATAGCTTAAATGAAAAATTCGGTTATACAGTATTTTTAGGCACATAATTACTTATAACTTTATCCTTTACATATTTTTTTTAAAGCCAATAATAACAGAGATATAGGCGCCGAACGAAATAACAATATATCTAGTTAGCCATGCATTTTTTCCAAAAAACAAAAAGCTCATTAAATTGAGCTCGTAAAATTGCAATTCTTTCCCCATTTATTCGACTCTCTATCTCCGCTAGTTTCCGAGATCCCCATGCCAAACATCGGAAAAAAAATTCACCCTGTATATATATATATATATATTGTAGTGGGACAAACTGCACCCATATTTCTGCAACTAAAACGGAAAAAACAGATTAACAATACACAAAACATAATTAAAAATGGTGAAATTGGCGAATTTATTTTGTAAAATTAGTATCAAAATGTAAATAAATTAATATGACGAGAACTGTATAATTCAAATTAACTTATTCTTATTTTCAAAACTTACTTTTATGTTTCTATTTTTAATTTCATAATTCAAATATTTAGCGCGAAACTACCGATATCTAATTTATCTACATTGAGATAATGTATTTGATACCGATTTGACACGCCCTCTTTAAAATTTAGAATAAACCCGTAAGAATGCAACTTTAAATACGTTATTGCAACATAACCTAATATTAAATTGTAAACATTATGTATTTGAAAATTATTGTAAAAATTTTATAAATTTGTTAAAAACAAAATATTAGTCAAATACAACGTACAAATCGATGTAATGATGATAAAATTTCGAGGCTATTTGTTAATATGAAAATAGGCCTTGGAAAAAATAAAAGAACAAAGGGAAGCCGATAAATATTTTACAAGAAATGGCCGTGTTTTTGAAGTTATAAAAAGTTTAATTAAAAATTACCATTAAAATATTAAAAATTTCTCATTACAAATACATTAAATTGAAACACAAAATATCAGCCAACCTTATGAAGCACGAACCAGCCGAGCACCGCCAAGAATACGTCTGTTAACGAAGATAGCATCATTTGGAAATCGTAACTTCGACGAGTGAGCATTTTAGACCATCGAACGACGCTAAAGCCGATATCAAGATTCCGAAAGCCGTACTTGGTGTTTTCCAACAAACATCGCTTCCAGCCTAAATCATCGTATAAAATCTTGGAACACAGGTTCTTAAATAAGCGATTTACTCCATTTATTACCTAAAATTTATATTTCACTAAGAAAAATCATTACAACTTATTAAAATATCTACAAAACTTCAAAAATTTATTATCTATTACATCGTCAACACTATCATAAATGAAACACATAATTTTTATATAAAATAATAACGTAGTACTTACCTTATTTGTAAAATAGTTTAACATAATTGATAATCTAGTTTTTTGTTCACAAACACAACTTTTAAGTATAATTTGATACACATGTGCAACTATAGAAATACCATTAATAAACACTTGTTAGCTTTATCGTAATTTGTTACAGTTTCCTACTTTTAATTTCAATATATATTTTATTATTTCCTTTCAACCAGTCTTTTTATTTGTTAGTATTTAGTTGTTGAGTTAAGCATATTATATAGACATAAAACATCATTTTTGGGAGGTAATTCGCAGACCTACGATGATCCTAAGTTACGTTATATCTACATTATTTTATAATCTTGCTCTCCGACTGCTAGAAGTTTAATCATATGTGTACAGATGACGTTAAACCTATTGTGAATTATTTAATTCTGGCGCCCAATATTAAATTCAAATCTTCAACTATTACTCATATTAACCATTTATTATTCTCTTTAGTCCACTTAGGATTAACAGCATTGTAAAATTTTGCGGCCCAACGTAGAGGCTGTTATCAGCGTATTGTTACATTTGTCGAACCAACGTGAGGCCAATTGTAGAATTACAGCTTCACTGCAATTTGTTATTAATATTTATTTTACATAGTTCTTAATTATTGTAACAATATATATATATATATATATATATATATATATATATATATATATATATATATATATATATTAAAATAACTATATTTAAATTCTATATCGACGTTGATTTTTGCATTAGAGCTAGAATTTCAAATTTACTTATGATTTTACTTAGATTTAAAAGACTTCAACTACATTCAAAGTGTGTCCCTTTCTATCATAACGTTGATAAAAAAGAGTATACCTTCTGCACTATGTTTATTATTTCAAGTGGTATCGCTATGGGCAGAAGGTAGTGAGATTATGTAAGTATTGAAAATGAAGAATGATCAATATGTCGAATAGTAAAATGTATGTTTGCTTATGTGTTCTAATTTATGAAAACATTTTAGTAGATGCCATTTGTACGATGTAGTGTGCGTAAATAATCATTATTATTTATGACGAATCTCTAATACAATAGTAATTTTACGTAAATATAATTATAAATGTATGTGTAAGAATACGAGTAATTGTACATTACAACAGTACAACATTAATTACAAACTTTAATACAAAATCAATCCTTTTCTTTCTGAAAATTCTTTCAATGGAGACTGTGGTTAAATAAAAATTTAAAAAAAGGTATATAACCCCTTACCACAATTATTAGTCGTATCCTAAATACGTATTTCGACAACTAAGTTGTCATCATCAGTAGGTAAAAACTACTAATTAAAAGTCGCACATGGGGCACAGTTAAAACAAGAGAAACGCTTCCGCACAACTATTATACACTGCAACCCTATATAGACTAAATTTAACAAGTCAATCTAAAACTACGAGATAAACGCGTACCTACTTTAGGAAAGGTCTAAACATATGTTAAATTGTCGGACAAAGTCGGACAATATTGTCGGACAATATAAGTCAACACAGTCAGATGTCTTGTTTTTTCATGTGTAACGGTTCCTTCAAAATTTTGTCCTTCTTAGAATTTTCAATAGAGTACAGTTTTTACAATATACGACCACACTTTCCGATTTTAGCATTTTTTAACCATTTGTAATTGGAAATATTTTTGCACCCCTACCCAAAATAGATATTTTTACTATACATGTACTCGAGTAAATACGTTTAAATATACTATTGGTTTGTTGAAAATAAAAGGTGGTTTATCTAAGTTTAATAGTGGGTCATCGTAGTTTTTAAAAATCGAAGTGCCGCCCCCCTTAGAGAGGATGTCTGCCGTTCCTTTGTCCGACAATTTAACATATGTTTAGACCTTTCCTAAAGTAGGTACGCGTTTATCTCGTAGTTTTAGATTGACTTGTTAAATTTAGTCTATATAGGGTTGCAGTGTATAATAGTTGTGCGGAAGCGTTTCTCTTGTTTTAACTGTGCCCCACGTGCGACTTTTAATTAGTAGTTTTTACCTACTGATGATGACAACTTAGTTGTCGAAATACGTATTTAGGATACGACTAATAATTGTGGTAAGGGGTTATATACCTATTTTTAAACTTTTCTTTCTGATTGCATTTATACCCAACAAATAATACTACTTTTGAATAACATTTTAATTAATGAATGATTGATTACGATCCATAATTCGACGGAACTACAACCGATAGTCTGGTATTTACAAACTACTGGACGTATAGCAACCACCTGGAACAAACCATACACCAAAGAATATAGACAATTCACAACATGTTCAACTTCCTAATATCCTTGATCTTCAAACCCAACCACTAAAATTAAAATAGGTGTTTGCAACACTGAAGACCCGAGTAGCTATAGTTAAGATATCTAAGCTATTATAACACAAATTTAACGTTATTTTGATCTCTGAGTCACACATAATCAATAAATGGTTTCTTAAAGTTTCAAATTACTTTCTTATTATACTCAATGAATTATATCATCAAGCGGAACCTTTGTATATTAACCATCAATGAAGTGAATACTTGCATATGCTTCAGCTTTCTGGGCGGATTACAAATTCATTGAAATATATCAAATATAATCTGCTCCTCCCTCTACGCAGTAGAATATTAAAAGGAACGAGCTTAAAGTTGAATAAACTTAGAGTATAAATTTACAAGGTGTTTTCTTAGACCTCTCAGTGTGTTTATATTTATTTAGACATCTTCTTATGTATTGTGTTTCATAAGGGTGCCCGCTATTGAATGAGCTGCCACTATGCCACCTCTTCGACTTAAATTATATTATTGATTGCATCCTTCTTTGAAAGTAGATTGAAATAAATGAATGGCGATTCTATTTATATTCTATCGCCATCGCTACTTTTATCACTGCTTTCACTTTGTACATTTTAACATTCAAATATCATCAAATACGTACTTATTAATTTGCAATTTAAAAAAGGATTTTACAGTAATACTGAATATCTTATAGAGAGATGATTAGATTTTATTGATTAATAATAGATATAAAGGCGTAGGGGAATAGACTTTATAGACACCTTAAACAATTTAATATATTGTAACTTTAAAAATATTGCTAAATATAATGGTTTTGACACCGAAATAATGAATAAATTAATTATAAAGACCTAACAACCCGTTATAAAGAACATATATTGCATATTAAATTCAATAGACCAGAAAAATTTAGTGTTGCACGTCATGTATTAGAAGCCGATCATAACATCAGGGTTATTAAAAGCTTATCAAAAATATAAGCAAACCGAGTAATATAATTACTAATTGTTTCTTTTATATAAAATAAATATGATAATTACAAATAATTTGTTCGTCTTATATACATTTTCAAACAATGTTGCCCAAAAAATAATAAATCTCCATCCCTATCAACAGTATCATTTAATAAGCCTTAAATATAGGTAAGTTCTTGTATTTTAAGATAAATATCGGTTTGAAGTATATCGAACTATAAATAAGCTTGAAAATAGACAAACATTATAATTTATATCCCAAAGTGAATGGGCGAGTTTAAAAGCAGGTCGATATCAAGTGTTCTCTGGAGAGCTGTAAGTACCTCGTGTTTATTGCCTAAAGCATGGGAGTTAGATATATCGTGCACATTATATATTCTGACATATTGATATCATAAACACAATATTAGGAAATGTAATCGTATTTTTGAATCTTTCTTAAAAGAAGGAATGTAATAGCAACGATACTTGTTTGACAAATATAATTTATAGCATTTCATTTTAAAATGAATTCTATAGAAATGAAAATTAATTGAAGGAGATTCAAATGCAACATCATGTAAATTTCATTGGGTTAACTAAACTGCTATTTTTAAGTTAAAAACAACACAGATAATATTTTGTGTTAAAGAAAGTTTGAAAGGAAACATTTCGATAAATTTAATCATTCGATCTAAATAGATAACTAAATAAACATTTAAGAATGCCAGAATAAATATGTGAGAGTAACTATAATGAAATTTGATGTACTTTTGTTAAAAATAAGTGAAATATTTTAGGATTGAGCATACAGATAATACCCAAAATATCATAACCATATTTTAACATTTAGACAGGACAAATAAATAAAAATAAAGTTTTAAGTAAGATATATATATTGTTATGGGGCAACAACGATAATTAATTATTTAAATTTAAAAAATAAAATGTTGAAAACTTTTACATTTAAAATATAAAATATCTTAGAATTTTTAAAACTTAAAGATTTAAGTTACATAAAAAAAAATATGTCAAAGAAAATATAAGCAAAATTTGAATAGTTTTTACCATTTGGTTAAATATTTATTAATTCTAAGTTAATTTGATTCTGAAGGAATTGGTAATTTTATAAAAATATATACAAAACTTATATTTGCTACCGCCTCATTTCCGTTGTGTTATTCTGACCAATAGGATGTATTTTTGTTGGATGGCGTCCACAATAGTCGTTGTCCATATTCCGTAGGTTACGAATGCCATATTTCAAAATTTCCAAGCTTCTTTTTTCCTATTTATTTGCTAAAGCATCATTTTCATTGTGAAAATTCAAAATGGCGAACCATTGATATTTCTAATAAAATTAAATTTATTAAGAAGGCAACAACAATTTGGTAACTGAAGGGGCATTTGCACTAATCCTCAACATCAAGCATTGAATCGAGACCTGTTTTGAAGAAAACCGAGAAACTTTTCCCAATTTCATAGAAGTTCCGGAGGATTTCTTTCCTGAACATCCTTTAATACCCGAACTAGAATTTATTTAATTAGAAAGGTACCTACAATTAACATCAGTACTAGTCATTTCACCATTTAGTTAATTTAATCATATTTATTTAATTAAACTTCATCGTAAACTGTACTATTCGATTAAATAATATTCAAATACTCACCATATCAGTATATCTTATTGTGTTCAAAATTATTATTCAGAGATAGCTGATCTTTTAAATACTAAATCATTCATATTAATTAAGTTTCATTTGGCATAACTTCGTAAAGATATATGACTTCGATATCTTGTAGTTGAGTTCCATTTTTTCACATAAGTTTTTATACACATAATTAGACTCAACTGCTTATATTGCTTTTGACAAATCTTAAAAAAAAACATTCCTGAAAGATGCCAGTGTATCATCATATATTTGTAAAAATTGTTCTTGTACATAAAATTTCCATAGCACTTACCTAGTGAATCAAACTACAATTTACATCCATTCATGCTATGTCCTATGTTGTTTACCGTATAATAAATGTTATTTTGTATTTTTAAACGAAGTGTTGTTTTTTTAATGTCGTTTTGTCAATCGTATTTATTGTAAAGGTTATAAACAAAAATATAACTATTAACTATATTGCTTGCCTGAGACGTTCTTGCTATTCTGATATAGCTGTCAGGCTATATAAGTTTAGTTTTGTATGATACATAATCCCGTTAAGTCAATATAATAAGAAATTAATAAATTATAAAATCTGAATTTTATTTCCTTAAGCTCTGCAGCGGACCAAACTACATGATCTTAGAGATACATTAGGAATTATAGAGTCTCATTACAGCGTTTATATTTTCAATAAAAATTACATTTTTCTTGTATTTTTTTCTCTTTTCGTTGAGGAATTTTCCTCAGGTCGTTCCAGCCCTCAACAATATATATATATATATATATATATATATATATATATATATATATATATATATATATATATATATATATATTGCTGTGGACTTTTCCCCGAAGAAAAAGAAGAATTATATTGAACATTATATTGTTTTTCTTTGACATGTAATTAACCCTTAACCACCGTAGTCCAATTGTTGTCGCATTGTCACCGTAGCGGCGTCACACAGACGTCGCTGATTTTTGGTTTTTATTAATAAAATGTGATAATAATTTTCTCGTTATATCTCTTAGATATGTTACTAGAAGGTATATAATATTAAAAAAAGTCAACAGATAATAAATTTAAAGAAATTTATTTAAAAAAAGTTGTATTTTCTTTGCAGAAGTGTAATTTTGAACATTTTTTACATACGCTTTAACTTAATAATTTTACAGGATTTAAACAACACTATAATATAAAATAATATCGGTGTTTGGAAACTAAAAGAATACCTCTTTATAATAAAAAAAAACAAAATTTAAAGAAAAATGAAAATATGATAAAAATTACAAGGCCTGATTTATTGGAAATTTTTCTTACAGTCTATACACATTTTAGATGAACATTTTAAACATATTGGTTTACGACAAGCAAAACACATATAGCTTGTCCGTCTTCTCAGTTTAGAGGGACAGGTGAGGCAATTTTTACGTTTTTCTAATTTTTCGACATTGTTTGAAACAAGTGGTTCACCGGGGATTCCCAGAATTCGATTTATTGTTAATCATAAATCTCGTTTTAGTTGTAAGTTTTGAGCCCTTCTAGCTAACTGTGGTTGGACCAACTGGTCGGCAAGTACCTTTATAAAGTCTGCTTTTTCAAGTTTTTCATTATCTTTGTATGCTTGATGAAGCACATGAGCATTAGCACCACTTATATCTAACAGTCTGAAAAATATTGCCATGGGCCAACGTTGAGTACGGCGACTAGTAGTGTGTTTAGCACACTTTTCATCTAATGCATCGACCCCCGATTTAGTGAAATTATAAAAGGAAATAATTTCCGGCTTTTTAGTTTCAGGATCGTATGTGGATCGTATCGTATCGGTGTGGTGCATCGATGACACTAAAACAACTGCCTTGTACTTCTTTGGCACGTAGGATACGACAGTCATATTTTGAGTAAAACCAAATAAAGAAGTTTCACATTTTCTAACTCTGTTAAGTAAAAATTGCTGGGGGATTTCCCTTTTATTCTTCTTCATGGTACCTACATACGTTAGCCCTGCTTTCTTGAGTACTTCCACCAATTCTATCGACGTGAACCAATTATTCGCTGTCACGTTTCTATTAGAATTAACAATAGGCTTAGTTAGTCTCACAACAGCTTGAGTGGGTTTACTGAACTTTTTTTCGTCTTCATTTAAACCAATACCATCGGAATTTTTCCCACTGTACACGTACGCATTATACAAATAATGATTTGTAGCATCTGTCATACACATTATCTTTAGCCCGTAGTTACATGGCTTGTTTGGCATGTACATTTTATATTTACATCGTCCTCGGAAGGCAACTAGCATTTCATCCACGGTCATATTTGCACCTGGGGAATACATAGCCTGGGAATTAGCAATTAACGCATTGAAAAGTTCGGAAATGGGAGCCATTGGGTCTTCCTCTCGTCTGAGATTTCTGTCATCAGGATTGTCAAATCGTAAACAGCTAAGTAAAAATGCGAATCTGTTTTTACTTAGAACGAAAGATTTCACGTCCCGTACCATCAATAGTAAAAATACGTTCAATCTTCTCATGGTTAGAATTAAAAACTGCTGAATAATATAACAATCCTATGAAAGCTCTTAATTCCTCCATATCCAAATCCCCCAGCTCTGATCTCTTCGGATTTTTGTACTTGAGCTTTTCTTTTTGTATTTTGACATTAGTCCAGTTCAAAACCACACGCAGCATTACTTCCGAAAACAGTAAACTCCATACCGCAGCAACTTCTGCTCTAGCACCAAATTTAGCAGAAGGACGCAGGCCCGGTAATTGGACAATTATATTGTGGTTTTGTGTTCTACTGCGCTTGACAAAGTTTGCTGACACCCACTTGAAGCGATTTTTTCCATAATACACCTTTTTTGTAATGTTATTATTATCTTCACCATCACTACTTAGACTTTCATCGTTATCGTTTATTACAGCCTCTTCTTCACTCACTGCTTCAAGTTCCGAATCGGAATCATGATCACTTACTTCGTGGTGATCTACAGAAACATCATCATTGTCACTTTCACCGCCATCAATTTCATCAATCCACTGTAGAATCACATTTTCAAAGTCAGGATTGCCATAGCGAACTGTTTTTGTAGATCCAGAAGCACAATCCATTACAATAAAGCACTTTCAACTAAACCGCGCAAAATTTGTAAAACTTACGAAAACGCCGTAGCGGCGTCTGAGAGATCCAGGTCAAACTTTAATTATTTATATTAGGGAAACAAATGCGTCTATTGCCACAAAATGCTAGAAACATACAGATACACGTTCAACTTGAAGGTACATAGACGCTAAGTATAGTTAGTCAAAGAGGGGGTAAGTTATTAACCAATGAAGAACCTGATGCGTCTCAGAGACGCCGCTACGGTGGTTAAGGGTTAAAATGTATTTTATTTTATTTTATTGTGTATATTTAAATGTTTATAATGTTTGAATTTATTGTTACGATCGGGACTGTATGATTTATTTTAGACCGGAAATGTGAGGCCTCGGCAAAACGTTGTACTATATGTGCCCGATGTCTGATATTTTCCGGGGTATATTCGTCAGAGGTACCAGAGTTCTTGTGTTGAATGTATGGGATAAAAACTTCTTTTTTATCTCTAGTTTTGATATAAAATCGGTATTTATTTCTTGAGTGCTTTTATTTGTGCATTAAATTTCTTTTACGATTATTACGAGTGGTTGTGATCTCGTTTGTTTTAATGTAAATTATATCTGGTATTTCTCATATAATATTGTAATTTGTCCGTGAATAATTGAGTTGCTTACATAAGTATACCTTTTATAGTTGATTTAAATAAATTCCTAATTTGAGATGATTCATTGATATTTATGCTTATCTGTAATTTTGTTATTTTGATATTAGAGTATTATATGAATATTTAAGAAAATTTTCATATTTTTATGAGGGAGTTTTTTTATGTCAAGATTTTTCAAGAACATTTTAGTCAGGTGTGGTGGAAAAAATCTATCATGTTGATGTGCGCATGATTTGGTAATTTGACACGGGTGGTTAGCAGTTTGGTCACTGTTGACGTTGGAAGTTGGGGATTCATGTAAATATTTGAATTTGTCAATTTTCTTAAGTATTTATTAGTTTTAATTGTTGTTCGCGAGTCAGAGGGGGTTTTTCTCTATGTGCGAGTAAAGTTATCACATAGACTGTTTCCTCCTAGTTTGAGTTATTCACGCTTGAGCTCTCTTTACATTCTGTAAAGGTTTTTTTTTTTTTTTAAATAAACGTTGTTAAGGAAAACTGTGAATTTTATTAATGCTATTTTGAATTTTTCTTTCCGCGTTCTAGCTTGTACGAGAGCAAGACCTGAGGTACGAAGATCCCAGCTAGAAGATTGGACGATTGAACTAGTTCGGACATTTGTGGTGAGCTGCATTTATAAACAAAGGCACAGTTCACTGCAATATGTACATATATATATGTATATATATATGGTAAACCTAATCAGTAGGCGATTAAAGGTCTGTATATTACTTCAAAATATATGTATTTAAAAAACTCTACATGTTTCGGCTGTGTACGCCTTTATCAAGAGAATACAAAATATGAATGACAGGATATAAATGTCACTTGACATTTATATCCTGTCATTCATATTTTGTATTCTCTTGATAAAGGCGTACACAGCCGAAACATGTAGAGTTTTTTAAATACATATATTTTGAAGTAATATACAGACCTTTAATCGCCTACTGATTAGGTTTACCATATCATACCAAGGTCACGAAGTTATTATATGTATATATATATATATATGTACATATATATATATATATATATATATATATATATATATATATGTATATATATATATATATATGTAATATATACAGGTTGTTCCCTGAGGTAACCGACAAACTTACACAATGTGTTCTAAACGTGATTGTGAACAAAAAAGTTTATATACACTTTAGCTTAATTTTGTTTGTTCTTTAGATTTCAACAAAAGAAAAAAACTGTTTCAGTAATGTATTTAATCATGAAATGACATAATAAACTAATATTATAGCAATTGCTCGAAATGTTCCCCACCTTTTCTAACATGTTGCTAGTCTTTGGGTCATATTCTGTTTCCAGTTAATATCTGTAAGTTCATTTCGTAAGCAATCTACACCGGCAACAATTCTTTCGATCAATTTCTCTCCAGTGTTTCGCATACCGTTATAGTAAACATGATTTTTTAGACAACTCTAACAGAAAAGTCCAATGGCGAAATGTCAGAAGAACGCGCAGGCCTATTCTGCCTATCCACCATCTAGGAAAATTTTAATAAAGTCAATAACTTGCCTACTAAAATGCGGTGGAGCGCCGTCATGTTGATAAAACATGCCGATGCTCATGATACATATTTGTCATTTTATAAAATGACTGGCAACGTGTTTAGAAAGAAGAAGCGAACATTTCGAGCAACTGTTATGATATTAGTTTATTAATTTGTTATGTAATTTCATGATTAAATACATTACTGAAACAGTTTTCTTCATTTGTTGAACAAAAAATAATTAAGCTAAAGTTAATATGAACTTTTTTGTTCAGAATCACCTCTAGAACGCATTGTGTAAGTTTGTCGGTTACCTGAGGGAACACCCTCCATATATATATATATATATATATATATATATATATATATATATATATATAAGTAAAATTCCTTTGTGTGTAAAATGCTGGATCAAATTAATCTATATGTGTATAATTTTACTGTTAATAAAGACAGAATTTGGGTCAATGTATAATCAAATAAAATGATTTGTTGCTACGTAACGCTTCGAAACAGTATTCGTTTCTTCATTAGACATTAGCAATTAAATTCATAAGTGATCTTATATAGAATGAAAATACCAAATTTGCAATCATATTTTGGTTGTATTTACATTTGAATAAAACTATTGCGAAAAGTGCGAAAAATATGTTAACAATAAAAGAAAACAAAAGTTTACCGTGTAATCGTATGACATTTGAACTCCTTCTTATCCTATAAAAATTAAATCTATCTAGCGGATTTAACGAGAACTCAAGTAAATTGATACCCTATAATAATAGAAAATCGTATTTGTACAAATATATTTGTGCTATAGAACACATCAATTACATGGCCCTACTAGAACGGATCGGATAGAATTTATGTAGCATTACGTTGAGCGGTTTACATTTCCCTACAAGACGGTATCTCAGCTATCGTGATGGACAACTTCTCCAAGTTCTGGAATACTAATCGAGGTTCAGTAACAAAACAAGATTATCTAATGTTTGAAACAATTACTTAACAACTTAATACAGTGTACAAATCTACAAAATTTAATTTGTCAAGATGAATTAAATTCATAGTAATAATAATCTTTATTCTCCCAATAGAATCTAATTACAGTGTAAAGAAAAAAAATGTTTTGTGAAAAGTAAAAATAATAATAATAACAATATATAATTACTTACATAAAAATACTGAAAAAAATTAGTAACGAGCCATCTAAAAAATTCATAATTGGAGTAGACTGTGAAATTGGGTTGGTACTTTAGCCACTTCCACATAATGACACATTATTTGATGCTTGACAGTTTCATTTGGTTTCATTGTAAAAAAAGGTTATGGCATTGAAAATGATACTACAACAAAAAAGAAAACAAATAATTTATTTAATATCGAAATCATAATCAAAATTTACATATAGCTACAGAAGTTGTTGAAAATGTTGTCTACTTACATCTAAACACAAACCAACACTTCTCCGCAATCCAGCAAAAACTTATAATTTCAATTTCAAATAATAAATGTCATTATGTGGAAGTGGCTAAAGTAACAACCCAATTTCACAGTCTACTCCAATTATAAATTTTTTCGATAGCTCGTTATTAAGGTATTACAGAAAATACTATAAATAAACGTGTATCTAAAACTAAACAAAAATAATTTAATTATAATAATTAACAAAAGAAATCAACAAATAAGAAAATTGTGAATCGAAAAATATGATACTAAGGCTACGGACAATAAAACCGATGGGGCGGATCCTCAAATAAAGTATAATCATATGTGTTAAACGGGCTTTACATAAAACATATGTTCTAGCTCTTGGAACCAAAGAAACATTATTACATATTTCGACTTAAATCTCGTGGAAGAACACAGCAGTTATAAAACCTGTGACAAAATAGAAGGGAAATAACTTAAAAATTATTGAATAGTTTAACCAAAAATTTGACAACGAGGAGAATATTCGCCGGGGGGAATGCTAGATATTTTTCAGTCCCAAATACAAATACGCGTAATTATATAATGGTATCATATTTTAGGATTCGAGAATTGCCTATAAGAACGGATGATAAAGCCAAGAGCAGGCGAGGCTGAACTGCATATCGAGTGAATATGATTAGAAAATCTTGGGTGTGTGTCGACAAGAAGTCAATCTTGACCCTCCGTTTATATAATTAAGACATTTCAATCCACTGAATAATTATAGATAATTAGATTATTGCATTGAGAGTAGGGAAGACCGGGGCTAATTGTGACATTTTACGTATGATTTTTTTTAAAGGTCTGTCTTCCTTTAAGAAAGTAATGTAAGATATTTTTTCAAAGCTCTACATCAAGGTTTAACTATCAATAAGTTATAAGCAGTTTTTAAGATGTCCGCACTTTGTCACAATTTGCACCGCTGTGAGGCAAGTTGTAAGTTTAGGATTCACATAGCCTAATTTAATCACTATTAATAGTAATTTAAATCTGAATTACAGTTATACACAGATAAGAAGTTTCCACTTCTTTTTTGTTTTTCTCGCTTTCTTCTATGTTTTTCTTTGTTTCTCACATTTTGGTAAATCGTAAATTTTCATCTTTTTTTTTTTCTTTAGACTTCCTTATTTAATTCCTTTCTGTTTGCTCTAAGCGTGCTCGTTAAGATAGCAAATTTCAGCATTTTACGGCTTATATTTTTATGTGGACCAGCTTTTGACAAAGGTTTGATATCCATTGGGATTACAGGGGGCATTTTACTGCAAGATGGACCTGTTTCGTCAACCTGTTCGTTAATATTTGTTGTGGTAGTTTCATCTACTGTGTTGCTTATTCCGTCGTTGTACTCTTCAAGCACAGCCAGCATTGGTCGGTCTGTCACACATGAACAAAGGAAATCTCCCTCTTTAAAAATATTCTCGTTGGACTCCCAGATGCCAGTTGAGCGAAATCCTATCTGGATGTTTGTTGGCGTTGCTGCTTTTGGTAAGGTAGTCTTTACTATGCTCGGGACGTCGTGGATTGACACGGTAGAACCAGGGTGTGATTTCATCCATCTGCACATAGCGTCGTTGTAAAACTTCTTGAACGGTAAACACGGAAACGTCCAAAGGTTACAATCTGTTCGTTCTATGGGGAGGGAAGGACAGTACGGTAATCACATGCTCTTTGCAGTAGTTCAGAATATCAATGTGCAGGTGAGCACTGTGGTTGTTCAGTAGCACCAACACGGGAGATTCCTGGGGGAACATCACCTTTCTCACAAATGCTTAATAAAAAAAAAAGTCAGGACATGTTATTCAGCCACTTGGGTTGGCAGTTCCACAGCAGCTTACTGGGCCACCACAGACAAAATGTTCTTTGAAAAGCTTCCTGGACAAGACAAACATTGGAGGAACCGAGTTACTTTCTGGATTAATAGCAAGGACCATGGTGATGTTTGTTCCTTTCTCAGCTGATGTCACTCCACCAACTCTCTTTTCTCTTTTTTCCGCAATTATTTTCACCTGCTTCTGTACAGTTCCGGTACCCGTTTCCTCAATGTTCCAAATGTCATTCGACATTAATTTGCTTTTATTAAACATCGACTCAAGATTTTGCTAAAACAGTTCGATATTGTGTTTGTTGAAATTCGCGCAGCGGCTTGAGCTGGTAGCCTCAGGAACACGAAAAGAAACATTTCTGTGACGTTGCATGGATTTGTAAACCAGTCACTTATAGCTTGGTTATTGCCCAACCAATTTTCGGGCACAACAATGTTGTTTGCTGTTGCACATTCGAAAGCTAAACATGTTAATTCTTTAGAACTAACTCCATAAAATATTTTTACGACTTGCACAGCATATTCATACAGTTGCTCTTCTTGTTTCAAGGTAAATATCATTCTAGGCTTTTGGTATTGCATTTGAATCGCTCCGTCAGGGTTGCTGTGTTTTTCTTGATGAATATTAGAAGGGACATGCGGCTAACATCAAATGTTTGAGCTGCCTGCCTTAAGCTACATCCCCCAGACTGTACCTCTAACACAGCTGACTCATAGTTGTTGACACTCCTTAGTTCTGTTCTTCTTTTATAATTTCACACCATTATTTTTTTAACGACAAGAAAACATTACATTTTTATCAGGGCAAGTTGTAGCACTGCCACAACGTATCCCAATCCGACTGTCACTATTAGCCCCATAGGCTGCCATTTTGGATTTTGCTTTGTGCACAAAACAGAACTGTTCAAATTAAAATTAAATTACGTCTAAATAAACTTCAAATACTACCGTATTTAATGAAGCTGAAACGAATTACTTACGTCTTGGTATCTGAGAGAAATAAGGATTGAAACACGGTACCTAAATTTGACTTTTATCACCAAAACTCTAGAAGTTATTGTAGCTAACGAATTACAAACGGTATCTTAGCCAAGCTCCAGCTCCACGCTACAGCGTTAAAGAAGAACAATACTGGAGAGCGCTAAGGCACTGGTACCTGTTGTCTGTCAACAGAACAATGTCACAACATGCAGTCTGACCTGGATGAAATTCATAGAAAAAGTTTTGAACCATTTGTTTTGTCTAGAACTATACACTCACTAGCAGATAGGTTGCTAATGTATATGTAGAAAAACAACAGGCCGAGATTTGATCCCTATGAAATACCTGTCTAATATCAAACAATAAAATAATTAGAATTAAAATCAGTGTAAGACATATTGCAAGTTCTGTTTATTTAACTATTAAATTTGAAAATCCAAAAGAATTCATTCTGGAGGGAAGTGCAAAATGATCTAAAGCATTAAATATATTTGAAAACACCTCCACAATTTCTTTAGAATTAGAAATTCCCCGATTGACGATAGTCATGCATACTAGCTTTACAATTTTATGGCTGAATGGCGTAAGTGATAAAAGCATCGAACAACGGAAGTAAGACTACCGTTAGCGGAGGGTTTGAGGCTCGGGACCGGCAAGTCAGATGTTCTTTTTCAGGGTCGGTATCCTATTCAATTTCTATTAAATGCTGAGTAAGTGCTAGTTAAATCAACATTTACCCCTTTAACGGCGATAAAATTTAGTAAGAAAGCCATTTTCTTTACAAGTTTCACTCTTAAGACATTGGACCACTACACATACACAATAAAAAAGAATATACTGCCAGAATATTTTCAGATTTCTTGAAATATTGTTTCAAATTTGGTCAAAGAGACACTGTAGTCATAGCCACTTTCCACTTTTACCAACTTACGTAATCTTGAATTAGAACATGTAGTTATTTGAAATTGTAACACAAGTTTGTATTTCCTCAAAAAGAAGCTTTTTTAAGTTAGTTTTGTCATATTTAAATGTTGATGTAAAATATTATGTAGTAATTAGCTTGAGATCTTCAAGCTATTATCTATATATACAATTTTTCCATATATGAAACGTCCCTTGTCTTTATATTTGGACAAAAACACAGTCGAAACAATTGATTACTTCTGTTGAACTTGCTAGTAAAATATTGGTCTAAGCAATTTCGATAGCGTAAGGAATCAATTCAAGACGATCTAAAATGCGGAATCCCTAAAGAACGAAGAACTAAGAAAAGATCAAGAAAGTCGAGGAATAGGTCTTAGCAGATTGCAAGAAGAAGGTGTCAATTATAGATTTTGATGTAGAGATATCAAAAGCCACTGATGATTTAGGACTGAAGAATGTGTAAGGACGATGAATTCACACATTACTTACGCCCGCCAAAAATTGTGTCGCCAACAAATTTGTGATGAAAACTCGAAGATTTTAAGTGACGATAAAAACCTTTTTTCGAAAATTATAACAAACAACGAGACGTAGGTGGATCACTGGAACTCACAGATAAAACAATAATTCTTGTAGTGAATCCACAAGGGATCCCCACCATCAAAAAACGGCAAGGACACAAAATCTACGATTACAGCAGAAGTATATAAAGGAAACAATCCTATGTTGGAAAATTGCCATACAGCAAAAAAGAACCCAAAACTTTGCTCAAAAGTTTATGCTGCTCCATGGAAATTGCTGACTTCACAAGGCTCGCCAAGTTCGAGCGATAATCAACGACTGTAGCTTTATAGAGATGAAATATCCACCTTATAGCTTGGGCTTAAGACCAAGTGATTATTATCTATTTTCTAAATTTAATAAACGTCTGTGTAAACGATGCTCTTCTGTAGACGATTGCCTGAAAGAAGTGGAATAGTTTTATGAAGGCCTACCTAAATAATTTTTTTGGAATATATAGTCTTATTTGAAAAACCTAGGGATAAGTGTGTAACAGATTACTTTGAAAAATAAAATATATTTTTTCCTATAAAGCCTTTCAAGGTTAGGTAGATAATATAAAAACTACCCCTCGTGATCAAATCTGCAAGTCGAGGCAATGCTTCTTCTTAAAATACGGTAATAGTATTTTATTTTATATACTTGCATGTTCTTAAATAACTTTGTTAATTCCTAATTCAATTCTAAAAATAGTAAGTTAATTTAATGTATATACACAATTTTTTTATAAACAGAAAAACCAGTTTTAAGAAATTGATTTATTTAAATGTTTCTCTTGGTTTTTGATCCCATAATGAAAAAAGAGGGAGAATTTCCTTTAATCAAGTCAAGTAATTCAGAGACGCAGTTGCTATTCATATCTTTTCTTTATGTGCACTTAGAGTTAATGAGTTAGAAAGAAATAGATTTCGTCCTGTCGTGAAACAGTTATAGGAAAGTACTTAAGAAGAAATGATCTTATCCTTTAATCCTTTTTATAGAACCGATAAGTAAATTGTGTTTCATGAAGTATACATAATAGCCCTTTGCTTGCATCCCTTAATCACGGAAATACAGAGTTTAAGAATGGAAATACCTAAACACCGAGTTTAATCAACTTTGTGTTTATTAAATATAGTAGTTTGCAAAGTTTGTGCTTCAAGATTAATGACTGCTTAACTGCTGAACCCCAACTTTAGACTACCATCTCTTGTTCGTTTTTCGTCTACAGACTTTCTTTTATATTTACATATTTCGGAGAATTGCATTAGCCTTTATATCTATCTTTAATAACAATATACGAGGGGTATTGATATATTCTTAGCAATTCTTGAAACAATCTAAATTTGGAACTTTTATAATATTATATTATTCAACGTAATAATATTTTATTATTCAACATAGTCTCCTCTTAAATTAATACATTTAATACAAAGATCCTGCAACATCTTTAAACGTTCTAAAAAAAGATTCTTCTTGATCTGCAAACCAGTCCTCCACAGCTTCTATTACCTCCTGGTTACATTAAATTACATCAAAATGGATTTTTAGGCCTTGGAAAACCATAATGCTTCCACTCCATTGATTGTTGTTCTGTTTCTGGGTCATCTAAAGGGCCCATGTTTCATCCACAGTCACAAGACGGTTCAAAAATCTGGATCTCTCTTGCTCGTTTGTGTTCGGCCTTCAAGCATTTAGGAATCCATTATGCAGAAATGTTTTTCATATCTAAACCGACATGAACTATATGATGGACGCGTTCATATTAAATCTTTAGTGCCTCAGCTATATGTTTCAGCCCAATTCGACGGTCTGATAATATCATATTATGAACTGCGCTAACTTCTGATTGACCTAATCCAATTTTTGACAGTCGCATTGGCATTAATCGCCAAGTTTGTTAAGCATATCTTCGTAAATTACCTTACCACTTAACCTCTTCAAATACGTACAAGTATTTTATGATGCCTCAACTTTCTGACGTAAGATTTCACAGTGACTCCTTTAAAATGACATTAATTCTTGCCATTATAACAATATTTTGTTTTGTTCAAGGAAAATGGCTTAGGCCGTCTAGATATCAATACCCCCTCGTATGTATGCTTTAAATTGGAAACTATTTTTGTTTTACCATAGTCCAACCAAAACGTCGCATAGCATTCACTAGGAATGTAGTGGTTAATATTATTTATACTGATACAAAGTGTATATTTTCGATTGATATTGTTAATAACACCTTTATGTTTTCTTATCAGTTTGCTTTTTTATTTTACAAGGTACATTTACTTAATATTGAGCCTTTGAGCTTAACCAGTAGGCTGAGTTTATATTGATACAGACATGTATCTGCAAAAATATTGGAGCGTATTGAATTGACTGCCTATGGAAAATTATGAGAGAGTTTAAGAGAAAACATTTTATAATCGTAATTGTCTACAAGTTCAATTATGTTGGTAAAAATGTTTCTGTGACCTATCATGAGCTATGAAGAACGGTTTTGGTTATAAATCTTTGTAATTGTAAGCAATATTATAGACAAACATCATGATATTTTTTGTTTGCTCAATTCAAACAATCCTGGGCTTTGCCATAAAAGCACCTTTTTGCACGATTTTTTGTGTGGGGGATTATTTTGTAACTTCTAAATCAGCTCAAACGAAATTTATCTGCGGATTCTCTCACCAGACAACGAAAATTGAAATCTATGCATTTGACTCATAGAAAAAAGCAGTAGTCAGCACTTCAGCAGTCACCTTAATTCTATCTACTCCAACGGGTAGCCGCTAGCTTCTTAGGTAACAATAGATATGTACCAACGATAGCTCTTCATAATTTTTAGTATGGTTAATTATGAATGGCATACTACAATCTGCTTGTCCGAAGCCCTTAAAACGATTCGAATAATCGACCAATCCTGACTTAGCACAAGATAGATAACTTTGGGCTTCTGTAGAACCTTTTCCATTGCTACCTTTTTAGACCTATTGTGGTACTCCTGCCTCGTTAGACTACATTCTCTTGCCTCATTCTTTTAATTGAATCTAACTGCTTTGATAGGAACCTTGACGTTTGGATTCTTTTTTCTGGTGTCGCCTGGCCCTTTTACATAGGACTGTTGAAACTCCCTTTAGGGTATTGACCATCACAGCTGTATGTCCTTATTTAGTATTAGTAGATGAATCTGGTTCGTCATTACCTTCCTGGCTTAATTTATTTATGCCAGTTCTTGCCTTGAAGCTTTAAAAGTCTTTATTTTGTACTTTATCCATACTGTTCCCATGAGCAACAAAGGCAATAACAATCAATGCGATCAGAATATCGCTTCACCAGATAAGATTAAATACAGGAGGGTTTGCCATGGTATCCCAGGTGAATGCTAAAAATCGTACCTCCCTATAGCTACAACTTTCGACACGTTATCTTTTACTTTAATTTGAGCTTAATTCCTGTTTCTATGAAGCGTTAATTCCCGCACAGTCACATAGTAAGTGTCTAAGGCATGACTTAGGACTAACAGGTTTTTTATTCCCATATTTCAAACAGAAGTTGCATGAAATGAGCTTTACACAGGTAAATAAAAATGCGGATAATATTAAAACAAAAATAAATATCATAGTTACTGTAATATGAAAAAATTTTTAGAATAAAATATTGTGATAAATCTTCTATTCAGGTTCGATTAATAAAACACACGATAATTATCACTAAATAATAACTAATAACAGCACTTATAATATTAATTTATATACACATTTATTAGTACGAAATTAAGTTCACGACGATTACTTGTTGAATGCATCATCTTTCCCCTTGAGCGTTTATATAGTCATAAGTTTTTCTGGATTCTTCCGTATCTAGATTATTCGGGAAAATCCTATGACGTACACAACTGAAGATGTTATCTTAGGTCACCAGCTGATGTAGCGTCACATGACAGACATCAAAATATTATGTTTTACTTTAATGAACTGTACATTAAGAGAACATTCCTCTCATTACTACCATACTTTTAATACTTGAAAAAATCATTATTCACGTTCATTAAAACCAACGGGTAATTTAATTTAAAAGCAATAAATTAAATATACTATATTTATTTACTTTTGTCTTCTACATAAACCATGCTTCGCATAGAAACTATTTAATATGCGGAAGTATAATTATGTATGTATAATTGCCTCATGAGGATAACGTGCTAAAGATATTTACTAATCAATGATTTATCTGTAAATAACCTTAACTGATAATAATAAACACATAGGGTAAATTTATCTAAAGTTCTGAGACACTATTGTTTGCATAAACATAGAAAAAATTGTTCTAAAATTGAAATAAAGTGGAACTAGATGGAAATTCCTAGTGTGTGAAAAAGAAGTAATAAAAGAATTCTATAGTACATGTAAAAATAATACAAAAAAATAGCAAAATCAAAGGGATTTGTAATCTCAAAGCGCATCATTTAGAAGTACCTGAAAGGCAATTTCAAACAACTAGGTTAACATGGGGTAGATTTTTTCAAACGCGTATTCGCTTCAGTCAGTTTTGTCAGTGATGTTTCCCGGGTCTAAAAATTTGTTTCATTTTTGTTTCAGGTGTCATTTTGCTATTTTACAGTTTGCACAAAATCTATTATTAAATAAAATAAAAATTTGTTACGTCCAATAGATGCCTCTAGTCTAATATGTTGCCCAAAGGGTTGAAGAAAACAATACCACCAATTTTGAAATATCAACAAAATTAATTCGACATTTATTTGTTTATATATTTACCTTCAAAATACAACTCGTGATGGAGAAGTACAAAGGAAATTAACTGATTTAAATACATAAAGAGATTCAGTTAATTAGAAATATGAATACTGAAGTTGAAATAATTTAGAATATCATATCGTTCTATGTACGAGGTGCATTCAAGTTCTAAGGCCTCTGATTTTTTTTCTCCAGACTGGAAAGAGATAGAAGCATGTGCATTGTTTTAAAATGAGCGTGCGTTCGTTGTCAATACGTCACAGAGATGGCAGCACTGTACGGCAGATGAAATTGTAGCGGCAGCGTCGAGAATGAGAACTGCTTTAGATACTTAAAATGGCTACGTTTTCCTTACTTGAACAGCGTGCAATCATTCGTTTTCTGAAATTGCGTGGTGTGACACCAATTGAAATTCATCGACAGTTGAAGGAGACATGTGGTGATAGAGTTATGGATGTGTCGAAAGTGCGTTCGTGGGTGCGACAGTTTAATGAACGCAGAACATCGTGTGACAACAAACCGAAACAACCTCGGGCTCGCACAAGCCGGTCTGACGACATGATCGAGAAACTGGAGAGACTTGTTTTGGGGGATCGCCGAATGACAGTTGAACAGATCGCCTCCAGTGTTAGCATTTCCGTGGGTTTTGTGCACACAATCCTACATGACGACCTGAAAATGCGAAAAGTGTCCTCCAGGTGGGTGCCACGAATGCTGACGGACGACCACAAGGCTGCTCGTGTGGCATGTTGCCAAGCAATGTTGACGCGCAACCAAGGCATGAACGGGACTTTCTTTTCGTCGATTGTGACAATGGATGAGACGTGGATGCCATTTTTCAATCCAAAAACAAAGCGCCACTCGGCTCAATGGAAGCACACAGATTCACCGCCACCAAAAGAATTTCGGGTAACTGCCAGTGCTGAAAAAATGATGGTGTCCATGTTCTGGGACAGTGAGGGCGTAATCCTTACCCATTGTGTTCCAAAGGGCACTACGGTGACAGGTGCATTCTACGAAAATGTTTTGAAGAATAAGTTCCTTCCTGCACTGCAACAAAAACGTCCGGGAAAGGCTGCGCGTGTGCTGTTTCATCAAGACAACGCACCCGCATATCGGGCTAACGTTACGCAACAGTATCTTCGTGAAAACAACTTTGAAGTGATTTCTCATGCTCCCTACTCACCTGACCTAGCTCCTAGTGACTTTTGGCTGTTTCCAACAATGAAAGACACTGTCCGTGGCCGCACATTCACCAGCTGTGCTGCTATTGCTTCAGCGATTTTCCAGTGCTCGAAACAGACTCCTAAAGAAGCCTTCGCCGCGGCCATGGAATCATGGCGTCGATGTTGTGAAAAATGTGTACGTCTGCAGGGAGATTACGTCGAGAAGTAACACCAATTTCATAGTTTTCGGGCGAGTAGTTAGTTAGACAAAAAATCGGAGGCCTTAGAACTTGAATGCACCTCGTATTTAAGGTTGTGTGCCCGATTTTATAAACAACGGTTTTGTAGTGGGATTGAATATTGGTATTTTTTTTATTTGAGGAAAATCGATTTCTTTATGTTTGAATTACTTTTTTTAAGAAAAAAAAAATATATATATAGCTAATTTAGAACAAAGGCGATTTAGCTAATTTTTTTTTATTTCACAGCTATACATAACGATATCCAACGATATTCCAAATTAGTAATGTCTTTATTATAGGTCGATGAATCCAAATTCTCGAAATAGCTATTTACAGCAGCTATTACCTTGGAATTAGACGAAAATCTCTTACCGCCGAGTGATTTTTTCAGGCTTGGAAAGAGATGATAATCGCTGGGAACCAAATCTGGAGAATAGGGTGAAAAAGGCACTAATTTATATTTCAAGTCAAAAATTTTTGCCATTGCTGTCGCAAACATGAGGGTAGGTGCGTTATCTTGACGGAAAGGTACATTCTTCTTTGCCATATGAGGCCGTTTCTCCTTGATTTTATCGCTTAATTGTTGCAACAAATTGGCATAATACTCCCCGTTTATTATTTTCCCATTTTCTAAGTAGTCGATCAAGATAATTCCATGAGAATCACAAAAAACTATTGCCATAATCTTTCCTGCTGACAAAACCGTGTTTGCCTTCTTTGGTAGTGGAGAACTTTTTTTGTCCATTGTTTGAATTGTTCTTTGGTGTCGATAGTATAATGGTGGATCCAGGTTTCATCGATGGTAGTGAAACAGCGTACAAAGTCCTTATGATTGCGGCGTAAACGTGCCAAAAGGCCACGAAAATCACTCAAATGATTCAGTTTCTTCTCCGGTGTGAGTAACCGCGGCACTCAACGCCCTGGATATTTTTTCATTTCCAATGCTTGAGTTAAAGTTCTGTGCACACTGTCATTTGAGATACCTACAAACTTTGCTATCTCGCACACTTTTACTCGATGGTCGTCCAAGACGATACGGTGGACCTTTTCAATCATGTCCGGAACAGTAACAGTTTTTAGACGTCCACTACGGGGTTCATTATTTGTGCTCATACGTCCACGTTCAAATTCGGTAACTCAGTTTTTTACCATTGGAAACTAAGGAGCGGGTTCTAATAGTGTTAAATCCAGCCCTGCTTTGATTTCAATTGGTGTTAAGCGTTTCAACTCAGTTTTTTCCATTATTACAAAATTACACGAGACGTTCATTTTGGTGTACTGTCAAAAACAGATCAATTGACAGATCGCCCTATACTGTTCTATTTAACCTATTAAAGGATGATTTTACAGAATTGTAAAGAAGATACCTGCGAATTTGCGGCCTAACACATCTCTGTGTTGTTACCGAACAATCTTCGTATAAGGAGAGTAAAAGCCTATAGTGTGGCCAGTTATAAAATTAATGTTTAAGAAATATTCTGTAGAAAAGAAGTGAGAGTGAAACGAAAACAATTTCATTGTTACGTAAATGTTTAATTGTTATTAAGCTGATGCCTATATGTTTTTTTATTAATTCAGAATAACCTGACGTGAATTATATTGGCCTATTCTTACTCACGAAAGAAACTTGTTCTGACATCTACAATGCATATTGGGCCCAAACGTCGCCATAATTAAGTCTCACTGGACATGTTTATTACCTTATTTATTCTAGATAGGTACCGAATCATTTTTTCTTGTAATTCTGTACGAATTTTGAAAATCTTAAAAATTTAACAGAGGGAAAAATCTGTTTCAGAATTTTGAAAATAATAAAGATTATCCACAAAACTAGAAAAGATAATCATTTGTAATTTTATAGATCTGTGTCTACAAAGCGTAAATAAGTTGAAATAGAAATAAAACTAATGGTTAAAATCTTCACTTTTTTAATACATAATCGTAAAATGACAATTGTTTCGCCAGCATAGTGGCTTCATCAGGTACTTGCATCTAAAGAGCACGTTAGAAACTAAATTAAAAATATTAAACAACAAGGTTAGTATTATTATACAACGTTTTTAAAAATCTAAGAATTTACGTAAATATTGTAGGTAGCAAGAAAATGTGGCTCATCTGGCCGACCCTAACTATTATACTATAGGGTACTAGACATGTTTACGCATAAAATTTGTTTTAATAAACTAAATGTACATTTATATTATCGTCTAAACAGTTTTTAAATAAATAAATTTAACAAAGGCGAGTTGTTTAAATCTAACTGGTCATTAAGTAAAATTTGCGATTGTTTTCATTTATTGATTTCTAAACTCTCCAGTAAATTTAATTTATTGCCTTTATTTTCTAAAAGTAGAATTTAAAAATGCTCATTGAAAGTGTGGTTTTCTTCTAATAGATGATTAGCAAAAGTGGAATCTGTTTTTTATTTCTAAACGAAAAACGGTTGCAATGTTGTTCAGCAATGCGTTTTCCAAGCTCTCTTCCCATTTGGGCGATATATATATATATATATATATATGTTAATGCATCCACTTATTAACTTATAATAGACTCTAGATTTCTTATTTTTATCCGTTTTATCTTTATTATTTTCAATATGTTTTGATATAAATAAATTGAAGAAAAATTGTTGTTGTAGAATAATTACATAGTTAGAATGTCGGCTAAATAAACTGAAATGCAAAAAAAGATATTGAAGATACATGTATAATCAAAATAAGAATGTTTCTCAAAGTTACTAAAAAAATTAGGAATTGTAAAAGTCAAAGGCTATTGAAAGTTTATAATTTAGCTCTGTCAATTGGGATAAAAGAAGATTATGGAAGAAAATAGAATCCTGTGGATAAAATAGTAACGGAAAGAATAATTGAAGAGTTTAAGAAAAATACAAGCCTTTCTGTCCATCAATTTGCCCGAAAATTTGGAGTTTAAGATTAGCACGTACTAAAAATTATTGATTACTATCCTAGAAAGTGAAAGAAACGAGCTATTATGCAAAACGAGGAGCGTCTTTTTTTTTGAGCCTAGAGGAAAATCTATTCTGACTTGGCATTCGGATAATAATGTTGAAATTATTTCTAAAATTGTCTGGAACTACAGACAAAAATTTAAAAATATTAGTTAATTATTTAAATGCAAATTGCAAAACCAAAAGAGATGCTGCGAATGTTTAATGTCATTTATGTTTAATGTTTACTATTCCATTCTTATGTGTTACATGGTAACAATACATAAAAATATATAGTAATTATATGTATAAAATAGAACGAAAAAAGAAAAGGAGAAATAAATGTATGGTATACAAATATAGCGGGTGTTCATTTGAAAAGTCAATCTAGTAGCATGTGATTTACTGAGGACATTTTGAAGTATGTCGTTAATTAAAATTTACTACTTAACCTACGAAGTCGTATATTTTGACAGTTTCATACATACAAATAAATAACAAATAATAGGTATTTATTGAAAACTATAACAAATGTTGAAAATGTTGTCCTTCAAGATCAATGCACTTTAAAATCCTCCGTTCAAAATTTCTGATGATATTCTGCAACATTACTGGATTGTTATTAATTTCCATGCATTCCTCTTCGATTCTCTGTAGCATATCATTCAAATTCAATATAGGTGTTCGAAATATGTTATTTTTTAGATAAGGCCACAAAAAGAAGTCGCAAGGTGTTAAATCACATGAACGTGCAGGCCAGGCAATTTCAGTATTTCGACTAGTTATACGCTCATCAAAAAATTCTCTTAAATAATCCAAAGATTCTGCAGTACAGTGACAAGGTGCTCCGTCTTGTTGGAAATATGCATTTTGAAGTTCATCATCATGCAACTGATTGACAAATGGTTGTAAAATTTCCGTACGGTACCTTTGAGCAGTTAATGTTCCCTGAAAAAATATTGGTCCAATGATTCCCCTTTGGCTTATCGCTGCCCAAACACCAATTTTCTCTGGATGTAGCGATTCTTCATTAATTACATGTGGATTTTCACTACTCCAAATTCTTGTATTTTGTGAATTTAGGTATCCCGTTTTATAAAACCATGCTTCATCAGTAAAGATGACTCTTTACGAAAGTTCTCCATTACTGTTCATATTTACAAACCAATTACAAATTTGTAGTCTGTGTGGGTAATCAATTTCTAACAATTCTTGTACTGCTGTGACACGGTATGGATAAAGTTGTATATCTTTTTTTAAAAACTTGTGAGTTGTACCAACAGAAAGGTTTATTTGTTGACTCAAATGTCGAACAGATGTTTGTGGTTCATTTTCCATTATTTCTTAAACACGATTGACAACTTGAGGTGTACGTTTCTTAACTGCTCCGCTGCCTGATTTTCTTAAGAGACTACCAGTTTCAGAAAAAAGTTTTAAAGTTCTATCCAAAGTATTCTTAAATTGTATATAATCTATTACAAAATGTGGAAACTTAACTTGAAATTCTACCATGGAATCTTGAACTGAATAAACCCATAAACCATCAATTTTATTACCACTTCGAAAACAAGCCTGGACTAAAAAAATTTTATGTTCTAAAGTGAAAGCCATTTTAAAACTGAGAAACAATTTATTTAAACCAGAATCGACGCACGATTATTTTATGCACTAATTGATATTTGTGATTGACTTTATCAAATGTCATTTGAATTTACGTTTACGGAACAACAAATACATACTAATATATTTGCGTCTTATTCAATCAAAATTTCAAAGTAACCTAGATTGACTTTTCAAATGAACACTTGTTATGTGTCAAAGAATAATTTTGTAAAAGATAAGTATGACTGTTGTGACTGCACGACCGATCGCTCAGAGAAATAATGTCACAGTCCGCCGCCCGGATACTCATCCAGGGAATAGTAGCACTTGTTGATTAATAAACTTTTAACTTGTTTTTAAAATTTGTTTATGCTACTATTCTTATACGATAAAGGTAGCATATTATCCAAATCAGTTTGAATACTGTTTCTTTTAGTTTTTGTAAGTCTTAAGAACTGACAATCCAGTTGGTCTTTATTCCTAGTATTATAATTGTGCACATTACCACGGGTTTTAATAGTATATTAAGATACAAGTTTCACAAGACATGATTTTTGCGCACGAGTCCAAGGTTTAGAAAAGGAGCCGTAGACGAGTTTTCTAATGAACCAGTGCGCAAAAATGCTTTATGAAACGTGTATTTTATACTATTTTTTCTATTCTGCCTTTTAAATATTAAAAAATGTTTAAAATAATAGTCATGTTCAATACGAATATTTTATATTTTTTATTTTTTGACGTTGGTTACACTGACATATAATTTGAACATTTCAAATATTTGAAATATTGTTATGTATTTTGAAATTTAAATCTTAGACTAATTTATGTAACTATCTAACATCAAAATGGACGAAATAAGTAATTGCACGCCGCCAGAGCTTCGAAAAATGGCAGCAGACAATTTGGAAAATCTTCTGTCAAAAAAATCACGACACGTTTGTAAAAAGGAATATAACCAATTTATAACTTTATGTAAAGAAAATAACATCGTCATTATTACAGAAAACCTTATGATTGCCTATTTTGACAAAAAAAGTGAAATAAAATACAGATATCTCAAAATTTTCTAAACTAATACCATATTTAAAAGGATTGTCTGAAGGCTATGAGCCTAAGAAATCGAATATTATAGAACTAGAGCACATTAACCGATTTATAATAGAAGCCGATGATAAAACATATTTAGCAATGAAATTAAGTAATAAAAACTTAATTATAGTGGTATTTTACTAATTTTGTACATTCTTTTGTTATAATAGTCATATTAAAATTATATTAGGTCATTCTTATAATGGGCTTTAATGGAACTTGTCGTCATGAAGATATAACAAACATAATTATAGATGATATACAGTTTAAAAATGATGTCAGAATGGTTGATGACTAAAACTTACGTTCCTAGACAATTTATTATAACTCAAAGCTTATGGATTGATTTGCTGAAAAAATATTATCGTCGTCGTCCCAGTCATGTTACACATTTTTTGACAGGCGTTTTTTCCTGCAATATGGAAATGGCTTGAGTGTAAATATTCCAGTAAGTATTAATACAATAGGAAAAGTATCAAAAAGTATTGCTACTTACTTGAAATTACCTAATTCTGAACTCTTCTCTAGACATTGCTTTAGACGATCCAGTGTAACACATTTGGCTAATAGTGGAGGAGATTTAATTACAATTAAGCGCCATGGAGGATGGAAATCTTTCGCTGTGGCTGAAGGTTACATTGATAATTTCATCAAGAAAAAAATAGACGTTGCTGAAATACTATCTAACACTGCACCTAATACGTCTACTAAAATCACAGAGAATTCATCAACTTCTAATTAAATGGACAGTGATTTATTAGTTAATGTGAATCAGTTGGGATTTAAACAAAATATTTTGTATTCCCAGAATCTGCCTGGAATATCTATTTATACCCACGAATCTTCTAGTGTTACAGTAAAAGTATATGACAATTGTAGTACTCACAAGGATAAGTAATCTCAATAGAAGTATTTATAGCGTCTAGCTTTGTTAACGAATTTGCAAATACACTCCTTTAGCAAGAGTCTGTCGAACGCCTTTTATTATGTATAATTAATACTAATAAAGTTTTAGCAAATGTCTCTACTATTCTCTCTATAATTTTATTTACATATTTATCACTGTTAAACGTTCATATCTAACCATATCTAACTTTTACTTTTACTTACTTTAACGATTTAGTTGTATGATTTAGTTACTTATTACTAGAGAACGGACACGCTTACCACATGACGCAAAGCCCAGTGCAGTACTGGCGAAAGGCTGTATTTCTAAAATATTTAATTTTATTTATATAATTGGAAAACGAACGGGTGGTGACCTATAAAATTACGAAATACATATTTATTTGTTGAAAAGTTGTGTTTATAAAGTTTTTAATTTTATTTATGTAATTGGAAAACATACGGGTGGTGATCTATCTATCTAAAATTACGAAATACATATTTATTAATTAATTTTATTTATATAATTGGAAAACAAACGGGTGCTGATCTATAAAATTACGAAATACATATGTATTTGTCGAAAAGTTGTATTTTTAAAGTTTTTAATTTTATTTCTATAATTGGAACATTTTTATTTGTTCAATTTGTCGTTCAAGTTGAGTAAAGGAGTATTAATATTGACTAGCAATAGTTTCTCAAGGTTTTCTTCTGTCAATTTTGTTCTCTTTGAATTAAGTACATCCTTATAAATAGAAAACGTCCTTTCTACATCGCAACTGGTTATAGGTGCATACTGGAAATATTCTTTTACTTCTTCATATTTAGCCGTTAGATTTTGTGGAATTGTCTCCATACATAATTGCTGCAATGTAATTAAATCTGGATTTCTATTAAGAATTGCTTCAAACTTTTGCCGAAGGCCACATCCGAAGTCACTTGGAATACTTTTCAAATTATTAACAGCCACATCTAATGTGGTTAATTCGTCATTTAATTTGAGATTTTGATTTTCAAAATAAGTGATTAGTTTTGGCAATTTTCCAAAGTGTTCGTGAAGAAAGTACAACTGATTTTTTAAATTTGGGATTTGTGTCAGCTCCTTGCACTCACCAATACTTCTAGCATCCTCCTTTAGCAGTGTGATATAAAATGTTTTAGACTATCGAAATTCTCAGCATAATAACTAGTAGCTTCCAGCCATATTCCCCATCTAGTTATTACTGGAGTGGAAGGCAGTGACAGAGATGGAAATTTTTCCCTGAAAAGAGCTACTCTCAATGGTGCTTTTCTGTAAACTTTTTTAAAAGCTGATACAAGTCTATCAACTTCCGGAGAAGTGTCTCTGATATATTCACAGATTCTGTGGAGAGCATGTGCTACACAAGGAATATGCGGCATATTAGGATATGTTTTCTTCAATAGTCTGCCTGTTTTTAACATATACGCAGCACTATCACTGACAAATAAAAGTATTTTTTCTTTGTACGTGGCGTCCGAATGAAGCATATTCTCCTTAATGGTTTTAGCAACTGTTTCCGCATCAACTCTATTTATAACACTTGTTGCTATTACATATGAGTTATAGGGAATAGTTGGATGTAGTACACCAGCTACAACATTTACCACTCAGCGTCCTAACATATCCACCGTTTCGTCGGCGCTTATCCATATGTATTGATTTACAAGATGGCTTCTAATGCGTTCTACTGTTCTCGTATAGCACCTAGAAACATAATATTTGCGTAAAGTTGATTCATCAGGAACATTTCGACCAGTATATTTTTTCAGAAATGTCTTCAAAATTGGATTGTTCAATTTAAATAATGGAATATTAGCTGCCATAAAAGTTTCACAGAGTTCTTCGTTAAAATTGTCAGATTCCAACGGGTTCAATTTTTTTTCGTTCTTTAACGATCCTACGTGACGTTTTACGGTTGATTTATTGCAATTTTTCAATAATGTTTCACACACTTCACAATAAATTTCGGAATCACTGGCAATGTACATACAATCAGTATGGCCCTCAATCCAACTCGCCATTGCTTCACGATGCCATTCTCGACGCTCTTCCATTGTCTGAAAAAGTAAGAATATTCTAGATCCAAATAAACGAAATTAAATAACGAAATTTTATGCACACTTACGTGAAAATTATTGGAAGATGTTGCTTAAATGAAAAGAAAAGGAATGTACGTGCTATTTCTCTTACGAAATACGATAAACTTATTTATTTTATCTACGTACACGATACCACTGAAAAAACTATATTCTCCGAATACAATATCTGGGTTGTCCATTGTTATCACTGCGAGACCAGGTGGCCGAGTAAGTCAAACAAATACTTCATTGAATTACGCCGGGATGTACTGAGCGACGTTATACACAATTCCAATTGCCGATTGCGTTTTATGGAAATTGCATCCGTTCTCTACTTATTACACTTCTGACCAAAAAAAAATTAGAGTGAGGTAAAGTAATACATTACGATACTGTGTAACCAAGCAACGGGGTATCGTAATTAGCACTTTACGACACAGGAATATAAAAAATTATTTATTTGTTTATGTATATACAGACCAGTATGATATATAAATGGAAAATAATTGCAACAAATGTGTAAACAGAAAGTGAAATGGTGACCAATAAGGATGTATTAAAGTTGATATGAAATATTCAATAAAAAGTTAGGACATTTTCCCAAGCATAGTCCCTTTCAGAGTTTTGCGGCTTTGACCACTTATCTTCACGCATACTTGTTAATTTGTAATTTCCCAAAATATAATTAAAATCTATTAATATGACCTCTGTTTAAATTTCAAGTACAGCGTTACTGAATTCAGAAATTGTATATATTATATGCAGAGAGGAATGTATGAAACATAATGAAATGTTCAAATCTATGTTAGACATGATGTTATAAATATTTAAAAACATGCAAATTGCAAATATATATGCGCATTTTATTAAGAGGCCATAAAACATGCAAACACTTTGTCACGGCACTTTGACAGCGAAAGCATCTAGAAATTAAATTGAAGAAATCCATCTTAAAATAAATTTAGTTTCGCATCGTGATAGAAATGCAATACATTTAAATAATTTAATGGAACGTTACTCTAGCGATACAATTACAATACTTCAATGGCAATTTAATTCAGTCCACGACCACCGATGCTATACATTGGATATAGTACACCTATGTATGTATTTAAGTACATAATAGAACTGCTTCCGTTATTCGGTATGCATCCTGCAGAGATTCCAATGTGTTCTGCAATCTCTGTTCTAAATTTCTTGACAGTATATCGACGTGTCTCTAGTGATATACACAAGTTTCTAAGGTTGTTTGCTGTCCAAGCACTTTGAACTCCTCCAAATTCTGATTGTTGTGTACAAGTTTCAAAGAGGCGGTGGCAACTGTTGTTGCAGTTGCTCTTGCCCTGTATTATTATGTGCATTAAACCGGACAAGATCGGTATCGGTTTAATACATGTAGGTACAAGAAATTCAGAAACTCCATTTAACAGATATGCTTCTCTGTTGTTCCTCTTCTCCTAAATTAATTTGTAAATATGCATAAATTGTCAATGAATTACACAGGCCTGCATTTTTCAACTCTTTGAATGTGATTTAAAAATTTTAACTATTTTCTAGTAATTGGGTAGCGCTGATTTCAAATCTGCTTTTATTTTTTTTGTATCACGTAAGGTTATTTTTCGAACCAGTAAAATCAAAAAATATAGAAAAAAACACGATTTATTTCATTTATAAGCTAGTTTTATATTATATTAAAAAAAAATACAAAAATATACACATAGAAACTATTAGAAATACTTATTTATTCTTTATGCTTCTTAAAAAAAGTTTTCGTTTTTCAGAAAAGCTTCGTTTGGTTGTTTTTCTGTCATATTCAGCTAAAGGAGGATCTGAAGGTAGTTTCTGGGGAAAGCAAATTCGTTTGTTTCAACCTAGACCCCAGTACTTCAGAAAAATCTTTTGAAAGTCCTAAATCTCTTACTAAATCATTCAGTTCAGCTTGTAAAAATAGCTGAAGTTGGTTTTGACCTGAGGTTGATGGTTCAAAATCACTATCCATCTGTACGGAGCCGGAAGTTGAAGAGGTTTCAATATCTTCTTGTAGTACTTTGGGGGGTATAGGTATAGGTACATGATCACTGTGAGGAACTGGTCTGATAGCTGATTTAATATTGTTTGGGTAGAAAATATGTTTCAAAATTTTTCTATTTTGCCCCTTAATATCACAAAGACAAAAGTAGCAATCTTCATGATGATTTTGCGGTTCTCTCCAAACCATCGGTATTCCAAAAGGAAGGCTTTTTCTATTCCCTTTGGTCCAATGTCTTAAACCTTCTTCATATACCTTACAAACAACGTGCGGTGCCCAATCTTTATCTTGATCTCCTAATTTGATTTTGAAATAAGCATAATATGCATTTTTCACAAATTCACCAAATGGTCTCTTAAACTTTTCAAGACGAAATATCCACAAATATAACAGAAATCATCTGGTTTGTTTTTGCAACACCGGCTAGACATATTGTTAAGCAATGTTTATTTATCAAATACCACGCACAACACTAAAGACAAATTAATTTTACTTGTTTACTGATCGACACTCAGAGCTATAATGTAAATGACATTCAAATATACATTTTGTTTGGAGTTATAAACTTGAAATCCTTCTTCGCAGTACTAATAAAGTGAAAGCATAATAAATAGGATTTAGCAGGTAAAAATTCCCGGAAATCTTGTCCAAAATTAATACATGTAATAAGAGATTTACATCAGGTAATGGGAGCCTATTTAACAAATTTCTTTATAACCACAACAGAAAATCATTTTTGGGTTAATACCTAGAATTTGAAGTAGTACATTCATTTTAAAATGTATTAAAACGCCTATTATAAGATTTTTTTAATATTTTTTCTTTTTCTTTTGTGCAAAAAAAAATCTGTGGGTGGTAGAGACCAACTGTATTTTAATTAGTTATTGCTATATAAAAACTAAGCTTAGCAAACAAAAATCACGTCATCACAAGTTTTATGCAGGCCTGTGTTATTAAACTATCCCTTTAGGAATATAGTAAATTAAGAAACAGGAAAAACATATGCGGGGGAAAGCTCCGTTTGGTCATTAAAAAAGAACACCAATGCATGAAGAAGTTTTTACTATATACGAGGGTACGTCAAAATATAACGAGACTGGTGCTATAATTAGTTTCACAACAAGAATTTTATAACAGAAAGAATAGAACATGAAATCCCCATTTCTAATGTACTTATTCTCAAGTAGGATTTCATTTAACATTTCACATTTATCAAAAATTAATTACTGAATTGTCAGTGTTTGACGTACCCATCGAAAAAATGAGAGTGAAGCAAAGATATACGATAAAATTTTGTGTTCGATTGGGTAAAACTTCAACTGAAACTTTTAAAATGATTAAAACTACATACCCCAATGATAGTTTATCACGATGTCGAGTTAAGTGGCATAAGAAATTCAAAGACCGTTGTGAATCAAGACGAACCTCGAAGGGCCAAAACCAAGTTCACGAATTAATTCAAAAATTGCAGAAATTAACGACTTGTTCCAAAATGTCGGATTGGCATATATCCAATTTCTGACATTGTTAATTTGTCTTATGGTTCCACTCAATGAACAATATATATATTCTATATATATATATATATATATATATATATATATATATATATATATATATATATATATATAAATATATATATATATTCGAAAAGCACATAATATATAAATAAAAATAAGCTTTCAAACGATGTATAATTTAGTTGAAGTGTTCGCTCTCTGCGCCCATACATTCTGACAAGACAGAACCCATCTAACGATTGCACTGTTTCTAGCAATATTTTTCTTTTAGCTTGAAGAATCCATCTTTCCAGACTCAAAATTCGAATGATGTATTTTACAAGCCATTATAGCTACATCCCATACTTGGTAGCCGAGAGAGTTGAGGTCAGGTCTGTTAAACAGCCAACCAAAAACTTAAGCTCAAGAGCGTTGTTGCTAACCATGTTTAGGTCGTCTCCTCATTGCGACTTGTTGACATGTCTATTCCTATCCTCTAACCCATTATGTTTGACACAAGCTTCACCACAGTTTCCAATACATTTTATTGGCAGAATCGCGCCGATGTTTTTACCCCAATCTCGCGAAAATGAATAGCAAAAACACCTTCGTAGAAGACTTCTTCCAACAAAACCACTACAAAAGACCGATTGGTAACTGCGGTGAATCAGCCTGACTTTCTTGCGATCTTGTAAGGAACTTCGTATAACCTGTCATTCATATGTCATCCCAGCTATTAAATTTTTCCGGCCGAGAATAAGATTTTGCGATATCCTCTTGTACCGTAACTCAACTTCTTCGCTTTTTCAAAGCTGGTATTTGCTCTTTTTGTATAATTTTATGTCTAGATCTTTCCAAATGATATGAGAGATTGTTCCGAGTGCGATATTCATCTTACATGACAAGATTGTTTACTTCCGCTGTGGACACAGAGCGATTCTGCAGTTGCCACACTGTCTGATATACATGCAGAACGCGAACATAATGCTATGGTTTTTCCCCAATTAATATTAAAAATTTATTTAAAAATGAACGTACTATTATTTTTGGATATCTGTGTATATCCGTATTTATTTATGTATAAGAAAAACTGTATTATTGCAGGTCAGCCTTATGCGAAGCCACCGCGCTTGATGTGGACTGATGTCAGACACAGTTTAACAGTAAGACAAGAGCATTCATTTTATTTTAAAAAGTGTACAATTTTATATTTAAAGTAACTTCGGTTTGAATTTGAGTTAATTAGTTGATGGTGTTTGTTAAATCAATTCCCGTATATTCTACGAGATTGTGTTCTCGTAATTTTGATTTATACAGGGTGTCCAGAAACTCTCTGACAAACGAAGACCGGAGATTCCTCTGATAATTTTAAGACAATTAAACCCAAATTCACCTAGTCCGAAAATGCTTCCTAAGGGATCTAGAGTTCTTTGAAGATGGCGCATTGTATTTATTTTTTTTGAAATTCCTCCAGAACGCTTCTATTTAGAAAAACAAAAACTGGTATGCTTATTTATCCTCCAGAGATGAATCGATTTCATCAATTGCGAATTTCTAGTACCGGTCATAGGCGTCCGTTTTGGGTAGGTAAACGGTTATTTTAAGGCATAACTTTTTTGTCTTTAACTTTAAGCATTTGTGACACTAGATTATTAAATTTTCAGGTATTCCAGTACTAAAATGTACTCTTACTTTAAGTCGGTAGGATACACCGTTTTCTAGAAAAATCGATTTATAAATTTTTCGTTTTTTCTTCATTAAAATTCAATTTATTATGTACCTACTTATTTTCAGCGACGAAGTTGGCTTGGACTATCAAGGCATGGATGAAAATTAATTTAATAAATTAAAAACAAATTATTTATTACAATGGAACGAAACTAACAAAAAAAGAACAAGTATCAAAGGTAGATTGTTACAAAAGTTGCTCGATGTGATGACCATTAGTCTCTATACATAAGTTTACCCTTTTGCTTAGAGAACGCCGAATTCTTGCAAACATTCCAAAGTTATTTCTAAATTCGTTGCAAGCATCTTGTATCCTTAGCCAGAGTTGTGCGCGATTTTGTATCGGAACGGAATAAACAAATGCTTTTATGTATCCCCAAACACAATAATCGCAAGGATTCAAATCCGGCGACCTTGCTGGCCAAGCAACTGGACCGCCTCTTCCAATCTAATGGTCTTCGTAGTTATTATCTAGAATGTCTCGTATATTCCTGCTAAAGTGGGCCGGACAGCCGTCCTGTAGAAACCATAAGTTTTGCCGAATATTTAAACGCACCTCATCTAACAAATCAGGTAAAATATTTTGCAGGAAATGTAAGTAATCAGCACCATTTAAACGAGCAGGTAATTCCACAGGTCCAAGTAGATAATCGTCAACTACTCCTATCCAGACGTTTATGCTAAACCTATGCTGATGCTTAAATTCTTGAACAACGTGGTGATTGTCACCAACGTACGAATAATAATGTGCATTATGTACATTAAAAATTCCATTTTTTGAGAATGTAGCTTCGTCACCAAACAAAATGTTCCTGAAGAAATCTTCATCTTGATTTTTCTGATTTTGTAACAATCTAGCGAATTCTACGCGAGCATTAAAATATCCTTCTGGCAGTGCTTGCACCTTTGTAAAATGAAAAGGATATAAATTTTCTTTGTGTAAGATATTTCCTACGGACGATTTTGAAATTGTGGGGTACATGGCAGATAGTCTTCGAACGCTAATTTCTGGATTTTCCTCAACTTCCATTAAAATAACATCTTCATGTTCTGCTGTTACATCATTATGTCTCCCTGTTTCATTATTTTTTGGGACCACTGAACCTGTTTCTCTTAATCGTTGATGAAGAGCTGTAAATGTTGAGTGAGTGGGATGCTGACGATTGGGAAATTTTTCAGCGTATCTACGTTGCGCCGCTCAAGCGTTACACCTCAGTTCGCCATAAACTAAATGCATATCGGCGTATTCCTCATTAGTAAAAACCATTTTTTTTTAAATTGAAATCGTTGTGATTGAATAACACAAAGTAAAAAATGAAAAGATAAACTTCGCGAACTGACAACAATTTGACAATGAAAAACGTAGGTTTTACTTCTGTTGGCAGTTCCGAGCTAACTATTGCAAAAAATAATAAATTGTACTTTAATGAAGAAAAAACGAGAAATTTACAAATCGATTTTTCTAGAAAACGGTGTATCCTACCGACTTAAAGTAAGAGTACCTTTTAGTACTGGAATACCTGAAAATTTAATAATCTAGTGTCAGAAATGCTTAAAAGTTAAAGACAAAAAAGTTATGCCATAAAATAACCATTGACCTACCCAAAACGGACGCCTTTGACCGGTGCTAGAAATTCGCAATTGATGGAATCGATTCATCTCTGGAGGATAAATAAGCATACCAGTTTTTGTTTTTCTAAATAGAAGCGTTCTGGAGGAATTTAAAAAAAAATAAATACAAGGCGCCATCTTCAAAGAACTCTAGCTCCCTTAGGAAGCATTTTCGGACTAGGTGAATTTGGGTTTAATTGTCTTAAAATTATCTGAGGAAACTCCGGTCTTCGTTTGTCAGGAGAGTTTCTGGACACCCTGTATATTTAAAACAACGTTTTCTTGTCTACGTGTCACACAATTTTTTTATGTAAGTAGAAATATGTATATATTTTTAAAAGATGTCTTATTAATTCAGAAGATTTGAATATTGTATTTCAATTGTATTAACATTGTTATTTAAGAGATTTAGTCAATTAATTGAGATAGATGACAAAGATTTTTTTTAAATTTTACGTAAAAAAATATAATTGTAAAAGTTTATACGCTTGGATTTCAAGGGCTGTTTTTTTTACATGTGTATGCGAATGTTTTAGATTTTGATCGAGCTGTCAAGCTTGTTTTTATTTTTATATTGTTCTCTGGGGAGAAATTAAAAATAGTCTTTGTGATTTAGTTAATTTGTTCGGTAGTCATTGAGGTTTTTTAACGCACGTAGCGGTCATTTTCCGTGTGTTGCACCTCTGGTTGTAATATACATTACACAATCTTTATACTTTATAAAGATAATTTTTTTTTTCTGTTTTTGATTTTGTATTAAATTTTCATTTAAATTTTATTGTGATCTTTATTTAATTAACCCTTCACCACGAATATAACAAGTAACTTAAAGAAATATTATTTTAGCATTTCTCAAAAAAATTTTGAGTGGCGCCTAAAATACGTTTTTGTTCCACGTTTCCGATTGGAACCCTGAGAAGAAAGCAGTCCCATTTTTGGAAATAAACCAACTGAGGATCCTAGTTGGGTAGATTAGCTGTGAACCGTGGTACAGTAATTATAAAAACCACAGTTCATAGCAATATGTATGAGTGCAGTTAATAGCATAATCGATATACAAAACATTCGTCAATTTTGAAGAGTGAAAAAAGAACAAAAATCTGTCGCGTTGTCTGTTCTATATTGTACAATGCAGGTACGAATGCAGTTATGGTATTCGCTTGCTCCACTGTATAAATTGTCTTCATCGAATGGCTACCAGACACGTTGTGGCATATTACATATTTCCGATGATACGTTTATGAAGTTGTAAAGTTCTTTTACTCATAATTTCGTATAAATGTGCAACATTTACTGTACTAGTGTTGCCTTTTATATTTTGCATATAGAGCTGGAATAAAAAAGTGGATCTTATTGTTTTTCAAAGTATTCTCCACGAAGATTTGTTTGCATGCGCTAGAACCTACTCTGGAAGCAGTCAACTTGTTGGTACAGTCAAAATTGCATTTTTAAAGGTATCGACTGTTCCTTATGATGACAGACACTTTTGACCACGCAGTCTGTCCTTGCTTTTCGGAAAGGTAAAGAAATCGTTGGGACTTAGGTCGGGACTGTCGAAGGATGGTCTAACAATTTGACGTTTTGTTGTGTCAAAAATTCAATTGTCTTGCAAGCTTAGTGCGAATTTGCATAGTCTTGATGGAGGACGATTCGTCGTTATGGATTGGTTTCTTGGAGCTCAGCGACGACTTACGGCAAACAAATGGTTGTATACCAATCGACAGTAAAAGTCCTTTGATCTTGCAGAGAAATTGTTGCTACGTGATCTGCTTTCGAGAAAAATGTGGCTTTTGTCAGCTTTTCTTTCTCATTGGAACATCCAAACAGACGACTGTCGTTGAGTTTCTGGCTCGTATGAGTAAATCCAAGATTCATCACCACTCACGATGTTGTATACGTTTTCAGAGTTTCTCGCATTGAAGCTGTATAGAATTTTTTGACACCAATTCACCCTAGCTGTTTTCTGTTCTTCGGTCAACAGATGTGGTATCCAACGGTAAATTAATTTTTTTTGCACACCATTCTCATGCAAAATTTTTCGAATTGAGGTCTATGAAATTTCTAATGATGGCTCAATTTCACGATATGTCGCATGTCAATTTTCGTTGATGAGCATGCGTTTTTGGTGCACCTGCTCTTGGATCATCGCTAAGAATAATCCGTCAACGTTTGAATTCTCCATACCAACGAGAAATTGTTGACTGATGTGATGCTTTATTACCGACAACAGAAACCAACTCGGCGAGGTATTCTTGTTGAAATAATTATCTTCGAAAATTATAAAATCTTATTGCGCGAAAATTTTCACGGTTTAACTCCATTTTTCGACTAATTTGTCAACTTTGACAGTTCGTTGTAGCTACAACGCTACACATATCGCACTGAAACTTGGATTTAGACTAACTAAAGGTAGAGGTTAATTTTTAGTACAGACATTTGATTAGTGGCGCCCTCTATGTTCCAGTATGAAAAAGTAAAATACTTCCTTTGATGTAAATCGGGTATCCCATTTGTTTGGGTCAATTTTACAGTGTATATTGCTCTTTCTTATTACAGGACTATTCTAATAAGTCCATCATATTCCGTAATCAAACGACCTAAAAGTAAACTTTCATGGCTTGTAGGCCTCAGTGGTTGTAGTTCATGCTTACTTCTGGGATTCTGGGATGAAATTGTGTCTTTGGCATTGCTTGGTACTGGTTCTTCTTAATAGCCCTGAAGATGCTCCAGGCAACAGCGAACGAATCGTCGGCCAAGAAGATAGCAGTGCCAAGAGCAGCCTTCCAGACCAAACTCCTAGAAGCAATCGTAAACCTTAATTTTCATTCTACGCCAGGAAATATTAATAAATATCGACCACGTCCATTCAATAGTTCTCTGCTAATTTTAATTTTAATTCTAAAGGATACGTTACCGATTTTGTGTATATACGAGAAGTATACGAGAACTTCTTAGAAGTATTTTAGCGACCCGAAATTAATGTATGTTTTTCTAGGCAACAAAAGTCAGATAAATTTTTCTGAGGGGTCTAATTATATATTTAATTTCCTAAGATAATATGTTCATGCTAAATAAGAATGTAATATCATGATTCAACTCCTGACTTTGCGCTACTATTATATGTTAGAAATAATAGTATTAATTTTGAAATACTTTCTAAGTGTACGTATATAAGTAGCCGTACTATTCACCGCAGTTTTATTACTTAAGATATTAATAAACATTATCGATCAATGTTGGATTATACCATGTAATACCTGCATTTTCTTAGGAATATTTATGTATTGCACAGGAGTCGTATATTACGCTGACAGGAAATATATGTGTAAAGTGTATTGTTCCATAACACAATGCGGTTGCACTCGATAAAATTTAGAGATCGTGTTATCGACCCGTCCCATATGATTACCGAAAAGCAATCTTTTATACGACAAGATCTTTTGCTAGTCGTGCGGAAAACGTTAAAATAACCAAGATAGAAAGATAATACTTAAAAGTGTATCTGTGATCCTGGAGCTTGCTCGGTTGAAAGTTAAACTCCAAAAGAGCCATTAATCACATCAGCGTGGACCGGGTAGACTGCTTTCGGATTAGAGAGACACAGCCGAGGATTTTATTGCATTCCCCTTCTAGACAAATTATTTTGCGATAGCATTCAAATTTTATAAAAGTGTTATTGCGATTCTGACCCACTTCTCGATGTGCTTTACTACACACATTGGTCTTATTCAATTTCAAATTTATTCAATAGAATGCCACCCCCTAATAAATATTACATCATCGACTGAGTACGTTATAACTCAAAAGAAATTCATTTTAAGAGGCGATCAGCAAAAAAGAAAGAAGTATTCACACAGTGCTTAATCGGTAATAAAACAAACACGACCTATTGAATTATAGTACACTTCTTGTGAGTTAAACAAATTAATATACAATATTAGTTGTGTATAGTTACCAAGAAAAAAAAGGGGTGAAAGGTATATATGAGTAATGTATCCATACAACAAATCGCGGTCCAATGTACACGTAGTTACGAGAAAACGGTGTTTCTTTATTCGAGTTCGGTCCTGTCGCAGGTAAGTATACGGGCGGCAATACGGGCTACCACCTCTAATTCATCAGTGATTCTCTTTACCGATGAATTATATTGTTCTATCGGAATTTGTCGGTACCACTACAAATTTAAAAGCAAACAAAAATGCAAATGTAAATAATTCCATACAAATAATTAGTAAAACCTGCTATCCAATGTGATAGATACGCTACATAAAGCTTTTTCTTTTATGACGATTTTCGTTTTATCATAAACATAATAACTTTATTTTATAAAAGAAGTCTAACGTTGAAACAATTTAGTTTTCATCACATTTAAATTAATGCAGCATGGGTTTGTCGACATATTCGACGTAAAGGATATTATTGATATTCACAAAAGAAATTATGTTTTGGTAGAAAACAACATTCACTGTCTATGAATATTAAAAGTATTGTCTTGAATTTTATCGATTTTTTGCAGGTCAATTAACTTGAATTACAGTTGTATTTCGGTAAATATAAAATAAACGATGATATGGACCGATTTTAACTACATTTTGGCCCTAAAAATTAGAAATTTTTGATGAATTACTAATAAATTTCGTTCTTAATTTCCAGTTAGACATTCATACGTATTCTTCAGATTCTCGAAGCTTGGGCCCTATTCTACGGTTATCCTGTAAATATAATATAGTAATTGTAAGATTTTGGAAATTATAATTATTGATTTAATACTTTTTTATGTTTCTTGTTATCGATGATTACTAAATAAATAGTTCTTTATTGAAGGTCTTTGGGTTCTACTTTTTATTTCCACACACTACGAAATAATATTATACTATTCGGAGGTATACACTAAGACACGAGAGGGGGTTGATATAAAGGATCTCCAACTACATAAAATAAGAATAAAACGACGAAATAAAAAAAACAGTTAATAAAGGCACCTGTTAGTGCAATACATTTCAGCAAACGCTGAATTCACTTCTTCATTCCGTCCATGAAAAAACTTTCTTGTTTACTTTTGATCCAATTGCAAACAGTAACGTGAACTTCAGTATCTTATTCCAGATGTCATTGTAATGAAAATGTAATTGTAATGAAAAATAGAAGGATTTAATTATATAGAATATGAATCCAAAATATTTTTACAAAATTCTCTCCCATAAGGGAGAAAAAAAATTAAGAATATTAAAAAAAAAATTGTCGCTCTACTGTGAGATTGACTATATCAAAGACGATATCTTAAAGCTCACGCACACTAACAAAACAAATAGTATTTTTTATTGTCTACCTCGCTTTAATTTGCATCTAGTTGTCGATCGTTACGTAGGTTCGATACGATACTTCTTTGATTAACGATAAATTGTTACCAAATCGGACTTTAAATGCCCGTAGAGCTTGTTGTTTTAATACATTGTATTTTAAAATTTACAAAAATTCTTAACAGCTGACTTTCGTACCAGATTATCGATCTCTTACTGTAACAAAACTTATAGATATTGTTATTTTCTAGCGTTCTTATAACCATAAATATTGCAACGTGTAAATACAAGCGGCATTCTGAGTCCGTACATTTCTTACTAACAAAAAACCTTTACCGTAATGATGCCAGTTCTAAAAGCCCACAAATTGTTTCTAGTATGATTTTTAAAATGGTTTCGGAAATTAATGTCACACACATCTTAATTGTGGATGACAGAAGGAATTAATATATTAGCGGGTATTAGACAAGGAGATAACCTCAGCCCATCTCTGTTTAATATGATCATGAATTGAATAATCGAAGGAGTAAATGAAGTTAATGCAGGTACAAGATGAGAAATTTGGTTATGCAGACAACGCTGTACTTACAGTTAAGAACGAAGACGACCTACAACGTCTCCTGTGCAGGTTCCAAATAGCAGAAAAAAACGTAATATGATAATATCGTACTAAGAAACCTACTCTATAGTCATGGTGAATTACCCCATCAGAAGCAAGTTAGTTAATGAGTACATAATAAAATAGGTCATGAACCTCAAGTATCTGGGAGATAAGATATTGGGCGACAGACATCTACAGAAGCGAAACAACAAGCAAATAAAGCTGCTAGAATATCAGGATACCTACGAGAAATAATATGGCGAAACAAGTTCATGAGTAAAGAAAGTACAATCATAATATATAAAGCCTGCATCAGACCCGTTCTAACTTACGCTGCTGAAACAAGAGCCCAAACGTAACAAACAAAAAGAATAATGAGAACAAAAGAAATGAAAATACTAAGTACTATAAATGGCACCACGTTTAGAGGTGGAATAAAGAAAGAAAACATACTAAGAGAAATCGGAATGTAAGACGTTGTAAAATGGACAAGAATGCGACGCTGTCTCTGGAGGGATCATGTGGATAGAACGGACCCAGAAAGACTGACAAAATGGGCAAAAGCATCGAACACCAAACGAAGGATAGGACGACCACTTAAGCTCTGGGTGGAGATTTGGACATCACTTACACAAGAGGGAAAATTACAGAAAACAACAGGACTAGGTCTTACTAGAAGATGATGAAGTAGAGGAAGACATCTTAATTTTAATTAACTTGAATGTATAAACAGCTTAAATTTGTACGAGGTTATTGACCTTAGCATAAAGTTTGTAGAATATCCTGTAGCGTATGCAATATGCATATATTTATTTTGAATTCATAGGAAGAACATGACACAATTTTCAGGGGGTTTCTAATTATGGGGTTCGTGTCCTAATTCACTGACAATACTTTGGATTCAAATTCTATATAATTGCCTCTTTCGATTTTTCATACGTTGTCTTTTTATTTCAATTTATTTCAATATTTCAATTCTATAGCAAATCGCTTTCATACATCCTTCTGTAAAGTACAGGCTTTATTGCTTTATTGTTATTTCCTTTTTAAGGAAATATTTACTAACTCCTTAAGTTGTTAAGTAAATGTATCGCTGCCTATTGTGTATTTAGTTAGTAGATTTTGTTATCGTTAAAGTTCTATAAAAAGACAAATGAAATAATAGCAAGTACATGTTAGAGCCAAAGTAGCATTCCATAATAACAAGAACTATTTTAATTCCTTGCTAAAGTTCAACACTAAAATAAACTTTAAGCATAATTACTAAAATACCATAATTGTTTCTGTTTTCTATTTATATTTATTGTATGTGTATAATTGCGCTAGCATTTTACGCAAACACATCGAAACTATTTATAATGGTGTCAGTAATTTGTTTGTTTGCAAGGTAGAAATTTAAATACATCGTTGGCAGTTCACCGAGGAAACATGATCTATTTTAAAAGATAAAGTTTAACTTTTGTGCCCTATTTATATATACTATTTAAAGATACAGAAACTATGATTAGAATAATTTGTGGCCGCGATGTACTCACAACAACCAAAGTAATAGAAAGAATGTTCATACACCTGCACATATGCATGTCTTCTTATATTACTTGCATTTTATAATAAATTATATTTGACTTACTGTTCGTTAGAATTTCCCGTCTTTTCGGTTGTGTTTTTATATCTAAGTAAACAATCTATCCAAACAATGTCACTATAACCATTATATATCGACAGTGATATTGTAAACTAGTACATCTTTACTTTCTTTGAAAAAAAATATGTAGTCTTGAACGACTTAGATAGTTTCAAATAGTCTTGTTCTTAAAAATAGCAAATATTATTCATAAAGTATGTGAAAATCTGTTTTTCGAGCAGCATACATATTTTCTGGAAAACAATAAGGAGGACTACCTATGTATCTCTTTTTAAATGTCACTCTAATGAGTAGCGACATCGACTGTTGTACCTCTTCAGCAACACGTATTTTTTTCTCTTTGTTGTTATATTTAAAGATGTATTTGGTGGAAAAACTACTACTTATTTATATATTTAGAACTAGAGCAGCAACAGGATAAGTTTAATAAGCTATTCATTTATAAACATTGTAACTAGGAACCGGGCACGAGAGACCGATGACTCATCGCCCACGGGCGTACTATTGAAAATTTGTATTTTTAAAGAGTTTTTAATTTTATTTAGATAATTGGAAAATAAACAGGTGGTGTTCTATAAAATACGAAATACATTTTCTTTTGTTTATTTTGTAGTTCAACTTGAGTAAAGAATCATTAACATTAACTAGCAATACTTTCTCAAGATTCTCTTCTGTAAAATTTGTTCTCTCATCTTTGTAGATAGAAACCTTTCAACATCGCAACTGGTTATAGGTGCATACTGGAAATATTCTTTTATTTCAGCGTATTTAGCAGTTAGATTTTGAGGCATTGTCCACATACACATTACCGCAATATTATTAAATTTGGATTTCCATTAAAAACTGCGTCTAACTTTTGCCGAAGACCACATCCGAAGTCATTTGGAATATTTTCCAAATTATTTTAATAGCCACATCTAATGTGGTTAATCCATCATTTAATTTGAGATTTTGATTTTCAAAATAAGTGATTAGTTTTGGAAAATTTCCAAAGTGTTCCCGAAGAAAGTACAACTGATCTTTTATATTTCGAATTTGTATTAGTTCCCTGCACTCAGAAATAATTCGAGCATTGTCATTTAAAAATGTAACAAAATTTTGTAAACTATCGTAGTTCTCTGCATACAAATTAGTAGCTTCCATCCATGTTCCCCATCTAATTATTATTGGAGAGGGAGGCAGTGAGGAAGATGCTAATTTTTCCCTGTAAAGAGCTACTCTCAATGGTGCCTTTCTGAAAACTTTTTTAAAAGCGGATTCAAGACTATCAGCTTTCGGAAAGGTGTTTGATATATTCACAGATTCTGTGGAGAGCATGTGCTAGACAAGTAATATGCAGCATATTAGGATATATTTTTTTTAATAGTCTGCCTGTTTTTAATATACATATACATATAGATAATTATTTCGTGACCCTAGAAAAAGACATTATTTGCCGAAACATGTATAATTGTTTTAAATATATATATATTTTGAAGTAAAACCAGACCTTAAATCGCCAATAAATTGAATTTACTATATATATATATATATAATGAAGAGATACTCCACCACGTTCAGGCGTCAAATGAAAAGAAGCTGATGAACGGTGAAACAATAATGTGTGAATAAAATGTGTAATTTTGAATAAATCGTACTTCATCTGATAGATTCGGTTGGGCGCCTTCCAATATGAACATATGATATTGGTCTACCAGCCGATAGTACGCAGTATCTCTAATTACAAATAGATGTCGTTAGAGCATGATTAAGATAGTGAATAAATTCGACTCTTTCTCAGGCTCATCGCCGGTGATATTATACTCCTATAAAACTGATGAAAAATTAATTAATAATGTCAAAGAGATATTTTTAGCTATGCCTAGATAAATAAAAGAACCTCTTTAAAATAATAAGTATAAAATATTTATTGACGCAAGATATCTATATACAATAATAAGTAACTTGACTAACGGCAAAACAAGGAATTATAAGTTTACGAATATAACATGATACTTGTGAAATTATGGTTATGTTACTAGTGATATAATAAAGCAAAGTTTGTTATGATATAAATAAGTGAACAATATTATGGTAAGTACTACAAAAATTTCTATAGGTAATGTTCTTTTCATAACATTTATCAAAATAGTGATATTTTTAAAAGCGAAATCAAGATGTAATTATTAAATTTTGAATTGTTAAGAAAAAGTTACTAATTAGGTTTAAATTAAAATCAACCTGTGTCTTGCAGGGAAGGCGTTAAGGTATCTAGAAGGATTACGGCTACTCAGGATATTCGGCTGAACAGGATCGAGAGAGATATTCTTGGGTTAAAATGATGCAGGTATGTAGAAGTTTATTATGGTACGTAGCTATGATATCGACGCTCCGCAGCAAAAGATGCTTTCGTAGTTTTCTTGTCGGTATCTGATCTTATTCTCGTAAAAATTGGTTCAAACGTTGCTCTGGTATTATTTACACCTCCTATATATATTTTTATACTTTTAACACTGGTATTTCGGTATATAATTAATTTAAGAGAACGGAGTATTACTTTTCAAGGCAACTCTTTGCAAAAAGACGCCAGCTTTCATTTATTTTTCCCAAAGCCTTATTAGAAAGTAAATATCATCTAATTAGACTTTTTACAACTATTTATATTAATCAAATTATAAATATAATATAGATTTTGATAGAAGGAAAAAATTAAAATATTATTTAACAGGTATATGTGACTTGCTTTTAGATGTTAGGTTATGTTATAATTTCGAATACAAATATAACCTGTTCGCGGTTTTTCTACGATTTGAAAAGTGGGCGTGTTCAATTAGTATCGATATAAAATTCAAATGTAAATAAATTAAATATCTTTTTTAATTTCGCGTAAGTCAATTACTAATCAATTATTATATATATATATACAGCATTGTCACTGAAAATAAAAGTATTTTTTCTTTGTACCTGTCGTCCGAATGAAGCATTTGGTGCACATTCTCGTAAATGGCTTTAGCTACTGTTTCCTCATCAACTGTATTTATAACTTTTGTTGCTATTGCATATGCGTTATATGGAAGAGTTGGATGTAGTACGCCAACTACAACATTTACCACATACCGTCCTAATATATTTCGTCTGCAGTTATCCATAAGTACTGTAGTTATACATAACTACTGATTTGAAGGATGGCGTTCTAGTGCGTTCTACTGCTTTAGAAACATAATATTTGCGTAAGGTGGATTCATCAGTAACAGTTCAACCAGTACATTTTTAGAGAAATGTTTTGAAGGTGAGGTTGTTAAGTTTATTTAATGGAATATTTGCCCCCATTAAAGTTTAATAGTGTTCTTCGTTAAAATAGTCAGATTCTAACGCGTTTAATCTCTGTGTATGTGTTTACGATGCTAAGTGACGTTTTACGTGCGACTTTTTGGAATTACAATCAGTTTGACCCTTAATCCAACTCGCCGTTGTTTCACGATGGCATTCTCGACGATGTTCCATATCATATCTGAAAAAGGAACTTAAACAATGTTCTAGATCTAAATAAATGAAAATTAAGAATGTATGCGTAAGTTATTGAAACTTAACGAAATTCACAGGACACTTACGTATATATATAATTAACACTTAAAACAATGAAAAAAGAGAAACTAACTGACCGTACTTTATTTATTTTACGAAATAAAAACAATAAATAAAATAAATTATAAAAACTCCTCACGTTTCTATCTATGCCAATGAAGAAAGTAATTTAAGTGTAATATTGAAGTAAATGCGTCGCAATTCAACAACAAAAAACAGATGTGCGGTTAACCGAATTAATAGTGCTATTCAATAACTGCGTGTTGTACTTAACGATGTGATTATTTGTATGGTCCATCGTAATTTCGGCCTGATGTGTTCGGTCTCTAAAAAGAATAAATATAATATATATGTATATAGAATATATTGAATGGGACAGGCATTAGATTGTTATATAAGTGGGTTACTGTATTAATCTCGTTATTTAATACGCCGTTCTGGTATTTAATTGGTTTTCTAATTTACTGTACTATTATGTACAGTTTTCGAGTATAAGGATCACATAATTTATGAAAAGGACATAATGTTTTTGTTGTGATATTGCCAGTCGTTTGTCAGACGACAAATCCTGGTTTATGTTTCGAAAATTGTACCTTCGAGGTTAAGGGATAATCTATTTCGGACCCCTATAACCACACATAAGATCACAAAACTTTATGGCAATAATTACGACTAATTAATAAAGTATATTTGCAAAACATATTTTATAAACATCTAATATTGATAATAAAAATAATAAATATATAATAATAATATTCTTTATTTCAAACCCAGATATGATAATATGGTCGTAAAAACTGGCAGAAGCAGGTCGAACAAAACACAAATACAAAAATAAAAGTATCGATTAAATTTAGAATAGTTTTTCTCTAACATTACTTGAATACACTCAGCGGCAGAATTAACCGCCCACCCTTTTGTTATTAATTCGGAGATTTTTGTAATTCTGATTTTTTTTTTAAGTTTTAAATATCGAAGTATATCTTGGAAAACGAAACAAACATCAATTAATTTAAATTTTTTGTTTACTCTTAAAAAATTACAGAAAAAACAGTTTTTGAAAATTTCGAACATTTTGAACAAGATTAGCAATGCATGAAATTTATGGAAAAAAGTATTGTTGTCAACGAACTTGACCTAATAATGAGCGTTACTCCCCCGTGCCCTAATCACACCAAAGGGCCTGCGTGGAAGTGTATCAATGGCGTTTTGTATGTCACCTTATGGGAAGTTCTCCCACGGAGCTAGCCTTCGTGCTCAAATCCGATGTTTCAGGTTATCCCAGATGTGTTCTATTGGATTGATGTCTGGACTATTTTCTGGCCATGGTAAAGTTCTGATTTCAACTTCATTAAGGTATTGCAAAACCACTTGAGCGACGTGACAGCGTGCGTTGTCTTTAAAACAAAGTTGTCTCCAATAAATGGCGCAAATGGAATGACATGATCTTGAAGAACTTCTTGTACATATCTGTGAATATCTACACCGCCTCTATCAAAAATTACCAGATCTGTACGAGCCTCGTAAGAAATTCCTCCCCATACCATTATTGAGCCTCCTTGGTAACCCATAGTTTGAACAAGAGAACAAGGACCAAATCGCTCGTTTGGACGTCTGTATACACGCTGGCAGCCATCGGGATTTCTTAAAGCAATTCTGCTCTCGTCGGAAAATAAAACATTCTTCCACTGAATCATGTTCCACATATTGTATTCCCACGCGAAAGGGAGTCTAGCTGTTTTGTGATGCGGGCAAAGCTGTGGGGCTCGGCCTAAAAGATTATTTTCTGCCAACTTCTTACAGTTCGCTCGCTCACATCCATATTTCTAATCTCAGCAAGACGATTATGGGTTTCAACGACGGTACAAAACCGATATCTTAAAATCGTGCTTGCAACAAAATGATTGTCCATCACGACAGTGCAGCGATCGCGGTCCTGTCCAGGCCTTCTGGTGTAAGAACCCGTCTCCCGAAAGCACCTGATAGCATCTCTGACTGTCTTACGGGCAGCACCAAGTATTCCAGCAATACGACGTTGACTGTAACATTCATCGAATAGAACCACAGCCTTGGCTACGGAGTTTGCGTTCAGTGGCATTGTTTCGATTTAAAAATGTTTTTGAACTTAACTTAAACCATTTGAAAAGATATACACCAACACTAAACAAGTCTACAAGTTTAATAAAAAAGAAAAACACTAAGTAAGTCAAATTTGAACCAAATTACTAATAAGCGTACGAATGACAGTAATCCACAGACAATGACAGTTAAACTTAATTATTTACTGTCAAAGTGTCATGCAATGTCAATTAATGTCGAAAATTGACGAAAATCTCCAACAAAATAGCAAAATATAGCGTGGGCGGTTAATTCTGCCGTTGAGTGTATAAAGAAAAAACATTTAAAAACATAACAATAAACACACAATTAATTACCTATTTAGAAAATTATCCACTGTGTAGTAACCAATAAAGTAAAGTAAGGTTTTGACAGAAGTTGATTGCGGTAGCCATTACTTCGTGAGAGTTAATCATATTGATCCACTTTTTTCTACATTTTTTTACTTTTATTACTTTGTTTTTTTTATGACAGATAACGTTACTGCAGTTTCGACATTAAAAACATGTCATTCTCAAACGAAATTAACAAACGTATTATGAGAAACATAGGAACAATAAATATAAGCTACAACCAAAAATAATTCTAGCCTTAAGATATTATTAAGGGGAAATTAAGTGAGTCTAATTAAGGCGTTAGTGAGACTAATTAAGGATGAAGTAACATATGCACTAGGTATGCTCAAGAACGGAAAAGCTGCAGGTCCTGACCAACTGCTAGCGGAAATTCTTAAACTGATAGAGGCGGACCGGATTCATGTTTTGGTAGAAGTAATTAATACCATATATAGAACAGGAATAATACCAAATGAGTGGTTGCTATCAGCTTTTATAACCCTTCCGAAAAAGAAAAATGCCAGGCATTGCTCTGACTACCGCACAATAAGCCTGATGGTTCACACTTTGAAAGTCCTGTTGAAGGTGGTCCATAATAGGATATTCAGGAAATTGGATGTAGATATCAGCGATAGTCAGTTTGGATTCCGTAAGGGCCTGGGAACAAGGGAAGCACTATTTGCATTAAATGTCCTATCACAAAGATGCCTAGACGTAAACCAGGACATATACGCCTGCTTTATATATTATAATAAAGCATTTGATAAAGTTAGACATGATCAACTCATAGAAACATTGGTCAAGAGAAGGATAGACCTCAGAGATATAAGATTAATCTCAAACCTATACTATGGCCAAAAAGCAGCAGTACGAATAGAAGACACGACATCAGAGGAAATAGAAATACGAAGAGGTGTTCGTCAGGGGTGTATCCTGTCGCCAATCCTCTTTAGTCTGTACTCGGAGGACATAGTAAATAGAGCACTTGATGATCGGGACATGGGCATTAAGGTTAACGGCATGACAATAAATAATCTGAGGTACGCTGACGATACAGTTATTTTAGCTGGAACACACGAGGACCTACAGACGCTAATTAACAGAATGGTCACAGTAAGCGAAGAGTATGGACTAACGCTGGACATAAGCAAAACAAAATATATGCTTATAACAAAAACAACTAAAGATAATCGTAAGATATATGTGAAGAACCAGCCTATTGAGAGAGTAAGACAATACAAATACCTGGGCACTATCATTAATGACAACAATGACAGCTCCCAAGAAATACTAGTCAGAATAGAACAGGCGAGAAGCACTTTTACAAGGATGAAAAGGCTTTTCTGCTGCCGAGATTTAAACCTTGACTTAAAAATACGACTGATGAGATGCTATGTGCTGTCTATACTATACTATACCTGTATATGATGCTTATGTTTGTCGTTTTTTTGGCCAAAGTCAAGTTTTCGAGATTATCTGTGGTTTTTCCTGAATAGAATTAACTTGAACGTAGCTTTTACCGTTACCAATTCGCTCTTGCCAGATTTTCTTAAAATCAGGTAATGTTCTATTTGTCTTGAGGTACTATCAAAGGAAAAACTAACATTAGTCAAAGATATATACGTACGCGATTAAAATATTACAGTTCGAGATTAATTTATACTCAATAGCACAATATTCAAATATGTTTAAAATGGAAAAGTCATTTTGGTATTTTTTCTCCGCCATGAAAAATTGCAAGGGTGACATACATGAGATTTCAAAGTAAATGTTTTTAAGGAAATTTGCTTTAATTGCTCCTCTGACTGCCAGTTCAGATGCCAACAAAAAAATTCTACACGAATTTAATATTACCTCAAGTTGCTGTATCTCATTTCCTAGACATTGAATGTTTTGAGGCATTAGATTTATATCAATAGATTTATTACGTGTATACGAACCTTTGTTGTTTTGACAAAAGAGAACATTTTAGAGAGCCGACGTAATTTACCGGAACTGAAACTTTAAATGAACTATATCAGTCGTTCATGCGTTCATATATATTACCTGAGAAGTTTTAGCGGTTTCGGTTGAGTAAGTTTTAAGTTGCGCGGGAGTGAAATCGCGGTTACAATTAAATATACTGCAACAATTGCTAAGGATCAATTTAATATTGTACGTTAGTTTTGGTTAAAATCAAATAAATTAAAATTATATTTATTTACTGCAACACTGCCTTTGTGTACACGATTTATCGATAAACTTTGTTTTTGGGTCTGTTTCATTTCTGGGTGATTTTATAAACTGTAGCAAAAAGTGTAAATTCCATTTCTGATATTTTATTTCCTTATAATGTTAGTTTACTGTTCCGTCGTCTTAGAAGATAGTTGTATATGAGAGTTTAGTGAAATATATGCCTTAAAGGCGTTTGCAGTCCGCACACATGCAATAAATTGTACAATGGATCAATGAAGGAAAACGCAACGCGAAGTAATTCAACGTATAGGTATTACGTAGTGTTGTAAATCGGGTTTGGAATCGCTATGCGATGCAAATGATACAGCAGCATACATTCATGGTAGAGGGCGACATCGCCGTAGAGCTCCTCTCGAAGCTATTCGCGAATAACTGCAAAACAGAACCCAACCTATCCCGATTCGCATATTAATACGTTACCACGCAGCGCCACTGGCGTAATAATTTCTAGCTAAACAGTTAGAAGAAGGCTACACATGACTAGTTTACATGTAAGAAGATACGCACCATATCCACAGCTAAGTAGATAGCATAGGGTAGCGAGACGGCAATGGGCCGAGGAACACAGCAACTGGACAGTCAACGAATGGAGACTTTTTTTTATTTACAAATGAGTCCAGTTTCCACAATGGACGTGTTTTGGTATGAAGAGAACGAGGTCAGAGATATGATGAATATTTGAGGGTTCCGGTCGCTAATTTTGGTGGAGATTCCATTTGCGTTTGGGGTGGAGTTTGTTAGAAGAGTCGTACTGACTTGGTGGTTTTAATCCACAGCACAATGACCGCTCAGAGATATAGAGATATCGCTATTGAACTTATTATTGTTCCATTTGCGGGTGCAATTGGCGAAAATTTTATTTTAGTTAATGACAATCGTGGAGGCATTGTAACCGAAAGCCTAGAATTTCACGGTATTAACCGCTTGGAGTGGCCAACCCGGTTACAAGACATGAACTGTATAGAACATGCGCGGGTCCAGATTTCGAGACAATTGAACACCTTACAGCAGCCTGTAGAAACGCTAGACTAGTCAGGTGATGTTGCAGAGCAATTTTGACAAATTTACCTCAAGATTTCGTGAATGGATTGATTCAGAGTATGTCTGCTAGAAATCAAAGTCTTATTCGCACTCGGGGTGGGTCAGCGTGATATTAACTTTTTTCTGTATTTGATTTTAATTACAAATCAAGGTTATTAAGAATAGAACATCAAGTAATGTTATTTTAATCAATTAATTTTTCTTTTGTCTCGTTGGCTTTTTTATCTCTGTTTGGTTCATATCTTCTAAAAAAAAACATAAAACAAATAAAGTAATTACAACAATACAACTTAAAAAATCGCAGCAAATAGATGTGACCTTTAGCAATTGTTGAATACTATACTTTATAATAAGTATATGTTATTACAACCTTAAAATTGAACTGTTTTGTAGTTTCCCGTATATATGATTTCTCTTATAAGCATGTCTCTTTGCGGTCCTTGAAAATCCAATTTTCTACCCCTACGATCATTAAATTTCTGGGTTGCTCTAACGGTAACAAGATCTCTGTCTAACTTCTACACCGTGTACCAAGTGTGACTCTACATTTACCTGGTACGGTTTCTTCAGTACACTTTTTCCTTTATAAAAGATTTGTTTTACCTCTTCGAAAATTTTATTTGTTTTCTGATTTATTAATATTCACATGATTAACTTAATCATTTAGTATAATTTTACTTCAAAAAGGATTACTTGTAAGGCGTAAAATTTGGATAATACTTTTACGAAAAAAATCACTTCAGCTTTCAGATATATTATTTCTTAATAAAAACAATTAGAAACATACTCGAGGGGGCTACACTTCACCATTTTTTTTGTATAAAACAAAAACATTTTTACTAATATCGTAATACTATTAAAAGTCGGGTGTGGGGAACACACAATACAAGTTAATATTTGTGTGAAAATTGCTTTCCAGGCTTTCAAGCACGGGTTTCGTCTTGCTATAGACTCTTCAACGCATGATGTTGGAAAAGATAAATTTTACAACAAAAACACGCTTGGTAGGTACAAGAAAGTTTTTTTAAAATCACATAGAGTATCTGGCAGGTGACGTTATTTAAAATAAAAATGTCTTATCTCTTCTTGGTTATTGTATTCTGACTTTTTTTCCAATTGTGATTGTATTATCTGTACGTACATTATTTTGTTTACTGTACTAATTTATATGGCATGTCAATAATTCTGGCAAATGACGTATCTATCGATCATTTCAAAGTATTTCAAAGTAAATAGCGAGTTGGTTAATTTAGTAATAAATAAAAGAATATTCGATATGCTGTAGGGAAATTACTCGTCGTTTGTCTCACCAACTAGTCCCCCAACTAGTATACATACAATGTTAACATAAATGTCAAAACGCACATTTAGCTGAAAACCCAATTGAACTAAATTGATGATGGAAGTTCAAGGGTATTCGCCGCTCTTCTGTTAGCCTGAAACGTATACAGCGAAAATACACATTGATTTACGTGTTAGCCATGTGTAAACATTAAATTGGCAATTAAGTTTTCAATTTCTATGATGATTATTTCTCACAAATAACTTTTAATTAATTTTCGAGATTGATAATTGCCTGGCTATAAACAATAAGTTGAAGTTGCTTTTAACAGGTCTGATAACTCTCCTTTCATTTTCAGTCTTAAAATATGCCTTAAAATATATCTTACATAACACAAACGACTAAAAGTTCAAATAGTTTCATTTTTGGAAATGTTTTACTATAAAACAGATTTTTAGAAGGAGTCGTCACTTCTGCTGCTTATTCTTAATTATATATTTATTTAGATACATAACGTAGGTTTAGGTCAGCGCGTAGTGTTCAAAATCATACATTTATGGCATAGCAAATATTTGTAAAAGAATTTTTCGATATGATCAAAGCTTTTTGGGTAGTTAGTAAAGAGACAATATGGCGCAGTATAAGAAAAACATTGATAAATTAACTCCAACAATTTTTACATGCAATTAAGGGGGAGACAAGGAGGGTTATTAAGCCTTCTGCTGTTTATAAGAATGTTGAAGTAAAACTATATACCGCCTCATTCTGAGCAAACGCAACGGCCTGAATGTACGAATATTTCTCCTGCTCCGAATAAAAATCCCCTGAACGCTTTTAGCCAATCACAAAACAGTCTGTCGCGCAACCATTTGACAATTAATATCACAAATTAGTGTCACCACTGTCACCCTATACGGAGTCTCTTAAGCGTTTGAATAGTGATCATGCCGCGTTATACACTAGAAGAGAAAGCCGAAATGATGAAATGGTATCACGCTGATAATTCTTATCAAAGAGTATGTGACTTATTTGCCGGAAGGTATCCCGACAGGCCCATCCCGAACAAAGCTACAATTTGTAGACTTAAAAAGAAAATAGACATTACTGGTTCTGTACAAAATTTAAAACCATTATTCCCAAATCGCAGAGTTCCTAATGATACGTCCATTTTAGTATGCGCTGCAATAGAACTAAATTCAAATTTGACACTTAGCGATATTTCCAACGATTTAAGCATATGCTGCTCTTCCGTTAATCGCATACTAAAATTAAATGGTTTTCCTAATTATAAATATTCCAAGCATCATCAATTATTTTACGGCGATGAGTTTAAACGGATGAATTTCCGTTATTATATAATTAATTTCTCATTATGAACAATTTATTTTATTATTTGTAAGAGTAAATTTTTCTTTACATTACTAGAATTTAATTTAGTGTTTATTTAGTTTACTATGAATAGTTTTTGTGACCTTTATTATTAACATTGAATTTATTAAATCTCTTGATGCCTAATTTGCATTTTTCTTAATCGCTTATTAATAATATCATTACGCTCTGTGTGACCATCGTCAGTATAACGTATTGAAATTTACTCATTACCATAACACAGGACTAAACAATTTATAGTCCTTTAATAGTAATTTGGTAATCAGATAATTTTTCTTACGCGGCTCCATAATATGTAAGTATGTATGACATATGACATCGATGTTAACGCTCCTACAGCATTCAGGGGAATTGTATTAGGAGCCAGAAAAATAATTGCACATTCGGATCTTTGCGTTTGCTCGGAATGAGACAGACTGTGTTGTGATTGGCTAAACGCGTTCAGGGGATTTGCTTTTGGAGCGGGAGAAATATTCATTCATTCGGATCGTTGCGTTTGCTCAGAATGAGCAGAAATTGTATGGGAACCAAATAAGATGAAGTTGGTAGTAGGATAAATTCTAGAACACACACTGGGCACTAAATAGGAGAAAGCGGAAATTAGACCCCAGCAACCTATGGGAAAACTGGGTTGTCAATTAGAGCTAAGAATTGTGATTACAAGCCACCGAAATGAAACATAAGGTATGGGTATAAAAAAAGTCAGCCTGAACTTTTTACAAACTGTGACTGCGTTAAGATGGAACCATCCTCCACCGTGTCACGTGATATTGCTCCCCCTCCTCTATTGGTGATTTGTGAATCAACATTAATACATTGAGGTTTTAATAGAAGCTGTGAAAGAAAAAGCGATTAGGATAATGAATATGCCTTTAAAAATTACTTTGCAACCACACACTCCCCTTTGGTGAATCATCTAAACTTTATTGGTTTGGTTAACAAAACGTGGTGTAGTAGACGTGGAAAACAGGTGCAATCTAATTTTAATGAATGTATTTTTGAGTATCTAATGCGACTCAGACAGAAACATTTCGGTAAGGATGAGGAGGATAGTGGCTTGCAGCAAAAGTGAGAGCTTTATTGGGGGCATAGTTTTCAAGATTTGTGATCATGTCATCATGTGTCCCGATATACAAATTTAGCGAATTAGTGAAGTTGAAATCAATGTTTTTACGGCATATTGCATACCGTTGGAAAGGGAATAGACTAGAGAAGTTTTTAAAAGAATTAGAAGATCACGATCGATTTTAGTTATTTTTTTTTATTGCAATGTAAAGTGTTAAGTTCCAAGTTAATTTTTACCTCTTCGAAAAACTTTGCGAGTTAATAAAATGAAAACTACATGTTATTTGCTAGTAATTTTGAATTTGGTTGAACCACGCAACAGTACACATTAGAATTAATCTTAAGTTTGGAAGCTTTACCTGTAATTTTTTTTTTAATTTAAGTTTAAGCGTTGAATTTTGGGATTTTGCAAAATAAAAATTAAAAAGTGGAAAAAAACCCGTGGGGCTAATATTATAATTAAGTTATTGGGCATTAAGAAGCAACAAATGACCCCTTCTATCGGCCAATTTCATTTGGCAAACGATGCACCAAACACTCTGTTGATTAGCTAGAGGCTGCGGAGTATGGCATTGCAATATATCATAAAATCAAAAACTAGCTTTTGTTCTAGCTCATGTGAGTAATCTTAATGTCTAGTTAATTTGTGAATAATATTTTTATTGATTTTACGCTAGATTTATCAGCGTATAGCCTTTTTGTATAGAGTTTATTATTTTGTTTTCATGAAAATAACATGCAGCTTCTAATTCACCGGAATGAGTTTCACGAATTTTCTCGTTTTCACGTCATTGTTAATTATATCTCATTGTTAATTATATCTCATTGAAATGAATGACGTCGGTGTAATGAACAGTAGTTTCTCCACGCAGCATATACCGTATTTCGTGCGACAAAACTAAAACAATTTCGTTTTATATACATATTGCATGTTTATGTGAATACGTTATTAAGGATTTTAAATATTTTTCAATCTAATGTTAAAATAAATTTTTGTGCGATTTGGCGAAATTGTCGAAACTTTTCCGTTTTTTATCTATTTAATTCTTTCAGTTTAATTACGTGCTAAAAGTTTCATGAAAGAAATGGAATTAATTTACTAAGTAAACATGATTTATTTATTAGTTCGTACTATACACTATAAATGAACCTATCTAAAATTTAGTTTTCCCAAACAACTTACAAACAAGATAGATTTCATTATGTTCCAACACCTACACCTTGTACGTGCTAACCTAGTAGTAAGAAGGAACATTATGAAAAGGAGCACATTGTAAGATGGGGAATAGCCTAACCCCTAAGGTAATTAAATTTAGGACCACTATCTTGTAGCTTACCGCTATTGTTAATTAAAGACAAGCAGGGGTTACTCGATGGGACTATTAATAACTCATAAAATTTATACACATATTGTTCTTTATTAGAAATTATTAACCCACACACACACGTGAACATCAGATAAGGTAGATAATTATTGGAAATTAAGTTTTGGGTAAACATTGCGAGACTAAATGATCTAAATTTATGTTCATGTTGTTAATGACATAAGATCGGATAAATATGTAAATATGATAGATTCATACACGTATCATTAAATTAATAGGGGAAAATTCAATTTAATCCCTTTAAATATTAACCTAAAATATGTTTAATGTAATTTCAGAGTGTTACTTATTTAGAAATAGAAGCAAAAAATTATAATTTATTACAACTATAAAATAGTCGATGTTTCTGTATAGCAGTTTAGTAAAAATGAGATTGAAATATGCTGGTTATATTGAAAAAATATTTACTTCGACAATTAAATTAGACTTCAAACTTTATAAATATTAAATTATGTCTGCAGAGACCTAAAGATCTTATTTGCTGTCTTCGGTCGGAAGGGCGTATGAGAGGGAATTAGATTTGAAGACGGTTTCGCCATCATATTTGCAAAGGGGTTTGTTAATAAATACTATGTATAAATGTAAATAAGTATTGATCGGTTAAATAAAATCGAGAAATCTCTTCAACTGCCATATTATAACGAGATATCAATGAAGGAATTTACACTACGGCATCAAGAGTAAATAAACATATTTGTTAAATAGAATTTAACTAAATTATAAAAGAGAATGAAACCGAAAAGTGGTGAGTAGGTTGGTTTATAAACGCAAAAGTCCAAAAGTAGTTATATTAATATACAGACTTATGCGGAACCAACACATTTCAAATGTGAATAGTGCGCCGCTGTGATGGCTTGTCGTGGTTGGTGGGAAGGGGAATGATAGAAGGGAGGACGCCATTTCATATTGTCATTCGCAATGGAAAGTTGGAATGTACAACACCGTGTTATCAGCATTCGTGGTTATTATAAAATAAATTCTGTGACGGCAGTGCAGCGTGTTAGACGTGTAGCATGGAGCTCCACTAACAGCGCAGACGTCAGAGAACCTACAGACAGTGAGGGAAGTTTTTAAAGGCAGTCCTCGCCGTTCGACGCACCAGCTATCTCGAATTTTAGGTATCAGTAGAAAAAGTTTATTTCGAATACTAAGAGAGATAAAATTTCACTCTTACGAACTGCAAATAGTGCAACAAGGTAACGAGAGACAAGGAAGCAAGACTTGATTTTTGCACCACTATGAGTGGGTTGTTATGGGAAAACCCAAATATTCTGAATAATTTGCTAATGACCTATGAACCACATTTTCATGTTTCTGACGGCGTAAACAAACAGAATATGTGATACTAGTCAGCACTGAACCCTAAGTAACTGCATGAAATGCCCTTGTATTTTCCTAAAGTGACGGTCTGGTGTGGAGTCGGTGTTTTAGGAATTGTAGGCCCGTATTTCTTTGAAAATGATAATGAAGAAACAGTGACCGCTAATTTAGAACGCTATGTGACTATGTTGGAAGTCTTTCTTGAACCCATATTACGACAGCTTAGCATTGACCCTGCCAACCTAACAGGATGGAGCAACAGCCCTCACCACGTGAAACAGTATGGCGTAGTTCGTAGAATGTTGGGAACTGTTAGTTCTCGTTTTGAAGAAATCGCTTGGTCGCTAGACCTTGGTGTACCAGACTTTTTCCTGTGGAGGTTCCTGAAAGACCGTAAACATTCAAGCAGCATTCAAGAACTCGAAAGTAAGCCATTGTTGACGAAGTTGCAGCCATTGATGAAGACATACAGAAGCACAACTTGACAACTTGAAGAAACGTTTGCAACAATGCATTGTTGTAAACGGAGGCCATTTGCCTGAATGAATTTTCAAAAAATAATCTTGTAATCTATGGCAAATAAATGGCATACTTGGTCGTATTTAAAGAAATTTGTAATGTTGGGGGGATGATACCAATGTTATGGGTGACTCCGGTTTTTGGCGGTGATGCTTCAACGTCAATTACTAGAATCACGACCTCTATGTTAATTCACCGTCCACAGGTTGTAAGGCCTGTATACACTTTACTTTTGAAATCTTCGGCGACTGTTCGTTAAATGAATATATGCATTTTCATGTAAATATATTTATTTACACAATATATATTTATGATTGTTTTATATGGTTGAAAAAGACTGTCTGTCTTGTACTGATGCTGATTTTAGACTTATGGGTCTATGATGCTGGTATGACACTCTAATGGATACTGTAAGACTGTTTGGCTTATACTGATGTTGAGTTTGTACTGATCTGCTCTGTTATATTTTACAAGTAGGTTAAAATACCACTACCCCTACATTATTACAGATTGAAAGCGTATTGGCTGACAAATGTATTGTTTGACGTCATAACATAAAATTTTGTGTTATATAAATTCTTGGAATTATACGTATAAGAAATAATAAGGTTCACGATAATGTCTTCAAAATCTAATCCTAACTAATAAATAATAAAATGCCATTACTAATTAAGCATTAGTTGGTGTCATAAACCTAAGTATGCATTTGTGTTTGGTCCTTTCTTAGAATAATAAAATTTATTCTATATATCAAAGAAAGGAGATCCTAATAATGAATATCCAACTTAAAGCCTTTGTTCAATAATGGATTTTTTTATGGTACATACATATTTAGGAATCGTGAGCCTGTTATACATATTTTCTTAACAATATCAGGATCTATTGAAATCATTCACTAATGACCATAGACAATATGCAAGAGATCTGATGTATTAAGCAATAAATCAATTTGGCAAAAGATGTCGATTATACATAATTCTAGGTAATAAATAGAATTGGAAAAATACAGGATATCACTTTCTTAGAATTTTAAGAAAGCTTTACAACTTGTGCTAATAGAAATATATTATACAGTGGTCTACAATAGACAATGAATAAAGTTATAAAATTAGAAATGTTTATACAGGTAGATGTAGATTTCCGCGGTAGTTTTCTAAATATAGATCTCGGTTTCCAGGTTGAAACCGTGTCGAGTTAAGCGTAATTCCCAACGTTTTGTCCACTGTTACAAGAGACATCTTCAGGGCTGTACGTATATATATTCATCGATTCGCAGTAGCTTGAAGAATACTAGGACAATTTAATAGGTCATTTGAGTTTGTCTTGTGGTCGAAGTAAACTCCATTTCCCCTCCATTGTTTCGTATTTCCAAGGGTTGTGTCGCGTTTGTGTCTGATTAATAAATAATCGTGTAGTGTTGTGTTTTTTTTTGGTGGTCGTGTGTTGAGTGTGTGTCTGTATGTTTGTCGCGTTTTTGCATTTAAGTCATGTATTATTTTGTATGTGTTTACTGCTTCTTATTGTAAAGTGTGATTATTTTCTCTGTTTGTGTTACGAAGTCGTGTATCTGTTGTGTTGTTGCGTTTGTAGAATGAAGCGTAATTAGCATTTTGCCTTAGGGCAAGTGCGAGTTCGTCATTTGTGTTTGGTGTTGTGTTGTTTCGTTTTTGTGCCCAGGTGTTAGTTGTTGGTAGTGGTGCTGGAATGTATTTGGGTGTGGTTTTGTTGTCAGGGTTGTTAGGGAAGTTGAGGAATGTTGACAGTTGAGGACCATGGCAGTTAGCACACTTTGGTGATGTTGTTTTAGGTTTTGTGCATAAGTGTAGTGTAGTGTGTTTGTAGTGTACGTTGCAGTGTCTTTGTTGATGTCCAAAAATCTGCCATTTGTGGCATTGTATTATGTCTGTCCGTGTGTTAAGTGGTTCGATTTTAATTGAAAGTCCGCAGCAGTTTGTATATTATAAATTGATTTATATTGTCTCGTCAGTTCGATTAGTACAAGTGGTGCAGGTTTGCCTTGTTTTCCATTCATACGTTTGATTTTTAGTGTCGGGTAGCCTCGGTCAGTCAGGTCGTGTGTTATGTCTGTGTCCGTTAGGAGTACCTCGCATAACTACCTTTAGTATCTTTTCGCTTCGTAATTGAAACGTGTAAAATTGTATGTGTTCTATGTTAAGTATGTATTTAATTGTGCGGTAGTCGTCGTCAGTTTTAGGTTCTAGGTGTATTCCAGGTTTCACAAGTTTACTTTGTACAGTCTTGATGTTATGTGTCTTAAGTACTTGTCGTATTAGTGTCCATTTGTCTTTCTCTGTGACTATGATTAGTGCGATTTTGTGTGTTACAGTGTTTGTGTTTTGTGTACTGTTTGGTTTGTCACTTACCCTGCGAGTGTTGTCTGAAGTTGACGGTTGTGGGGTGAATTCGGTTTTGTTCTATTACTACCTCGGTGTTGCTTTCGAGGGCGCATTATGAATTCTTGATTTGGAGTGGTGTGGTTGTTTGGTCGGTTTTCAGCTTCTTTGTTGTAAATTTAGGGTGAAGGAAGTCCTTTTCTTTTTTCTTTTCGGAATGTCTCTTGTTCTGTATTTTGTAGTGTTTTTCTTCTTTAGGCAGTTCAGGGATTTTTTCTGTTATCTCAACTTCTATCGTCGGTTCATCCGGGTCTACCATGAATAAGCCCGGTGTTGTCCGTAGAAGATCTTTTTCCTTGTAGGTCCCATCAATTATTGCCCGTGTGTCAATTAGATCGGGTGACCTGTTGCTAACGAAGTTTGGATTCAGCTTGATTTTGTGATGGTGATAATACGTCCGGCCATTGCTTCCGGCTTCGCGTGCTGCTCGAGGCGACTGTCTCTAACAGAAGTCGCAGTGAGAATTTACTAGGACAAGGACCGGCAAAACCTATATAGGGAAAACCGGGTCAGATAGTGGCCTGCTATTGGCTGCAGACAATGAGCCAATCGTATGCGTCGTATGGGCGTGGGCTTTCGTAGTTGAAATCAGTATAGTTTTCCACGTTGGATGTAACGTACAGCCATCGTCTCTATTAAGATTGCGGAGCAGTGTGTGAATTTCAATTGATTCACGGATTTCTCAGATTCACGGGACAGAAGCTAGATATCTTTGAATAGAATTTGATAACCGGAGTTGAGTTTGTGTTCTGCTAGCGCTGAACCTGCTATATTTAACAGTCTAGTACAACGTTCATGTTCGGACACACGCACGTATTATTTGCTAGCGGAACAGCAATGTCAATGATATACGTTACCTTGTCCTTCTTCAATGTGAGTATTATACAGGGTTGGCCATTTAAGGTTGCGGTTTTTGAAGTCATATTAAACATACAAAACATTAATTTAAAAAAATGATTTATTTGTGCAATTAAACAACAAGATCTGTGGTTTAATAAATCAGGTTTTCGAAGTGAGAGCCTCGAGCAACGATAACATTTCGCAGCCTCTTCTCAAATTCTCCACAAACTGCCTGAAATGTGGCGTACGGTATCGCTTCTATTCGCATATTGCCATTTCAAGGTCATCCAGGGTGTCTATACCATCGCGATATACCGTATCCTTTAATGATCCCCACAGGTAGAAATCGTAAGGATTGAGGTCTGGATTATATGGTGGCCAAGTTATCCCTCCGCCTGTAAACTGTTGAGCGTCAAGACCATTGATTCTGTTACCGAAATGTTCTTCAAGAATGTTGAAAACTTCTTCCGTGCGATGCGGACGAGCCCCGTCTTGCATAAACCATGCATTCTCCACCATATTTAATCCATGCGCCACGGGAATAAAAGACTCATTAAGCATTTCACAATATTTTTGCGAAGTAACGGTTCCATTGACAATCACGGGACCGATAATTCCTGCCGACGAGATAGCACACCATACAGTCAACCGTCGAGGATGAAGAGGACGAACAATTGCTAGATGTGGATTTTCTGTCCCCCAATGTCTCCAATTTTGCTTATTCACATAACCGGATACATCGAAAATACATCGTTCCAATGACATGCTGCCATTTTCAATGCGTTCGATGATTTCGTTTGCAAAATTGTAGCGTTGCTATATCAAACGGTCTCAACGGCTGATCGATCTGGATTTTGTATGCTTTCATCATTAGATCTTGCTTTAGGATCCGTCTTAGTGTTGTACGGGGTATTTCAAGTTCTTGAGATGCTCTTGAGGTCGATGTTGAAGGTTGAGCTGTAAAGTGCTCCCGTACTCGTTCTATGGTTTCCAGTACCCGGATGGTCTTTTGACGTTCTCTAACAGTTGATCTTTCGTCTGCCGCAGATGCTGTTGCTTCAAATTTCACTACAATCCTAAGATATTGTCGGATTAGTAGACATGGAAACACGATAACGAATATTTTGTTACTTTTCTAAATTTATCTTTTTTTCCTTACCTTTTTATAGTGTTTTCCGTTGGTGCGTTATTTCTCCCGAATAGAGTACGCAAGTGTCTTTCTATAATAATATTTTATTAATTCCACACGCACTTCCGTTGGATACGACGCCATCTTGAAAACTGACAAGGCAAATTTTTCATATATTAATTGTAAACCGCGCTTGGCCCTCTATTGTAAAAAATATATATTATATTAATTTCTATATATACAAGGGAATAGAGCGATTTTTAAAACCGCAACATTAAATGGCCAACCCGTTATCAGGAATATTGTTATTATTTAACGGTTCGAATATAATCAGGAGTTTTCTTTCTCGGAAATTGGAGGTGGTTCATATTTACAATATATTCTCGCAATAAGACCGGCGATTCTGTCTGAGCAACTGGTGAATTATTTGGTCAACTGTATTATGTCTCTTAAGATATTGTTCACGGGCAAGTACGGAGCACCCTGCCATCAAGTGATCAAGCGTTTCTTCCCTATCCGCGCACATACGACATTTAATGTTAGATAAATTCACTTTATAATTTTTTTTTGGCATTGGGCACTTGTCTTGGATGGCGGCTGTAAATCCCTCTGTTTCTACGAACAAGTTACCTGTATACAGCCATGTATTATTACTAATAATAAAATAAATAAACATAAAAAAACTGTTTCGAGGACACCAAATGAAATAAATAATAAAAGTGTATGCTTTTTACTAAAATCAATTTTACATAAACGTAAAATTTTCATATAGCTTTTTCTATACCTATAACATTCTGCGTTATCATTGATACCTAATTTAGTACAAAAATGGAACGAATCCATTACAGTTAACTAATTTTCCCGTATAATAAGGCTCTATTGGAAGTAAAGTAAGTCTGTTCAATACAGTGGAAATATAGGAGCCCAATTAATTTATAATTGGTTTTATAAGGTAGAAGCACACTGTGAATCCCGCAAATGCGTCAGCTAAAGAACAATCCCGATCGAAGTACTATCATTCCTGGGGTAATTAAACACAAGTTGCCGATGTGCATTAATGATGCATTGCGGATTGTCGCAATACAACGTTTAAACATGTGCATTTACAAGAAAATCGAATCTGCTGTCACAAATTAATGTAGTCGGATGTCTGGTACGTAAGAGTGTAATGTACGGTACAATGCTCAACTCAGGTACCTTGTACTTTTACAATTGTGTACGTATGGCAGCGCTAAAGCAGCAATTGCCTTGATAAACTAACATTTCATTGCTTAATATTGTTTCATATCTCAAAATTTTATATTGTTCTTTTAGGAGGAAGAAAATTAAAATACTTACTTTAGCAAAAATACAATGTATACTTAAAATTTGAAGAGACTATTTTAAATTTTGTTGGTGAGATACATCACTAACATCATTTTACAACTCGATTTTGCTATTTATAAAAATACATGGCTGGAGAGAACTTATGAAACGAAATGAAGGTAAGAATAAGCAATTGAATTGATTAGGCATTTACTTGATGAAGACCCATAATTTAAAATATAAATAAAATTAATATTTAAAATCTTTTTATTATTAATATTTGGTCGTAAAACGACAAAAAAACGATAATCAATTGTCGTTTTACGAACAAATATTCATAAAGTGAAGATTTTAACTATTAATCTTTATATTGTAAGTATAAACAGCTGTAATGAATTATATGTAAATATATGTAGCAAAAACAAATTGCATATCGATGCGACAATTCACATCAAGCTTTGATACAAAATAATACACTTTGCACCGGCGTGGTCGGTTTTGTCCGTCAGATGTCATGAGGTTATCTGGTGTCATCTGATAGGACAAAATTTGCTACACGATCGCGAAGTGTACCTACAGTCGTTTGTCTTCGTAAATCCGTCATTGACAAAGTCGTTAGACAGAAACGCATGCGTCTGGTGGTTGAAGCAAACGCTGGGAAATACGTGCTGTGTGTCCATGTATATACAGTTACAAATTTGTTTTTAAACAGATTTGTATTATTTTGTATATGTAAATGGTTAACAGTTTCTTGGAAGTCTTGCAATTAAATATACTTATTTTAAGGTTTCGACTTTTTATTGTCGTCTTCAGAATAAATAGTAATACAAGGTGTTTTCTGTAAATCATCTAAGCTAGTAATAAATTATTACATTATGTTTTACCTATATATGATTGTATTCGTGATTATATAGGTCAAACATAACAATATTTGTACTTTCCTCCTGGTTTGAAGAAAGTTTTCAGTATGTGTCGACCGAAGTATGAGTTGAAATAATGCAATAGTTTTGAATAACACTAATATATTTACTAGATAATTAATGAATTTAATCTTGGAGTTCCGTTCAACTAAACACAAATGCAGGAATCTGGTCTTAATACAAAAGACCGAGAAACTGGCTAATAAATGATATTTTCTTCTAGTGAGATCGCTGAGAACTTAGTAGGAACTGTAGTGAGATCGCTGTGATCTAAGCAAGCTGGAACTGTATTTTGCTTTAACTTATTTTTCGCAAGAAAGTATTGTCCCCGCCAGTTACAAGAGAGGGACAAAACAACGAAATTGATTATACAGAAATTGACGTACATACATTTTACCCTTCTTCAAGGAAAAATACATGCAATAAAACAAATAATATGCACCGGAAACCATAATTATGGGAAATAAAATAAATCTTAATTACTAAATACACAATATAATTGTTGGAATATTAAATGGCAATATACCAAATACGTAAATTACAATACACAGGAAGTGGGTTAGAGATAACGTCAAGCATTTGAAGAATCCAGTAAACCAGCAATAAATCGAACTCTCTAACCTATGGTAATAATATTAGTTATTTATATACCTAGGTTCGTAAGTACAGTTTTATGGTCGAGAATACGTTTGCAAACTGAGACCCGTAGGGTCGAGGTTTGCATATATTCGAGACCATTTAACACTTAAAAATTATGAGCATTTACTTCTTTGACATCAATCGACAATGAAAATGGAAGTTAATGATATCGTATAGTAATGAATAAAAATAAAAAAAATAATATTATTGCACTCCACTGCATTTCTATACAGTACGTGTGTCTGCACATATGTGTATTTGCACATCTGAATTTCAACAGAAAATTAAGTCTCAATACGATTTACTTACGACTAACAAGCTTCCTTGTTTGCATTTACTTTATTCTTTTTAAGTACGTAGTAACAAGCCCATTGATAATAATTGAGTATTCGAGTGCTTCTCTACTCCGTCTCTATTCGAACGCAAGGATTTGAAAACAACTTCTGTACGTATATAGAATTATAAAACGGAAAAGGAAAATGTGGTAAAGATATTGAAGAATCGATTGTTTGCAAAATATACAAGAAGAGGAAATATATTTATGAGTACTAAATCTTTCGTGAGTTATTTTATTTCAATTCTTTATAAAAGGATAATACAAACTCAAAATCAAAGGAATAAATTTGTTTTGAACTGTGTGTGTATATACAGATAAATAATACCTCTTAAAAGGGAACGTACTCCTATACTTTATACCTTGAGGTTATGCTACAAAAACATAATTTTTTCTTATAAAAATAATTTGGAACTATGTATAAGCTTTTTGTTAGAAGAAATGAAAGAAATTAGAACAAACTGACACGCTTCATAATATTCGCATCATAATAGTCCTTATTGTCTAACAGTTATACACTATTAATAGGACTAAAAAATTAAATGCACGTGAACAGTAATTAATAATGTAATATGCAAATATGCAAGGCGCATATTTTGCATATATTGCATATTATATGTATTTTTTTAAATATTTGCATGTATCCTTAATAAATAGCATATTGCGCATAATTTAAAGAATTTTAGAATTTTGAATGATATAGATCTTTGGCAGGCGTTTTAAGAGTCCGAGATAAACAACTTTATAAACCTTCCATTATAAAGTAATTTATTTTATTATGTTTGCATTTTTCAAGAGTCATGAAGTACAGGGTAGCCCAAAATGACCGAAGGGGTTTTAATTCCTTATAACTTTTTTATTATATATATATATTTTTTTTGTTTTCAGTATTTTGTAAAGAAGACTTGGGGAATTTAAAATGGAACAGTACACAATTGATCAACGTGCCAAAATCGTTGAACTTTATTTCTCAGATCAACGATCCATTGTCTTGACTCAGCGTGCATATCGTCGTTATTTTAATGTGCGGGTTGGACCCTCAGTGTCAACAATAAACCGTCTGGTTGCAAATTTTCGAGAACAAGGGGCAGTAAGGAACCTTTCTGGTGCCGGCAGACGACGAACGGTGCACACGGGTGACAATATTGAACGGGTACAGAAGAGTATTCGGGAAGATGGAGAAACATCAACCAGGAGACGTTCGACACAACTTGGCCTCTCAAGAGGGTCGCTGCAGAGAATTCTGCATACAATAAGGATGTTTCCATACAAAATTCAGCTTGTCCAACAATTGAAACCGACAAATTACCAGCAAGGACTTGATTATGCAATTTATTTTCGTCAAAAACCAGAAGAAAATCATGATTTTATTCATAATTTAATTATAAGCGACGAAGCCCATTTCCAATTAAATGGGTTCGTTAATAGGCAATACTCCAGGATATGGGCTACGGAAAATCCTAGAGTAGTTCAACAGCGAGAATTACACCCACTTAAGTGTACCGTTTGGTGCGGTGCTTCGTCGGAAAGGATAATTGGCCCATATTTTTTGAAAATGAACACGGTGTCGCCGTTTCCATCACTGGTATTAGATATCGGACAATGTTGGAAAATTTTTTAAGGCCAGCCGTGGAAAACCATCCGCAAGTATGATTCCAACAGGATGGAGCCACAGCGCACACTGCGAGGGACACAATGGCTCTTTTACGCGACATCTTTGGTGAACGAATTATTTCCCGTACAAGCGATTTTAATTGGCCTCCGCGTTCACCGGATTTAACCGCTTCTGAGTGTTTCCTTTGGGGTTATTTGAAAGGAAAAGTCTATATTAATAAGCCTCGAACCATACAGCAATTAAAAAATAATATACGCGACGAAATCAAGAACATAACACCTGAAGTTTGCGAAAGGTTATGGAAAATGTTTTGGAAAGAGCACGAATATGCGAAGCAGAAAATGGCCACCACTTGCGAGATATAATTTTTCATAATTAAATTAAAAATATTCTCCATTAATATACTGTTTAAAATTAAAAAAAATTAATAATTATGTCTTAAATAAGAAGTTATAATGAACTCAAACCCCTTCGGTCATTTTGGGCCACCCTGTACAAGAGTATGGGTATTCTCAGTCTTAAATTCCGAGAATTCAAAACAGGTCGTTTCAAACCGTTAACAGGGGTTTTAATGTAGCTATATTTACATAAGTAGGTCAACAACAAATCTATTTCTAAATTTTATTTCTGATTGTGCTTTTGAAGAGATAACATAGATTTGTGTTTTGTAGTGTTGTGGTATTCTATGCTAAGTCAGTAGAGTGTCAGTGTGAGTTAAGGAATCCAAAGAGATACGTGTATAAGTATGGGAAAAGTCTACTGTTCTGCGTGCGTTAAAATTATAAATATAATTTTTTAATATTCAATATAGATGGTGATGCGAAATCGGTCTACGTCTGTTATTTTTTAAGATATAGAAAAAATTACATTCTTCTTGATGGACATACACAATGAAAATACAAATAAATGTACATGGTATTTCAGTTCTGCTCTGTCAATATTAGCGTACTTTTTTATACGGAACCCTAGGTATATCCTAGCTACCGATTTCACACCATTTGGATACTCTGGAGACGAGTCAGAACCCATATTAATGCAATGTATCCAACCAATGTCCGAAAAACTAAACGAACAAGACATCTGTAACCGAAATCTATCTCATGCAATGATGACGGCAAATATTCCCTTGTCAAAGCTACGTAATCAAAACTTCACTTCTTTTCTCCAGAGGTATTGTAAATTCAATGTCCCAGGTGAAAGAACACTACGAAGAAACAACGTAAGTTCCTTGTATTCGGAGGTAATTGAGGAAATTAAAGCTAAAATTCGGAATAAATATATTTACATATTGCTGTGGACTTCCCCATAAATATTTTAAAAATATTTGACTTGCGCAGTTGGAGCATGCCGTTTGTTCTGCTGTAGACGATAGAAAAACTGTATTTTTTTATGCGATGCCTGCGTGCTTGCTGTATCCTCAGAGACAAGTGTAATGTGAGATAAAAAAGTCGTGTTTATAAAAAGATTATTCTTTATCTTTTTATTCAGTAACTTCGGGTTTAATTTTTTGATTTAATTGTGGTTGGCGCTGTGTTTATTTCATTACCGCTATTTAACGAGTTTGTTTATCTCGTAATTGTTATATTTTTACACTTTCTTACTCATGTGTCTCGCATTGTTTTTTACGTAAGTAAAAATATATATATATATATATTTTTTGAAAGATATCTTATTATATTTAAAAGAGTTAAATACTGTATTTTTCTATATTATCATTATTATCGTATTGAGATTTTAGTCTTAGTTATTTGATATAGATAACAAAGAAGGTTTTTAACATTTCTAGTAAAAAAAATCTGTTAATGTAAAATTTAGCACGTTGGTTTATCAAGGGCATTTTTTGTCACATGTGCTTGCACATGCGTTAGAGTTTGTTTCGGTCTGTCATGTTTATTTTGTTCTCTAGGGAGAAATTAAAAAGTTTCTTTGTAATTTATTATTTTTTAATTTTGATCGGCTGTCACAAAGGTTTTTTATCGCATGCAGCTGTCATTTCCATGCGTTATTTTTACCATTATAATATTGTTAAATGAGGCAATATTAATCTTTATACATTATATAGATTTTTTTTTTTTTAATTTTTGTATTAAAGTTTCATTTAAATTTTATTGTGTTTATTATTATTTAACCTTATTTCAAGAAGTTTACAAGTAACTTAAAGAAATATAATTATAACATTTGTTAATATTCTTTTACTGGCGCATTATAAATTTTGTAGAAGAGACAACCACTTTTCCGAATGGAACCCTGAGAGGAAAGCAGCCCCATTTTTTGAAATTAAACCGACTGAGTATCCTAGCTGGATAGATTTGTCGTGAATAGTGAATAAGCAAATTTCAAAATCACAATTCATAGCAATATGTATTGATGAAACCACCAATTCAAGAAGACGTTGTATTGCTAATTTATTGATTGGTGTTCTTAACGACGAGATTCTTCCAAAATCTTACCTCATTGCGTCTAAAGATGCACTCACAGTGGCCAGATTTGTTCAAGAGGAACTCTTAACATTTTTTCCTCGAACGCCTCTTCGTGGACATATTTGTTTGCTCATTTTGTCAGATGCAGCAACGTATATGATAAAGGCAGGGCAAAATTTCAAAATCTTTTATCTGAACTTGATACATGTAGCATGTCTTGCTCATGCTTTAAATAGGGTTGCTGAAGGGATTAGGAAACGTTTTTTTTTTCTTGTAAATAGTTTAATTTCCAATTTGAAACAAAATCTTCCTTAAAGCACTTATAAGGGTTCAGATCTATAAAGAAAAACTAACAAACACTACTCCTCCACTTCAACCTGTTACTATAAGATGGGGTAATTGCGAAAATTTCTGTCAACTAAAAAATCTAATTTCAGAATTGTCTGACGATTCTTCCCAATCCCTCACTGATGTTAATCAATTATTCAAAGTCAAAGAAATGAAACAACTTTCGTTTATAAAAACCAATTATAGCGTTGTTTCTAAAACAATAACACAAATCGAGGAATCTAATTTTTTATTAACCCGAAATGTAGAACTAGTAAAACAATATGAGGCAGCTTTTCAAGATATCGCAGGCAAAATGAGGGACAACATTTATCAAAAAATCACAAATGTAATGGAAAAAATTGTGGATTTCGGTTTCTTAGACAAGTAGCTAATATTTTAGAGGAAGACTTTACTGAATCCATTGATTTGGATTCTGTCATATTAAGCAATTTTAAAAACGCCCTTATTACATCGATTGATGTGGGAAGGAGTTTCTCCATTTATAAATTTTTATATTTAACCAGGAGACAAATTTTCTTAAACGAGAACTTCAAGAAATATTTAGTGGTTTACTATTTTTACGACTAAGGACAACCTGCTTTTTGTAATAAATGCATATTTTGGTTTAGTTCAGTATGTGGAAAAATTAAATTGTCTGTTTATTTTATTTTTAAGTTAATCAATAAATTTATGTATTATAAATATTTTCTTATTAACATGTTTTCACAATTTTTGTGCATATTTTGACTATATGATTTGCATATTTATGCGCATATTTTTTGGGTTTTCCACTTGCATATTTGGGTTACCCTAGTAATTAATAACCCACCAGTTTTGTATAATACAAAGGTATTTTGTGAATGTGTCTGAAGATATCCTTTCTCCAGCAGGGGCGTACCGATGAGCCTGTAGAAAGGCGAAATACGTATCTACGTCTCTGGGGAGGGATATGTTCGGACACGTTCACAAAAATATTAATAGTGAACCTGTATTTGCGTTCTTCACAATAGATTTTTAATAATATTTTAAATTATCAAAAATACCTTTGTATTATACAAAACTGGTGGGGTTTACCTACTCATGTATGTTTCAATTATTCTGATACATTACACATGCGGTTAGTCCGTAGTATGAGTGAAGACACAAACAAAATGCAGTTTCTAGAGAGATGGCTGTATCACCTTTGGAAGGGCGTCGTTACTTCACATTGGTTATGTGGACGGGGCGAGGTACTTCGGCTGTCTGACAACAGGCAGCGCTGAATTTACTTCTACGCTCGGTCTGGATAATTTCTGTGATGTGGCGATGTGGTCCTTTTTTGTGAATGTGTCTGAAGATATCCTTTCTCCAGCAGGGGTGTACCGATGAGCCTGTAGAAAGGCGAAATACGTATCTACGTCTCTGGGGAGGGATATGTTCGGACGCGTTCACAAAAATATTAATAGTGAACCTGTATTTATGTTCTTCACACCAGATTTTTAATAATATTTTATATTATTAAAAATACCTTTGTATTATACAAAACTGGTGGGGTTTACCTACTCATGTATGTTTGAATTATTCTGATACATTACACATGCGGTTAGTCCGTAGTATGAGTGAAGACACAAACAAAATGCAGTTTCTAGAGAGATGGCTGTATCACCTTTGGAAGGGCGTCCTTACTTCACATTGGTTATGTGGACGGGGCGAGGTACTTTGGCTGTCTGACAACAGGCGGCGTTGAATTTACTTCTACGCTCGGTCTGGATAATTTCTGTGATGTGGCGATGTGGTTCTTTTTTGTGAATGTATCTGAAGATATCCTTTCTCCAGCAGGGGCGTACCGATGGGACTCTAGAAAGGCGAAATACGTATCTACGTCTCTGGGAGACTCTCTATGTTCGGACACGTTCACAAAAATATTAATAGTGAACCTGTTTGTGTTCTACACACTAGATTTTTAATAATATTTTATGTTATTAAAAATATATTCAAACAAAAGTGCCAATATTCGTGTAAGCGTTGATATAAATGAAAAAAAATTGAAAATTGTTTGTAGTTAAATGTCAAGTACAATTTATTGACATTACGAAGTGGAGTGTGTTTTACTTGCTTAACGATTCGAGAAATACAATAGCAACAGTCAGACTTATTGAAGCTGAAAGAATCTTAACTATAATGATGATTGGGTATGGAGATAGAATTCGGACGCATAAACAAGTCCGTACTGTGTTCAATGAAGCTCATCCAAGCCATCCTTCAATATCGCAATTAACGGTAAGTCAAATTGAGAACAAATTTCGTGATCTTAGACATGTCGGCTTTAAATGAAAATAGACAATTGGATGCCTTGTTAACAGTGCAGGAAAATCCACATTCAACCCTCTCGTGGGAGTTGCTTTACATCTTAATACGTCAAAAAATACAGTGTCTAGGCTGCTTCATAAGAAAAATTTTCATCCCTTGGTGTAAGAGCTATCAGATGATGATTTTGATCGACGAGCGCAATTTGGTGAGACAATGATGGAACTCTCCAATGCAAATCTTGAATTCTTTGGAAATATCCTCTATTCTGTTGGAGCAACATTTTGTATAAATGGTATCTTCAATAAGCAAAATTTCCGCTATTTGAGTTGAAAATCCAAAATGGGAATGGAACAATATCCCCCGTGTGCGCGAGATAGTGTTTAATCGAATTCTTGGACTGTACTTTTTTGTTGACTGAACGCTGACTGGTGAACAGTATCTCGACTTCTTCTAATTCGAATTAATTACGGGCTTATTGGTACTGTTTCCTAGTGCAGAAGATCATGATTCACTTGATAAAATTTGGTTATAGCAAGATGATGCGCCTCCTCATTATGCACGGCCAGTAAGTACGAGAATATCTCGACAAGATTTCCTAATCAGTGGATTGGTAGACGCGGACATATTGAATGACCGACAATATCTCTGGATTTAACACCTTTGGATTATTTCCTCTCGGGTTATTTAAAATTTATTTTAATAGATCTAAAAACATTGACAAGAAAGGTGCGAAATCACCCCGGAAATGGTAGATAATATTCAACATTCTAGAGACAAATCTTTAGATTAGGACATTGCCTCGCCTTTAACGGAGAGAAATTTGAACCTGTAATTTAATTTTTGTTTTATTTTTCAAAAATATACTTTTTTTAAATTTGATGTTTTATTTCATTTGAATACATTTTTGTTGAATACGCTATTTATGAATTAACAAGTAGATTTTCATCAACACGTTGGAATGACATGAACCTGGATGGCAGCTAGAAATCCCTCTGTTTACACAAACAGGTTACCTCTATACAGCTATGTCAACGACGCTAAGTTGTCAAAATTTTCAGGTTAAATTATTAACAGATATTTATCATGAAGAGATTTATTTTTTGTTCCCTCTCGCTCTTCGGGTACGCTTAAAATCTTGTGGAAGAGTTTAATTGTCTATTTGATAGCTTGAGTGGCTTAAAGTTGAACAATCGAATTATGCAAGCTACTTTCTTTCGAATTTTCTAGAAAGTTTTATCGTAAGTTACTTACTTGTGTATAATTTCTGGTATAAATGCTTGGTATTCCTCTACCTTCTTTTCTTGGTAGGTGAAACCTTTCGATTGCACTATATGTGTGATGAGTTCTATATTTTCTGGCTTCTAGTCCTGTCTTGATATTTATTGCATCAAGTTCTGTATCTGTCCAGCCAATTATTCCAAACACAAGTTTAGTATAGGTGTTGCAAAACTGTTGATTGCGTTGTAAATATTTCTTACTGGCAAGATTGTTTTCAACAACGATCGCAGCCTAGAAAATATTGTACTTGCGCAAATTGTTTGCAATGTTGTGCCCTATTTCTCTAGCCAGTAAATAATCGAGATATTTATAATAGTCGTTGTTTTTCATCCCAAGAACATCTCTTTGTCTTCTTTCTACCCGGAACCCGGGATGTTCGACCCACTGCCTCTTTTCTATGTAACTTATTTTACATTTTTCAAATCCAAATTTCATTTGGACATCTATGCTGTAACGGCCAAAACAATTTCGGAGATCATGGAGATCATTCTTTTTCTTAGCATACAACTTAAGATCATTCATATACCAAAGATGAATAATTTGTAGGACAGGCTGTTGTAAATAATATCCCTACTTTTAAAAATTTGACAGAGTTGTTAATGGTTTCAAAGCTAATGAAACCCACAGGGGAGTCAAAGCGTCTCCCTGAAATATGCCTCTTTTAATACTGATTTTACTCGCATCTATACTTTATGTAGGGGATTTTAACAACAAACTTGTTTTTCACTTAGTCATGGCCTAACTGTTAAAACCTTTGTGATGGTCTACTACAATATGCCATATAGAGATTTTCTTTTCCTTTTACCGCATTTTTCACTACAGAAGAGTCTATTAGGAGCTATTTATTATTATTATTATTATTATTTCTAATTACTTAATTTTTTTTATATTTATGTTTATATTTATATTTATATTTTGTAATATATCTATTGTTTTACTTGACACATATTGTAATGTTTTAGTTACATTAACGAATTTCTTTATTGTGGACCTGATTATTACAATGATATCATATTGAGATTTATTAAAAATTATAGTTAAATATTACTTTTATTTGCATTTTTCTTATAATAATTTTTACTTAGATGAAAATGTTTCATCATCAAGTTTCTTATCATACGTAATTTTAAATCTTTGAATAAATTAAGAATGTTTTAACATGAAGAGGGAAAAATAATTTTTAAATTTATATCACTAACAGTTTGGCGCCCAAACAGGAACATGCAATAACTAATTTCAATTCTTAAGTTCAATATTTACAAATATTTCAATGTTTTAACCACTTATTCAGACTTGAAAATAATAAGGAATTGGTCATATATTCTGTAATACATAAAATTACCGTTTTGTAATCAATTTTGTTCATTGAAAGAAGAAAATATGTTTCGTTACATTAAACTGAAAGTAGTTAGCATAAATAAAAATACCAAACCCTTTATTACAATCTTAAATATTTTAACAAATTAGTGATGTTTCAATATGAAGAGAAAATATTTATTTTTAAAATATATAACTAATAATTTGGCGCCCAAGCTGGTACATGAAAAATTAATTTCAATACAGATTTTATTTCAATACAAGAAATTTAATGTTTTCATTATGTAGCTTATAAACTGTTTGTTTGTATTTCGAATTTGACTGAAACTGGTTTGAATCAAAAAAATACTTAATCCTTTATTACAGTGATATCATATTGATATTTATTAAAAATTATATTTAAATATTACTTTTATATATATTTTTCTCATAATTATTTTATATGTAAATGTTCGTTTGAAAAAGTTTTTTATCATACATAATTTTGAATCTTTGAATAAATTAAGAATAATTTAACATGAAGAGAGAAAATATTACCTATCTGATGAAGCCACTGTGCTAGTGAAACACTTACGTATTCAAAAGTGAAGATTTTAACTATTAGTTTTATTTGTATTTTAAAAAAAATATTTTCAAAATTTACAAGTTATACCTAGACTGCGGAACAGACGCTATCCTCTAATGAATCATGCAGGCGCAGAGACAGAATCGGTTTCGCTTAAATAATAAAATGCAATATTCGCTCGTAGCCCTGATTTTAATGTCCTGAAAAACTTTTGTAGTAATGTTCAAAATACGGAAATCGGTAGATATATTAAATTTAAAGATTATTATTTCTATGCGCCACTCACTAGCTCTGATGTTGAGCGAAGTTTTTCTAAATTTAAAGACATACTGTAATAAAAGAACGAACTTTACAGAACAATGTTTAGAATATATTGTAATAATTAATGTGAATAAGAAATGTTTGCTGTGGTATGACTAAGCATTAACTTTAATTATAGGTGATATAATGAATTTCAAGTTTATGTTTTTCAATATTTTGAATTTTTTCACCGTATAAAGTAAATGCATTATATATATATATATGTATATATATATATATATGTATATATATATATATATATATATATATATATATATATATATATATATATATATTTGGAATTAATTTCAATTCAAGTTAAATTAAATTCATTTAACTTCAGTGTTTTATTTATTTTCGTAAAAATAAATTTCCGTATATACATTTCATTGCCTTTATTACGACTCTAGCGAAATATATTTCACAATTCCGTCTGTTTGCATTAAAAACGTACAAACAGACAACTTTTATCAATACCATCGTGCTATAAGATTCATATATACATGTTAAGTTGATCGATTGTATATTGGCACCGATGAATCACACCCGATACGGGATAGCGCCGTTTCCTCAGTCTAGTTATAACACTAACAGTTTGGCGCCCAAGCAGGAACATGTAAAAACTAATTTCAATACATAAGTTCAATACTTACAAATATTTCAATGTTTTAACCACTTATTCAGACTTGAATATAATAAGGCACTAATTTATTATTCTGTAATTTATCAAACTTACCGTTTTGTAATCAATTTTGATAATTGAAAGAAAAAGATAAAAATTTTCTGAACTAAACAGTTTGGCGCCCTAGCAGGAACATGCAAAAATAATTTCAATACATAAGTTCAATACTTACAAATATTTCATTGTTTTAACCACTTACTTAGACTTAAATATAATAAAGCCCTGATTTAGTATTCTGTAATTTATTAAATTACCGTTTTGCAATCAATTTTATAAATTGAAAGGAAAAGATAAAAATTTTTTGACCTAAAAGTATTATAATTTACTAAGGTCATTCTCAATTTTTTATAAGTATTTCTTAGCACTTGATTGGAAAATACATTTTATTCAAAAGAATTGTTTTTATTTGAAATGTATAAATACTAACATTTTGATGTTTTCAAAAAGGTTCTACTTGTGCTAGAAAGACAAATGTAAATCTGTTATACGCCAATCTATTCTTAAACCACGAAGTTTTTTACAATTAGTCCAATTCTAAATCATGGCAAAGAAAGCAGAGTCTATTAGCTTTTCCGTATAACAATTAAATTCAGATATTTGATGGGTAAAATAACGAATGCAAAAGAAAATAATATTTTGTTAATAGCATCAATTTCTTTCTTTCGTAACGTTGTTATTTGGTTTTTTATTAAAAGTTCGCCTTTCATTAAAAACTGTTTTGGCTTTTCTTGCATCGTACTATTGCTACTTCCGAATTGACTGTTTCAAAGTTAAGAGAAGCCATCAAATTTACAATCGCATTCGTTTCAGACAAAAGCACTTGTAAGGATATTTCTTCATTTGCTGCCTCCGCAGATAGACAGAACAGGAAATTAAATGCAGCCTTCTAAATAATCTTACTAAATGTAAGAACGTAAAATGATTTATATATTTTTAAGGACTTCTGTTCATTTAAAGCAAATTGATTTATTTCACATACAATTTTTTTTTTCAGTTTCTATTAGAGAAAATGAATTTAAATCAATATTAGGAAATAGAAACCCCTTTTGCGCATAATGTTATTACATATTACGATTATGATTGCACAGTTTGAAATAAATAAGTATATTTTTCTTTCTTTTATATTTATTTATTTATTTGCACATAATAAAAATACAAAATTTAAATAGTACAATTATTCTTAGAAATAAAATACAATCGGCACGTTTAATATAATATTTATAAATAGTAATTCTAATAAAAATCAAATCAAACTAATCTAGATTTCTATATAACAAGTACAATATAAAGATGAACATATTGGGCATAATTACGTTAAGGAAACGGCAGAGCTCTGAATGCTCTCATAAAAGTTCGATCTGATGCATTTAAAAGGTCAATACCAGACAAAAGATTTAGCTGGTAACAATCAATCCATAGGATTATGCTTATCATTAGAGACCGGACGCATCAGGCCGAAATTACGATGGACTATATAAATAGTCTACAACATCGCTAAGTACAACACGCAGTTATAGAATAGCACTATTCATTCGGTTTATCGCATATCTGTTTTTTGTAGTTGAATTGTGACGCAATTACTTCGATATAACAGTTAAATTCCTTTCTTTATGGACGTAGATACAATGGCAAGCAGTTTTAATAATTTATTTTATTTATTAGTTTATATTTCGTAAGATAAATAAAGTACGGTGAGTTAGCTTAATATTTTCATTGTTTTAACTGTTAATTGGAAAACAAACGGGTTGTGATCTATAAAATACGAAATACATTTTTATTTGTTCATTTTGTAGTTCAAGTAAAGGAGTATTAATATTAACTATCAATACTTTCTCAGCGTTCTCTTTTGTAAAATTTGTTCTCTTTGAATGAAATACAACCTAGTAGATAAACGTCGCAACTGGGCACCTATAACCAGTTGCGACGTTTTGAATTTTTCCACGCAGTTTGAGCATGGAAAAGCTTTCTGTCTTTCAATTGTATCATACATGTAAATGAATTAACTACAATTTAAGTCGTAATTATAGTGACTAGAAACATATATACTTTCGCAAAATTCTATTGAGAAAATGTATCACGAATTTTACAGTTAAAGAAAAAATTACTCACGCTTTCACTACCAATTCGTGAAACTTTTTTATAAACAATAATTTCATTTTGCATGTTTTTAAGATAATTTACAAAAAATATTACTGTCTTCGCACAAACCGTCAGGATCTAAATGAAGTAATTCAGTAGTATGTTCCGATACATTCAACGGATTAACTTGATAATTTTTTTAAAAAGCGGAAAGGTGTCTCTGTCTCTGAGGAAATATATCCTAATATGCTGCATATTACTTGAGTAGCATATGCTCTTCAAAGAATGTGTGAATATATCAGAGACACCTTTCCGGAAGTTGATAGACTTGTATCCGCTTTCAAAAAAGTTTTCAGAAAAGCACCATTGAGGGTAGCACTTTACAGGGAAAAACTTCCATCTTTGTCACTGTCTCTCTCTCCAGTAATAACTAGAGTGGACCAATTCGGAGCGATATTGGTAAATATTTCATATAAAATCCGAAAAACTCCAATAATTTATGAATTTATATATATATATATATATATATATATATATATATATATATATATATGTATATATAAATTGATAAATTATTGGAGTTTTTCGGCTTTTATATGAAATATTATTACTATATGAGGAACATGGTTGGAAGCTACTAGTTTTTATGCAGGGAATTTCGATAGTTTACAAAATTTTGTTACATATTCAAATTACGATGATAATATTTCCAGTATGTACCTATAACCAGTTGCGATGTAAAAGGGCGTTGAGTTGCGTTGTCTATTTACAAGGATGTATTTCATTCAAAGAGAACAAAGTTTACAGAAGAGAACATTGATAATTTATTGCTAGTTAATATTAATACTCCTTCACCCAACTTGAACTACAAAACTACAAATGAACAAATAAATATGTATTTCGTATTTTATAGATCACCACTCGTATGTTTTCCAATTAATAGTTAAAAAAATGAAGTTAAGAAACTAGCCCAGCCTAGTTTATTTATCTTACGAAATATAAACTAATAAATAAAATAAATTATAAAAAATCATCATGCGTCTATCTACGCCCATGAAGAAAAGAATTTAAGTGTAATTGCGTCATAAGTCAACAACAAAAAAACAGATTCGCGGTTAACCGAAAGAATAGTGCTATTCAATAACTGCGTGTTACGATATTATAGACTATTTATATGATCCATCGTAATTTCGGCCTGATGCATCCGCTCTCTAATTATAATGACTACGATAATGCGCCTTCTCATTCCTCCGCTGCCGCTTCAACAAAATTTGTCAATTTACGTTACAAATTGTTGTCTCATTCGCCATATTCGACAAATCTGACCCCATTGATTTCTTTTTATTTTAAAATAGATCGGTGGAAAAAGATTTCGGGCAAATGAAAAGGTGATATCCGAGATTTCCGATATGCAAAATGCATATTTTATTGTTATCGAAAGATTACTAAAACAAAATGTATCTTTTACCTTAAAATAAGTATTTCATTGAAAAGTCTCTCTACTGTCAAGCCGCCCTTGTAATTGAACTGCATTATTATACTATCTGGAGACACTCGTCTGTCGTATATAAATAAATAATTTTATATTATCTAAACGCAATTACGATCTTTGTTCAGTATACGGATTTCACCCCATTATTTTATTTCCCAATTCTATAGAAGAAATATAATTCACAAAAAGAGCCCAGAAAATGTTTTATTAATATCGGAAATCATTGACTTGATGTTTCAGGTACTATAAGTAAAAGTTATTTCGACTTACTCGACTGTAACTGAATCGATATGAAATATTACTCGCACAAAAATTTGGCGTAAATAAATGGTGTACACTTTCACCCTCCGTCCATTGTATGGCTCATTATGCCCCATTAGTGTATGTGGCCACAGTAAATGCGGTCAATCAGAATGCATTGTTAGATATAATATGGTTTCTTTCCACTTTCGTGGCTTTTGACAAAGCGACCTTTTGCCCCATTCTGGAAAAAAATCACTCGTCAAATTTGCAATAAATTTATAGTCCCTAAATTTGATAGGCTATTTTATGGTCCATTTCACTTAAAAAGAATATGTAAGTACTTAGGATATATTTATGAATCCCTCGTTAAATACATACAGAGTAATAATATTTAGTTTATCTTAGCACCGTTTCAATGCATTTGGAAATTTATATTAGTTGTGCAGTAATTTACATATTTTAGGAAATATGTAATGAGCCTACACCTATTATTACATAATACGTGTAAATTCCTTGATTTAGACGTTTTCCTATAGAAATCGACCCCTTTCGGTATGGAAATCACAACCTTTTTCAGGACCTGCTATTTAAGCTACTATTGTAAAGCATATATTTGCTTTCGCAAATAAAATTTGTGTAACCATTTCAGTGCCTTCTTAAGAAGTACCGTCGTTAGAAATCTATTAGGGTTTTAGTAATTTCCTCTTTGCATACGAATTCGACTGTGAATTGTGTGTGTGTGTTAATTGGATTATAATCTTGCACGATGTTCGTAGAGGAATATATTTCGTATTTAAGTCTCTAATCGGAATTATTAGTCCATAACCTCAATTAACATATCGTCAAAAGTAACAAAATGCTGATTTTTATCAGTATAGGATCAATTTAGGCACATTTCATTTGTGTAGCAAAGAAGCCAACTGAGAGCTGAATGTTGAATTTGGTGGTGATTGGATCAACCACAACCCCATCCCAAATATTTGGGCATAACTTTAAACTAGTCTCTGACAGGACCTCTATAATATTAGCCAATAGGTGAAGACCTGCAGTAATGTATGAAGCGAATACGAAGACTTTGCTTCTGGTGCTATCTGGTATCGACGCTCTTACACCAAGTTAATAGATAAACAACTTAATGATACAGTGAGGATCGTCGCCAGTACTGTTTGATCCACACCTAGTCTCTGGCTGACACTTCTTTCTAATAGTGCGCTGCCGGATATCAGACGTCTGGCTGGATACAGAAGTTCAGCACCCTATCAATATGAGTTATTAGTGGATAGCCCTTCTCGAACAACACCCTGAATTGAGGAATAGGGATGTTATTTCTAATCATTCAGAACTTCTGTCGGGCGTAACCTTCTCACGTAGGCAATAGTCTCATAAATAGAAATTGGTAGATACTAGCCTCTGCAACTGTGGAATAAACTATGACCCACATAGTAAACGACTGCCCCAAAAGAAGTTTCTCTGGTGGTATCCACGAGTTGAGCAAGGCAATTTCTGCAGCATTGGACTTGTTAAAAAATTTATATATTAGTGTTTGAATTATTTTTCTCTTTGTCATAAAAGTGATTTATACTGTTACCCTTCGCATATATAAGAATGTTTAATTCTATTTTTAAATTATATTTATTTCTTTAAATATTTCGCATTTTAAAATATTAAACTTCACTTAGACATTTTTCTGTGTACATATTCGTATACAAAGAGAAAGCTAGCCGTTTTCGCAAGCCGACAGATCCTTTGACATCTACCTGACCTGTCAACAAGCATTTAACGGTCGTTTGAATTTCTTTATACATTCAGTTTTTAAACTTAAGTTATTAATTTAATTACGTACTCATCCCTTACTAATATATTGTGTCCATATCATTTGAAAACTTGTCTCACAAGGGATATTTTAATGATATTTATGTCATCGACATCACAACCTTTCAGCTCGCGCTTTTAATTAATTCATTAGTCAAAATATGGACAACACCCATCCCTCTCTTAACTTAGCAATAAAACAAAACCGTTTTTCAAGGCCCGTGTTCCGCCGATAAAAATTTGGTCTTCTGTTTTGAGCCTCGGTAAGATACAGATCTTATTGTTCGATATATATTATTCTTTATTCAATCCACATTAATTTAATTAATCTAACTAATTAATTTCTTATTCCTACGGCCAAACATCGCTCGCCATCCTTGTCCAAGTATATGACGCATACCTCCGAAATAAGTAATTAAACTTCTAGTTTCAAAAATTCTTTTATTGTAAATACCACTACAATGATGAAGGATGAAATACTCAGTATTTCATCTGATGAAGCCATTGTATGGCGAAACAATATTGTAGTGATATTTACAATAGAAGAATTTTTGAAACTAGAAGTTTAATTACTTATTTCTTAGCGTTATAATGAAGTTTCAACAAGTATCTCCTTCGTCAATTAACGCATACCTCATGTACGAACATCTTCGCAACTCAAAGGTAACTCTGTATTGTTCAATACAGAGGTTATTTTACATTAATCCAAATTAATTAACATTTAATTCGCAGCTTAGTTTAACATTCTTTTCGGTATATTTTTGTGTCTTAATTTTTAATAATTACTTACCGCTCCTTGTGTATATTTCTTTTATTTAACTACTTTAGAATACATCAACGCTCAATTTCTTTCTTGTAGATAATAAATACAAACTTTAAGGACAACGTTGTTGTGTTTTATTTAGTTAGTAAGTTGTAGTATATTTATCTTAGCACACATCACACACGTCGATGCAACTTCACCAGCACCTCAATTATTTATTTCAAATAATTCGATTATTGTTAGCAACCACAGCCAACCAGAGCGCTTGTTAGAAATAATACACTAATATCTAATTTTCTATTTTTTTTCTCGCCTCTCGTACGAAATAAATTTAGGTACAGATTACAGTAATAATGAAAAAAATGGGTTTAGTAAGATAGTTTAAGTTCTTAAAATGCTTATAATTAATGTCACTGATGACATTGTAACTATGAAAAATATGTTCCTACTAATTACTACCTCTCATAACTATATGTGACGGCACCGTAACTTTTCTCTAAAGAGCGTGTAACGGACAGATTTTGCCCCTTTTTGGGTCGTTTGGTCAATAAATTATGAACGGATCTGTATATCGTAAAATTTTGCTTATAGTTTTTATTAGATGACACTAATGAAATTAACTAACATTTGACAATTCAGAACGGTGCGGTTAAGTTACAACATACCTAAAAATTTCATGGCCAACTCTGAAGCTGTTTTTTTTTGAACGCACCATATACATAATATTAAAACAAAATTATTTAGAAATTAACTTAAATTTAAATAAACTGTTGTGGACTTTGAAAAAAGCTGTATATAAAGCAGTTCGTGTGGTATAGCAAGCAAGTAAGATGCAAATTTCATTTGATGCAAACATGCTATCGAAAAATTCAAAGCCTTGGTCTTTCTACAGATTATAAAAACAGAAAAGACAGCGAAATGGAAAAATGTCTGAAGTATATTTTTGGACTGCCATACTTAGACCTAGAAGATGTGCCTGACTGTCTCGTTTTGGACTTCAACGAACTCCAACCCACAGACGACAAACCCCGAAAATTTGTCGACTATCTAGTAGAAACCTATGTCAGCGAAGAAGGCTCATTTCCTCCAATTCTTTGGGCTGAAGCCTCTTCATTAACGGAATGTACGACCAGCGCGTGCGAATCGCTTCATTCCCATTTTAATGAAAGTTTTTATTACAAGCATCCTAATATATTTTTATTTAATAGTGTATTAAATGACATTCTAACTAACGCATGTGTAAAATTGCAAAGTGCAAACCAACCTGCTCAACAGCACGACCATAACGTTAAACGCAGGCAGAATTTCATTGAAGAAAATATTAAAGCATATAAAGCAGGCGAAATTTCTCGTCTTGATTTTGTTAAATGCGTTTCATACACTAATATGGAATAATTTATGTTTGTGCATGATTAGTGTGGCTACTTGCTTTGTGTATTTTTTTTTATGAAAAATACATATAGAAGGTGTATTTTGCTCTTCAGTATTTTCTCTGATATATTATGTATATTATGTAATGTGTATTTTATTTTTCTGTCTTTTCTATAATAAAAAATATTAATAAACATTATACTCGGCATTTTTACTTTCTGCTTTATTACAAATAAATAAAAATAAGTTATGAGACTTATGAGCAATCCATGTGCGCCCAGGATTTCAACAGGCACCTAGATAAAGAAGAAGATATAGACAGCGTATTTACTGTTCTATTTTAGCTTTATGTTTTAATGTTTAGCTTTAAAACATTTTATAACTGCACATTTTCTTTATTAAATAATCACTTAAAATTCTAATGTGTAAATTACAAAAGTTTCCCAATGAAACAACTAAACTAAATATTAATGCACCAGTAAATACATTATGACCAAAAAGGCACAGTACTGAATTAAAAAATATTTATTCCTCACTTAATTTAACAAAATTGACGAAGTTAATATCTATTAGAATGGCGAATGATATTCTGTACATGCCCACCATTCTGTTCGACGCATAACTCAAGGCGGTGTTGAAGATTTCGTATAATGTTTTCAAATGTAGGTTATTGCAAAGTTCGGAAAAAATGAATAATTGCCATTCTTAATTCCGGAATTATAGTAGGTCGATCGTTTTCATCATGCCCCAGATGTATGCATCGGGGCGATTAAGGTCTGGGCTCTGTGAAGGATAATTAAATTATGTTTTTCCGGAAATGACTCACTGAAATGTCAATGTCACTGAAATGATTACTAATCATTCTCAACGATTGACCAGGCAGCGGTGTGACTCGTCGCATCGTCTTGCTGAAACCACTGCCGATGCAACAACCGATTTCTTAATCTACAGAATCGTCTGAGGTTTTCTATAAAATATATCAGAACTTGCTACGGATATATTTCACTGTTGACGGTGGCAGTACGCCTTTCATGATCAGTTATGAAGGGCGATAATCCCATTTCCAGAAACTGCACACCATATGGTCACTCTTTGTTCATGAAGTCGTGTTTCCGCAGGAGGACTATACTCAATGCTTCTACAACTCTGCCTGTTAATATAGCCAGAAAGTGAAGCATGGGACTCATCTGTACACTAGACATTAGTCAAGAACTAATTATTTTCATAAATTCATAAATGTAAGCCAGGATCCCACCACAGTAAACTGAACGTTGTGTTTTATAATTTTGGTTCGGTTTATGGCACTTTTGAATTTTGTAAGAGAACCCACCAATATCTTATAAACGCACAGATTCTCTTTTTATATCCAGTATTAAGGCAGTTATTCGTATGCTTCTTTTCGGTGATTGTAATACAGGTGATCCAAAGAAACCGGAAATTTTGAAAATTAAATAATTTCATGAAAATAAATTTAAAAAACAAATTATTTATGTCATTTAATAATAAAAATAATACCATTTTAGAATACACAATTTATTTTTGAAGATGAGCTCCTTCCCTACGCAAACATTCCTACAGTCGCTTTGTTACATTGTTCATGGTTTGACGTAGCATCTCAACTGGAATTTCGGCAATTTTTCTTCGGATGTTGGCTTTCAATTCTTCAATTGTAGCAGGGCGACTGAAGAATACTTTGGTTTTAAGGTAACCTCACAAAAAAAATCACACAAAAAAGGCAACAAAGGCTTCAAACCTTTCTTGCGTAACAACTACAGAGATTTCCAGAAATTATTGACGCAGCCTGATCTCAACAAGATGAAGCAACGTCACATACTGCAGTAATATCGATGGCAGCTGTATGTCAATTGTTTGGGAAACGTGTAATTTTAAGATATAGTGACAATGGCCGCCCAGATTCCCAGATCTGTCGGCTTGGGATTTCTTTTTGTAGGGTTACTTTGAAATCAAAATGCGTGTTCTTTAGTCGACCTGCTACAATTGAAGAATCGAAAGTCAACATCCGAAGAGAAATTGCCGAAGTTCCAGTTGAGATGCTACGTCCAAACCATGAAGAATGTAACGAAGCAACTGCAGGAATGTTTGCGTAGAGAAAGAGCTCACCTGAAGGATGTCATCTTCGAAAAATAAATTGTACAGTATGTATTCTAAAATGGAATCATTTTTACTATTAAGTGACATAAATAATTTTTCTTTAGATTTATTTTCATGAAATTATTTAATTTTCAAAATTTCCCGTTTTTTGAATCGTCTTGTACTTGCAGTATTACTCGTTCGTGATTTTCGTTTACTCAAACGTTTTTCTTTCTTCCTGACTTGCCTTTTCGTTCGTATTAATATTGCCAGTAGTTTTGAATTGGTTAACAACATACAAGATAACACTATTTGATGGTTTTGGCTTTTGAAATATCTGCTCAAATTGAGAGCCAACCCATTTAATACTGTGTCGATTATTTTTGCCAAACTCGTATGAGCGATTATATGCTTCACATATAAAAGTTTTTTCTTCGGCTGTGAGCATTTTATTCACAGACAGTGTTCTCCACCCTAACAGATAACAGGTTAATGTTTATTTAAAATAAGTTTGATATCAGTGTCATTTTTATAATAACTGTGAACAGATTTACAATTTCGGCACTGTATAGTGTACGTAAAATTAATAAATTAATCAATAAGATAGGCCTTATACATTCCATTTATAAAGTTGACAATCCTATGTGTATATGTTCAATGTACATATTGCTATGAACTTTGGTTTTTTATATTTACTGTACCACCGATCACGACAAATCTATCCAACTAAGATATTCAGTCGGTTTATTTCCAAAAAATTGGATTGCTTTCTTCTCAGGGTTCCAATCGGAAAAGTGGTTGTCTCTTCTACAAATTTATAAGGCGCCAGTAAGAGTATTGATAAATGTTATAATTAAACTAGATATGAAAGGTTAATTCAATAATAATCACAATATAAATTTAAAAAGAAATTTTAATACAAAAAGAAAAAAAAAAGAAAAAAGAAATCTTTATGGAGTATAAAGATTAATATTGCATCATTAAACAATATTTTAAAAGGTAAAAATAACGCACGGAAATGACCGCAACATGCATTCAAAAACCCTTAATGAATACCGAACAAATTAAATATAAACTAAATCCCATAGAATATTTCTAATTTCTCCCCAGAGAACAATATAAATAAACAAATTTGACAGCTCGAACAAAACTCTAAAAACATGCGCACTTACATGTCCAAGAAAAAATGCCCTTGAAATCCCAAAGTGCAAAATTTTAAATTTACTGTTTTTTACTTAGAAATGTTAAAAATCCTCTTTGTTATCTATATCAATCATTGTTATGTATAAGTACATATTTTAAACCTTCTTCATTATAAATATTTAATGTTCTTGTTAGTATAATTACACTTTGGCGATTTCTGTTGTTTATATGCCTAATTAAGACTAAATCTCAATTCAACAATATTAATACAATAGAAAATACAATATTCAACTCTTTCAATTTAAAGAGATATATATATATATATTACTTACGTAAAAAATATATGAAACACGTAGACAAGAAAGCCTAATAAATCAAAAATTACGAGATTAAAAACTCGTAGAAATATCGGTAATTGAAATAACAACACCAAACAACTAATTAATCTCAAATCAAACCCGAAGTTACTTTACAATAGATAAGTATCTATTTTAAATAAACTGAACTTTCTCATCTAACTGTTAACTTGTGTCTAACCTTTAACATCGAGACGACCTCGAATAAAACTAGTTTTTATCAAAGCACATGAAATACATTCGGATATACACAGATATCCAAAACTAATATTACATTCATTTTTAAATAAATTTTTACTATTTATTGGGGAAAAATCCATAGTAATATGTATATGTACAAATATATATCCCCTTAAACGTTGCTATTTCAAGTATATTTCACATTGTTTGAAGTGAAACATATAGTTCTGGAAATTCCCGGTTATATTTTAGAAAGTGTTTAGATCAGCTGCAAATTGTGAACAAAATAAGCTTCTCTCTGCGAGTCAAACTATTATGAAGTATGGCGAAGTTGGAAGCACGTCCTCAGTTAATTTGTTGGATCTAGTCTAAAGCGACTAATTCGCGTTTCTGTTCTCAATTTCCTCGACTACGCATATATACATGAACTACAACACGTGTAATAATGCTTTACAAATTTGTGATACATGACGGGAGATGAAACTAGATGATATTTGCAATATTTCTCACAACTTCTGATTAGGAATACTTGGCGTTTACATGATATTCGCTTTAAAAATAAATAAATAATAGCTATTATATTAAAATGAAATCACATTTAATATTATACATTTTTCCTATTTAGCGTTCGAATTGAACTAATTATGAAACCCAAAACAGTATCGAAATGAGCTTTATTTGGATATGATTTTTTTCATTTTTCAACGTTGGCATTGTTGGAACACGGAAATAAGTATCTTGTAGCTGTCAATTGATTTTAAGAACTTAAGTACGTAGCTCTGGGGTGGAGTACAAGATATCTTAGTTTTTATGTCATTTATATTTATATTATTAAGTAATGTTAACGAAAATTAATAAATGATATTTCGCGCATAGCAATATTTAAATTTAGAAGTGTCAAGTGTTAATATTACATGTTACATGTATGCTTTATATAAAAATAAAACTCTCATGCAAAGTATTTAAAATAGAAAAAAAAAGTATAAAAAACTCGTTTCATAATGCCTTTTAACGCTCTCGTTCATTAGAATACTCATGACTCATGAGACAAAATGACGTCTTATGAAACGTGTTTTTTAATATACTATTTTTATATCATTATCTTCATATTGATATTCCTAATAGAACTTATAAATAGAGAACGGACATACTTACCACATGACTCGGCGTAATTCAATGAAGTATTTGTTAGTCTTTCCCGGCCATCTGGTCCGCTGCGATTACAATGACAACAAAGCTATTGTATTCGGAGGATAAATATCCATTAAACGCAATCGGCAATTCGAAATGTTTATAAACTTCGCTGAGTACATCCCGGCGTAATACAATGAAGTAACGAGTGATCATTAAAATTTTCGCTCAAGTAAGCCATGTACACAAAAAGTATGTCCTAACTTAAGTTATTAGAGGAGATCTGTCATTATAATTTCAAACATCATGATTGTTAAAAAATAATTTGAAATGCTGACTTTTATATTAAATATATTTATAATTTTTATACAAATAGAATATTATAAAAAATGTGCAAAATGATGACCATTCTCCACCAAGCATAATCGCACTCTATTTCGTAGAGCATTGAAAACATTGATCAGTATTTGCGGTGAGTTATTCATGTGTTCACATTTTTCAATGATTTTATGTCTTAACTCTTGTAGATTATTAATTGGTGTTTCATAAATAATATTCTTTATATATAGCCACACAAAAAAATCCATGACTGTTAAATCACACGATCGTGGTGGATATGGAATCGCTGTATTTCTACTTATTATCCTATCGCCGTAAAATTGTTGCAAAAACTGAATATTTTCAAGTGTAACGTGAGATGTAGCCCCAACCTGTTGAAAACATCCGACCTGGAGTTCATCATTAGTCAATTGATTAGTAAAAACACTGAGAATTTCGTTACGATATTTCTCCGATGTTATCGTGTCCTCAAAGAATATTGGTCCTATTAATCGGTGACGACTCATACCTACTCATACGCCTATTTTTCTGGATGTAGAGGAACTTCTCTGTATAAATGAGGATTTTCACTGGACCACATAAGCATATTTTGCGAATTAACATAACCTTTCAAATAAAACCAAGCTTCATCGGTGAAAAAAGTATAATTTAAAATATTGTCTGTCATTGTTTGAATAAACCATTGGCAAAATTGTGTTCTTTTTTCATAATCCGTAGGTAATAGATTTTGTACAGTAGTTAATTTATATGGATACATGTGCAAGTCCTTTTTTTAAATTTTTTGACATGTTCCATACGAAAGCCCTACTTGTTGCGAAACTCTGCGAATAGATGTTTGAGGAGATTCGTTAATAATTTGTCTGACATTTTCAATTACGCCGCGACTTCTCTTGAGAGGTGGACCGCTTCCTTTTTTTCCTTAAAATACTGCCTGTTTGACGAAAAAGATTTACACAATGCATTAGCGTATCACGGAATGTTTTATAGCTAGGAACAGTATTTGGATATCTCTCTTCAAACTCCGCAAGGCAATTTTCTATTGAATGCTGCCAAATACCATAAATTTTTTGAGATGTCAGGAAGTAACATTCTACCATAAACGCTTTATGCATATCACTAAAGGCCATTACTTTTTCTTTTGATGAAACTTTAAAATATATATTTGACACTGACAGATGTTTGAAATAACATCTTAATGACTAAAGCTACGACATAACTTTTATATACACGGCCAGCTACGAGTGAAAATTTTAATGATCGCTCGTTATTTGTGTTTGACTTTCTCGGCCACCTGATTTTGGCAGTGTTAACAATGGCCAACGGCTATTGTATTCGGAGAACTTAGTCATGTGGTAAGAATATCCGTTCTCTACTTATAAAATATAAAAATAAAACCTTAAAGTTTCAATAGATGTGAACTGAAATGTCATTTTTAATGGCTTCTGATTTCCTAATAGGGTTTCACAACCTTTCCATTTTTTAGATAGCATACCAAAACTGCCATTTAAATTTTAGTCATGTTAGTTAGGTTAGTTACGTTACGAAATTCAAAAGTTTCTTAAATGGACATGCATTTTATTCAGTACTTACTGGGGTTTTCCATTAAGTCTTGCTATTAGCAACGATTCTGTAATCTCCGTCGAATTCTTCTGTAGCTCATGCTTAACCCTAGAACTACCAGCAAAACGGTTTATCGCTACTTACCGCGCGGGTCCATTGGACCCGTATTACAATATGCTGGGTTTGAGCTAATATTAGGCGATTATTTTGATTTCAATATAGCCTAAGCTTTATTATATTTGACTTTTATTTTATTCAACATAAAAAAAGACCATTAGAATAAACCGAAGCAGTAATAATAATAAATAAATATTTTAAGTATTTTAAAATAAAATATATAAATAACTTTCATAAAAGCAAAAGTGGGTTAAACACATTTCTTACATATAACTACTGAGTGTTCACCGCATACATTGGTTTTACAACGTGCACAAGTTCTTTTTGCTTTTCTATCTTTTGGAGATGGACAAACATCACATCTCTTCTTTTTTTCTTGTAATCTGAGAACTAGTAGATGCTTCAGCTTCTTCTGCTGCTTCTGGTTTTTCGTGGTCCTTGTATTCTGCTAGCTCTTTCCTAGCTCAATTAGAAAGTTTCTTCTCTTCTTCAAATCAAAAGCTGAATTAGGTTTCAAGAGCTTTCATAGTATGTATGTGTTCATGGCGCTGATGTCTATCATGTTATAAAAAACTACAAGAGTCCATCTCTTCGTCATCCTTTTCACGGTATATGATCGTGTCATTTTGTCCATGTTGTCTACGCCACCTTTTGTTTTATTGTAGTCCAGGATTACCTGAGGTTTCTTTTTTTTACCATTATCAACGTTTTTCTCACTGTCCAGAGTACTCAGCAACGTTATAAGCTTGCGCTTCTTTGGGCAATACGAAATAATCATTGCATCGTCTGTAAAACCAAACTGTGTGGAAAACACTTGACGATTTTGTGGATCAACAAATGAAGATTGCAATTCAAGCTTATCTTTACGGATCGTACTAACTAATTTTAGGTTTTTTTATAACAAATACTTTGCAAGATTGTACGAAATAAAGAAATTGTCGCAGGTGACATTCCTTACAGAGTTTTCAATTCCTTCTACTAAACGTTTTACAAGCTTTTTACCTTGTTTCTTGTCTCTTTCCTTTTCCTGCTTTTCAGGATAAATTTCCAGTTTCCATGCATAGGTTGTTACACTATTACAAATCCCCAAAATTTTATTCCATATCGTCCAGGTTTTGATGGAATATATTGTCTAAAGGGACATCTGCCTTTGAAAGTTACAAGCTGTTCATCAACCGTCATACACCGATTTGGTACATACGCATCTCGCAAATAAGTATTCTCTAACTCAAAGCATTCCCGTATTAGTGTTATTTTGTCGCCACTCCTTTTTCTTCGTCTTTCCACTGCATCGTCGAATCTAAGTACACGAAGTATATTTTGAAATCTATTTCGAGCAATAATAGTACCAAAGATTTTTCGACCATTGCTTTTGCTCCAAAGTTGTGTTACGTCCTCGTTATAAGATTTGTATACACGTATTAGTATCAAAATTCCAATAAATTTCTTCAATTCTTGAACATCCATTTTATCCAATTTTTGCCGAAAACAGTCTCTTCTTCTTCATTCGTCCGCTTTAGGATAATTTCAAAAAAAGGTTTACGAAAATAAATCAAAAAAGAAGAAGCAGGTGTATCAATCTCGTGATTTCCAGAACGTGTTGGGCCTGAACGTTCTCGTAAAATATTGTGTTGTGGTTGTCTTCCGTGATGAAGTAAAATATGATCATGGTACCAAACAACTTGTTTGTTCTTTGATATAAAAGAATTAGCTCCAGCCGGCCATTGTGGCCATCATTGCTGCTCTCAGCAGATTCTTCGCTATCTGACTCATCTGCTGTGCTTGTATCACCTCCATCGATGAGGCCTTCGACTGCATCTACCTCTCCATCGTCGTCTGAAGCTTCATAACCGCTTGTATTCAACGTCACTCATTTCGGCTACTATCGCCTCTATCTGTTGTTGTGTAAGGTATTCCTTATTTCTACGATCCATTTTCCGTAATGAGTAAAAGGTAAAATCGAAACTAGCCGCAACAAAAGATTCAGAAATAACTACCTGACAATTGATAAAAAAATTATGCTAAAATATCAAATCGCACATCACAACTGAACAAAATATAAATTTTGTCTTATTCACAGTAACAAAGTAACACTACAAAGATTCGCCAATAACTAATGCATTATTCACGACGTGCGGCTATAAAAACACGTAAAGTCCCCAAAATCCGCATGATAAAGGGATTTCCCCTTTCTGTATACATCGGGGAATGCCGAGAAAGGTTTATCAGCAGCACGGAAGTTCGGAATTTATAAGCGAACCACTATCATTGTAAAACACACCGGCTTTACCTATATTTATACAGTAAACGACACATGGGTCCAACGGACCCGGTTAGTAAATCGCGAAAATACTTTTATACTGCCAAAACCATTCTTTCTAAAATATTTTTTTTGTCAAAATTTTAAAGCTAAAGCTCGTGCTTAAAAAGTCTATTAATACCAGTAAATTAGCCCAACCATAAGTACGATAAAACAATGGTTAGAAATCGTTTCGGGTCCATCGGACCCGCTTGGTAGTCCTAGGGTTAAGCTAAATTATTTCCCTAATTCTTTCTAAGTTATAGATGGATTGATTTTTTGTATAAAATGCTGTTATCTCCTTGGGAACTCGTGTTTCTATTTTTTTTTTGCCACTGTATTTAATTCTAAATCAGTCAATAGTATGATTTTAGCACTCTACGCACAGGTAACGCAGATTTTACATTTCAAACATGCTACACTTTCCTCACACTGCCAATATTGCTATTACTTTGACCAATTGGATACATTTATTACTGAATATGAATATACAAATGTGTAACTTGAGGACTTTGTTTTTTTCACGAACACATGGCATTCTCAATAATTTTACCTACTACAACCTACGTATTCGTTAACGAAATTAATTACATCATTCCTATTATTTTGACCGCAACTGTATGTCAGACACCAGTTAATACTGCCACGTACTATGCGCAGAATATATGACGGAGACAATATACCTACCACTTGTATGTGAGATTAAGTGTTACAAGTGGTGCACTCTAACCCGATTATTGAGACATGGAGAAACTAGAAAATGCGGTAGGGATAGGTACTCAGTGAGTACATTCATAGACATACGGTTCAAGTTGGAAACCTACTAGTTCAGGTGTGAATTTGTATGTGGAAACATTAATTTAGTGCTTGTTAATGGAAGCGATAAAGCACAATATATCAGATACAGTCTCGTTGTCAAATTTATACGGCTGAATGCAGAGATACGCCCGCTATATATCAGAAAACGTATTTATATGTAGTTGAGCAAGGAAATGCTAATAAAATGCTTGAAAATGTTTCATTAATTATATGGTATTAAGTCTTGAGTGTATTATTTTTGCAAGGTGTACTGTCGAATCTACATTCAGTATATTTTTATATTTATTTATTTGAACATTTGAGAATAATCTAAAATATTTTACAACGTTCACCATCTGCTTATGAATAAAATTCTGCTGTGATTAGAAAATTCTATTAAACGTCTTTGTAGTGTAGTTTATTAGCTCATTATGAATTTCTTGCATTTCTGCATATTTATTTTAAATCATTCGTATCAATATCATACTATCACTAAAGACCGCCATTCTCGGTCGGCTCACAAAGGCATGGCCGAGCGAAAGGTTCGGGAGACTCACTTCACCAGCGTTTCGTGTATTATATCTATGTAGTATAGTCTGTCCATAAATATAACGATTTGACTTCAAATAACAAGAAAATAATTATCTAATGCGCAATTACTTTAATTAAGCACTTTGTGGTGACCGTTTAGAGAAATGCAAACAGTGATTTTAATATCGGCAGAGAAACCAGAGCAGTATTAAGTATTAATTTTTATTCTATTAGAACTAACAATTATGGTTTCTCACGTTTATTTTGATAATATGGACATAATTATTATATATATATAAATACAGTGTGTTTCACTTTGCATGGCCTAAATAACTTTTTCATTTTGAAAGCAATCAATATACAATTTTTATCAGTTGTGTAGGCCCTGACAATGCATCTTTTTGTATAAATTGAGTTTTTATAAAGTCAATATCTCGCCAACTATAATTAAAATAAAAAGTAGTGTTTCAAGTAATGTCATACTAGCGATTAAGAAAAAAATATTAGGAAAAGTTCTTACAAATCACTCGAGAACCCTTAATACCAAATATCACGGAAAAAATTTCATTTAAATTTAATTTAAATTCTTCTACATTTTTATGCTATCGGTAGATAATAGTTTATTATTGCAATAATAAGAGTGCCATGAAGCAAGAAAACAATCCACAAATTTTATTCAACATTAAAGAGCAAATAAAACAAAAGCAACAATTTAACGAACAATATTTTAAATAGTATCTTTTCCAACTAAATCACCTTGAAGACGGATACATTTTTCCAATCGCCTATTGTGAGTCAGCACAACCCATCGTAATACTTCTGGAGAAATTTCTCGTCAGGTTTGCCGGATTTTCTGACACAGTTCCTGTATGTTTTGAGGTCTAGATGCATATACGCATTTTTACTAGTCCCCCAAAGAAAAAAGTCGAGTGGTGTAATGTCAGGTGATCTCGAAGCACACTCTATTAAAGGGCGATTACGGCCTATCCATCTTAACGGAAAGGTTTCATCTAACCATGCTCGCACTATTCTTAAGTTATGAACTGGGGATCCATCTAGCTGGAAGTGTAAATCTCGCCTCATATCCAATGGTAAATAATCAAGCACATCAATTAATTCAGTGTTTAAAAAATTTAAAAACCTTTCTGCATTTAGGATACCAAAAAAGAAAAACGGGCCAATCATTTCTGTATTTAGAAAATTGCCTTGAGCCCGTAGGAAATACTCCATTCTTCTATTGAGATCTCCTTCTTCAAGAGTGTATAAATATTTTGGCTTATACGGTTTCAATTTGTGACTATGGAGACATCTCCAAATTTTGGAGTAAGAGATATTTAAATGGCTAGCCATATCTCGTAAACTCGCGTGAGGATTATTATGATACGCTGCTAATATTACTGCATCGAAATGGTGTTCTCGATTGTTCAATTATCGTTGACGTGGTTTAGCAACATCTCCAGTAGTGTTGAAAATGTTATTCAAGTATGCAACAGTTCGATGACGGATGGGTGGACGTTCAGGATGTCTCACGTTAAACTCTCTAGCAGCCTCCAGGATAGAACGTATATTATCACCAACAACTCGAATAATTTCTACTTTTTGAGCAATACTTATATGTCTATCGGCCATTGCTCAGCAAAGTTCAATAGTTTCAACTGAAGTAAACTGTTTAGTGAACTGACATGAACTGATTTGAACTGACAAATTATTTTCTTGCTTCATGGCACTCTTATTATTGCAATAACAAACTATTATCTACTGATAGCAAAAAAATTGTAGAAGAATTTAAAAATTAAAATTTTTCCGTGAAATTTGGTATTAAGGATTCTCGGGTGATTTGTAAAAACTTTTCCTAATAGTTTTTTGCTCTGAATCGCTAGTATGACATTACTTGAAACACTACTTTTATTTTAATTATAGTTGGCTAGATGTTGACTTCATAAAAACTTTATTCATACAGAAAGGTGCATTGTCGGGGGCTACACAACTGATAAAAATTTTATATTGATTGCTTTCAAAATAAAAAAGTTATTCAGGTGTCCCCATGAAAAGTGAAACACACTGTATATGCATGCATTAATCTTCTTGGGAATTTTCACAACTCGTTTCACCACTATCTCTTGGATGAAGTATAAATTCTTGATTCGTACATGTGCTTTGGTAATATTAATAATAATTATTATAATAATGTCTTTATTGTAAATATATTAATTTACACGAGTCCAGTACAATAACCTGCAACTATGAACATATAAACAATCACGAAGTAGGGTTCAGACCGAACGGACTGCTTTTATACCAAAACCTCGAATAAAATAAATAACCGTTTAGGAGATAATTTCCTAATACTAACTTAAAACTAGATGGCTGTGGACCTTAGCTTAATTCGTCACAAACACTGAACGTAGGCATAAGTAATCTAAGTATATGATACATAAAAAGGCATAGGCAATAGATACAAAATCAAAAGGAATTAATAGTTGAAGTATTATTGGGGCCGATTTCCGCAGCAAGATCATCCATTCTGTTGTAACCAAATTTGTTGTGTAAGGCGATACTTAAATGCAGGCATTGACAGAATCCTAAGGGAGTTCGGAATGCTATTATATTTGATGTAAATTGAGTATGTAGATGATCTTTCAAAAAGAGAAGTTTTATGAGAAGAAGGCGAGATAAGACCACGAAAACGGGTGGTATTTATTATATAAATACTGAGGTGTTTTAGTTATTACAATCTTATGATAAAAGCAAAGACATAGCAATTCCATGCGATTTCTCATATTCAGCCAATCACTCATCCGCAGCGAATGAGATATTTGATCATATTTTCATATACTACACGTAAATCTGAGGCAAAAACTTTGAGTCTTTTGAATTCTTTGTCCTGTAACACGATCATGTGCCGGGTGGTATAAGGTTGAGCAATAAGTAAATTGTGAGAGAGCAAAAGCCTCGCACAACTTCCTCTTTACGTCGATACTCAGTACAGATCTATATGGCAAAAGCTTTCTCAGCTGCAGATAAGCTACTTTTATATATTTGTTAATCTGAGCGCGGAATCGAAATGAATTATCAATTATTACTCCGAGATTCCGAGCATGCTTTCACAACGGTATGTCTGTGAAATGTGTGTCTTAATAGAATTATGTAATTCACGACATATATTGTTTTTCCCTAATAACAAAATTTGAGATTTATTAGGGTTAATATTTAAGCATCTATCTCGCGAAAACCCAACAGCCTCAACATCCTCGTTGACGGCAAATACCGCACTTCCCCAATCTTCCGGTAGAAAAGCAAAGTAAAGCTGAATATCATCAGCTTATATATGAAGATTACACGTTTTAACTATCCGATCCAAATCTGCAGTACGAAAACTCAAAAGAGTTCCATTAGCACAGAAAGTCATGATCACCATTTTCTGGAATGCAAAGAAGTACCGAATGTCTGCGGAAGATCGACGATTAATTCAACATGTTGCAAAACTTTACGATCAATTAAGAATCATATCCGTAGAGTAAAACTGGCAAGAACGAATTTTTTCTTACACAAGTACAACGCCAGACAGCATTGCAACAACAAAACAATGAAGGCAGTGAAGAGCCTGAAATTCACGGTTGTTTCGCGCCTTGCGTTGCACTAACACTGTTTATTTGCCACTTTTAGATATTTGGTTGTTCTCAAAGTTGAAGTTGAAAGTGATCTACATTTTTCAAAAGACACTAATGTTTGAGCTATTATTCGAAATTGGGATAAATGTGTTCTACTAAATAGTAACAATAATAATAATCTTTTTCTTCAAACTATCTAAAATATGATCATTTTAATACTGAATACATACCTTAGAAATAATACATTTTTTTACTAGTAAAAAAATGGGCTCATTTCCTTACTAGTAAAAAAAATGTAACCGACCAATCATAACTCCTTAAAGTGACTGCACAATTATGATAACTGTCAAATATTTACAAAATGGGCGAAGAAGAATTTCAATGTACGCCATCAGAATTAATAAAAATCGCCAATCAAGCTGCTGCAACTTTAATCCCAACCAAATCTCGTAAAGTGTGTGAAAATGCGTATGGAAAATTTCTGAAGTGGACTAGAGAACACAACAACTACACCGAAAACGTGTTGTTGGCATATTTTGCAAGTTTATCGAAAAATTTGAAAAGCTCCATATTATGGGCACAATATTCAATAATTAAAGCTCAACTAAACTTAACACATAATGTAAATATTGGAAAATATAACAAATTGACAGCATTTTTAAAGCGTCAAGGCGAAGGTTATAAACCAAAAAAATCCAAGGTATTGTGTAAAGGTGAAATTGACAATTTCTTAGTTAATGCACCGAACAGAGAAGATTTAGTTGCTGAGGTACGTATAAGTGCCAGTGCGCAATATAACGTTCTTTTACTATAATCGGAGACTTTTACATGAATATGTACAGAGAGTATGCTGCTCTTCGTCTAAAGGCCACAAACTTGACCAGATTTTTTATTAAATATCAAAATGGGAAATGTCAGAATGTCAACTACTTCTATCAACATCGAAATAGGCAATAGTGATTTCAATATACAAAATTATTCTGTTCATAATTGTACTTTTAATATTACTTAAGTAAATAAAAGTTTACACAAAACACTTTGACAGTTGTTTGACAGGTATATAAAACCTATATTTAAGCGACTATAATGCATTATATATTTAAATGTGTAGCTCACAAGAACGGTAAAAATTATTTGAAGAAAAAATAGTATACATCACACCGAGTAGAAAGCTTTTTGTGTCTCGCCCAGTTTGCACTGTCTCGGCTATCGCCTCGACAGCAAACTTCTGGGCTCGACACAAAAATGACAGCTTTCTACTCCTAGTAATGTAATATACTATTATTGCTCAATAGATTTTTCCAATAACAGGACAATCCAATAATATTTGTATAGTGCTTGTAAATATAATTGAGCGTAGATATACATAATATACTTTAATAAAAATAATAAAAGAAAAATATAAAAGAAGAAATTAATAAGTAATATGGTTGAAGAGGAGGACGGTAAATGATCAGTGGAAAAATTGGTTAGATGTTGAGGGTAAGTAAAAAGTCTATTCGCGTTTCTTGCCAAATGATTGAGGGGCACCCTGGTGAAGGCGTTTGTTCCGGTTTTGATAGTGAAGAAAATATCATCCGATCGAGTAACATATTTAAGGACTATGATATTTACAGATGAGAGCAGATTCGGTGCATCAATTTTATTATGCACTAACTAAGTCTGACAGCAAATCTCCGTAGTCGACACCCCTTGGAGGGTAAATTCCAGACGTTCTAAAGGCCAGATATTTTAGGAATCTCCTCTGAACTTTCATTCAATGTGCCAGATATTAACAGGGTATGGACAGTTTTGCAGATATGCAAAGGGAATAGGGAAAATGGAGAGCGATATGTGTGGCTACTGTGTAGAACAAGATTCACCGGAGCACACTTTTTTCTCCTGCATTAGATGGAGAGCAGAGAGACGGCGGGCTTTCTCAAAACTGGGAGTGGAACTGATGGCGATCAACTTCGCGGCGTTTATCACTAACGATAAAATGGCCTGGGACATCGTCAAGGAAATATTAAAAGACAGAGAAATATTAAAAGCAAAGGAAGCGGAAGTTAAACAGAATTAGTAAACTCCAGAAGCCCAGAAGATCAAGAGCAAAATTCCCGAACTTCTAATCCTCGAATACCACGCGGAAGGGGAGACGTAGGGAAAAAGGAAGGCACTAGCGAAAAAAAGAAAGAAAGCCCATCACTCGAGAAGTATGTCTGATTGAAGGTCCCACAGTGATGAAAATAGAGCAGTTCAGATGGGCCATTTGTTTTCGGTTACGACCGACTATGCCCGCTTAGAAAAAAAAGCAAAATCTAATAAACGTAGCAGGGATATCAAATTACCGATGCATATTCAAGTACCAATGTATGAAAAAGTATCTTCAGTATCTCCATATTCGAAAATTTAGGACACAAGGTAGTTAAGTTTACGTCATGGATATTATGTGAAAAATAATTATGTACATTGGTGGTACAACAAATTAATTGCATCTTGAAACTAGTTTCATTTTGCCTTTTGCTATTCTTATTTTATAGGGTTGAGACCTTAGGTATCAATCCGCCTCCGTACTTAGGTATACTAATCGAAACTGTTAAACACAATGTATTATGAGATATTTATATTGCTATGACGTGCAATGTTTGTACAATTATACTGTTGTTTTATGCGTAGCAACCCTTGAATAGTTAATATATTCACACGCAAACACGTATTCAGAAATGCATATGCATAAGTGTGACATATTGCTGCACATATTAAAACAAGAGTTTGTTGAACGTTTTCACCCTGCACACTAGATAGTGTTTTAAACTGAAAATTAATATATTTTTTGTAACCCTTTATTACGAATTTTCAATTATTTAGCAAGCATATCTTTTTAATTCCTAAACAATTCATTTCGTTATATTACCGAAACCAATAATTTAAAAAAAAAATTGTAAATGATAAAAACACACAATGTTGTATTAGATTTACACTGTATTTAATAATATTTAATAATGACTATATAACAGCTGTTTCACCGTACAACGGTTTCTTCAGATATGTTGTACGTTGTACGTTGTACGGTGAAACAGCTGCTATATAGTAATTATTAAATATTATTAAATAAAGTGTAAATCTAATACAACATTGTGTGTTTTTATCATTTGATATGGATTTACATCAAGTAAAGGCAGAATCGATTCAAAAAAAATTGTTGTAATACGAAATTGGAAAGTTTCATTAAGGTTCATTTAAGTCTCATCACTAAGATCATTTTCATATTAATACTTGTTAAAAAACAAATTTTCTTACAATTTAAGAAATTATGTATTCTAAATAGTAAAGCGTATTTCATGATAATCTTAAATCAGTAAAACCGCACTTACTCTGAGAAAGTTAACTCGAAAGTAATTTGTAATTAGATACTATTATCTGTATCTTTGCTTGGTAAATCAATAAGCACGCACAAACATTGTTTTTTTTTCCGATTGCTATATTAAATCTATAAAAAAAATGTAGATTACCGTTTACAATTATGTCAATAGGTCAAATTACCTCTAGTTCCAATAAATGCTATTAATGCCGATTTCTTCAACATTTAAAAACTCCCGTTGTGTGGTTCTTATTAAAGTGCAAAATTTCGAGGGCTTACTGGTGCCTTTGACGCCATTCTAAAAATAATTAGTTGTGACCATTGGCTAATGTTAATATGCTCGTATGGCCCTCTAATTTACGTTAGATGCAACATCAAATTTTCGGCAGGTCGACTTCGAATCGAAAAATCTTTCGGATTAGGTATATATATACTTAAAGACTTCGTTATCTGAAAGAAGCGTTTGAAACCACTTATGAGCAGTTCATTGAAATATGACGAAAATTTTTAGGCATGTTTTTAACCTTTTGAGGATCCTACCACGTTTGAATGCATACATTAACCTATTTATTCCCTTAGTTGCGTTAACGCAACATCACCCAAAAAAAAATTTTTCACATTAAAAGATTATATTTTGGCTGCATTAATAAATATTTAAACATTCGGTCAAAAATCCTTTGAATGGGTAATCGTATTTTAAGTTATGAATAAAAACAAAATAAAATGATCGAATTTTCAAGAAAAGATTTTGTATATCTTAAGTATTAAATTTAATAACATATGGCTTACTTTTTCATTTTTCATTAAGAGGTCTTACATAAAATATACTTCATGTAACAATATTTTGGTGGTAATAATTCAAACCTCTTCTTCCGGAAATATTTCTCAAAAAGCCTTGAAACATGGCGATGCGAAAACGCAACATTGGAACAAATGGTGTACCTATTTATTAATAGCACTCACTAATATTCCTGTCTGAACATATTTTCAACATCGTACAAATTCGAACAACTTTTGGTACACACAAAGTAACAAAAATAATATTGCATTATGTATATATATATATATATATATATATATATATATATCATTTGATAAATTCTTGGATTTCGGCTTTATATTAAATATTTTAAATTAGTATGTTATTCCGCGACTAATATGAACATTGCTATTTACAATTACGATGCTAATTATTCGAAATTTTTATTTGAAAAAATGTCGTCCTAGGCGGGACTTGAACCCACGTCCATGGCTTGCCGGACCATCGCTCTAACCAACTGAGCCACGAGGACTTGGTTTCAAGGTGCTTGGAAATACCTTATAAGGAACAGATATTAATATTTTGTCAGTTGCTAAATTTTAACCCTTCGTAGCTCAGTTGGTTAGACCGATGGTCTAGCAAGCCATGGACGTGGGTCCCACCTAGGACGAAATTTTTTCCAAAAGAAATTTAGAATAATTAGCGTCGTAATTGTAGACAGCAATGTTTACATTCACATTACTTCGCGAAATAATATACTAACATAAAATATAATATAAAGCCAAAACTCCAAGTATCAAATGATATATTCATGGATTTGAGAATCCGTCTTTACTCTTGAATTCCCAGAACCATAGCAATGAAACTCGTAATGGTTTCAAATTTCCGAGTTCCTCAACATAGAACGGCAACCTATGAGAGGTCACCTTACTATGCTTGTATATCAACATATAACCAATTGACAGAAAATGCGAAGTCCTGCACAACTAGAAATACCTTTAAATGCAGTCTGAGACGCTATCTTGTTAATGATGTCAATGAATACTGGACGTGAACCTTTGCATGAATTTTGTTGGTCACTATTTAGTGTATATATGTACTTATATGTGCTTTTGTATATTTTTTGTCTTTGCTATTGACGCGACATATATATATATATATATATATATATATATATATATATATATATATATATATAAGTGATTAGATAATTTCTTAACCGTTCATTAAATATAACATTTCATAAATTATTTGAGGTTTTCGGCTTTTATATGAAATATTTACAAATATCAAGTTAGTATGTATGTAATTGCAAAGTAAGGGGGGATGTAAACATTGCTGTCTACAAATTACAAAGCAAATCATACGAAATTTTTAATTGAAAAAATGTCTATGTTGGGACTCAAACCCGAGTCTACAGCTTGCCGGGCTGTCGTCATTACCACTAGACCACAACAGACCCAGGTTCAAGTTATTCAGAAATGCATTATAAAGTAACAGTGTTGATGAATCAGATGTCAGTTATTGAATGTAGATGTCAAGTTGAAGGCAGAAGTCAGTTTTGAAAGCTCATGTCAGTCTTGATAGCAGATGTTAGTTAGTGAAAGCAAATGTCAGTTACTGAAGGCAGATGTCTGTTTTGAAAGCAGGTGTCAGTTATGAAAGCAAACGTCAGATTAGATGTGAGTTATTGAAAGTAGATGTCAGTGTTTTGAGAAAGAAATTATCTAATCACTCATATAGCTTTGGAGTAATAATTAGCATTTTCAAACATTCAAATCTGACATCTGCTCTCAAAACACTGACATCTACTTTCAATAACTCACATCTAATTTCAAAAATAGGTATCTGCTTTCTAATCTGACGTTTGCTTTCATAACTGACACCTGCTTTCAAAACAGACATCTGCTTTCAGTAACTGACATTTGCTTTCACTAACTGACATCTGCTATCAAGACTGACATGAGCTTTCAAAACTGACTTCTGCCTTCAACTTGACATCTACATTCAATAACTGACATCTGATTCATCAACACTGTTACTTTATAATGCATTTCTGAATAACTTGAACCTGGGTCTATTGTGGTCTAGTGGTAATGACGACAGCCCGGCAAGCTGTAGACTTGGGTTCGAGTCCCAACATAGACATTTTTTCAATTAAAAATTTCGTATGATTTGCTTTGTAATTTGTAGACAGCAATGTTTACATCCCCCCTTACTTTGCAATTACATACATACTAACTTGATATTTGTAAATATTTCATATAAAAGCCGAAAACCTCCAATAATTTATCAAATGTTATATATATCTATATATATATATATATATGTTTAGATAATTTCTTAGCCGTTCATTAAGTATATCAATTGATAAATTCTTGGAGTTTTTCGGCTTTTATATGAAATATCAAATTAGTATGTAATTGCGAAGTAAATGAGGATGTAAACATTGCTGTCTACAAATTACGAAGCAAATTATACGAAATTTTTAATTGAAAAATTTTGTCTACGTTGAACCCGAGTCTACGGTTTGCCGGACCGTTGCTTTACCACTTAAGCCACGATAGACCTTGTTTCAAGCTATTTAGAAATGCATTATAAAGTAACGGTGTTAATGATTCAGATGTCAGTTATTGAAAGTATATGTCAGATTTGAAAGCAGAAGTCAGTTTGGGAGCAGATGTCAGTTGTTGAAAGCAGATGTCAGTTTTGAAGGTTTGATATTGCTGATTATTACTCCATAGCATACGTATGTTTAGATAATTTCTTAGCCATTAATTAAATATAGCAATTGATAAATTCATATAGGAGTGGCGTCAAAACAGGGAAAATCGGCACTCGCCATTGTTGGATTTTTAAATTTCATCGCCATAACTCCCTCATTTCTCATCCGATCGCCGCAAATTTTGCGCCAAATTAAAGACCTCGTCATGAGGATTAAAGCAATGTGCCAATCTAGGACCAATCGTTTAGCTGCTACGGCAACGCGAATTCTCGCAAAATCGACATTTTCGATTAGGAAATTTACGGTTTTTCTGTCATAACTCAAGAAGTAGACGTCCGAGAGTCTTCAGGTTTGGACCAGTCGATTCAGCGTGTCAAAACGCATCGGACAGGGTAGGATAGGTCATATATATCAGTATTTGATTGATGGGTCAATAAAATTATTAATATTAAATAAATCTTTATTCTTTAAAAAATTTGCGTTTTTCTTGATATTTCTAATACCTAGCGGTTTTAAATTGGCTAAAGATGCACAAATATTGTTTCTTTTTCAGATAGCTATATTAAATGTGTAAATAAATATATGGGTTACTGTTTAGGACTGTCTCAATAGGTTAATTGATTAACGAAGTAGATGTATGTTAAATTCGACTTGTGATCGTTTGTTTAAGTCATAATAAAAATTAGTAGTAAATTAATAATTCCTTTCTTCAGTTCCTATTTTTACTAGCTTTATTTCAATATTTATGAAATAAGACACGAAAAATACAGTAAAAATTACGGTATAAGAATAAACTACGTTATCTATAGGCGAATGCAATATGAGATCATAACTTCAAAGTAGCAACAAATTGTCACAGAACTACGTAACCATCTAATGGAAAGTCTATTTAATTTGAAATAATAATTCAGATTACACAATTAATTTTACATTTTGGGGCTTAAATACATAAACATTGTATTTGGAAACAATATTGCATTATTGGCCTCATTTACGGTTTTCCTGCATAAATATTAGGTTAGTTCCTTTGGGTTATTCCCAAACACATTACATAACCTCTATCTATATAGACCGACTTTATGAAAAGCAAAAGTTCTAAGCGTAGGTAAATGGGGAGAACTCAATGTCACGTCCAACATCTACACAGACAGTTACATGCAGGAATAGCTGGATCGACCGTATCGTAAAAGCGAGCTAACCCATTTTGTATTTCGGTATCGCAACTGCTGATGGACCGGTTGATTTCATTTCGTGCGTACACATGAATAAAGTTGTCGTCATGCGTAATACGAACAAAAAGGAATGGCATTCCCTTGGTTTTTTATATCTGCAATAAATCGGAAACAGATTTTTGTATTAAGCTTTTCTTATTTTCATAAAATAGGACGTTCTTTTCCTATAACCAGATTTATAAATCAATTTGTTTTTCATGTTCATCTTCTGATAAAAAAAATATATGCTACTCATGTTAGATAACAATATACTTTAGGTACCCGAAATCTTAATCGTATTCATTCTAAGTGTTCATTGAATTAGAAATTTCCTCAATTCTACACAGAAAATCCTGCAGACTAGCGAAATTGCAGGTTGTGAATAAACCTAAATTATGTTATGCTACTTTATAAGTTCGAAGCTCGCTAAAAAAATTATATTGGCGTGTTTGAAATGTCCTTTTAATCGCTTTTCCATAAAAGTTTCTTTTCGATCTACTCCGGATGTTCAGCATTAACTTATATGTCGTCTTGTTACGGTCTCATAAACGAAGGAGGAACGTTCTCCTAATGTTCAGGCCAAGCAGTAAACGGTGATTTATCGATATTCTTATTACTGTAATATTTACTGCTGTGAGATTAACAAAAGTAGCAAGTCGAAAAAATATTGTCGCATTTTACAGTCACAGTCATTTGAAAAACCCTTCAAAAACCATGAAACTTAATATCAGGCATCTTGAAGTGGTCATTTTCTCGAAACTGAAGCTCATGTGTAGTCAGAAATGTTTTAATGAACTGAAGGAGGTGTTCACTACATAAATTGACACTAGTCATAGGACAGATAATGACACTATGTAAATCGACTCTCACGCGCTTGGCTTTGCGGTTCCTCTATAAAATGGTTTTTGACTTTTTAAAAGAACCAAACTTTGATGTATTCATGAGAATCTCCTCCAAAAAACGCTGCAGTTGAGTGTTTAGATCGTTCGTAGGATCTGTTCTATCAACTCTTTATCTTAGAAAGGGTTCTTCAAAATCATTGCATATATTGCAACTACTATCTAAATAGGAGACCACGGTATTGTTGTCAGACGTTCATGTCATGTCATACTAGCCAACCAAAAGAAGGGTCATACTGCATCATTATACTTACATCAGTAAAATATTTAATTGATGTATCCCGATCTAATCGATGGTATTATTGTTTTCTTTTATAAAAGGTGTGTAGAACGAAGGATACGCATTCTCTTAAAGTTAACCTCAATACAGTCAAACATAATATTTTACTTCATTTTCTCAAAGAGTATCTGAATAAAATTAATACGTTTTGTAAATAAAAAGGCTAGTTTTTAAAATATCGTTGTCCTTGGAAATATATTATTGATCTCTTCTTGAAAATTTTGGAAAGTAAAATGAGTTTTGATCTTTGACATAAATTCATTTCGTGTTAAATTAAGTGCATAGTATCTATAAGTATATATAAGTGCATCTATATTGTTGGGTGTGCGTCAATAATATTGCTGAAGTCTCCTCAGGGTATTTCCAGTAGACACTATGTTCGGCGAAACCGAAATTAGTGGAAGAGAGAAGATTATTATTATTATTCGGCGTCGGAGTAGCCCAGTGAGCGGTTTTATACATAGCGGCGAACCAGCAAACAGAGCAGTTCCAAATGATGCTATGAACCAGCCTAAATCCGATTTCGAAACGAGCAGAGAACCAGCCCAAAGTGCTGTTCCAAAGTAAGTACAGACGTCACGTTAGTTAGGGTTCAGTCTGAACTAAAGAAGTATATATTCGTACACGACCAAAGCTTGTACGGAAGTATAATTAATACATTGACCTCTATGTGAAATTGGCCACCGTACAAATAAAACTGTTTAAAATGCTTGAAAAACGAGAACCAAACAGTAAATTGCATACACTTTTCTAAAGAATAGAAACGTATGTAACAGTGTATATATTGCCAATAACTCTTTCGAAGAAGAAGAAGAAATTCCTTTACGCTGTTTGTTTACAAGACGCATTCGACGCAGAGGCTGGATTTTCGTCGTATTTAAAATAAGTGGTAATATATACAGTTTTCTCGCAATATGTATATGTACATAAATGAATAATAAACAAGCTCGTTATTCATATTTCTAAGTCATAAAATATATCTTAATCAAGTTACAGTAACCTCTACTTATTTTATAGTAAGTTGCAATTTTTGCTTCGTTATTTAGTAGATTAAATAGTTTATTTGTTAATTTTACCATTTTGTTCAATTTATTGCATATACCGGAATACATCGTTGAACATAGTGCTTCAGATTCCATTCGAACGCGGTAATTTACGTTGTTTATATACGTCGTATTAAGTAGTGGTGTTTTGATATTTATTGCACCCTATAAGAATCTGAATCGTCCAGAAAAGTTATTTCCTCAAATATAAGCATGAGCGATATCTTTGTAAAGTAAGTAGTACTTTGTTTATTATTTATAATAATAATAACTCATGCCTTAGCAACCCCTAACCGGTTAACGCCAATTACAAAAGGTATTGGCAGGTAATGAGTTATTAATATGATCGCACTCGTGGAGCAATTTGAGACATTCAGCTGTCGGTATTCACCTTAAATGAGAAGGAAAACCACAAAAACCTTCTCGGACAAGCGAATCCTGAATCCGTTGCTGGTACACCTGGCGTGATAAACCCTTACCACTAGGCTACCGGTCGGTTATATATCTTTTAGAAAAAGTTAGGTATAATTTCATTCATTTTTGTTAGCTGAAACAATTACATTATTGTCGTATTTATTTTGTTCAATGTAGAAATTCAAATTATCTCTTAAAGGGCCCAACAAATTTTAACTATAGGTAGATACATTTTACTAAAATAAAATAAAGAGTACCATAACACACCAAAAGTTTGACCTAAATATGAAAGTTTTACATTTCAAGAATTTAAAGTTTACTGTTCACTTATTGTACGTATGTACATGGGTGGCTAATATGTATTTTTAATATTAGCATTTCTTCTAATGGTTAGGAGTAATTTACATTAAGCATTTAATAAGAATTCAATGACATAACTAGAAAAAGCTTTTCTCATTAAATAACGAAATACACGAGTCACATCTGCATATTCGCGAATATGATAATATAACCGTTTTTATACAAGTGTCCTTGAAATAAAAAGACAACATGAAAAATGGAAGGATGTAATTATATAAAATACAAATCCAAAATGTTTTCTTAAAATTCCCTCTCACGAGCGAGAACAAAAATGGTGAAGATATTTAAAAAATTTTTGTCACGCCACTGTGCGATTATAAAAATTATCAGAGGCGATACCGACAATAACAAAAATAGTAGCTTTGTTATTGTCCATCTCATTCAACAGTTACGTATGTAGACATACACTATAGCGTATGTGTGTGTAAGGTATTTATTATTTATACACATTCTGAATATTTTGAATTCATAGGCATCTCGTAATACAATTTTCGGGGTTGACGTAGTAATTAAGTCAAAATATTTTGGATTTATGTTCCACCTAATTCCATTCTTCCATTTATTATATGTTGTACCTTTATTTCAAGGACATCCTGTATAAATGCAATCATTTGTAAAATTAGATATTACATGAATGATAAAAATTAAAATATATGCACAAATCCTTATTAATTCCAGAAAGCATATTAATAACTAAAACCTACAATAACACGCAAGTATACTTTGTTTTGGGTCAGTCATATTCGATTTGTAAACAAATAAGTATATTGGTTTTATTGACTCAGCACATATAACTACTTCGTGATATTTATCGTTCAAAGCCATCAGATAGTCATAAAAGTTTCACGACCCATGACACAAACATCAGCAAAAACTTTTTGGTACAGTACGTTATCGTAATTCATTTTATATCTCCATCGTTAAGGTAGCTGCTAATTATTAAAAAGCTTCTTTTGACTGGTATGAAGCCATTAAGAAGCTCTTCTAACGAAACCTCTTTTGCCTTATTTTATAGAATCGTATATTATAATTTAAAATGGTAACAAAAACAATTTGAAATATATTTAAGTTGGTAAAACTTCACATATTTTGTATAAAGCAAAGATATTTTTGATAAAATCGAAATATTATTAGAAATCTGGTGTGGAGAATACAATATATTCGTCAGTGCATGATAGATAAAAATAAAAACCCTTCTACAAACAAAAAAAGTCACAAATGCAGCATTGAAGAATACTCAACGCCGCTCATTTATTTTAATATAACGAACGCCGAATTAAACATTGCCGCCCACATGATCAGTGTAGGACAAAGCAAGTGGTCTCTATTGAATTCTTTGTGAATTTGGCCTACCCAGCATCATGCACTAACGGATCTATATATAGCATGATGAAACAAGTGTCTGCTTGTCTGAAAAACGATTTTCTCACAAACATTAACTTGTTTTGTGTTCTCCACACCCAGTTTTAAATAATATTTCGATATTATCAAACATTATTCCATTTTATATGAAAATTGTGAGGTTTCAGCCACTCAAGTATGTTTTAAATTGTTTTTGTAACGTACGCTGTCGATGTAGATTGTCTGATAGTGGAGACACATATTTTCAATGCTTCTGTAACTAAATTTCCACCTTCATTTCGACGAGGATGTCAAATCGTATTTAAATCTTCAAATGTAAATTGCAGTTATAGCATTTTGTCAGCAGATATTTTGTTGGGCTGGTCTCGAATTTCAAGTGGCAACAACGATTTCACTAAACAGAGTCAGAACCCATCTCCCGAGAAATCATTTCATCCTCTAGCAAATCCTGAATTTTTAGCTCACGCAAATGCATCTTCGTACAAACTGTGATGAATAATAGTGTCTTGTTCATGTAAGAGGTAGCCTCTTCTCTAATTTCTAATTGAGAGGCAATTAACACATCTAAATTCCTCTGCGTTCATTGCTTCCTAAGAAGAAAACAGTGCGGTTTTAGTTCGGCATCCGAAAAGTAGTCATTCCCAACGACCGCGAAAGTTTAGAAGTCAAATATGTCATAGGATTTCCTTGCCATCCTGGTTAGAAATACTATGATTATATAAAATATCTTTAAGTATTTATACAAATTTTCCATTTTTTCTATATTTCGGTTTAGTTTTTAGTTCCATTAAATGTAGAAATATAGTATGAGAAGTACCCGTGTTTAGAAACAGTTGCCATTTTGTGCAAAAATCTGCATTACCGCCTATAAGTACTATTCTTAAGTCGACGTCTGTCAAAATTTCAGAGAGATTGATAGGGTAGCGTTGCCTCGAGAGCTGTTGAAAGTGAGCAAGTTTATGTATTTGTAGAGTCATAGAAAAAGAACAATACCGATCAGTGATCCGATTTCTTTTTTTAATGAAAAAACATGTGCAGAAATAAAAAAATTAGAAGTAGTTTATAATCACCATAACATACTGGTTTAATGGATTTGGCCGATCATCTACCTTTGACGAGGAGAGGGTAGGTCTTCCCATAGAGGTGACTATGGACGATACGATTAATAAAGTTCATGATATGGTTTTAACAGATCTCTGGGCGAGGATTAGAGAGATTGCTAATGCGGTAAACATCTTAATCGAAGGCGTGCAAAACAACCGTCACCAAAAATTGAGAGTGAGAAAGCTCTTTCGGCTAGGTGAGTGCTGTATCTGCTAACGATTGATCAAAAACGGAATCGCGTAATAACTTCAAAGCGGCAATATGAGTGTTTCTGCCGCGTTATGTGATTGTAGATGGGACATGAATACATCATCACACGCCAGAAACAAAAAGTCAAGTTGTACAATGGGGTTTACTGGCGAAAGTGCACCAAAGAAGGGGAAGACGAATCCATCAGTCGGAAAAATTATGATGACGACATTTTGGGATTTGCAAGGCATAATCTTAATTGCTTATTTGAAAAAATGAAGAAATGGCTTGGCAGGCAGCGGTTCACGTCAAATGAAAAGGTCATTGCCGAAACGGAACCCTATTTTGCAGAGTTCGATAAACCTTGTTATTTGGATGGCTTAAAAAAGTTAGAACATCGCTGGACCAAATGTATAGAGCTAAAAGAAGATTGTGTCGAGAAACAAATGCATGCTGAACAATTGCGTTGTATTTCTTAACACATGCATTTACCATTCTATCCTCGAATATAATAATAATATCCTTTATTGTCCAACAACCGAAACCAGTTACAGAGCTAGCATTGTTACGCTTAGCATATAGAATATTTTAATATATTTTTAATCATATTTCTTCTTTAAAATATCTCGTTTTAAAATATATTTAACGTAAGACATTTTTACATTTGTACAACTGTACATATTCGTACAAAGAGAAAGCGTTTCTTTTGTCATATTCCGAAGCGAGACCCTTAGTCTTCTACCTGATCAAACAACCGTTACTGTGGAATTTCTTTCTATTTTTACATTTCATTAAATTGTTTAATTCAATTATACATCTTCCTTTATATATGGTGTTTCATATTATCAGAAAGCTTATGTCACAAGGGTTATTCTAATAATATTTATGACATCGATAGACCACGTCTTCAGGTCGTGCTTCTTATTAATTATAATTCAAGATATCGACCCCTCTCTTCGACAGATCATAAAACAGACCGTTTTCTAGACCCTTTCTATCGACACAAAAACTATCAGTCCTGCTTCTCTTTAGTACCTTCGAAGGTTACACATCGCTCATCGTGCTGTCCAAGTTCACGATGCCACGCCGTCCGGTGTCTCTTCGCTTCTAAGGTAAACTGTATTGTTCTATACATATTATTCTTTTAAGCGAATCCATATTAATTCACATTAATTTTAACTAATTAATTTCTTATTCCTCCGGCCAACACCGCTCTACATATACTTGACCAAGGTATATCTTCAAAGGCCACGTGACCATCATCGCCACACAAAGGTAACTCTGTATTGTTCTATACAGAGGTTATTTTATATACATTAATTAACCCATAATTTACTGCTCAATTAAACGTTCGTTTCAGAGTATTTTTGTGTTAATTTTCAGTTACTTAATTTCCGCTCCTCGTGTACATATTACTTTTGTTTTAATTACTTTTGAATATAACAATTCCAATTTCTTTCTTATGTAAATATAAATACAAACTTTAAGGACAACATGTGTTTTATTTAGTAAGTAAGTTATATATTTATTTTAATTAACAATCATCACGCACGTCCTGGCACATTTGATGAGACTTCACCAGCATCCGTAATTATTTTATTATTATCAAATCATTTCATTATTATTAGCACACCAAAAGCCACCGTTTGTAATAAGTGTCGCCCCCTAATTTGTAATAGCATATGCAAGAGTGGTCCTGGAGGATTAATTATAAATATAATAAACAAACTTAACTATAATTAATAAAGTTAATAATTACAATAAAATTAGAAAATTAACAAAATACTTATTAAAAGTAAAAATGATTATGTTAAAAAAATAAGTAAAAATAAATAAAAATAACAATTTAAATGAAAGCAGTAATTAAGAATTATAAATTAACAATTAAAAAATGATTCAACCCATAAAAATATCATTATAAATGTTGTTAGCGTTTCTCCACATATTAAATAAAGGAGCCCTCTGAAGATTTGTCCTAGGCGTAGGGCACATGAACGTGACCGCATTTCTGGAAGTGAAACGTAGAACCGAAACCGAAAAATGTATGTTGGCGAGAAGGTCAAGACAGTCAATTCGACTATTAATCAACCTACAAATAAAACGAGCGCTATGTAAGGACCGACATTCTTCTAATGCTTCTCTAGCCAAAGATTGTAGTCTGTACCACGCTCAGGATACAATTTAAATATGGAGAACTTCAAAAATCGATGTTGAACACGTTCAAAAGCATTTATATGCGAGCCGTATATAGTCGAGCCGTACTCCAACTTACTAACGCCAACGCAAAGGAAAGTGTTTTTATTAAACCAATATCACTGAAGTACTGTGTAGTAGTCATCACGAAGCTAGCGGTCTTAGTCGCAGACCGTATCAATATCTAAATTACACAGAATCAGACAGAACACCGAGGTCTTTGATAGAGCCGACTTTCAAAGAGTGAGTCCATCTATGTAGTATGATGAAGGACCAGTAGTCAACTTGCGGGTAAATGAAAGCATTTATCGATGTTCAAACGAATATGATTTAGACCAAGCTGACATAAGGTCAAGACTCCCTTGTAGGTTACTAACATCTTCAATCGAGTAAATAGCAGCAAAAATCTTGATACTATCGGTATAGCATAAGTTCGGAGAAAGCAAGCTAAGTAGCAAGTCATTTATGAAAACCAAAAATAACAGCGGGCCCAGGTTTGAATTCCGGGCAACACCAGAAGATGAAGCAAATGTTACCGAACTAAATCCAGTGTAAAACATATAATTAACTCAATTCTCTGGATAATATTGTACTAAATTGAAGAGATAAAGCACAAAATATATATCTTTCCACTAGATCGTATTAAACTAACTGAAAATTCCAATTCCCTGTGTGCATTGAAATCAATTAAATATCCTATTTTTCTACATAAAAATATATATTTATTTAAAAAAATTCAATAAAGTTATTATTCAAATCGTATAGAAAAACAATAAAAATGCGTAACAGTTCGTTCTATAAAATTTATTAAAATATGTAAAATCTTCTGATTCTGATATTTGATTTATCCATTTACGTCTGTGTACATAAAAATTTACTGCAGTATATGTGTGTGACAACAAATTGTAATTCTGTGTCTGCCGTAATACTTTAAGGCACGCTTTAAGAGTTTAAGACTTCCTTACTTATCCATGTCACTAACAACTTCGGAGAAGTTTAAAGACTTTGTATGCCTGTTACGGAACTCGACGTTTCAAATAAATTTCACCGCATTTTTACTTCCCATTTCTATTGACAGAAATAAAGGGCAAAGAGATTAAAGTATACGTATAGAGTTCGTAGTATACAGCGAAGAAAGGAACTATTGTAGTTTTCGGTTACATGAAATACTTTTATTCTGTACCTTTAAGTTTTAAACACACTATTACGTGAGTACGATTGTAGTTTCAATAGAAATTTTTGGTTTATCTAGAAAGGAATATTTGTTAGGATAACTATTAACATTTATGCATTATAACAAATTAATAAAGTAGATGTTCAGATAAATATGATGTTAGAATGAAATTTCAAAATGAAACAATGAAATTATTAAAATCCGAAGTTGAAATTTTTTGTATGGTATTAACCTTCTTTAGTACACACACCACATAGTAAAAATGTCCGGAGTTACATATGATAAAATATACGAAAAAAGAAGAAGACATGTTTAAAACAAGAAAGTAGATGAAGTAAATATAGTTTTAAATAGAAATAAAAATTTTCGGAAATTTAAATAGGTTTTTTAAAAAAGTATTTATTTGAAAATCAGTTAAAAAACTAATATAGCTTGCGCAGCTTCACGAGAGTCTATAATAAATAGTCGGATAAACTTTACGATTGATTTTGGCGCCTTTGCTAGATTTTAAATCTTATTGAACTACAGAAGAAGTAACAAATCGTTATGAAAGATACAGTGAAATACATAAGTTTTTTATTTGACAGATCGCTCATCCGTTAAATTCATTTGAACTAATATAGTACGATCGATAATACTTAATAGTATATATATATATATATATATATATATATATATATATATATATATATAATAACTTCGTGACCTTGGTATGATATGGTAAACCTAATCAGTAGGCGATTAAAGGTCTGTATATTACTTCAAAATATATGTATTTAAAAAACTCTACATGTTTCGGCTGTATACGCCTTTTTCAAGAGAATACAAAATATGAATAGATTCATATTTTGTATTCTCTTGAAAAAGGCGTATACAGCCGAAACATGTAGAGTTTTTTAAATACATATATTTTGAAGTAATATACAGACCTTTAATCGCCTACTGATTAGGTTTACCATATATATATATATATATATATATATATATATATATATATATATATATATATATATATATACAGTGAGGTCCTAAAGTAACGGATAAATTCATTTTCTACGTAATTATTAATACAAAAGGAAAATCCTGAAACAGGTCAATTTTTATATATGAAACTACACTTTTTGAATAAAATTATCTATGTGCCCCTTCAACCCCCTCGAAGTAATAACTACCCCTTTAAAAAATTTAAATGAAAGGGGGTAGCGTCTGTTACTTCGTTTAAAAGGGATTTTAATTCTCTATTCAGCAGTATATGCCTTTTTCATTTTCGGGGGTCGATAATAGGAAAAATCAATGTTAAATTGTTTAAATTGTATAATTAATTATGTCGCAGAACGAAATAAATTTTAAAATATTTAACGTTATTTACAATAACTAAAAATAATTTAAATCATATGCTCAAACTGGAGTCCGTTCATTTCTTGACAAACAAATAGACGATGTTGGAATTCTTCCAAAACGTTTTGCAACATTTCAGCGCTGATTTGATTAATTTCATGCATTATTCGGTTTTTTAAATCACTAATGTTGATTGGTTTATTGGAGTAAATTTTTGATTTTAAATAACCCCACAAAAAACAATCCAGTGGAGTCATATCGAGAGAACGGGCTGGCCATTCAATTTCACCACGTCTACCGATACACCGATGCGGAAAAACTTGATTAAGGTAAGCTCGTACTACTGCTGCATAATGTGGTGTAGCTCCATCTTGTTGAAACCATATGTTTCTATTAATTTCTGTGGGGTTAACAGTATCAGGAAAAAGTCTTCTTAATTCAGGTATTAAAAATGTTTGTAAAAACTCCAAGTAAATCGCCCCAGTTAATGTCCCCTCAAAAAAATATGGTCCGATAATTCTGTTATTTATTATGCCAGCCCAAACGTTCACTTTAATAGGATACTGAGTATGACCTTCTCTCGTCCAGTGCGGATTTTGTTTACTCCAATACCGACAATTTTGCTTGTTGACTGTTCCATGTAGGGTAAACGTTGCCTCATCAGAAACAAGAATGTTTTTAGGAAACATCGGATCCTGTTGACATCTATTTGTAGCAATTTCACAAAATTGTAATCGACGATCAGGATCATCGTCATTTAATTCCTGCACCATTTGAATTTTATACGGATGGTATTTTTCTTTTTTCAAAACACGCAAGACAGACGATTTACTTACATCGCAATCACCGGCTACTCCTCTTGTAGGTTTATGTGGGTTTTCCTCAACATGTAATAATACATCCAACTTATTTTCGTCATTCAGTTTTGATCTACCAGATTTTGGAAGATCTTTGACAGTTCCTAATTGACGGAATTTTTGTTCGACTCTACTCACCGTATACTGGCAAATGTGACGGTCAGGATACTTATCATTAAATATTCTGCATACTTCAGAATGCGTTTGTGTTTTATCACCCACTCCAATTAATATTAATACGTCAATTCTTTGGGTCTCGGAAAGGCTCATTGTTGAACAATTTAAATTAACGCTTAGAAATCTCTAAAAAAACGTTTAATACCTAACAATTGTTAACGACGTCTAACGAACTAAAACAAATTTGAGAAGTAAATGTCATAAAAAGAAACAAATTTACTTTTTTGACATAAAGGTAACTAATAGACTAGTCACTCGTGACAGGTATTTGGTTCTACGCCTACTTGTTTGTATGTCATAAAATTACTCTTTTCTTGATTATCGACGTCCAAAAATCAAAAAGGCATATACTGCTGAATAGAGAATTAAAATCCCTTATAAAAGCAGTAACACACGCTACCCCTTTTCATTTAAATTTTTTAAAGGGGTAGTTATTACTTCGAGGTGTTCGAAGGTGCACATAGATAATTTTATTCAAAAAGTGTAGTTTCATATATAAAAATTGACCTGTTTCAGAATTTTCCTTTTGTATTAATAATTACGTAGAAAATGAATTTATCCGTTACTTTAGGACCTCACTGTATATATATATATATATATATATATATACCTACATGGATTCATAGAATTTAAATATTATACACAACGCCTAGATAAAGTGTAGAATACGTAACTAAAACCATAATTTTCTGATATCTGTTCCCGCTGTGTTGAATAAGTTTGATTTTTTAAGAAAAATTAATATATTCTTTAAAACTGATAATTGATTAGATGTTATGGTTGTTAATGATGGCAAATATTCCAAATATTTTAACGTAATGAAGCTTAGAATAATCATTGCGAAGTGAATGATTATTTTGTATGCGAATATTGTTGGAGAATTAAATTTATTAATTAATACTGGAATATCAAACACAAATAAAATTCATAAAATTATTTTTTATTTTTAGCTTTTTTATACATGTGTCCCGTATCGTTATGTTCAAATTTTAGGAGTGTACAGTAGACTTCATTTCAAGTAACAAAAACGCACAACTTGTATATCCATTTTTATTTGCTTCATAGTTACAGATCTATGAATGTGATTGTCAGATCATGAAAAAGAAAAATGTAATCCTAAAGTCAATACAAACTGATTTTATTTAAAAAAAAGTTTTACGATTCAATAACAGGCCTGTGATTGTTAACGTCGCATAATAAAATGTTATCCTAATATAAATAAACACGTGTCGCAGTGCATACTGTAATTTCTTGGAGATCTACAAAAAAGAGTACTGGAAATTGATTTATGATGAAGAAGGTTCTTACTTATTTCGTAAGTGCTGAACCATGAATGTCATACAATAAACAAATGTTCAGATGACTGTTAACGTTGCATTTTTCAATAAAGGATTACATTACGTTTCAGTTGATACAACAGCTTATTAGTGAGTGGACACGTTTTCTTTATTCAAAATGCTTTACCAGACATGAATTTTGTGTATGGCTACTGTAACGGCAGCGCACGTCAAAACAGTTATCGAATACCGACATCGGTTTCCCGATAGGCGCATTCGTCATTACAGAACGTTTCTGGAAGCACACAGACAATTTCGAGAATGCGGACTGCGTGATTATAGGAGTAAATTTGCCAGTAGACTTAGAGGAAGAAGCAGTAGCTATTGTTACAAGGGATCCAACTCTCAGTGTACGTCGAATCGCTAGACAACTAGGAGTGCCACGAACGACAGTTTGGCGAATTTTAAAACGTGAGGGCTTATATCTATATCACTATCGCAGTAGTTTGCTTGAGGCAGACTACTCGTCTAGTTTATTTTAGTTTTAGTTTACATTTTAAGACAGTCACGGCTTCATTTTAATTTCTGCTGAACAGTCCTCTGGACAGATGAATCTATGTTCACGAGAAGTGGTGTTAAAAATCTGAGAAACCTGCATAGGTGACAGGTGGTCATCAGAAAATCCCAAAGCTAAATTTCAACATTAATTTTCTATTAACGTTTTAGCGGCCCTAATGGATTACTCGTTGATTGGTCCTCTTGTTCTTCCTGGGAGGTATGCGGACAATTACCTTAAATTTCTTATTCACGAACTGCCAGGTCTTTTAGAGGATGTCCCATTGAATGTTCGACGAGACATGTGGTTTCACATGGATGGGGCACCACGACATTTCGGAATTGCTTTCCGAAATTGGGTTAACGTCAATTATCCTAGATGGATTGGTCGAGGTGGTCCTGTTGCATGGACATCCAGATCACCTGATCTTAATCCCCTTGACTTTTATTTATGGGGGTACATGAAAAATTTAGTCTACGCGCAAGTTTCAAACACAAGAGAAGAGTTGTTAGATCGTATTCACCTGGCTGCCGAGCAAATCCGACAAAACAAATATGAAATTCGGATAAGTACTTCCTCTGTTGGCTTCCGGGCCTGTTGGCACAAGCCTGCATTCAACAAGGAGGTGAACATTTCGAAATTATTATTAATTGAACTTTTTTATATAAAATCAGTTTTTATTGACTTTAGGTTACATTTTTTTTTCATGATCTGACAATCACATTTAATGATTTGTAACTTTGAAGCAAATAAAAATGGATATACAAGTTTTGCGTTTTTGTTACTTGAAATGAAGTCTACACTCCTACAATTTGAACATAACGATACGGGACCACTTGTATGTATGTGTACATCAACATTAGATTATTTTTGCTTTATTTCTGATATGCAAGTAATCGAATGAAATTTTAATGATACTTTGAATACAAACAAAGTCTATTTTTATTTATCCAAAAGTCGTCGATTTATTAAATTCATAGATACATAGTTTCATTTGCTCTTTTGGATGTAATAAATTCAATTGGCAAGTAGTCCTATTTTTGAGAACAATGTAAATTCTAAACATACAATTACATAATCAGCAATTAAATGTTATTTTTTCTTTGATCTTGTACAACATAGAAAACTAATGCCCTAATCATTATTCATCATTAGGGAAACCTAAATATGCAAGTGGAAAATCCAAAAGTATGTGCATAAATATGCAAATCATTTAGTCAAAATATCCACAAAAATGTTGACAATATGCAAATAAAGAAAATACTTGTAATACATAAATATTGATTCACTTAAAAACAAACAGACATTTTAATTTTTCTACATACTGAACTAAACCTAAATATGCATTTATTACAGAAAGCGGGTTGCCGTCAGTTGTAAAAACAGTAAACCACTAAATGTTTCTCGAAGTTCTCAATTAAAAAATTTTGTCTCCTATCTGAATATAAAAAATTATAAATGGAAAAAACTCTTTTTCACATAAACCGATACAACAGGGCCGTTCCTACTCTTCAGCATCTCTATTTAAAGCATGCGCAAGACATGTTACATGTATCAAGTTCGAACAAAGATTTTCAAATATTGCCCGACCTTTATTGCTTCTGACAAAATGAGCAAAAAATTATCTCCAGGAATAGGTGTATAAAGGAAAAATGTTGACAGGTCCTCATGAACAAATCAGGCCACTGTGAGTGCATTTTCTTTTTCTAACTTTTTAGAAGAAATGAGGTGAGATTTTGGCAGGATCTCGTCTCTTGAATCGATGATTTCATCAATTTGATTATGTGCCAATATCTCTCCTGCTATGTGCTTGCCTATCTCGTCATTTCGTCTTTTATCGGTTATTAGCAGTTGAGCACTCATACAATAGAATTTAGTATCCCAGCGCTCGAGGATTGGAATTTCTGGACCGGCGTGTGACAAATCGCCCTTTTTCGGGATGTGTGTTCTCTTCAGTTACACTTAAGTGTTGAGGAAGTAGATCTCAAATTAACATTTCTACCCTTTTGCGACGAGAATGTGAAGAAACAAAGCTATGGAGTAGTTTACACAAACACTATATCCACTCTAAGTGGTCTTGGAATTTTGGCAAGCCTTTATATTAAGACATTGGAAAGCTTCACGCATCACAATCTATTCTTTTAACTCCAAGAACTCCTTTGAAATATCTCGTTCAGCTTGTATTCAAAGTTTTTGGTGTCTCTGACAATATAACGGGTGTTCAGAAACATTCGAAGTTAAGTGGGCTCTGAACAAAAAATCGTATATCTTTACTTAAGTATCTGATTTGTAATAATTTTTAAATGTCAACTGTTGTCTGTCAAAAATTGTCAGAATCTAATATCGAAGATACTAATTTGATAACTAAAGACGGCAGACTATGTGCCCGAACAGTAGCGTGATGTGGAGGGATCGAGTAGAGGCGTACGACGATCAATTCAGTTGCCGCTGAGACGTTGTAAGCGATACATTGTTAACACAGTCGTGTTGAAAATGTCGGGAGTGCGTAGAAAGAATACATCGACTCGGTTGCATGCTAACGTAGTAAAGAAATTTTGACATCGGTTTCCCGATTTAATATATGACGGTACCGTAGTGAAATGTTTAGTTTGTGAAACAACTTTATTAACTTGGAAAGCAAGTCAGTGCCAAAGACATATAAATAGTGACAAACATAAATCGAATAATAGTGGACGCAGATCATATAATAAATTTGTGTGTGATTTAACAAAGATGTTAATTGCGACCAATATACCAATGCAGAAAGTGGAACACCCAATGTTTCGTCAGTTTTGGAAGAAATACAATCCTACGTGGAAATTACCAGCAAGAAGTACGCTACGGAATTACGTACCGTCAGTGCGTGAGAGAATTGTAAATTGTACGAAAAATACGGTAAAAAAAAAATTCCTGTGGTTAACAATAGACGAAACAACTGATATTAAAAAACAGTCCATCCTAGCCATTCTAGTACGGACGCTGACTCCGCAAGGACCTTCTCCTCCTTATTTACTAACCTGTAAACGAATGCAAGGGTGTACTGCCAGAGCGATATATTATGTATTAATAGAAACACTACACGAATTTGAGATTTTACCGAAGCAAGTGTTAATGTTAGTTACCGATGCTGCCAAGGTTATGTGTTCCACGGCAAACTTACTCAAAACGATTCAACCAAACCTGCTGCATGTCACATGTTTGCTTCACGCTTTACACCTTGTAACAAACACTATACGTACAACTTATCCTGATGTGGATCAACTAATAGGACAAACGAAAGCGGTTTTTCTTAAATCTCCGAAACGGATTCGGCTATTTCATTCGCCGTGTCCTGATATACCCGAGCCGCCGCAACCAATTCTTATACGATGGGGTACTTGGTTAGAGGCAGCATTTTATTATTATAAACACTTTGAAAAAATTAAATCAGTGATTTTACAACTAGATGCCAAAGAAGCAGCTGCAATACGGCTCAGCCAGGTTCAATTTAACAATCCTCAAGTTGCAGCAAATTTAAAAATTATTTACGACAGTTACGTTCCAATACTGGACGCAATAAAAAATTTACAGAACACTGCGCTGTCCTTATCGGACTCATTAGCAATTATTGACCACGTAAAACTGGTGCTGCATATCCTTGAAGATGAAAAAGTGATTGTGTCCATGAAAAATTTAACAGTGTATTAGATAAAAATGTAGATTTTACAAAATTAGGGCAACTTTTTACCAATACTGAAAATCCGTTGGACAGATACAAAGAGCGCTTTAACTATGCAAATATAACATCTCTCAACGTCGAACAATCCTTCTCTATATATAAACATATATATACGTCGCTACGTACGAACCTTTCCGAGACTAATACAGAAACATATATTATGGTGCAGTTTTTTCATCGCGCACATCCGCATTTTTTTGCAACAATGTAAACATGTTGGGTAAGTTATTTATGTTTTTTTTTAACGTTTTGTATAGGGATTCGATATATTTATTTTTAAGTAAGCGCACTGTTATTCTGCTAAACTTTCCACGCAACGCCACTGCTGGGGCGCATAGTCTGCCGTCTTTATAATGATAACCTGTAAAATTAAGTAAATGTATCAATCTATCTCAGACATGACTTCATATTTTCAAGGACTACTTTGACTTCGAATGTTTCTGAACACCCGTTATTATATGACATGTTGATAAAACAATTCATTTTGCTGCGTTTGTAATAAGTAAGTTGGAGCATGCTAACATCGTTTGGTATCTACTATACACTTGCCATTCACACAATTTAGAACATATTCATGCTAACATCGTTTGGTATCTACTATACACTTGCCATTCACACAATTTAGAACATATTCATGGGAGATTTCTGAAATTTATTTCTTACAAAAGTACTTTTACTCGCACTTATCCTGGGCACGACGCTGATTTGGTGAATATTATGCAAGCTGTACGAATTACTTCCTTACCTGAGAGGCGGACTTGCTACAATGCCCTCTTTTTGAAGATATAGATTGGAAATAAAATTTACTGCCCGTTCATGATCTCCAGGATTGGATTTAAGGTTTCGCGACTGACTGTTACGGTTCATTATATAGAATATTTTATAACGTACATTTTATTAAATTGTCCGAAAGCTTCGTGTTGTACGTCGTGGCACAGGTGTTCGAATTATAGTCAGTTCTTTAGAGTTACAAAAACTAAAACAAACAGTATTCAAACTGATTTGTATAATATACTACCTTCATCGTATAAGAATAGAAGCACAAACAAATTTAAAAAACAAGTTAAAAGTATATTAACCAACAAGTGCTACTATTCCTTGGACGAGTATCTGGGCGGCGGACTGTGACATTATCTCTTTGGACGATAAGTCGTGCAGTCACAGCAGTCATACTATGTTTGTGTCTTTCCTCATGAACAATATTTATTTTTGACACTTATATGTGTATACCATACATGTTTTTTTTTCCTTTTCTGTTTTATTTTATACATATAATTACTATATATTTTTAAGTATTGTAATGTATTAACATTTCTTGTTACCATGCCACACATAAGAAAGGAATAATAAACATTTAAAAAACATTAATTCTGGTAACTGATTCTTCTTCTTATTATTATTATTATTGTTATTATTACATGATCGAGGAACTTACCTGCAAGGCGTAATTACACCGTTCGCTGCCCTTTTCCTGGTTTTTATTATCGCCGCTATCATTTATAACGATTCCCAAATATTTGTAAGTTTCTTCTTACTAAATCGGGTTTGCTTAACTATAATTATCTTGATAGCTCCCCTATTGCTGTTTTTGTTTAACGCAATTAATTAATTAATTAATTTAAAATAGATTAATCAGATGAATGTTTAATATCATTTACCAATGGTGAGATCAAGAATAAGTAAATTTCATTCTTTATATGGCCACGGACAAAGACAGACTTGCTCCCTAATGCAAAATAATACCTTAGGGAGCGTTCGCCCAAATTTACAACGCACCTGTTGAATAAAGACAGAAATTTTGTTAAGATGATCATACCCCTTTTAGTGGGGCATTGTAATCTCAACAAACATATGGATATAATATGGGCATGACGGAAGAAACGGCATGTAGATTCTGTCAAGTGGATGAGCGAAACGCGATTCATGTCCTATGCAAATGGGAAGGTTTGGCAATTGCGCAATTCCTAAAAATGGAAGATCAATATCCTAAAGTGGAATTACATATAGAGGAAGTGCTCTCAAAGCTAATACGCTTAATTAAAAGAGCAGCTAGAGAAAGTACTACAATGAGACAAGAGGAATACAATAGATATATCAAGATCTGCATTGGAATAGCAATCTAATCTAATTTACATGACCACGAACATTGTAAATTGGTACCAAGTCATGAAGAAAAATGGTGTTCACAAATCTCTAACTAGATTGAGCACAAGTGTTGGTAGATCTCAACCTAAACTTGAGGAAATACCATTATTTATATAGATGTACTTTACGCGATTATGTTGAGGAACGTACATCTAAATGATTGATCTTTAGCTTCTACGAAGTGTTCTGACAATCTAATTTCGACAAAACAGGACTGATGCAGTTAATTTCTGACAATTTAGTTATACCTCTTTTAATTAAGTAAACTTTAATACAATTACAACCCGATCACTCCTGAAGTCTTTATTCTTGACTGTGATTATCGCCAGTTTAAATTAAGTAATAAAATCATTTATAGCCAAAATAAATATTTTTTTCTTGTCCAAAAAAGAGTAAGTAAATTAGTAGTATGCTAAAATATAATTCAGTACAAGCAGTATAATTGAACTGCTCGTATATAAGCAGCGAAGAGCAGAAGAGCAGAAGTGACCACATGCATCCCTGACAAGCCTGACTAACAAGGTGATTGATTTGGCCTGTATATGTGACAATGTGTTTGTATGCATGTGGTAAAATATTTTAGAATTCGGGTAAACAGGAGTAATTTGAGTAAGTTGGAAACTTATAATTAAGATTAATTCAATTACATTTTAATATTTACTATTAAAATACTACCTTTTAAAAAGTTTTAAGATAGGTCAGACGCCTAATTAAGATTTTATGGAATTTTGCAGGAATATATGCACATTTTACACTTATCACGAGTTAAACTTAATAAGTAAAGCTTGATTATAGAATATTCTTACCTGATTTGTGATCCTTTCAGAACATCTGTCTATATGTACAATATATATATATATATATAAATATATATATATATATATATATATATATATATTTAGTGTTTATAAGAATTTTATTTTTCTTATTTATTTTATTGGCCGTGTCTTAATATTAAAAATAATAGACTTTTTATTGGGTTTAGCGACCTTTTATTGAATTTTGATGTTTTCTTCTACGACGTTTCGACTTTTATTATTATTCAGTCTTTTTCAAGTAACGTTTTTTTTGGGTTTCAAAAACACGCTTTCTGTGCAACATGTGTTATCGGGGACATCCGAGACCTTTTTTTTAAAGGACCGACCGCACTGGTTCGAATATTGTAAGTGTTACTTACACTTACAATACTTACACTTACACTTACAATTACTTACACTTACACTTACACTTGTAAGTAACACTTACAATATTCGAACCAGTGCGGTCGGTCCTTTAAAAAAAAGGTCTCGGATGTCCCCGATAACACATGTTGCACAGAATGCGTGTTTTTGAAACCCAAAAAAAACGTTACTTGAAAAAGACTGAATAATAATAAAAGTCGAAACGTCGTAGAATAAAACATCAAAATTCAATAAAAGGTCGCTAAACCAATAAAAAGTCTATTATTTATATATATATATATATATATATATATATATATTTTATACGTAAATAAACTTTCCATTGATAAGTCATTTTTGGAGACTGTGGTTAAGTAAAACCTCAAAATATGTAGAAAACTCCACAATTAATAATGGAATCCTAAATACGTATTTCGACAACTAAATTGTCATCATCAGTAGGTAAAACCACTAATCAAGGTGTCGCACATGGGGCACAGTGAAGCTTTATACGGCGTCCGCGTTGAAGGTATGCTTAATACACTTTGCGATCAATGCCCATTATATGTCACTGTTCAAAATTGGATTGCGTCATACAAAAGAGGAAAACTTTCCGTTGAAGATGAGAAGCGACCAGAAAGATCGATTATTGTGTCCACCTCCGAAAATATTGACATAGTTCATGCATATTACAATCGAATTTGACGGAAACATATAACTAAAGTATTAGAGATTTCATATTAGCGCTGACACGCATAGTTTAGGTCAATTTAAATATGAAAAAAATTTCTGCAAAATGGATTCCTAAATGCTTGAACACCGAACACAAATAAGTGAGAGTAAGAGCATCACGGTGAAGCTGTGCCCATTTTGAAGGAGATCCAGATTTTTTGAACCGTCTTGTGATTATGGATGAAACATGGATCTGTTTTTACCACCGAGAAACAAAAGAGCAATCGATGAAGTGGAAGCAATGGCCTAAGAAATTTCGAGTTCAAAAATTCGCTGGAAAAGTTCTTGCTTAATTTTTTTTTTTGATATCCGTGAATAATTATGGTCGATTACCTAAAAAAGGGCCAGACCATCACTGGATATTCTTATTCTAAATTACTAACCACTCTGATAGAGAAAATTAAGGAAACAAGACGTGGCACGTTAGCGAAAGGTACAGGAACACCCGCCCTATTCTCCAGACTTATCTATCTGTTCCCTAGATTGAAAGAAATGTTAAAGACGTCGATTTTTGTGTAACGAAGAGGTAACAGAAGCTGTGGAGGGATGGTGTGCAGACCAAAAAGAATATATTTTTTTGAAGAGTTAAAGGCATTGCAGGATCGCTGTATTAAGTGTATTAATTTAAGAGGAGACTATGCTAAATAATAAAGTCCCAACTTTAAATTGTTTCAATAGTAGGCTAAGAATATATCAATATCCCTTCATATATATGTATTGAATGCAGGCGCTGCTTGTGATGACTAATTTGGGAGTACAAGTACAATGATACGAGTGCCTCGTGTGTTTTCGGTGTTTACTAAGAAAATGTTACAGTTAGTACACGAGAATACACGAAGCACTCGCATCATTGTACTTGCACCCACAAATACGTCATCACGAGCCGCGCCTAATTGAATGTATTGAACCCCTATTAACATCTCAGACGTTTATATTTAGAGAACTTCTGAGTGTCATCTTTATAACCCTCATTCGTTTTTATGGACTACTAAATTCCTCTAGTTCAAAACTATCAAAATGAAGTAATGCACTAAATAAATAAATAAATATATTATGCACTTTCATATAATAAGTTCTTATATGCATAACGTTTGCTAGTAATAAAACAACTTAGAATTTACGAACTATATTATATTTATGATTTTATATACAGAATGATAAAGTTACAAGATAAAAACCTTGAGATCGTTTGAATATTTTCTACAAAAATAAAATAGAATTTATATCGCCAAGTATAATTTAAAACCATCATGAAAGTATAGAAAATATATACATGGAATGTATCTTGATAACGTAGATATTGATATAAGGAAAACTTAACGAACATCCGAACTAACATCGCATTTAATCTAGATAATGTCAACATGTAATTAGTTACAATGATGTATTTCTTATAGTAACTTGATTTTAATAATTATATGTGTTATAGTTTCCTTCTTCGTCGTTTTCTGTCCTTATATTATTCTGACATCTATGTACTTATTGTGTAGAAATTATCGTATTTTATCAAATATTATTTACAAATAATACACAATTGAATGTACTTTCATTTATATTTTTTTCTTTATCGTTTTATCAACCCACACTTTCATACACTTGTTTGTTATAGTTTTTGATCACAAAATTAAATAATTCGTTGAAGGTTTTATGCACTTTTATAACAGCACCAAACATTTTAATTATTAGCTAAAAACTTTGTTTTATTTTTCGCCACAATAAATTAAAATAATTTTGAAATTTACATAAACTTACAGTTATTTTTTTATGTACACTGAATTTAGTTAACACCTTACTTAGTTCGTTTCAGGTAAGTGTCGTTGAAAATAAGATTAAGAACAGCAGTATGATCATCTCACTGCGGTTACTAATACCATGAAAAGTAATACGTGTAGAGCCATCTGTCGAGCCAAATCCGCGCCACTCGTCTGCATAGCTGCGGGATGTTCACCTGAAACAAATTGCGGCAATTCATTAGGACTAGTGTGTAATAAATAAAATTGTGTGTGACAGTTCATAAGTAACAGCGAAAGTACATTTTTAACGGTTTGAGGGCGAACGTTAAAAAAGGGATAAATATGTTTCCCTTATAAATAATGTTCTGGATGAAAACGATTTGTTCAGTTTTTATGTTTGATACGAAAAGAACAATGTTTTCGAAAAGGGTTTGCAATTTATATTCACGTATTATATTGCAAAAAAAGGGCGTGAAAAAGATTTTGACCAGAAGCGGAATATACGAAGATAAGTTATTTATGTGAAGGAGAGAGGAAATTAAATCCCTTTTAATAAATATTAAATCGGTACATTCGAAATGTCGGTTTTTTCTTCTCGTGCAGAAATGTTACGCAATATTACACGATATATCTGAAAAAAAGCTATGATATTAATTAATTAATTGGTCTTCGTGAAACTTAACTTTATGTCGTAAAATACGCACGTAATGCCATATAAATTTAACGTTTGAAAAAGTGCGCCAGCTATAACTTGGTACAAAAACAATTTCACAGAAACAAGCTGGTTACACTGAATAGTAATAATAATAATAGAAAATTATTATCGAATACCAAATAAATATTTGTCATAATATCGAAATATTATTAGAAATCTGGTGTGTGAGAGCACAATACAAGTTAACATTTGTGTAAAATTTGCTATACAGACATATAGACACGTGTGTCATGTTATCTTGGGATAAAATTATCAGTTCACAACAATTCACAACAAAAAGTGGCTTACAAAAATGTCACAAAAGCAGCATGAAGAACACGCAGTGCCGCCCGTTGACTAATGTCAATATTAGGAACGTCAAATTAAACACTGCCTTTCTCCTGTACGTGAACTTTTTAGAGAAAAGTCAATGAACGGTTAGTAAGATTGAAAGAAAAAAAAAGAAGGAAAATAACGTTGTAAAGAATCTTCCAAAAACTGGACGTCCAGCACTGTTAAATGAAGATGTACAACTTAATATGTTACTACAAAGTGAATACAATCGACAATCTAGTATTAGAAATAAGTAAGTTTGGACTATAATATAAACCACACGTGAGCTTAAAAACTTTTGAAAGTTCAAATATTTTATCTATGTAAAGTAGCATGTAGTGCATGAATTGGCAGAAAATGACTTTAATCATAGGCAAGAATTCTGTGACCAAATGGAAATTTGCCTTTGCGATCCAAAGTTTTCTCAGCGTAGTTTATTTTCCGATAAAGCAACATTTTTATTTAAATGAAACAGTCAATAGGCTGAATTGTACATATCGGGCAAGAGAAAATCTCCATTGGATGCATGAAATTCATACATAGTATCCTCAAAAAGTTAACGTATAGGTAGAATGGTGACAATATTTTAGGTCCATTCGTTTTTGCAAACAATTTGAATGGAGGAAACTACTTGTAATTTTTACAGTTGCGATTTATTGATGCCTACATTAGCTGCATCATTCCTCAATGCAAACAACTCTGATCTGCCAAATAGTAGCATTTGGTTACAACTCAATTAATGTGCGACCATACATACAGAGATAAATTTTTTCCAGGACGATGGATATGAAGACGAGGTCCGATTGAATGGCCGGCTGTAACCTGATTTAAAGCCATTAGACTTCTTTCTATAGGGTTACTTAAAAACTAAAGTGTATAAAAATCGACTAAATAATTTAGAAGATCTCAGGTTCAGCATTAAGTTAATGTCAGCTCAAACTATTCAAAATATGAGAAATGAATTTTATAGTTGTCTTAGGTATTGTTAAATGGTACAAGATCTTTATTTTAAACATTTAGTGTAAACACTGCTATTTATATGCTCTTTAGTGTTTGATGTTGTTATTGTTGGAATTTTTTTAATTCTTTCATTGTTTCGACCTTTGCTTGACGTAAATCCATATCACAAATAAATAAAACATACATAAGGTGTTTTAGATTTACACTTTATTAATAAAATAATGACAGCTGTTTCGCTAACACAGTAGCTTCTTCAAATTCAACTTAAGACTAAAGATACATACAATATACAGCGTTAAAACAGGTAGTTGACCCAAGTTAAAATTCTAGGAACTATTACATTTATATTTTGCTTTTTGAAAACTATACCATGTCCTACTTGTGTGAGGTTTAAGTTTAATAATATAACACAATAATATGTGTTATATTATTAAACTTAAACCTCACACAAGTAGGACATGGTATAGTTTTCAAAAAGCAAAATATAAATGTAATAGTTCCTAGAATTTTAACTTGGGTCAACTACCTGATTTAACGCTGTATATTGTATGTATCTTTAGTCTTAAGTTGAATTTGAAGTACTATGTTAGCGAAACAGCTGTCATTATTTTATTAATAAAGTGTAAATCTAAAACATCTTATGTGTGTTTTATTTATTTGTAATATTTTTTTAGTTAGAGAAAAAAGTTTCTTTTTAGTCTTTACCTGTTTTCTAACAAGAAATTACTGAATTTAACCGTTTTGTTTTATACAACAGTACTGTTCATTTATTAACCCAGATTTGCCCATCGTCCTTTTAAAAGGACGTTTACAGTTTACCTTTTTGGAGCTGTGCTACTAGTTACATAACCGCGTAAAAGATGCCACCTAAGTAAGTTATTGTGCTAATGATGTTAATTTAACAGCTGATTTTGTGTCGCACACGTTGTAAATAAATAGCAGTATCCGAGTTTTAAATTGAAGTGATTAGACAAGTATGTCACATTCTATTGATTTGAAACCTGTAGGGTAAGTTATTTCGTTAGCATTACATCAAATGCTAAAAATGTCTCACCTATAAAGAAATTTGTACGTTACTCCTAAAAATAAAAACGTAAGTTTTACATTCGTCAACCAGCCTTATTTTCTACATATAATGCACACATATGGGAGGCGTAGATATAGGTGATCAAAATATTAGCCACTATAGCATAGGAATTTAAAAAAATAATTGGCATTGGTGTTTTGAATGTCAAATTATTGATATGTGTATTCAAAACAGCTGGCAACTGCACCGCGAAGAAGAAGGAAAACTAAATCAATTCTATTCAGGCGAAATATTGCAATGACTATTTTACAAAAACATTCCAAACAGACACCGTCGCAATTAGGTCGTTATGATCGTGTCGACCATTATCTGACTTCTCAAGGCAAACAAGCCAGATGTCGGCATTGCCAAGGAAGTTTCAACAAAGTGCTCTAAATGTAGTAGATCTCTATATTGACTCTTGGGCATTAAATTCGGCATATCTGGATTAATAAATTTTTGACATTTGAACTTTGAAAATCTTTTACTAATTTTTTTTCGAATATAATTTATGTAAAATTTTATACTCTTGGAAACACAATAAAATGTACCAGAGAAATCAATAAAGAAAAATATAGGTAATCATTTAAAAAAAAATATCAGTGACGTCATAACATGAAAATCAAATGACATTAGAAACTGAAGATATGCCGAAAATATCTACTACAGTTGAAATCGTTATACTCTTTTCCAATATTTTCCAATATTTTCCAAAAAATGAATATTAACGTATTTAGCGAATTTATACGTTATTTTATTTACACACTGTATATAAATTGTGATGAAATTAAGTAAACTGAAATATATAAAACAATCAAAAGAACTGGCAAAGATCTCTACAAAGCTATGGAAAACATCAGGATAAATATTAAACATTTATTGATACAGTAGCGATAGCGGTGCAGACTTAAAATATTAATTCTAGCCGTAGATAAAACGAATAAGAATCTTAGAATTGTACAATTTGCGCTTGAACAAGAAAATCCACTTGGGATAGCAAAGCAGGAGGACTATCTCCTTTTTAATTATGTTTAAAAGAAACTCTACATTAATATTCTTCCTTCTGTCGACTAAATACTGAATTCCATGCCATTCAAGTAGGGCGTTGTAATCAGTACCTCTAAGAGGGTGAAAACCATTACTCTTTTAAAAGCAATTGCTTTTGTATTCCTTTTAAAAATATCTGTTGAAATATGCAATAAAAATACATATAACACCAATATTACGTTCTAACCCACTCGTACTTCGAACAAAAACACAATAATAAGATGTCTGGGCTAGAAGACATGTAATGTCAATTGTTTACAATAATGAATTAAGAAGTATGTATAACGATTGCGTAGCATGTTTATAAAGTACAACAATATGGTCCGTGAATTGAAGAGTAAAATGAAATAAAACTCTTGCATCTTTAAAATGTTTTCTTGTAATTACTATCATTCGATTTATGTGAAACAAAAACTGTAAAGCTCTCTTAAGAATCTAAAATCCCTTACCACATTAATACTCATATCCTAAATACGTATTTTGACAACTAAATTGTCATCATCAGTAGGTAAAAATAATAATCAACAGTGTCGAACATAGGGCACTGTAAAGTTAACACGAAAACCGCGAAATGCTTTACAAGACGTCTCCTGTACACTTCGTGTGATTATTGTTTTTACTTACTGAGAATGACAACTTAGGTATTGTAAAATGGTACAAGATTTTTATTTTAAACATTTAGTGTAAATACAATTGAAACACTGCTATTTATATGCTTTTTAGTGTTTGATGTTGTTATTAGAATATTTTTTTAGTTACAGAAATAAGTTTCTTTCTAGTTTTTACCTGTTTTTAACAAGAAATTACTGAATTTGACCGTTTTTTTTATACAACAGTACTGTTCATTTATTAACCCAGATTTGCCCATCGTCCTTTTAAAAGGACGTTTACAGTTTACCTTTTTGGAGCTGTGCTACTAGTTACATAACCGCGTAAAAGATGCCACCTAAGTAAGTTATTGTGCTAATGATGTTATTTTAACAGCTGATTTTGTGTCGCACACGTTGTAAATAAATAGCAGTATCCAGTATCCGAGTTTTAAATTGAAGTGATTAGACAAGTATGTCACATTCTATTGATTTGAAACCTGTAGGGTAAGTTATTTCGTTAGCATTACATCCAATGCTAAAAAAGTCTCACTTATAAAGAAATTTGTACGTTACTCCTAAAAATAAAAACGTAAGTTTTACATTCATCAACCAGCCTTATTTTCTACATATAATGCACACATATGGGAGGCGTAGATATAGGTGATCAAAATATTAGCCACTATAGCATAGGAATTTAAAAAAATAATTGGCATTGGTGTTTTGTATGGCAAATTATTGATATGTGTATTCAAAGCAGCTGGCAATTGCACCGCAAAGAAGAAAGAAAACTAAATCAATTCGCATTCTGGCGAAATATTGCAATGACTATTTTACAAAAACCTGCCAAACAGACAAGCAAAGAATACGTCTGTCGCAATTAGGTCGTTATGATCGTGTCGACCATTATGTGGCTTCTCAAGGGAAACAAACCGAATGTCGGCATTGCCACAAGAAAGTTTCAACAATGTGCTCTAAATGTAATAGATCTCCATATTGACTCTTGGGCATATCTGGGTTAATAATTTTTTGACATTTGAACTTTGAAATTGTTTTAGTTAAATTTTTTTCGAATATAATTTCTTGAAAATTTTATACTGTTGGAAACAGAATAAAAAGTACCAGAGAAATAAATAAAGAAAAATATAGGTTATCATTTAAAAAAAATATCGGTGACGTCATAGTATGAAAATCAAATGACATTAGAAACTGAAGATATGCCGAAAATATCTACTACAGTTGAAATCGTTATACTCTTTTGAGATATTTTCCAAAAAATTAATATTAACGTATTTAGCGAATTTATTCGTTATTTTATTTACACACTGTATATAAATTGTGATGATATTAAGTAAACTGAAATATGTAAAACAATCTACAGAACGGGCAAAGATCTCTACAAAGCTATGGAAAACATCAGAATAAATATTAAACATTTATTGATACAGTAGCGATAGCGGTGCAGACTTAAAATATTAATTCTAGCCGTAGATAAAACGAATAAGAATCTTAGAATTTTACAATTTGCGCTTGAACAAAAAAATCCACTTGGGATAGCAAAGCAGGAGGATTATCTCGTTTTTAATTATGTTTAAAAGAAACTGTACATTAATATTCTTCCTTCTGTCGACTAAATACTGAATTCCATGCCATTCAAGTAGGACGTTGTAATCAGTACCTCTAAGAGGGTGAAAACCATTACTCTTTTAAAAGCAATTGCTTTTGCATCCCTTTTAAAAATATCTGTTGAAATATGCAATAAAAATACATATAACACCAATATTACGTTCTAACCCACTCGTACTTCGAACAAAAACACAATAATAAGATGTCTGAGCTAGAAGACATGTTACGTCAATTGTTTACAAAAATGAATTAAGAAGTATAACGATTGCGTAGCATGTTTATAAAGTACAACAATATGGTCCGTGAATTTAAGAGTAAAATGAAATAAAACTCTTGCATCTTTAAAATGTTTTCTTGTAATTACTATCATTCGATTTATGTGAAACTAAAACTGTAAAGCTCTCTTAAGAATCTAAAACCCCTTACCACATTAATACTCATATCCTAAATACGTATTTCGACAACTAAATTGTCATCATCAGTAGGTAAAAATAATAATCACAGTGTTGAATATAGGGCACTGTAAAGTTAACACGAAAACCGCGAAATGCTTTACAAGACGTCTCCTATACACTTCGTGTGATTATTGTTTTTACTTACTGAGAATGACAACTTAGTTGCGAAAATACGTATTTAGAACACGAATGTTAATGTGGTAATGGTTATTTTATTATTATTATTATCATTTTTTAAGTTTTCATTATAAAAAGGGTTTACAACCTCCAAAGGAAGACTCTTTCTTTATAAAGGTTTGATAATTTTTGGAAACTTAACAATCGTTCTTGTTAACATTTAGAGAAACTTTGTTATTAATAGATTTACGGGGATATAATTTGTGTTTGCTACTACGTCGGGTGTCTGTTAATGGTTAAAAATATCTATTGGCTTTTGATCTGAAGATTTTCATGACATCAATAACCTGAGCCGATTACCTAAATCTACGAAGTAAGGTAAATAAGATTGATGGATGGTGTACTTTGAACAATTTTCAACTAAAGGTTATTACATGTAGAGTTACATTTTCACCAAGAATAGCCCCATTCCTTGTCATGTCTATTATGATTTGTTTCTTTTACAGAAAGCAATTTGCTGAATAATAAATCATTATTATTTACATCTCCAATTTTACAATCCTACAACATACAGGAAGTCCCCACGTGGAATTGAATACTACTTTGGTCCTTGGTGAAACACTATTTCTATCGGTCTGTTGAAATTTTATAAAACATTCCGTACTACTATGTCCAAGTCGATAAAAAAACCGAAACCTGATTAAAGATGAACCTCGTAGCAGAAGACTTGAACTGCCAGATGTGATGAGAATATCCACGAAGTCCAGAATCTTGTGTTGAAGGATCGAGGAAAAGTTTAATTTGAGCACACCAACCGTTCATCAGATATTGACCAATGAGTTAGAGGTGAAGAAAATATGCGCGGAAATGATTCTATATAGTGATTTCAATTCACGAGTTTTTGGTAAATACTTGAAACATATAACTTGTTTTGTTATCTGTCCATCGATTATAATAATATGTTTTTTCTTGCTATGTTGTTATTGAACATTTTCCCCACTCTGATTACTCTATTATTAATTCCCATTTCTGGTCCATCATTTTCTTATATAAATATTTGAAACTTTTAACTAGTTTTATTATCTGTTATAATATTATAGTTTTTCTTGATTTGTTGTTATAATAATGGTCTTACTCTTTTGAGTGTTTATTTTCAGGTTGCATGGTATAGTTCTTTTGCTGACTTTGTCACTGATACCATACTCATATGCGTATATTAACTCCGATAGTACCTAATTTTTCATTTTTCAGTTGTCCACCTGAAATGCTTTCATTTTCTTTTTCGCTCTTTTTGTAGTCTCGTCCCGATTGTCGAAAACAACATCAGGCTAAGATACACCTTTGCAACAGTCTGTCTATAGTTTCATATTTCTTTGATTCTTCATTATTTATCTTTATACCCTTGACTTGATTACCTTCATTGTGCCTTCATGTATTCCTCTTCTTTTTAGCGTTTTCCAAACCACCTTCCTTCTAATCCTATCAAAAGCTTTTTCTAAATCAATGGAAGTATAAGCTAAACTGTTTTCTTATAAATTTTTTGGTCTACTATTTGTCTTATAATGAAAATTCGATCTTGAATGCTTCTAGATTTTCTAAAACAAAACATGTCCTCTAATATATTATCTAGACTTTCTTCTATTTATTTTCTTGTCATCCCTGTTACGGTCATGCCCATGTTCTATTCTTTAGGTATTTTCTTTATTCTTATTATTGCATTTAATTAATGCTTCATTAGCTAATTCCTCCATATGTTTAATCATTTCAGTTATGATGTTGTCTATTTTCGCAGCTTTTCCTAGTTTCAAAGTTCTTCACTTGTTAGTTCATCCATTTGGTGGTTGCGTCTCTCTACTGCCATGCTTGGTGTTCTTCATTTCGACTAGCATTTGCTATTTCTTTTTAGTGTTGCCTCCATCTCTGCATATATTATTGATCTCTACATACTCGACCAACGTTTAACCACGGCTATAGCTTTGTCATTTGTGAGATACAAGTCATCAACTGTGCAGTCCTCCTCAAGACCAGGGCAGGACAATAGGTGCTGGTAGGTCAGCTGCTCTCCACACAGATCGTTCACCGCCTGCAAATTTCTTCTCCTAAAGTTTATGTGACTGCGAGTAACACCAGTCCACAGTCTATTTAATGTTCTCCAGTTCAAATGGGTTATTCGGTGTTTTGTTCTTCTACAGTTCTACGCGTCATGATACAGAAGTAAAGTTTTTAATTATTGCCTCTATATTATACCGTTTCTAGATTGGATTTTGGCCTTTGTGTTCTGACAGTGTTAAATGAGAGCGTACGATCCAGGGTTGCCCTAAGTATGATGGGTACTAACATGACTCCAAGTCTTCATTTCTCTATGTGATTCTTAGTTTGCTCTTAACCTACCTGTATCTCAGATGGAACGCACAAAATTCGTTTTACTGGGATTCGGTTTTAATCATTAGTTTCATATCACGCTCTCAGATCTTGCACGGCCTCGGAAAGCTTATTTTCGGCGAGCTCAAAGAACCTTTCCTGGGCCGCTACTGCCATGTTGTCTGGGTATATGAAGTTACGGGTTAATACATTTAGTTATGGGAATCATTTGTATATAGGTTGTACAGAATTGTAGCGAGCACAGTGCCTTGTGGAAGTCAGTTTTTCTTGATCTCGGCACCTGCTGCCCTTCATTATCTTATCTACTTCTTCTTCCACTATCACTTTACCGATTTCGTTCTTTACATTCTCCATGGAATATGCTTATCGTAATTAAATTATTAAAGTACAATTATCGTTCAAAAGGTGGTAATTAAAATTTTTGACTACGCGTATTTGAAATTTTTCGGATTAGATTTTATTTAATTGCACAAGACTGCAACATATAAAATACCCATTAACATAATATACGAGGGTGGATCGGAAACTACATGGCTTAACATAGAAAACACAAGTTTTTTTCACAAAAGATATTTTTTTTTTTAGTATAGTCTCCTGCTCGCTCAACACACTTATTCCAATGATATTCGAAATTAGTAATGCGTAATAGTTATTTACAGCAGCGATTACCTCGAAATTAGACGAAAATCTCTTACCTCCGAGCCATTTCTCAGGTTTGGAAAGAGATAATAATCGCTGGGAGTCAAATCTGGGGACTAGGGCGAATGAGACACTAATTAAAATCCCAATTCATGAATTTTTGCCATTAGAAAAACTCCTGTTGGAAAAGCATTCTCTTCTTTGCCAAATGAGGCTGCTTCTCTTTGATTTTGTCTCTTAATTGTTGCAAGAAATTGGCATAATACTCCCCATTTGTTGTTTTCCCATTTTCTAAGCAGCCGGTCAAGATAATTCCATCAGAATAAAAAAAAACCGCTGACAAAACCGTGTTTGCCTACTTTGGTGGCGGCTTTTTTATCCATTGTTTGGATTGTTCTTTGCTTTCGGGAGTATAATCGTGGATCCAGGTTTCATCAGCGGTAATGAAACGGCGTACAAAGTCCTTCTGATTGCGGCAAAAACGTGCCAAAAGGTCTAGAAAATCACTCAAACAATTCCGCTTTTGCAGTAACCGCTGCACCCAATGTGCCAAATATTGTTTAATTTCTATTTCTTCTGAAAGTCTTTCTTTGGAGACTGTGGTTAAGTAAAAACTTAAAAAAGGTATATAACCTCTTACCACAATTATTAATCGTATCCTAAATACGTATTTCGACAACTAAGTAGTCATCATCAGTAGGTAAAACCACTAATCAAGGTGTCGCACATGGGGCACAGTAAAGCTAGAACACCGCTTACGCAACAACTACTTTACACGGCGTCCACGTATAGACTAATTTAAACATGCAAATATATCTAACGAAAAAGATCGACAAAATTACCTCTCTTAAGGAAACGGCACTCAACATGTGTTAATACTTCAATTTAAAACGTCGACGACCCTTTTATGGTTCTAAGAATGAAAAGAGACAAGTGAAGGGAAACGGTGCTATATTACCGTTCATGGAATGTTTGTTTTTAACGATATGAATGCTTTCGTAGGCGTCAAGATCGCGGGGTTGTTTATGCCCTTTAAAAGCTTTAACCCTTTAATCGACGATATGTGTTCTTTAAACCGGGTTATTAATGGTCGTTTTGTTTGGCCTATATATTTCAAATTACAATCATCGCAACTAATTTCGTATATACCTGATTTCGAATTAAAATTAACTCTATCTTTAGTATTCCCTAGGAGACTTTTGATAGTATTTTCGGACCGAAAGGCAACTTGGAGACCTCTTTCTGTAACAACTTTATTAATGTTTTTCGTGATGGGGTGGTATGGTACACACATGTACTTTTTCTCCTGGTTACTTTGAGATATCAAACTTGTGGATTCGGGGATTGTATTTTTTATTTTTGTTTTTACTGTTTTTACTTTTAGGACTGTTTTTACCTAAAAGCAGATAAAGGGAACAAGTTAGTAATTATGGACAAAATCGACTATTCTCAAAGAGTCAAAATTTTAATTGCCGAAGGTCCGTATGTAGAAATTAAGAGAAATCCGTTACCTAAAATGATTAGTGACACAAAAGACGCGTTAAAGAAATGTCCAATTTTAATAACTTCTACCCAAAAGTATAAATTGAATGTTAGTAATCCTTTAGTACCAAGAATGTATTGTTTGCCGAAGATACATAAACCAGGTAACTCGATGAGACCTATCGTTTCAGGTATCAACTCACCGACTTACTTGATTTCCAAATGGTTAGTGAATGAATTCAAAAATTTACCCGTAAAACCAGAAAATTTGTCAGATAGTAATTTCTTGGAATTTGTTAAATTAATTAAAGATTGTGAACTGGAAGCCCGGGAAATTTTAGTCTCATTCGATGTAACGTCTTTATTCCCCTCGGTACCTATTCCAGAGACTATGAAATATTTAGAAAGCTTGCTCCACAAGAATAACATTGAACCTTCAAAAATAAAAGAATACATGAAATTGACAAATCTGTGCATGACGCAAAATTGTTTCCAAGTAGGAGAAAAATTTTATGAACAGAAACAAGGCACAACAATGGGTAACTGCCTATCTCCTTTCATAGCCAATTTATTCATGAGTCAATTAGAAGTAGAATTTAAAAATAACGCTAAATATTTCCCGAGAGTCTGGATTAGGTACGTAGATGACATTCTCGCGATTTTTGATACACGGAAATGCTAATTAGACATGTTCGTTAATCAATTAAATTTGAAATTTCCGACAATTAAATTTACGGTGGAAAAGGAACACAATGGCAGGATGCCTTTTTTAGATACTTTACTAATTAGGAATAAACATAAAATAGAAATCGACATTTTCCGGAAAGAAACCAATGTTAATAGATTCATCATCGCGGATTCAAATCATAGTTATCAACATAAGACAGCTTCCTTTAATTTCTTAGTCAATCGGTTACTAAATTTTCCGTTAACAAAAGAGAGATATGAAATAGAACTGGATTTCATTAAAAATATCGCGACATATAATGGCTTTGACATAGAAATAATCAATAATTTAATTAGAAAAACAAAAATATATCTCAAAGTAACCAGGAGAAAAAGTACATGTGTTTACCATACCACCCCATCACGAAAAACATTAATAAAGTTGTGAAAGAATGAGGTCTCCAAGTTGCCTTTCGGTCCGAAAATACTATCAAAAGTCTCCTAGGGAATACTAAAGATAGAGTTAATTTTAATACGAAATCAGGTATATACGAAATTAGTTGCGATGATTGTAATTTGAAATATATAGGCCAAACAAAACGACCAATAATACCCCGGTTTAAAGAACACATATCACATATTAAATACAATAGACCGGATAAATCTAACGTTGCCAACCATGCTTTAAGTACACTACACAATGTGCCGATTAAAGGGTTAAAGCTTTTAAAGGGCATAAATAACCCCCGCGATCTTGACGCCTACGAAAGCATTCATATCGTTAAAAACAAACATTCCATGAACGGTAATATAGCACCGATTCCCTTCGCTTGTCTCTTTTCATTCTTAGAACCATAAAAGGGTCGTCGACGTTTTAAATTGAAGTATTAACACATGTTGAGTGCCGTTTCCTTAAGAGAGGTAATTTTTTGTCGATCTTTCGTTCGATATATTTCAAATTGGAGTTTAAACATATGTGAATTCCGTTTCCCTAAGAGAGGTAAATTTGTCGATCTTTTTCGTTAGATATTTTTACATGTTTAAATTAGTCTATACGTGGACGCCGTGTAAAGTAGTTGATGCGTAAGCGGTGTTCTAGCTTTACTGTGCCCCATGTGCGACACCTTGATTAGTGGTTGTTACCTACTGATGATGACAACTTAGTTGTCGAAATACGTATTTAGGATACGATTAATAATTGTGGTAAGGGGTTATATACCTTTTTTAAGTTTCTAATTCTTCTGTTAAAATTCTGCGCACAGTGTCATTTGAGACATCTGCAATGTCGCTATCTCGCGCAATTTCGCTCGATAGTCATATAAGACGATACGGTGAACTTTTTAGATCATATCCGAAACAGTAACAATTTCTGGACGCACACTACGGCATCATTTGTGCTCATACGACCAAACATAAATTCGCCAACCCAGTTTGTAATCATTGAAAACGAAGGAGTGGATCCTAATAGTGTTGAATTCAGCTCTGCTTTGATTTCGGTTGGTGTTAAACCTTTCAAATGAAAGTACTTTTTTACTGCTATCAACTCAGTTTTTCCATTATTACAAAACCACACATTCACTTTAGCGTACTGTCATGAACAGACTAATTGACAAATAGTTCTATACTGTCATATTTAACCTATTAGAGAATGATTCTAAAGAAAATTCCTGCGAATTCACGCCATCTGTGTTAGGCCACGTACTTTCCGAACAGTCCGCGTATCAACAAGAATACGTTTATTAAATATTAAATTTTTTATTACCCATAAATAATGTTATAGAGATATTGGAAGGAAAAATTGGAAATTATTATAACATGAATGGAGCTTTACGTTAGTATTATCGACATTTACATATGTAAACTTTAAATTCGGGAATATATTGCTCGTACAATTGATACGTTCTTCCAAACCTCTGAGATAAACTTTCGCATCGTTGATTTTAAGAACTTTTTCGGAGCATTTCACACAATTCCTCGTAAAAAAAGGAAACATGAAAGCTGAACCAAGAATTTAAATAGGTCTTCGTTCAAAAAATAATTCTGTTATTTTCTCTAAATTTACATGAGAACAGAATATTTTTTAAAAAAGCAAGGCACAATAACAAACACAAACACCACGTTCGAACCACTAAAACGTAAAAATCTCGCACGTCCGCCCAACGAAGCCTTAATCAAAATTAAAATGCTGAACAAACAGTGGCGATAACAAGATTAGCGAAACAAAAATAAAACGGATGGCTGTTGGAGTTGTGTTTGTTTTATTTTCAAGTCCACGTAATGTTTATGTGTGTGTGAAATGTACACGTAATTCCGTTTAAGAGAAAGGGAAGAACATGGTAACTCTTAGAGACAATGTTGGTGTTATGCGACAAAGTACAAACACAGTTGCATGCTAGTGTATTCACAATAATAACACTCCGTACTAAATAAACCACACAGCCAACACATCAACGAACAGTAAAACTTTCTTACCATTGAGAACGTGGACAATGGCCGACGCTGGACTAGCGTTGGACGGCATACAAGTGTAGTTTCCTGAATCCGTTAGTAGAGCTTTAGTTACGAGCAGTTTACTCGTTGTTGCGGCCTCCGTCTTTTCAGTTTCGAGACTTATTCCACCCCTGGGCGAATCGAAATCAACTACGGACTGACCATGGTACCACAATACAGATGACGGGGGTGTGGAGTGAACATTAACTGAACAAGTTAACGATATTGTACTTCCCTTTTTGACGAATACTTCTCCAGGTCCCGATATTGAGGCTTGAGCATCTATGAACAAATATTTAAAAGTTATTTCTACTAATTTTCTTTTAACCGAATAAAAGCAATTGTTGAAGGTATTTACAATTTCTGTTTGTTAAAAAAACGTTTGCTCCGGTTTATAAAATTTTATATTTCGTATAAGTTATAAAAAAATAACTAAGTAAAAATTATAAAATTATAAAATCGTGTAAAACAAACATATAACATAAAAAATACAAAATAACTTTAATAATACAAAATATTTTTAAAAATCGGGTGTTAAGAACACAATACAGTTCATATATATGTGAATGTATCTTCTCCAGAGACGTAGATACGTATTTCACCTTTCTGCAGGATCATCAATACGCCCTTGATGGAGAAGAGACACATTCATAAAAGAAGAACATCTAGCGCTATCTATATAATATCTGCAGAAATAGCAAAGTTTCAATGTGCTTCTTTTCCAGCAGGGGCGTACCGATGATCCTGTAGAAAGATGTAATACTTATCTACGTCTCCGGAGAAGATACATTCAAAAATATATAAACTTGTATTGCATTCTTCACACCCGATTTTTAATAATATTTTATATTACTAAAAATACTTTTGTATTACACAAAATTGGTGATGTTTTATCTACTTAAATATATTTCAAACTATTTTGTTATATACTAAATAACTAAACCATGCAAACAACAATAGTCTTCAAACATGTTAGGCAAACAAACAATTATATAAACAACATGTAATAAGTACTAGCCAAAGAACAATTACAATGAGGTGATTGATTTACTAGAAATTATAATCATACAATTCTAGTATTGAACGCGAAATGTAAGGAGCATGAACGGAAAGGAGAAAGAATTTGCAAAAGAAATGATAAAGCATAGAATTGGAATTCTAAGCGTCACGGAAATAAAAGACAAGGAATAATTGGAATATTCTCACACAAGAAAAGTTTAAGTATTGGGAATAACTGATTTCAAAGTATATTGATATTTATGGTTATTTATTATTTAAATATGTAATATATTAATGTAAAATTCTTTAATAAAGCAAAAAAATATTTCGAAAATTAAAGCAATGCGGTATTTTTGGGTTTCATTTTAAACAATTTTCGAAAAAGAAATAAAAAAAACAGATTTTAATATAGAGTTTGATCTGCACGTTGATTAAGCAAAGCCATACACCTATTGTTCATCAACAGAATTACATGGTCTATATCTTATGGCATTCTGCTGTCAGAAGCTCCTTGAATCTAACAGCATTGAGAATATTGCCCATGTTTTCTAATTCTATTAGAAATAAACATAAAATAGAAATCGATATTTTATTAGAAATAAACATAAAGTAGAAATAGATATTTTCCGAAAAGAAAGCAATGTTAATGGATTCATCATCGCGGATTCAAATCATAGTTTTCAACATAAAACAGCTTCCTTTAATTTCTTAGTCAATCGGTTACTAAATTTTCCGTTAACAAAAGAGAGATATAAAATAGGACTAGATCTCATTAAAAATATCGCGAAATATAATATCTTTGACATAGAAATAATCAATAAATTAATTAGAAAACTAAATTAAAAAATACAATCCGCGAATCCGCAGGTTTGGTATCTCAAAGTAACCAGGAGAAAAAGTACATGTGTTTACCATACCACCCTATCACGAAAAACATTAATAGAGTTGTGAAAGAACGAGGTCTCCAAGTTGCCTTTCGGTCCGAAAATACTATAAAAAGTCTCCTGCGGAATACCAAAGATAAAGTTAATTTTAATTTGAAAATTTAATGAAATCAGGTATATACGAAATTAATTGCGATGATTGTAATTTGAACGAAACGATTAATAATAACCCAGTTTAAAGAACAAATATTACATATTAAATTCAATAGACCAGAAAAATCTAACGTTGCCAACCATGCTTTAAATACACTACACAATATGTCGATTAAAGTGTTAAAACTTGCCAAAGCCATCAATAACCCTCGCGATCTTGACGAAAGCATTCACATCGCTAAAAGCAAACAGAGCACGATGAACACAGATATGGGGCCGATCCCCTATAGCTGTCTCTTTTCATTCTTAGAAAAGGAGGTAGAAAGGTTGTAGACGGTTCGAACAGAGAGTAAACACATGTGGGTGCCGTTTTCTTAAGAGACGAAATTTTGTCGTAATTTTTAGTCGATATATTTGTATGTTTAAGTAGTGTATACGTGGACGCCGTGTAAAGTTGTTACGTGGTCAGTTGTGCTAGCTTTACTGTGCCCCTTGTGCGACATTTTGATTAGTAGTTTTACCTACTGATGATGACAACTTAGTTGTCGAAAGACGTATTTAGGATACAATTAATAATTGCGGTAAGGGGTTTTACCCCTTTTTTAAGTTTTACTTAACCACAGTCTCCAAAGAAAGACTTTACCCAAAAGGAATTAAGATTTTGAAAATACATGGAAAGAATTTAAAGAAACCATATTCCAGGCGGCACAACAAACAATTATGACGTAACAGAATAAAAAAACACAAAAATGCGATGTGAGGAATAGTGGATAGTACATATTGAAAAGACAATTAAATAGAAAAAAGATAAATGGAGGAGATACCTAACTACAAAAGGGCCAGGCGGCTATGACGAATATGAAAAAAGATCAAATAGTAAAAAAGCTAGTTAAAACAGCAAAAGTAAAATATGAAGGAAATTCCATCAAAATATTTAATATATCTACAGAGAAAACAAAAAGGAACCACAAAATAGTTGAGAAATAAAAAAGCGTATACCATGAGGAAGTAGTAAAGATAAGATAATAGAGGCAAACTTTAAAGAAAGAACAGATATTGAGGAAAATGCAAATATAAGAGTAGGGGGATGCTACGAACAAATAGAAGAAATTACAAGCGAAGTAGAGGACGCCGTAATAAGATAAAAAAACCATAACATGCCTGATAGAGTTTTAACCTTACTATGGCTTACTATGCAATAATAAATATGAGGAAACAAGATAACAGAAGAATGGAACACGAGGTTTGTTATATCTGCACATACAAGAGAATGTAGTAAAACCCTAACAGGCCTAACGAGAAAGAATTAGCGAGAATAATAAAAAGTGGAATAAAAGAATGTCTTAATGGCACATCAGAGGAATCACACTTTAGTTTTAGAAAAGCTAAAAAGATTTAAGGTTCAATTGGAATTGTAAGACAAATGATAAACAAGAATGTTGATAAGAATAGAGCGATGCATATAGCTTTCATTGATCTAAAGACAGCTTTTGGTAGGCCGAGAAGGGACGAAGTATTGAAAAGGCTAAGAAGAAGAGAGATACATTAAGGTATAATACATACAAGTAATAAAATCAATATACAAATTATCAGTAAATAGAATAAGGTTTAATAATGAAGAATAAAAGAAATATTTAAGTATAGGCTGACTTTTGCAAGGATTTATGTACTTATGAAAAAGGCAAAAGAGAAAATGAGATCATATCTGGTGGGAGACTGGAAAATGAAAAAGGTATCGGAGTTACTATACGCAGACGATGTGGCAGTAGTGGCAAAAACAGAAACAGAACTATAACATGATATAGACATCCTAAGTTAATAATTAAAGAAAATCAAGATGAAAATAAACACTCAAAAGACTAAAGACTATTATTACAACAACCAAGCAATAAATAACATATTATAATAGATGGAGAAACAAGTTAAAAGTTTCAAGTATTTGGGCACTTTTACATAAGAAGATGGGAGACTAGAAATAGGAATTAATGATAGAGTAGGAAGAGTGGGGAAAATGTTCAATGCGTTGTGGCCACCTTTCTTGGGAAAGAAAGAAATTCCCAAAGACATAAAAGTAGAAGTTGTATAGAAAGTGATGTCTCCGAAACTTACGCCTGGATTTGAAGCCTAGGCAACGACAAAGAAATACTCGTATAAATGCCACGGAACTGAGATTTCTGAGAAAAATTAGGGGAAGTCGCGAAGGGATAGAATAAAAAACGTAACATACGGAGATCTTTTAAATATAGAAGACATCCACAAAAATTGGGGCACATATACAGAATGTCGGACGAAAGAATATCAAGGAAAATATATGAAGTAAGACCATATGGAAAGAACATGAGGGGTAGGCCCAGAAAACGTGGGAGGATGAACTAAAACAACTCCCAATAGAAAGAAATATGGAATCGACAGAATTAAGAAATATGTCCCAAAATAAGAAAGAATGGAAAAGAAAAATCTCAATTTGAAGTCTTACACCGTAAGGTAGAAAGACAGTAATAGGATAGGACGTTCTTGTATTGTATAGAAAGAATCAATGGTGAACGTTTTATGTATTTTTTATTTTAAATATTTCTAGTGGTAAAGTGATTGTAAACCTTAATTATTTGCATTATTTCACTTTTATTCACATTGCAGTAGCTTGAACTAGAACATGATATTTTCGTTCCACTCCTCTGGTGTCGCACGAGTGATGCAACTGTTAATCTTTGAAGAAATCAAAGTTTTTCTTCACAATCACTACACGCTCTAATTAATACGAATTTAATACTAAGTAAATATATTTCGATTTTGGAACACCATGTCTCATTCCAGAAACACTTCTGATACAAAATTTTTGAAGCTTGAAGATTCTTAGCATTTCTACAGATATTCTCCAGAATATTACTCCATACCCTAAAAGAGAGCTGACATATGCATGATATGCTGAAAGAGCAACATCTTCTTTTAAAGATTTCGATATTATGTGCAGAGCATAATTAAATATGGAAATTTTATCTCCTATATGTTCAATGTGATATTTTCAATTTATTTGAAAATTGATCTGCAACCCAAGAAACTTCACGCATTCACGTTTCACAAAAGAGTATTACAGTACTCTGCTAAAATTGGTTGCCCTCCGAAGTATTCGAAGTACCACTCTTTTCGATTTTAAGTTTTAATTTATTTTTATTATATTAACTTGCAAAAGCGAATAACGTGTTAGTTACTTGACTATTAATTGATTGCTTATGCGCTTTTACTACAACAGAGGTGTAGTCAGTGAATAAATCTGTCTTGTGGGGAGTTTGTTTTGAAAATGACATATGTAAATAATAAATAGGAGAGGTCCCAACACCGAGCCTTGTGGCACTCCACTTGTTATTGCAATCCAGTTAGAGGCCGTGTCATTATTGTTATCCGGCACACTTTGCTTTCTTTCATGCAAATACGACTACTAATTTTAAACCAGTACCTATAATGCACAGTACGTTGTAGTTGACACAGTCGGAAGCCGTCGTCAAATGCATATGCACACCAATTCTACTTAGCTTGTTAAGACCTTCAATAACTTGACTTAAAATCTAAAACATGTCCTCGTTGTTGATCTGCCAGTAATGTAACCATTCTGGTTTTGGTCCAAAATATTATATTTGTATAGTATAACATTTAAATGTTATTTTTTCGAAAATTTTTAGTAAATGTGTCAATACTAACGGCGATCTGTAGTTTTTCTTTCTTACATATTAAACATGCCAAAGATTACTTCAGCAAAAAAGCCAGTTTTTAAACATTTATTAAATATTGGTTCAAATATAACACAGTTAACAAGCGCATTTTTAAATCAATTTCACAGGGATATTATCGTTGGAGATCGGCAATCAGGGGTATATGACATCCGTGCCAAGGAATGAAACCCGATTTAACATTTTTCACACGCAAATCAAAATACGTATAGAGAAACAAGTACTTACCAAATAAGAGTAAATACATCTTCTCCAGAGGGAATATTGTGTGGTTTGTAAAACATATCACACATCCAGACTGTTCACCGTTTATATCCAGAGTTCAAATAATAGTAAATCACCAATTGTTTCATATGGTCATGTGTTAATAATTGTCTGTCACCGTAAATACATTGATACATTGAAAAGGACCGTTCAACAAGGTTTTTAGTGACGGCATATTTATCCCTGGTTCGGAAACATCTACTTCTTTACCATCAAACAAGTTAACAATTCGATGTACACTACGAAATCCTGGATTGCTATTTAGAACTGCTTCATATTTTCTTTTACATTATCAGCAGCAACTCTAAGCAATTTGGAGAGGAATTAACGAAGATCATAAACAATATTCATGGTGTTAGTTATAGAATATTGTGGGTTGGTCGGAGCAACTTCTAGATGGCGTACGCTTACAGGTATTCTGGAAAAATGCCCATGAAGATTGGCTAAATCTACCTGAATAGTTGGGTTATTAAATCCTTGTTGAACGTGTAAAATAGATCAACAAATCATTCGGGTCTAGTAGTTGTATTATACTTTTAAAGGCATCAAAATGTTTATGATAATAGGATGCTGCTTTTATTCTTGTTCCCAGCGCGCTATAACAGGTTCTGGAGGTAGTCGCACATGTGGTAGTTTTCACCAAATAAATGCGTGCAGGTACCTTTAGAAAAATTTCGTGACAGAAGATATCAATTTATCTGAATTCGCATAGTATTTTCTGACTTCCGCTGATACTCGATGAAGAGTATGTGCAAAACAAGAGATATGCGTCATACTACTGTGTGTTTGTTGTAAGAACCAACCGCCTTCATATATGCAGCTCCATCTGTTACGAATAATAACTCTTTTTCTTTATTTATATTGTGCTTGTCATCCCATTGCGATTTCAATTACGAAGTTAGGTTACGTGACATAAATTCTGCATTAATTGCTTTGATTCTTTTAGATGCAAGCATATGTGTCGCTATCCATCACATATTTACGCAAGAGAACTCAAGTAGCTAATAAAATTAAACACGTTTAAGTCCCCACATAGAATGTATCCCTGATTGCCCATCTAACTATATCTATCAATACCCATCTAGCTATTGCACTGAACATTTCTCCATCAGTAGTTGGATATATCATTATTGAATGCGGTTTATACGTAATACCGCTTAAGTCTTCCATTGCACTATTTATTATATTATTACACGTTATTATGAATTATGTATTTATTAACGTTAATCACACATGCTAGAGCCGGTAACTTTTATTTTATTCAAATTAACTAATTTAGATGTTTCTGAAGGTTTAATTGACCGAACAATTTGTCAGTTTGCACTAATTTTATTACTAAAATTGGCGATAAAATCTGAATTTGCTTTAATTTTAGCTTCTATAACCTCTCTATTTAAAAATTTACAGTACTTTTTATAATAATCTTTATTAATCCTCTAATTAAACATATTTTCATATAATATCCTATTTGTTGCAGTCTTTTTCCTAATGTCTTCGCTAATCCATTTCTGTTTTGTACTTTTGCAGATTATATTTTTCGATTTACGTAATTCATTGTATTTACTTTCTATTTTATTTTATATACACATTTACTTATGTATTATAAAGTTCCAGTCACTAGTTATCAACAATTCTCTAAAAACAAGTAGATCTTCGTCACATAAAATTTCCTTTTTAATATTATTGGATTGAATATGCTCAATTCCATTTGATATTATTGAAACCACTTGTCCTAAACGATAAGATAATGCTGTCGTTACCACACCCTCGTATAGCTTTTCAAAATTGGTTATGATGTTGCCAACTGTTGAAGGGAATTTTTTATTAATTTTAATCAGTTCATTAATTGTCAAATGCAGATTTAACGTATCCAGTAAATCCTTCATTCCTTTTGAATCGTTATCAAAATTTTTGTGGAAATGTATATTGAAATCACCAGTTAATATAAATATTTGTTAGTATTTTTTTTGTTAATATATAATATATTAACGAACATATTTATAATCGTTTCCTATATGTAAATATTCTTTTGCATCAGCTGTTCTATTGTTATTTATACGTAGGTTAATTGCCTTACTGTTTTAATATCCCGAAAAAAATATTGAGTTTCTTTAAAAATTTTAAACAATATATCAGTTTTGTAGCGATGAAATTTGTAATTTAATTGTCTTAATATTCAATTCACGCCGTGAAATATGTAATAAATTGCATTAGTAATTATAATTGCAATTACTAATGTAATTTATTATTTCTTTCTTTTTCTTGTTTTATTATTATTATTTAATAAAGAAAACTTGTTCCTTCGCATCTATTACCTCAAGTGGTCTATCACGACTTTGGCCTTTACAACTTGGATGTAATGTACCGCAATCTCTCAATCTGTATAGGGTTTTCAAAATTAAATCATTTGATGGACATCTTCGGTTTGGAAACCGCCCTCCATAAACACACCTAGTACCCATTCCAAATAAGATTGGACCGTTAGGAAAGATAGGGCTTAAAATAAAAGCTTGTGATTGGTTAAAAGAGAGGGCGAATTTAGATTGGAAAAATCAAGAATTTTTTGTTCTATCAAATTCTCTTTTACTGTCAGTATGGATCAGTACTATGGATTTGGGTATACTATTAGTTGCCTATTGTGCTGTTTATTATTAATATTTATTATAGAGCTCATAAAGTGAAATAGTAATTTTCTGAAAATACTGGATTTGACATTATCAAAGAAATGGCAATGAAAACTAAGTTACCAATATGAACATTAGTTCGCCATATAGTTAGACGGTATATTTTAATTTGTGATTTGAATAAGCCATACTTCACAGAAGTAGATAACAGACTGACTTCTGACTTACAGTATACTCCATCGCATCTACAGCTCTCACTATTACGCTTCAGTAGGGGTTGCACTGCAGTTATAAAGAAATAGTAAATTTACCAGCATCTCCAGATCTCGTTCGAGATAGAGTTTCGCTATTACATATTAAAGTATGGCAGCATATTTCGTTTACACCCGGTATATGTATAAGTCCAACGGAAGTACATATATAGTCCCTATTATCACTTCTAAAGAATACATTTTGATTAGCAAAGAGAAACTTTTCAGATGGGATTCCAGAAACAATATCACCCACTAATAAGATGTCTAAAAAAAGAACCAAAGATGATTCCTGCGAAACTATAAAAAACTGAAATATGAAGTATTCATATTTTCGTGTGTTGTCTTGATAATGTTAAATATACAAAATAAATACTTTTTCAATTTTATCATGTCTTAAATTCCAGATAAAAACCATTAGGAGTCTACTAAAAATGTTGAAATCTCCAATTTATATAAATAACGAAAAACAGCTTCGAACTTACTCGACAAAATTTCATTTAGTTCTGATTATAAAGACACGCTTCGATAATAATAATAATAATGCAACAAAAAGTATCTCAAAAGCTTCCAATCCATACGTATCCATTATAATTTAATGTCGCACTATGAAAGAAAGCGAAATCGTTAAATCCCGTTTGATAAAACAAAATTTATGTTCTACTTGAACAAACAGGACAAAGGAAAAAAGTCGAATAATAGCCGAAAAGAAGATTAAGTTTATAATGAATACAAAATATAAATATTATTATCTGGTTCATTATTGTTCTACGGGGAAATTGCTTTCTTAAAGGACGTCATTCTCTTCCTGAGAGAATTGGATCCAACACTAATACTCTCATTTATTAGAGTTAATGGTTTGTTGTGGTTGAGTGTTTTACTGTTAATCTATACTCGTACCACGACCGGGTGAGCTTATTAAAGACTAACGTTAAGTTATTAGGCGTTTTAAATTTGTGCTGTAATTCTTTTTTAAGAATTAAATTAGGATGATATTATATGGAATAATCTTGAAATTTGTATTTCGTTTTATTTTAACATTAAATTTCTGCTGTGCGCATACATAATATAGATTTATAATTAGTTTAATTTATTCAAACAAGTGTCTACTACATGGTATAGCTATAAAATAACGAGACTGATGTTGTAAAATGTTTTATTTTACAACATTTAAATTAAATTTATGTATATTTAATTATTACCTTCTTCAATATACATAACTCCTCTATTCCTACAACGCAACGTTCAAATTTTCCGTTGTGCAAAACAGTGCTGGAAGTCTTCTTCTGTGAGCTCGTTCATGACACGTGCCCCTTTTCCTTTTACAACTTCAACGGTCTGAAATTTTATTCCTTTTAATGCAGAATTAACCTTGGACAACAGATAAATGCCGCATGGTGCCATGTTAGGCGAATAAGACGGATGGTCTAATACTGGGGTGGTATACTTAGCTCGAAACATCTTGCGTTGTCCTGATGAACGACCTATGACTTTTTTCACAATTCGGGTTTTCTTTTCAGATTTTCACGTGGTGTTAAGTAAGAACTTAGACGGTAATGCTGATTAACAGTTTGAGCTTTAGGCAACCAATTAAGGTAAACATGCATATCGCAAGCATATCTTTGAATTTTTATTTGCTCATTCGTGCTTTTTTAGCTCTAATTGAAGTTGAGTTCCTCCAATACATTGATTAGTTTCTGGATTATAGGTGAAAAATCTAGATGCCTTACATGTTATCACTCTTTCCAAGCGGTTTGGGTCATTTTCAATGGCTCTTAAACTGTTACAAATATTTTCACGAGCTTCTTTTTGTTCGATTATGACAATTTTTGGCACCACTATCGCAAACACTTTTTGGATACCTAAGTTCTTATGTAAAATTTTCTTTATGAATTCTTTGTCAATATCTACAGATTTTTGACGTGGAAGGACAGTTGCTGGCGTGCTTTATTTTTAACGTCATCTTGGCCATATTGGAATCGTTATTATCATTCTAAGACCAGCACACGTGATAAAAATTCATTGCCATATACTTCTTTTAATACAAACGAACACCAAGGCCAGAGTACTATCTCTATAGACACGGGAGAGGCAGCAATCGAAATATTATGGTTTGCTCTACACAGTGGCCGATCGACTTTGTCGCGTGCATAGTTCGTCTGCAGCAGCATCTGTCTCATTATTTTATTATACTTCTTAAACATAACCCTAAGACTAACAACAATATAATGCGCTTACGTAAAATTCAGGTTAATATTATTTTATATAAAGCAAAAACACTTTTGATAATATACAAATACATAATATTAAAAATAGATTGTTGAGAACACAATGCAAGTTCATATTTGTGTGAAAATATCTTTCCAGACATGCAGACACCTGTTTTCTCTTACTATAAAATTATCAGTATATGCTGCTGGAGAGATCCTTTCACCATAAATAACACTCTCACTATATTACAAGACTTATTAAGGTACAACGTAGAAGAACATTCAGTGCCACTCATTGACTAATCGTCATCATCACGAACGCCAAAACAATCATCGCTGTCTTAATAACAAGTGTAAGGCTTGGCCAGGGGTTTCCATCTGACGGACACAGCCGCACCTTGCGGAAACTGTATTAGATGTCTCCATTCTTCATCGGACACAACTGTTACCGTATATAACAAAATAATTTCAAAAATGTGCTTCATATTATTTTATTAATATTATTTAATTGCAATAATCAGAAATAAAAATAATGTTGCTATTAATAACCAAATAATCTATCTAAGCTATAATTTTTCTATCAAGCATCTAATTGTTATTTTACTGCGAATCAGTGCATATGAAATGTTGTTCCCTTTCCTTTAAAAACAGTGCAGTAGCTAATATTGTGGTATTGCAATAAAAAAATGTGAATGAGGCAGTTAGTCTTTCTATTATACATATTTCCTGCTCAACAGTGGCGTGTTCAGAGCCTGACAAAAGAGGAGGTTACATTCAATCTCCATACTTATAATCTACACTAAAATAGCTTACACAACTGACTATTTTAATTCGATTTTCAAACGAATTTGTCCATAGAAAACAAAAGACTTTTGTGTTAACACAGTATTTGTATTGCCTATAAATATTATAAATTAGTAACTAAGTAATTTTATGTGCATAATTTCACAATAAAAGGGTATTTATTTTATTTGTCAATATTTCTAGACACGCTCATTTACAAACGCAGAAGAAGTACTTATCCGAATTTCATACTTGTTTTCGGATTTGCTCGGCAGCTAGGTGAATACGATACACCAACTCTTCTCTTGTGTTCGAAACTTGCACGTAGACTAAATTTTTCATGTACCCCCATAAATAGAAGTCAAGAGGATTAAGATCAGGTGATCTGGGTGGCCCTGCAACAAGACCACCTCGATCAATCCATCTTGGATAATTGACGTTAACCCAATTTCGGACAGCAATTCCGGAATGTGGTGATGCCCCATCCATGTGAAACCGCATGTCTCGTCGAAGATTCAGTTGGACATCCTCTAAAAGACCTGGCAGTTCGTAATATGAGATTGAAGGTAATTGTCCGCATTTAACCTCCCAGGAAGAACGACAGGACCAATCAACAGGTCATCGATTAGGGCCGCCCAAACGTTAATAGAAAATTCATGTTGAAATTTAGATGAGCGTATAGCTTTGGGATTTTCTGATGACCACCTGTGCAGGTTTCTCAGATTTGTAACACCACTTCTCGTGAACGTAGATTCATCTGTCCAGAGGACTGTTCTGCAGAAATTAAAATGAAGCCGTGACTGTCTTAATATCCAGGTAGAATAAACTAGACGAGCATAGTGGTCTGCCTCAAGTAAATCGTGTCCTCTGCGTATAAGCCCTCACGTTTTAAAATTCGCCAAACTATCGTTCGTGGCAGTCCTAGTTGACTAGCGATTCCACGTCCACTGAGAGTTGGATCCCTTGTAACAATAGCTACTGCTTCTTTCTCTAAGTCTGCTGGTAAATTTGCTCCTCGGTCGAAGAGATAATGAAGAAGAGATGTACTTCTAGGAACGTTCTGTAATGAAGAATGCGCCTATTGGGAAATCGATGTCGGTATTCAATAACTGCTTGACGTGCACTACCGTTACAGTGGCCGTACACAAAATGCATGTTCGCATACTCTTGAGAAGAAAATCGGTAAGGCATTTTGAATAAAGAAAACGTGTACACTCACTAATAAGCTGTTGTATGAACTGAAACATAATGTAATCCTTTATTAAAAAATGCAACGTTAACAGTCATCTGAACATTTGTTTATTGTATGATATTCAGGGTTCAGCACTTATAAAAATAAGAAGTAAGTAAGAACCTTCTTTATCATAAATCAATTTCCAGTACTCTTTTTTGTAGATCTCCAAGAAATTACGGTATGCACTACGACACGTGTTTATTTATTTTAGGATAACATTTTATTATGCGACGTTAATAATCACAGGCCTGTTATTGAATCGTATAACTTTTTTGAAATAAAATCAGTTTGTATTGACTTTAGGATTACATTTTTTTTAATGATCTGACAATCACATTCATATATCTGTAACTTTGAAACAAATAAAAATGGAATACAAGTTCTGCGTTTTTCTTACTTGAAATGAAGTCTACTGTACACTCCTAAAATTTGAACATAACGATACGGGACACTTGTATAAATACACAAACAATGAGAATATGGAATGCTGATAATCCTCATTATTTTAGAGAAACACCATTACTCCCTTTAAAACTAGGTATTTGGGTAGGTGCTTCACGAAGGCGAATTATTGGACCTATTTTTTTGGATGAATCGGGGACAGCCGCGCGATATAGAGATAATATTTTAGAAATATTTGCCAATCAGCTCCACGATGATGAATGTTGGAAACACCAGGGGTGTTTCCAACAAGATGGTGGAACAGCACATACGGCACAAACTGCTCTCCATTATTTAAGGGAATTTTATGACAACCGTTTAATTAGCGCTAGAACAGAAAATTCGTATCCACTTCGGTGATCTGATTTAACACCATTAGACTATTTTCTAATTCCTCATCTAAAAAATACAGTTTATAAAGAGCCTATGCATACTATTGATGAATTAAAAGCAAAAATTCAAGTAGAATGTAATTGAATTACACCTGAGGCGCTTATAAGGGTTTTTGAAAATATGACACGTCGAGTTAGGTTGTGATTAAATCATAACAGTTATCATTTTCAACAGTTCCTTTAACCCTGTAGGCGACGCGCCGGATTTTTTAACACCATTAGACGCATGGAGCACAATTGTAAGCCATTAATGTTTGAATATTAAAATTGATATTACCACAAGTATATTGCACAAAATTTATTAAAACAGTAATTATCTATATAAAAAACAATATTTACATTAAAAAACATGTTTGTGTTTATAATTAAACGACCTTTTAGTAATTGTCAAAACAAAATGATTATGCTGGACATTTAAACTAAACATTAAACAAGGAACAAAATCAATGAACTAAAATGACTAAAGCTTAGCTATGTTCTTCTAACAATCTTCATTTGACACAATGGAATGTTGTTCTCCATCTACGCAGTTCATGCAAATTAGTTTCAGATATGCCGGACAGGTCCACCGATTACAGTTACTGCAAGATTTTCTCGTGGTTTTGTTTCTCGCTCTTCTACACAAATAGCAACGTTCAGTGGTTCAGTTACGATTTTCTATTTCTTTTGGAATTTCGTTACTTATTTTTAGTAAAAATCCTATGCGTTGCTTTATTTGGGGTGATATGTGGGGATTTTGGAACCGTTTGAACATGACAGGTCTTAGTAGATGGAACGCTACGTCCTGAAAAAATTTTCTTCTTGTGATTTTTGTTGATACATTATTAAGTTTATAAATACAATAAGCATTTACAGCAGAAATATTTAAAAGATCAAAGAATACTGTAAGAGGCCAACGACGAGAATTCCTGGACACGTCATATTGAGTGCAGAGCTGATCTACTAAATCAACACCAAATTTAGTTCCATTATAATCAGTAATTAATTCCGGCTTCCGCTACTCTCCAGTATTCTCATCAATAGCCATGTCGTGATGCATTGTTGATAAAGCCATTACAACTATATTCTTTTTTGGGCAATGCGAGACCAAAGTGCATTTTCCCTGGTAAAAACCAAATAAAGAACTATTTAATTCTCTGCTTTTTCCGACTACAAATTCTGGCGGCAGTTGGGTCTTATTTTTACGAATCGTCCCTATAATAGTCAGCTTTTTTTCTAGTAATTCCATGGCTAACGGAACGCTTGTAAAATAATTGTCATATTGTAATATTGTAATATTTCTACCCGTGCCTTCAATATGTTTCACCATTCTTTTGACCACATGCGCACCAGTCCACTCAACTTTGTATTGTCCATCGGGCTGCCTACCACAATATATTTCCATATTATGTGTGTAGGCATTCTTTGTGTCAACTAGTGCGAAAATCTTTATCCCATACTTTGCAGGTTTACTGGGTATGTATTGTCTAAAATGGCATTTGCCCCTAAATGCAACTAGTTGCTCATCTACTGTCAAATACTGAGATGGTGTATAGTTTTTCTGAAAATTCTGGATAAACATTTCGAAAAGGTCTCTTATGGGAGCTAATTTGTCCAATTCTTTTCTTTGATTTCTAGTTGTAATATTATCAAATCTAATACATTTCATTAGAAAACGAGAGCGAGATACAGACATTGTCAGATATATTGCTTTTATTTTTTGCAAAATATTTAGGCGTCCAGATTTGAAAACTCCTGCAAGATATAGAATACCTATTAGTGCTTTAACTTCGTCATTATCTGTTACTTTACAATCTCTAAGACGCGCGTATTTGATTCTAATATTATTGATATACACGTTGGTAGACTGTGTTATTGTATCTATTATTTTATCATAAGTAAAAACACAAGAGCTTTTTTTTTATCGGATAAATTTCTCTTTGTAACGAAATTATTTTGCCAATCAGTAATTTGACGAGAAAAACTTACATGAAAAAATCGCGAGACGATAGTCGAGCGATTTTTTCTAATGTAAGTTTTTCGAGCGAAATTACTGATTGGAAAAATATTGAGTTAAAAAGAAATTTATCCGATTGAAAGAAAAGCTCGAGTGTTTTTTGGCAAGATAAATTAACGACATGAATAAAACTTTTTAAATTGTCTCCATATTGACGATTTTGTATTTCTTGTGTTTTGCAGTATTGATCTTTTGATATTTGTTGAAATTTCCCCAAACCGACTCGTATTTTACGTTCAACGATACTTAATAGTTATTACCTGTCAGCTGCCAAAATAAATTAAGTGATGCAGGGCTACTAGATATGTAACAGGAAGAAGCATTTTTATCGGAGGAAGAAGCATTTTTATCGGTGATAAAAAGCTATGTAGGTTTTTATCGCTGTCAAAGTGACAAAAATGTCACCCGCATATGGACATTTTTATATAGGAGTTAATTTATCATCTAAAAACAGCTGTAGGCATTCAAATTCTCTTTTGGCATTTTTTGCTTCGTTTTTTGGTCCAGGTAATCGTAGGACAATATTAGCGGCCCGTGTTCTTGAGTTAAGAGGAGGACACACCGTTTTTCACTTGGTAATAGTATTCTTGCCTACGTAGTATGCAACTGGAGTCTCATTTTCCGCTACTTCGGAATCGTCGTCTGAATCTAGTTCTTGCTGTGAAGAAGAATCGTACTCTGAGCACAAGTCCTCAGCATCTGTAGCTTCGTCAGATGCTTCACTTTCCTCTGGCCATTCATCATCAGCATCTTCAACAGAAAGATCTTCCTGATCTTCAACTTCCTTCAACCATTGTAGTGCCACCGACTCAAACTTTGGATCGTCAACTCTTATTCTTTTTCTTTCAGACATTATCAATCCTAATAAATACATAAAAATAACTCTACAGCCAAATTTCAATAAAATAAACTTACCAAAACTATAACGTAGTATCAAAAATAATAGTCACGCTATTCGACGCGTGGAGCACAATAGTGACAAAATCAACTTCAAGAACACAACTGTACACAGAGAGAAGCGGTAACGTGCTGAAATAAAAAAGCAGATGTTGCTAGGAAAGTACTGAAGCGTAGGCAACCCAACAATCACTATTGTAAAAGTAGTGGTAGAAATCGTTTTAGTGGAGGACATATGTGATCCGCGCGTCGACTGCAGGATTAATATATGTTCCTTTTTACTCTAATTTTAAATTTTTTCTTCAAAATTTTTAATCAATAATTTATATATAAACAGCAGATTTATTATTTACTAATACAATATTCTGATATTTAAAATTAATCATTTGACATTTGACAAATAAGTAGATGATATTAAGTTAAGACATACATTTTTAAAATATACGTAATCCACAGCCACCACTTATAATAAGTGGTTTGAATCATATAGTATTCAAATACAAAATTGTTATATCCCTATTGAAACTCCCAATATCTCTGATTTTCAAGATTATTATTATTGTTTTGTAATATTTGTTAATTTTTTGACAAAACTTGATGATAAAATACTGTTCAAAGTTTTGGTAATTCATTTTGACATCACGGTGTAGATTTATGTTACTAGTAAACAGTGTTATTAATTTATGGTTTTGTGCTTGCATTATGATAGTTAAATCACTTTCCAAACTCCATAGCTCTTTGGGAAGTTAAATAGTTGTGCCTGATATAAATAAAAACCTAGGAAAAGTATGCATTGCCTATTAATTAAAAATATGTAAGGCAATTTTAAAAGTATCATAAACAGAAACTCCTGGCATTGCATATAAAAGTAACTGTCTCGTATTGTATATTTAATCTAAATTCGCATAATCTCTGTTTTTATATTATAACAAAATCACGATTCATTGCCTTTAGTCTTAAATATAATTAATTATATTTCTTTGAGAAAAAACTAATTTTCTAGATCTACGAAATCACATGCATTGCTACCTCAAGACAACAAAGATATGAGAAAGCCAGTGAAAGTGTAATAAATCAAAGTGATAATGTTATGCGTGAGGGACGAATAAGGTACCTTTGGATTGGGGTCCGGGGTGCGTTGCGGCAAGAGGGGACGCGTCTGGAACAAAGGAACAAAAACACTAATATGTTGCGAATACGAGTGTAAACATTCACTGCTTAACTAGAAATTTTGGCATGCTTTCTAACAGTTATCTACTAAACACAGCGGTAAGACATAATTATAAGAAACTCCTGACATAACGGATCGTGACTCTTTATCTGGGACATTTTCAAGACAAAACAGCGAGTGGGTTGTAATAAACAATGAAACATAAACTGCTTCAAACATCTAAGAATTACAGGGTTTTTAGATAGTTTCTTTTATCTTTCGGAATAAATTATTTATATAAGTATAATGTGTACAGAAGAATGTTTTGTATAATTAACTATATGAAATATCTAGTATTGCGGCGATTAAATTATGCACTTAAAGCAACATGACATTTTTTTTCAATTATAACATTATACTTATTAAATCTTTAGGCGCTAAATTATGTATATGTGTGTTGGTTTGTGTGTGTGTGAGTGTCTCTCTTGTCCGTATGTTCTCTTCCATGTTGAAATGCTTCTGCCCTGAAGAGAACGCCGCTACGTTTCGGTAAAATACAATTTATCATCTTCAATCGACGTTCTCTCTAAAACTTTTCATTTGACTACATGTAACTCATCCTTCTAAAGGTGTTTTTATTCTGGCTACAAATAGCCAATATAAACTGCTGTTAAATTGAAGTGGTCCACTACTAAAAGTTTGATGTTACTCTTAGTCTAAGTAATTAGCAATGCATAACATGACGAATTTAAATGTTTTATAGTTTATTTAACGCAGCAAGTCTAATATAATGTTCGTTTTGTTAAAATTTTAACTTATGATACTTTATTAATTTATTGGATTAAATTCTAATGGAAATATGTTTTTAAGTTAGGGGAATATTTCACACAAAATGTTAGGTTGGCATTGACTTTTTGATATTAGTTTATATCTGTCAGTTTGTTGCTGACTTAAAACTAGGGTTAAGTAACTTAAATTAATAAAAATGCCGCGTCTTAGTGAAGATATTATGAACAATGCCCTAAGATTAATACAAAATGGATATTCCAACAGAGAAGTGGCTAGAATTTATAATGTATCTCACGGTGTCATTAATAGAGTTGCAATACGATTTCGTAGAAGTGGTAGTGTAAAATTTACTCATGGGGGAGGCCGTCGGAGGAGTACAACTCCTGCACAAGTTCAGTATTTAAGACTCCAGGTCAGACGAAATGGAGTTCAGTCGTCTAGGACATTGAATAACGATCTTCGTGCAGCTACAGGAGTGGTTATATCTAATCTAACAGTTAGAAGAAGGCTGCACGAGTTTGGTTTAAGGGCTAGAAGAAGGGCCATATGCCCACTGTTGACCAGGCAACACAAGATCGCTAGGAGGCAGTGGGCTGCAAATCACTTACCATGGGAGGCCCGCGACTGGAGAAGATGCCTTTTCTCTGACGAGTCCAGATTCACTCTACACCATTCTGATAGTAGAGTTTTAGTGTGGAGGAGGCGTGGAGAAGGCTATCTTGAAAGGAACATGGCCCCACGTGTACCATTTGGAGGTGGGGGTGTTACGGTTTGGGGTGGCATAAGATTTAACGGTCGCACCGAGCTGGTGGTTTTGGGAAATCAATCCATGAATGCAGAGAGGTATAGGGACTTATGTATTTTGCCAATAGTTGTACCATTTGCCCGAAATTTTGGAAGAAATTTCGTATTTGTGGACGATAATGCTCGTCCCCACCGAGCCCACATCGTCGAGGATATCATTGTTACCAATAGTATTGAAAGAATGATATGGCCTCCTAATTCTCCAGATTGCAATTGCATCGAGCATGTTTGGGACAAACTTGATCGACAGTTGCGATCTCGTGCTCGTCCTCCCACAACGCTAGATGAACTCACGGAAGCGGTGCGAGAAGAATGGGAAAGAATACCGCAAGAATTCATCAATACGCTAATAGAAAACATGCCAAGAAAATGCTTAGCTGTGTCACGAGCTCGAGGGTGGCCCTACAAAATATTAAAATTGAAGTTGTCACATTTAAAGTTATTTTTTATGTAAAAAATGTTTCCTTTTATATAAAACACTATTTTTTTGAATTATCACTTAAGTTTATTTTTTAACAATTTATTCATTCTTATCATTAAGTTAGTGCTTAAATGGTTTTTAATAGTTAAAAAATACATATTTTGTTATATTCCTGCCGCCTTTTGCTTTTTTGTTAATTTATTTTGGAAAAACGTTTATTTATATTATTTTTTCATTAGTGGACCACTTCAATTGAACAGCAGTTTATATTTTATCTTAAAGTGGTTGTTGATCTGTTTTACTGTGTAATTTACTCCGTGATGGGCTCTTGTATTTCTAATACCTGCCACACTAGTAAGCAACGTTTTCATTTGTAGTTTATAAGCTTCATTATTATCGGCAATGGAAGCAGACTGGGGATGATACCTTCAAACGTTAACTCTTAAGGATGATATAGCCACGGCTTATCAAAATTGTATTAGCAGTATTCAGCATTGCTTTGTAGGTGATTTTAAATCATATTGAAGATTTGTAAGATCGAAATGTGGTAGCTCCAGAATTTCTGGGAAACTCCATAACATCGACTCTGAATTCGATGACCCTCAGCGAATTGTTTATGTTTTTGCATCTGCTTTCTCTGGTGTATTCTTGCTAAGTGCTGTCAGTGGTGACATTAAATACCTTCATACAATTTTTGCTGAGCCTCTTTGTAAGATATTTAATTTACCTCTGCAAACATCTGTTTTCCCTGTGACCTTGAGAGTGGCTAGTATATGGCCTGTACACAAAAAGAGTGTTAACCCTGATAACTTATTACTGATACTACTAATTAAAGGCTCATATCAATCCCACCTAATTTTGCAAAGGTGTATGGGGCTATATTATATGAACATATTTACACTAACATCAAACCATTCGTGTGTCTGAATCAACATGGTTTTATGTCTAAGAGGTTCACCACTGCGAATTTTACCATTTTAGCTCAGGCTTTAGGTGAAACATTCGACATTGGAGAGCAGATGGATGTACTGACTTTTCCCATGCCTTTGATATCATTGACCATGCTGCTCTCCTGGGAAAAATAAGTTTATTTGGTTTCAGCAACTCATTATTAGTGCTTCTTACTTCTTACCTTACCGAAGAAATTTTGTATATTATAATGGCTACAAATCTAGGACGTATATTTCTACTTCTGGAGTGCTCCAGATTTCTAATCTGAGACCATTATTATTTATCATCTTCGTAAATGATTTACTAACATCTGTTAATTGTCATGTTTTGGTTTATGCGGACGATTTAACAAACACTTTTTCATCGGATTGGTGGTGCTCTGGATGCTGCCTTTCTTCAAGAGAACCTGGATCGTGTCACAAATTGGTGCTCTTCAAACAAATTAAATTTAAGCGTCGACAAATGCTGTTTTATATCTTTTTCACCAGAAAACTCAATAGATTTTTTCTAATTATTTGTTGACAAAAACGCATGTTAATGATCTTAGAGCTATTTGTGACGAAAAGTTGACCTTCACTGATCATATTTCTCAAGTCACTACGGACTTTAACATAGCTTCACTCAAGTCAATTTTTTATGCGCTGGTCCTTAGCAAATTAGACTATGCCATTGTCATGTGGTATCCAATAAATTATTAAATCCAATCGAATCCATACAGCGCAAGTTTCTGAAGTATTTGAGTTTTAAAATTTATGGAACGTACCCTCTTCGTCGTTTGGACTATGAGTTGCTTTTGAATCGTCATGGAATTGATTCGCTAGAAGCAAGACGACATCTAATTAGTTCAAACTTCATAAAAAATGCCATTCTTTATAAGATCGACTCAACTGATTTACTGACAGAAGTGAATTTTTGAGTACATCGTCCAAGCTCAAGAGCGAATGAAGGGCTTTTACTTCCAATGGCTAGAACGAATATATTACTGAGGGCTCCCATGGTGCATTCTGCCAAGAACTTTAATAGTTTCAATAATTTTTCTACAGATATTTTTCGCTAGTTTGTTTTTTCTTTTAGTGTTTTTTCTTTTTTCCCTATTCTTTTGTATTACGGTAATTAGCTTGTTTTCCTGAATTATACTTCGTTATTAATCTTTTACATGTGACCTATTGGGCAATTTAATAAATATTATTATTATTATTATTATTAGTATTAAAAAATTAATTTTTTTGTAAAATACATATTATATTGGGCGAGCCACAAAAAAGTTTTCAGAGTATGCCATGGATTAAATCAGTTGTGTCTTAGATTGATTAAGTGATCTAACCTACATGTCGTACTATTAGTAATAGGTTAAATCGTAACTTGTCAATTTGACTTTTGATTATTTACAAATGACACTCTCAATTCTCTAAGCTCAGACGTGACTTGTCTATATGTTTATCTCAGTCGTTCATGGCCTACCTAAGATATAAATTTTGAGGTTCGCTTGATGTAACACCTTCATAATACTATAGTGGTTGTAAATTGTTTAATGAACTTCCGAACAAAATTAAGAATAAGAAAAACTTAAGATACCTTTAAAGAGGTTTTTGGTATCAAAATGTCTTTATAGTGTGGAGGAGTATTATCTTTGAGGTACAGTTGCTTATGCTTATCTGCTTGATTCTAACATCTTCTGATTTAATGTAGAAGTATATTTGTCAGTGGACATGACATTGCCTGCCACCACTACAGTTTATCTGTTTATTTTTTTGTGTATTATTCTATCTTTACATAATTTTCACATTTCTCTATTTTTTTAAAATAATAGATGTTATTATTATTAATCATAAATTTCGCAATGGAAATGAGTCTTTTGACGTTATATTACTGATGAAAAAATATGGATTCAAGAGTAGCCAATACTATAGACTTAGGCGCCTAAGCACCAAAGATGGCAAAATTGATTCATCTGCCGGAAAGATTATGGCTATGGTGTTTTGTAATTCGAACGGTATTATATGTATCGGCTATTTGGTAAAAGGAAGAACGATCATGGACCATACTAATGCCAATTTATTTGACCCTTTCAATGTTGTATTGAAGAAATAAAAGCTACATTTGACAACGAAAAAAGATGTCCTGCCATAATAATACATCTTTGAAATACAGACCTATTTTGCAAGAGTTTCAAAGTTCCTCCATTTTAAAAAACATTAAAAAAGTAGGAATTTCTTCTTATCTAAATGTGTAGAGTTGAAACGTAATTATGTATTAAATAAAATGCTTTTCTACTAACAATAGTGTTTCGTTAAAAGTCATCTTCTTGTTAAACATCCCGTACATATTACTGTGATTCTTTCCAAAGTAAAGTGAATTAAATAAATGAAATAGAACGTAAACTACAACTAAACGTAGGTACTATAAACGAGCTGCATTTTAAATGTACCCAGTATAAGTATCGATAGAATAAATTCAATGCTGTTATGCGAAGAGTTTTTAGTTATACTTTTGTAATAGATATTAATGTAATTAAACAGTTTGTGTATCAAACACATCTGCATATCTGTAAAATGTTCTGGTTGTTTACATTACGATTTAACAATATCACTTTAAAATTTAGAAAAATGCATGCTTACGTACCAAAATTAATTAAAAAGGTATATCAAAGACCATTTACGATAACATAAAATTCATATCTTATGTACAGCTAGTAAGTTTTAAAGTAAAAGTATCCAATGTTTATTTTTGTCCTGGAGATACGATTAACTTTAGATGGCACGTTTTTAATTTGAAATCAAATAGAAATAAACTCATACTTCCACGACAATCCAATGTTATACAACAAACAGAAACGACGTGAAAGACGATATAAGTTTGTAACCACCGTAAACATTGAACAAAATGTATTTTAATGAAATTTTGATATACTTATATCTACAAATATCAAACGTTATATCTAATATCCATTAATATCTGCTACTACAAGTAATCAGTAAAGGGTCGATAATATTGATAAATTTCGGAAAGATTTTACAATGCTTAAATAATGCTCTATATGGTGTATTATATCTGTAAAGGAGATTTATATTTATTTGAAACAATGTAAACAAAAATAAACATGACGTTAAGTTATATTTAGAGGTTATGTAGGTTAATATATACAGTTTGGTAAAAATCGAAATGGAAGTTGAGTGGGATAACGCGTTGGAGTGAAAATGCCGTTTGACCTATTTTCAAATACGAGTTCATAGTTTCTTAAATATGTGCTAGGCGCATAAAGAAGACTTAGAGTTCTGTAAATGGGACAAGGAAAAAATAAGTATGATAAAAATACGATAGTTTTATTTAAATCACACGAAGCCTGACAACCAATAAAATATATGTATTATAAAACTTCGTTACTAACCAAATCTAATTTGTTACAAGGTACGACAAAATATTTAAAATTGACAAAAGAATGCGGTTCCTTTTAGAATGCAGGTGTACAGTTGAAAAAGGGCTTAAGAGAAGATATTTCTACATTTGAAAAATACTTAAGAGTGTCCGAATTATAAAAGTCCGTTTTGACGAAAAGAATGGGATTCTATAGCAGGCGACGTCTCTGAACGGTGTAAAATTTATTTGATCATAGAATTTGTACATATTATTTTCAAGTTTCATTATTTATTAAGCGTATACATTTTTAATTTTATATATTTAAAACGTTAATTTTGTTACGAGTAGCTAATTTTCCTTTTAAATTGTGATATCAAATGAATATGTATCAAGAACAGTTTGATCAATTATATAATGAAGAAAGGTCTGTATAGATCATGAATACGGTAAATTTTTAAATTTATAGATTAAGGAATTGAAATTTTAAGCATATATGTTTAAATTTGTAATATGGTGAACACGTAAGACATTTTTGTGTTACGAAGGATCTAATGGTATCTGTGTTTTATTTGCAATAAAGATTCATATATTAGAAATAAGTTTGAAAATTATATAGTGTGCAGATAAATATTTCATGTGGTAGGGATTATTTTCTACTAGATGAATATTGAATAACACCCTTCTTTAGTGCATCGATACCAATAAATTCAAAAATCCATAAAGCTTTAACATAGAGAATTAAATAAAACACCTTGTGTCATAGCTTAGTATTTAAAGGGTTTTACATCCCCTAATCTAAGATAATACACAAGTGTGCTGACGGAAAGATTTATAAAATCCGGAAAACGATTTTCTTGACAATGCTTATATTTATGTGTTTGTGATTTGATTTAGATTTGCTTTATTGAGTTCATGATTTATAAATGTATATTGAAAGTATGAATAATAAAGGAATTTAATTTGACATCTTGTCGTCTTAGTTCCTTACGTTTCGCATTGAATGCTAGGCCTAGTTACAAAGAACCCGAAAGCAAACTCAGAGAGCTATAGTTATTCAAAGAGTCAAATATTATATATGCGTTTGTAGCGATTTACATTTAATATAATTGGAGCCCAACTTATTAGAGACAAACTACACAGCGATATATCTATTTATTACTGCGTAACTTTCCTTTTCGTATTGCATATTTTAAAGCATTTTTGTTAGTTTAACTTCGAAGCAAAATGTTGATGAGTGAATATTAAATTTTGTACAGAATAGATCGGTATCAGTAGAAATCAGAGTCTCATACTAGCAACAAGAAAATCAATAGTATCAACTCAAACACAGTATCAACAACATAACAATAATTTTTAACAGAAGTTTATGTTAGTATGAGTCGTTGTGCAAATAAATGTATTTAGATGAAAGTACATTTAACAAACAGTCACCGAAGATTTAAAAAGTAAAGTGAATACAGCATTACAACCTGTGCACGGTGAGTCAACATAGTGGTTGTGATTCCAGTAACTGACGTTGAAGCATCACCAGCAAAAACCGAATGCAACCATAACATTAGTACATCACCCTCAACATAATTTTGTTCCTTTGGCCGGATTCTCCCGAAAGCAGATACATTAACATTAAATCTGTATAATACTAACCTACTAACAAGAAACCAAGACGCAGTCTTTTCTAAGACCTACTTTGCTAGGCAAACATTTTTCAACGCCGCCTATTGAAACTACATTTTTTTGCTATAAATACGAGGGATGTCTGGTTACTAAGGTACATTTGTGAAATACAGACTACTTTATTTATAGAAATCAGTCATACATTAAGTAAAAGCGTAAACTGTTAACTACTTTTCAACATAATCGCCGCCAATATTAAGGCAATTATCTCAGCGAGGCACAAGCTTTTGTATACCCTCTTCGTAAAAGGTGCCATTAACATTTCTAAAATACTGGCATACTTCATCTTGAAGTTCGTCGTTGTCTTCTACCTTTTACCCGACAAACGAGTTTTCAACGGTCCAAACAAATGAAAATCAGAAGGAGACAGGTTCGGACTATGGGGCGAATGGACAATAACTTCCCAATTGTGTTTCTGAAGCCTTCGCTTGATTTGAGGTGTGCGGTCCTACATTGTCATGTAATAACCTGATTCCTTTCGTTAACCTTCCTCTTCATTGCTGACGAATGGCTTGGTGTAGTTTTTTGAGAGTTTGACAATAAATATCGTTGCTGATTGTCGTTTTCGGTGGTAAAAACTCTATGAACATAATGCCTTGCATATCCTAGAACACAGTTGCCATTTTCTTTTCTGCACTGCTGAACTTTGAATTTCTTCGGTGTTGGTGAACTCGGATGCTTCCACGTCATTTTTTTTTTGATTCGGGTGTACGGTGGTATAACCAAGTTTCGTCTACTGTAGCTATAGACTCTAGAAATCCGTTCTCCTGACGAAAGCGCGTTAAAAGTGTCATTGTTGAATTTTGTATTTGTCGGTCAACAGTTTCGGTACCCGTCTCGCAGGCACTTTTCGATAGTGTAATTTAGATACGATTTCATGAACAGAGCTTTTAGGAATGCCGGTCAGTTGAACAATTTCCCGTATTTTCAACCGACGATCTTCTCGAATCAGCTAACGCTAACCTGTTTTCGACTCATAACGCCTTCTCCGTAAATCTTCAGTATTTCGGTAGGTTTCATTATTTGCATGCAAAAAGCGAATGACTGCTCGTACTTCAAACTTGGAGTATGTTTCGATTGAAACTGATATTATGCGGCTGCCACTGCACACGTGGTCCTGAACCTAAGGCAATGACAATAGCCACCCATGCAGTACATATGCCCATCTAAAATGTGTGCAAGTTTTAACCTGATTGGAGCGACGTAGGCGATGTGCCGCGCAAACGTACCTATGGAACCGACATCCTTCGTAGTTTATTGCAATCCTTGGTTCGACCACTCAAACAAAATTGAAAAATACACGCTATTGAAGATAGAAATTCAACGAATGTGGAAACAGAAAAATATATTCGATATCCATCATACTAGAAAAGGAAGCAATAGGTTCCGAGAATTTTAAGCTAGAATCTAAGAGCAAGTCCTTTACTATGTTTTTTCTAGTCATGGAACTGTTGTTAACGTTGTAGTTAAACGTGATATCAGAGTTAATATAGTATACAATATGTAGCATTTACTTACATTCAACAAAATAATATTTTAAGAGAACCAATTGCCAATAATTTGTATATCTACCTGAAGATGGCATACATTGGTTATATTGTCAATATAACAATACAACAATACGTAAATAAATAAATCAATTAATTCCATAAAAACATAAATGCATCGTTAAATAATTCATTTGCTTTTCTGGACGAATGCACCAATGGAGCCTTGCACAATATATTAATTCTTGGTGTAGAAAATACAAAACATAAGGAGTGTCTAGCAGTAATGCGTGGTTCCAGTAAATTTACTCGCGCTAAAAGCACTGCTGAGTCGATCCTGTTATTTCGGAGATTCGCCACCAGTAATGCGTTCCTTGTTTGTCTTCGCACTGCATTTCCAATTCATGCCTCACAATCAAATCCCTTAGCCCATATTTCGTACTGGATAGGAACTGTCTCAAGTACTTAAAAAAAATTATAACGAACTCTTTCAATTTGATTCCCGTGTAGGGCATAGATTGGGTAGCAAACGATAGACGCATATTCCAACTTACTAACGACGTACGCGAAGTACAGAGATTTAATGGTACAAATATTCGTGAAATTTCGGGACATTCTAATAACACAGGCCTGCATAAAATTTGTGATGACGTGATTTTGGTTTGTTAAGCTCAGTTTATATATGGCAATAACTAATTAAAATACAGTTGGACTCTACCACCCACAGATTTTTTTTTGCATAAAAGAAAAAGAAAAAAATATAAAAAAATTTTATAATAGTCGTTTTAATGCATTTTAAAATGAATGTACTACTTCAAATTCTAGGTATTAACCCAAAAATGATTTTCTGTTGTGGTTTTAAAGAAATTTGTTAAATAGGCTCTCATTACCTGATGTAAATCTTTTATTACATGTATTAATTTTGGACTAGATTTCCGGGAATTTTTACCTGCTAAATCCTATTTATTATGCTTTCACTTTATTAGTACTGCGAAGAAGGATTTCAAGTTTATCACTCCAAACAAAATGTATATTTTAATGTCATTTACTTCATTATAGCTCTAAATGTCGATCAGAAAACAAGTAAAATTAATTTGTCTTTAGTGTTGTGCGTGGTATTTGATAAATAAACATTGCTTAAAAATATGTCTAGCCGGTGTTGCAAAAATAAACCAGATGATTTCTGGTATATTTGTGGATATTTCGTCTTGAAAAAGTTTAAGAGACCAATTGGTGAATTTGTGAAAAATGCATATTATGCTTATTTCAAAATCAAATTAGGAGATCAAGATAAAGATTGGGCACCGCACGTTGTTTGTAAGGTATGTGAAGAAGGTTTAAGACATTGGACCAAAGGGAATAGAAAAAGCCTTCCTTTTGGAATACCGATGGTTTGGAGAGAACCGCAAAATCATCATGAAGATTGCTACTTTTGTCTTTGTGATATTAAGGGGCATAATAGAAAGACTTTGAAACATATTTTGTACCCAAACAATATTAAATCAGCTATCAGACCAGTTCCTCACAGTGATCATGTACCTATACCTATACCCCCAAAAGTACTACAAGAAGATATTGAAACCTCTTCAACTTCCGGCTCCGTACAGATGGATAGTAATTTTGAACCATCAACCTCAGGTCAAAACCAACCTCAGCTATTTTCACAAGCCGAGCTGAATGATTTAGTAAGAGATTTGGGACTTTCAAAAGATCTTTCTGAAGTACTGGGGTCTAGGTTGAAACAAAAAAATTTGCTTGCCCCAGAAACTACCTTCTCTTGGTATAGAAATCGTGAGGCTGGATTTGTAAAATATTTTGCACAAAACGGACCACTCGTATACTGCCAAGCAATTGCTGATCTACTTACTTTCCTCGGAGCTCCTGAGTACACACCTTCTGACTGGAGACTTTTCATCGACTCTTCAAAAAGGAGCCTTAAAGCTGTTCTTTTACATAATGGCAATGTTTTTGCTTCTGTTCCGGTCGGCCATTCTGTTCACTTAAAGGAAAACTATGAAAATTTACAGGAATTACTTTTAAGAATACAATATGAAAATCACAACTGTGAAGTGTGTGGAGATTTAAAAATTTTAGGCCTTCTCTTGGGTCAGCAGTCTGGATATACTAAATTTCCATGTTTCCTGTGCGAGTGGGATAGCAGAAATTGAGAACAGCATTGGATAAAAAGAGACTGGTCACAAAGGGTGACTTTAACACCTGGAACCAAAAATGTAATTCGCAAAAGTCTTATTGATCCTCAAAAAGTGTTACTTCCACTGCCTCACATAAAACTTGGACTTATTAAACAATTTGTTAAGGCATTAAACAAAGAAGGAAATTGTTTTAAATATTTGTTTAAAACATTTCCGACTCTGTCAGAGGCAAAATTAAAGAAGGGAATCTTTGTAGGCCAGCAGATTAGGAGCTTGGTGAAATATTAAGAATTTGAAAATGTGATGGAAGATAAGGAAAAACATGCATGGCATGCTTTTAACGAAGTTGTACATAAATTTCTAGGGATTTATAAAGACACAAAGTTGAGATCGTTGAAAATATGCTGGAAAAATTCAGGATTCTTGGTTGCAATATGAGCATAAAAATTCACTTTTTACATTCCCATTTGGACTATTTCCCAGAAAACCTTGGGGGCGTGAGTGAAGAGCAAGGAGAAAGATTTCACCTGGATATTAAAGAGATGGAAAAAAGATACCAAGGGCGCTGGGACACAAAAATGATGGCCGATTACTGTTGGAGATTGAGAAGAGATCTCCTTTAGCTGAATATTACAGAAAAACAACCAAACGAAGCTTTTCTGAAAAACGAAAACTTTTTTTAAGAAACATAAAGAATAAATAACTATTTCTAATAGTTTCTATGTGCATATTTTTGTATTTTTTTAATATAATATAAAACTAGCTTATAAATTAAATAAGTCGTGTTTTTTCTATATTTTTTGATTTTACTGGTTTGAAAAATAACCTTACGTGATACAAAAAAAATAAAAGCAGATTTGAAATCAGCGCTACCCAATTACTAGAAAACAGTTAAAATTTTTAAATCAACTTTCAAAGTGTTGAAAAATGAAGGCCTGTGTAATCAAATCCCGAGTCTTAACAGCAGATCTAGTAAGGTGTATAAGAGATGATCATTGAAGTGCAACTTACTGTAGAATGTAACTCCAAGATCCTTTGTAGAGTTTCGTTTTTCTATAACAGTATTATAGATGTAATAAAGAGAGTTTATTCAATTTATTTTCCTTGTGAAAGTCACAACACAGCATTTGAAAATATTTAAATTAAATTTTTTCATGCGACAAACTGTGGATGGAATTTAATTTCATTTATAAAAACTCCACATTAGTTATGTTCGTAATAGTGTGATATATTTTAAGATCATCTGCATAAGCCGGCGCATTGTAGCCAAGTGATGCTATTAGGTCGTTAATATTAAACATAAGCGGGCTCAAGTTATAACATTGAGGAACTCTAGAAGTTGGGTAAAAAATGTAGATTTATAGCTGTTGTAGGTAACATAATTTGCTCTACCTGTCAAATATGACTTCATACAAAGATTTTTTTTAAGTAAATTATGGTCGATGATATCAAATGCGCGACTGAAATCCATATAAATAACTAAAGCTTCGGCCATATCTTGGATTATACAACGCAAGTTTGTTAGAATGAAGCGATATTTCACAAATCTATAACAGCCACCTGCTTCCCACCATTAGTCGCCTCGCTAATACATTATCTAATTTCCAGGAAGTTTGTAATGGCTAATGTGCCTCTTACGAAGCCGTGCTGTTGTGCTGAAATGTAAGACCTCATCTAATATCAAATGCTCTTCTATATAAGATAATTTATTACTTTGACGAAATTAGATAGAATACTGATCCACAATTCTTAATATCGCTCTGAGAACCATTTTAATTATTTGGAAATATTTTACCACGCTTTCAAGGGCTTAGAAAGTAACATGTTTGGAAGGATAAACTAAATATTAATCTAAAATGAAATATCAATATTATCAACGAATAATAATATCAACAAGACCAAATTAATTATAGGAAATCGTGTTTTCTGCCAATAAATAAAGCCTAAGTGCATACTTAGAACATTAACAAAGTTTGTCCAGTTTGTGAATAATGTGTAAAAAGCATTTTCGATACAATTGCCTTCTTTAGTAAGGTTTTATTAGGTTTTCGCAGTACGATTGCAGTCCGAGATAACAAATCTAATAACGAAAATAAGTTTTGTGTTCTAAGGTTAATGCTAATAACATTTAGCGAGTTGTACTAATTTGATAGGAAATAGCATTTACGAATTTCGTTTGCGCTTTTTATCATAATTACGTATAATGACTACATCGGTTTTATTAAATATAAAAAAATCGATAACAGAAAAAGTCCAAAGTAATAAGGAATATTATGTTGAAATTAGTTCAACCCTTTTGTTTACGTAAATTTAAATTTGCGAACAGGCAAATTAATTACCTTCGACTAAATTATCTGCAAACTGCCTCACAGTACCTAAAGTGTCACCTTGCATATTAAGGGTTCGTTATAATCCCACTTCATAAATGTACAATACTGTGCGAAGTAATTTAGATGTTGTATAGAAACTCCTTTTACATATACAGGCTGTTCTTGAAATAAAAAGACAAGCTACGAAAAATGGAAAGATGTAATTATACATAATATGAATCCAAATTATTTTCAGTCAATTACGACGCAAAACCCAAAATTAAAACCCCCCTGAAAATTGCAATATGAATTCATAATATTCAGAATGTAAATATGTACAGTTGCGGCCAATAAATATTGGGCGCTGATTTGACATTTAATAACTTATTCATGAAATTTGGTAAGTCACGCTATTACTTAAAAAACGTCAAATTAATTAATAAGATAATAATATTAATAACGCTAATTAATATATATTAATTAATATTAATGCTTAGAACGTGCATATTATCGATATATTAGATCAAAAATAAATGTTTCTTAAAGTTTAAAAGCGTAGGTATTTATTGAAATATTTTATATATTAAAATTGAGACTATAAACATTAATACTTTGTAAATGCTCCATTTTTTTGGATAACAACATTCATTCTTCTAGGCATTGTGTTTATTACAGTTATGGTATACTCGTAGTCTGGGGTCAGTTTGTTCCATGCTTCCTGTATTCTAGCCCATAATTCTTCCACATTTTCTGGTCGAAAAATGTTTGCCCTCTTAATTTTTTTAACTATTAAGCGCCAAGTAAGGTTACTATTTTAGCTTTCACTACGGAAGATAAGTGAGAAGGCATGATTTTTCTCAAGATGACAGATTCACAATATGACATTATAAAAGATCAAAAAGTTGCCTGTATTTTTGCAGCTTATTACAAAGAAATGTTCATAATCAAAAAAATTGCAGCCCGATATTTATTTGCACGACCGTACCTCTATTGAAGTTACACACACTGTAGATGTTATGAAAGCCTGTATGCTAAGCTCAATACCTTGTACAAAATCAGCTTTTTATACATTAGAGTATATAATTAAAAAATAAGGTGTGTGGTAGATGTAGATTCATTTACAAACCCATTTTAAAAATCATTACTAAAATTTAATCTGTATTACGAGAAAGTTTTTGTTTTGTTAGAAGAAAGAAATATAAAATATGAATTTTGGATTCAGAATGCCCCATTGTATTCAATGGCAGCAATGTTTATAGTTATAAAACCGATGAGTTTTGTTATGGTAAGGGTTATATAACTTGAGTAAGCTGTTAAAAATTTATACTTTTAAATTTTTAAAGCTGATATATTAAAGAATCATGCAAGATGTGTGCTTTACGGGCATTTAAGTTATAACCAAAAATTGTATCGAACGTACGTAACGATCGACAACAGAACGATACTTGAAGACAAATGACCAATAGGAAATCTACACTCAGAGACAAAAAAAACCCGGACACTTGTTTTATGTCAGAAATTGTTAATTAAAGATCTAGTATGTTATAAAATTTAATGGTTAAGTATTTTAAATGATAGAAAAACACATTTCAAACAAAGGTTCATGTAATTAATCATAAATACAGTATTAGAAAAAAAATCTTTTCGTCAAAACGGAAATGGCGTAAACCCAGTAACATCATTTTTCAGCTGTGGCTTAGATGATTTGTGATTGTAACATTGAAATCACATTTTTAGTAACGCGTGTTACTCCCTCGGCATTGGATAACTGCATCCATACGTCTTGGCATGCCTTGAATCAGGTTAGAAATGGCTTCTTGGGGAATGTTTTCCCATTCTTCTAGAAGTGCTTCTCTTAACTCCTGTAAATTTTCCGATGGTCTCTGCCGCCTCCTAATACGCCGTCCCAACATGTCTCACACGTGCTCAATGGAATTAACGTTAGGACTCCTTGCTGGCCATGGCAAAACGCGAATCCCCACTTCTTGCAGATAATTTGTGGTAACGCGAGCGACGTGTGGGCGCGCATTGTCGTGCATTAGAAGAAAATCATTGCCTATATATGGGCCAAATGGCACCACATGATTCTCCAAACATTCATTTATGTACCTATCAGCTGCTAGATTTCCGTCTATGAAAACCAACTCCGTACGAGTGTTCATACACATTCCTGCCCAAACCATCACTCCACCATCTCCAAATGGCGATCTCTCGGAAATACAGCACTACGAATATCGTTCCCCTATCCTTCTCTAAACTTTTTCACGTCCATCAGGTGAGCGTAAATTGAAACGGGATTCGTCTGTAAACAGAACACAGCTCCACTGTTCATTTCTCCAGGCTCTATGATTCTGGTGCAAAGCGCAATCTTTCGACGCGATGCATCCTTAGTAATTTGGGACCGGTTGCAGGTTTAGCTGACATTAGTCCACTTGCTTTCAACCTTCTTCTAACTGTTTTGGCCGATATTGGACGTCCATGCATGTTAAAAACCATTGGGCTACCATCGTAGATGGCAGGTTGCGCTCCCTAAGAACTGACACCACCATGCGCCTGTCTTCATTTTGCGTTGTGCATCGCGGACGACCCGAACCTGGTCTCCTGGTGTATTCTTGCGTCTCTCTAAAACGTTTTAAGGCATCATGAATGGTACTTCTAGCCATATTCATGACATATGCGATGTAACGCACACTGCGTCCATCATTATGTAAGGCAACGGCTGCAGCAATATCTTCGGGTCTCATTGTTTAATAAGATAAATTGTGACTACCGTCTTACATTCAAAACACTGATAACACGTGAAAATTAAACAAATAGTGATAATAAAGAATAAAAAGGCAGACACAAATTCTGCAGTTAGTGTGACTTTCGACAATTAAATGGCGTATCTCATAAGAATAGCTTGTTTACACGTATCCATGGTAACAAAATTATCACAAATTGATGCATTTTAAATTGCATTATCTACAAAAACTCTGACTAACATACATCTCATTTTTCTTTTCATAAAATAAATGTCCGTTTTTTTTTTGCCCCTGAGTGTATACTGTGGGTTAGTTTTAGAACATTGTCTCCGATAGTATTTATAAAATAATCCATCACACAGTGGTGTAACGACATTTCTTTAAATATCTTTGTATAGTTTTTCTCACTGATAAGAAGAATTTTAAGAAAATATCACACACACACACACACACACACACACACACACACACACACACACACACACACACACACACACACACACACACACACACACACACACACACACACACACACATACACACACACACACACACGCGCGCAAGCACACACACACACGCACACACACACACACACACACACATACACACACACACACACACACACACACACACACACACACACAAACACACACACACACACACACACACACACACACACACACACACAGACACACACACACACACACACACACACACACACACACACACACACACACACACACACACACACACACAATGAGAACGTCATATATCTATTGAACTTACACACACACATGCGCAATAGCGTATGCATGTGTGTTACATACGTAACAGTTGTCAATGTTATGATCACACTGTAAACAATGTTATCATAATAACAGCTTTGTATACTAAGGGTTCGATAACCGTGTACGAAAAGTCATCTGCCAAAAATTTCAACGTTTAGTTTGTTTGCATGTGAATTATTAAAAGAAAATGTAAGATGTGCTCTACGGGGAATTTCACGTCCAATTTGGCAACAATCTACCTTTAATCGAACACGTAAATGTAAATAATATGGAAACTACACATGTACACATGTAACGATCGACAAATGACTGAATCGAAACCGCAATTGCTTCAATACTTAAAGCCGACCTACTATAACACGCAGAGTAGGGGCACCTACACTTTATGCACTTCTCTAAAGGTATATGTCACTAGATTATCTGGTACCACATCCATCAAACTTTACTCCACTAGCCAAGCTGACGAAGTCTATGTGAGACAGAAACACGTGTCTTTGGCTGAAATACATGTTGGAAAATAGGTGTATGTCCATGCGTATAGATACAGATGTGTGTAATGCATGTCTGTTTCATTTGTAACAAATTCGTAATACGTGCTTAACGTATCGATGTACTCAAATTTCTTTGGTTAATTTTTAGTTTTTAAAGTTTGTTAAAGTCTAAAATATTCGAGAAATGTAGTAGTTAAATGGACAACATTAGGCTTTAATAATCACTTAGATTATTTAATTTAACTTAGATAATTTAAAACTATACTAATTCATAAGGAAATAAACAGTTAATAATCAAATTGGACCTCGTCATAGACATAAAAATTTTCCATAAAGAATTACTAAAACTTAAAAAAAAAATTGTATAGAATCATGAATATTTAAATGAAGTTGGTAACTTTCACTTCGGAGCTTTAAAGAAAAAATTCAATATAACATTTATACGTTCAAATGTGTTTGAAAAGTTGGGCTACGTGCAACGAATATAAACATGTATTCGGTGAAAATTCTGTAACATTATCTAATAGGCGTGCAAGAGAAAATTATTTTCAACGCCTGTATAAATTACTTTCAATATAAAACCTTATAACACCCTACTTTATATACGCTAAATATTGACTTTTTTTATTGTAGACAGAGTGTTAAGAACTAGAGAATTCATATGATTACGTTAACAATCTATATGTGTGATATACCGTATTAGGAAAAGACTAAATTATAATGAATAGATTTTCCTTTGTTTAACTTTTCTTTACTAGTTTTATTTCGGGAGCATTTAGTAATATTTCTTCAACATTTTGTTGAAACACTGTAGATACAATTTACATTTCCGTCTTCGATAAAAGATAACTCGCTATCAAATAGGACGTTAAATGCTCGTAAAGCATACATCTTACATCTTTTCTTTTTATCACATCTTATTTAAAAAGTTCATCGAACTCTTAACATACAATGCTGTCTACACAATGTTATCTTCTAGTTTATATAAATATAAACATTGCATTCAGTACCGGTATTTTTTATAGACGTTCTAAATCCAGTATATTTGCTACTTCTCGTAACAAAAAAAACATTTATGTAATACACGTAATACACATTTTTTATTAGTGTAGTTGAATGCATAAACATCTGTACGTGGTTATTGACCTAACCATATAACAATGTAATAGTTTTTATAACATTAACAGCTATTACGTATGTTGACATACGCTGTAGCATATGTGTGAGTGTGTAACTTCAATAGAGGTATTCACATTCAGAATATTTTGAAGTTATAGGCGTAACGTATTGCTTTGAGTTTCGCTTGATGAATAATTTTTGTAAGTTGATGTGTAGGCAATTACTCAAGGATAACTTTCTTTAGACTCTGTATATTGTTTGTATATCTCAGGGCTATATCTTTTAGGTTCTACTTAACTAGGCCTAGTGTCCAATGTAAGCGTAATGAAATAATACAGCGGGATGTAAATTGTTAAAAATTCTTTTATTGTGTACTTATATTTTCACAAATCATTTATTTGCAACTTAAAATATCTACATTCTTAAACTACACATTCTTATTATCAGAGTGTTTTATATAAATTGTTGATTAAAAACGCACATATATTTTTGAAAGTCTCTCGTTTAGATTCTATAGAATCTTTCACAAATCACGCTCAAATTTTCACTCAAACGAGGTGGTATCCACCCTCCAAACGTTAAATTAGTACTCAAGGTGTATATCTGACTTTCAAATACGGATGTCTTGCTTCTACTGATGCTTTGTTTCTAAATTGAGTGTTATTTGACATCTGTTTAAGTGGAAGTCGAGTTCCTACGGAAGAGAACGTGTATCTCCACACTGTAGATACGTTTAATTTTTGCAGTATGTAATACAATTTTCAAGGAGTTTTTAATTTTAGGATCCGTGTCGTAATTAACTCACAATATTTTGCGTATAATTCTATATAATTTAAACTTTCTATTTTCCATACGTTGTCTTTTTACTACAAGGACACCCGGTATAATTATGCAAAATTTATATTAATTTTAAAATAATTCCGTGACGGTAATTTGTAACATAAACAGAGTTCATGTTGGGACTATCGTACACAAATAGAATATACAACGTTAGTTCAAGAAATTGTATAGTAGAAATAAATCGCTCGAAAATTAGTTTATAAAATAAGATTATATTGAACAAATTAGTCGTCCTTCAAATTCCTTAATTGGTAATTATAACAGGTTGCTTTACAAAACATAAAAGGTATTAGAAACTCGTTGAAGTAAAGTGAGTGTGTAGCTTATGCAATTTGAAAACAAATTACCATATATTTGTAAGTAAATTGAAACGAAATGTTTCTGGTGTACTACAAGATATACGACTAAGAAATGAACTTCCCTTGAATTGATTCCCTTGATGTGCAAATTGCATAGTCCCTGCAATTTACCGGTTAATTTTCGTCATTTATGAAGTAAAATTTATATCAGAATAATATTATTTAATATTAAAAATTTCAAACTTTGAATACTTGATTATAATTGGTCAGGTTGTTATACTGTCTATCTCATTTTTTTCATTTGTTATTATTTGGTGAACAAGACTACCCATATTATTATTTACACCTACATTTGCATTATATAATTTTTCAGTACTTCGCGGTGGTATTTCATGTGAAAATTTGTTTTGGGAATCTCTAAAGCGCTCTTGATAAATCAGTTTATAACATAATAAAGTTTTCCGAAATTAGAATTTCTATACGTGTTTAAAAATTGCTGCAGAAATTTTCAATGCATCATCATACCTACATATTTTCCTAACTGGTTGACTAAGTTGAGCGAATTGCTTAACTTTTAAATTGCTTAATTATAAAGAATATAGCACTTTCTTAAACTAGAAAATTGTCACTTATAGTTTTTCTAAAAGTAATTCCCTATTATATGCAGATTTCATACTTAATCAGAAATATTTCCATGAACGAATTTAGTAGTGTTTGTATATAATTAGTAAAGACCGAACGAATTCGGCCGAAATTACGATGGACCATATAAATAGTCTATAACATCCCTAAGTACAACACGCAGTTATTGAATATTGAATCGGTTAACCGGACATCTGTTTTTTGTCTAATTTATTTTATTTATACTTCGTAAGATAAATAAAGTACGCTGAGTTTGTTCCTTTTTTCATTTTATTTAAACTCTTAATTACATATATACGTAAGTGTCCAGTGAATTTCGTTAAGTTTCAATAACTTACGCATACATTTCTAATTTTCATTCATTTGGATCTAGTTACTTTTTCAGATATGATATCGAACAACGTTAAGAATGGCATCGTGAAACAATAGCGAGTTGGATTAAGGGTCAAACAGGTTGTATGTCCATTGCCAGTGGTTCAAAAGTCTGTAAAATATCGTTAAAAAATTTGAAGAAATCGCACGTAAAACGTCACTTAGCATCGCAAACACATACACAGAATTTAGAGTCGTTGGAATCTGACAATTTTAACGAAAAACTCTGCGAAACTTTAATGGCGGAAAATATGCCATTAAATAAACTTAACAATCCCACCTTCAAATAAATTCTCCAAAAATATACTAGTCGAAATGTTCCTTATGAATCCACCTTACGCATATATTATGTTTCTAAGTGCTACACGAAAGCAGTACAACTCATTAGAAGTCTTTCAAATCAGCACCTGTGGATAAGTGCTGACGAAACTGTCGATATATTAGGATGCTGTGTAGTAAATTTTGTAGCTGGTGTACTACATTCGTACTACTATTTACGAGAATATGCACCAAATGCTTCATTCGGACGACAGGTACAAAGAAAGAATTCTTTTATTTGTCGTGACATTGTTGCATATATGTTAAAAACAGGCAGAATATGCTGCATATTACTTGTGTAGCATATGCTCTCCACAGAATCTGTGAATATATCAGAGACACCTTTCCGGAAGTTGATAGACTTGCATCCGCTTTTAAAAAAGTTTTCAGAAAAGCACCATTGAGAGTAGCTCTTTACAGAGACAAACTTCCATCTTTGTCGCTGCCTCCTTCTCCAGTAATAACTAAATGGGGGACATGGTTGAAAGCTACTAGATTTTATGCAGAGAATTTCGATAGTTTATAAAATTTCGTTACATGTTTAAATGACGGTGCTGGAAGTATTTCTGAATGCAAGGAACTAACAAAAATTCCAAATTTAAAAAATCAGTTGTACTTTTTTCAGTAACACTTTGGAAATTTTCCAAACATAGTCATTTATTTTGAAAATTAAAATCTCAAATTACATGATGAATTAACCACATTAGATGTGGCTATTAATAATTTGAAAAATATTCCAAATGACTTTGGATGTGGCCTTCGACAAAAGTTAGACGCAGTTTTTAATAGAAATCCAGATTTAATAACATTGCGGCAATTGCGTATGGGGACAATGCCGCCAAATCTAACTGCTAAATACGCTAAAATAGAAGAATACTTTCAGTATGCACCTATAACCAGTTTCGATGTAGAAAGGACGTTTTCTATCTACAAGGATGTATTTCATTCACAGAGAAAAAATTTTACAGAAGAGAACCTTCAGAAAGTATTGCTAGTTAATATTAATACTCCTTTACTCAACTTGAACTACAAAATGAACAAATAAAAATGTATTTCGTATTCTATAGATCACCACCCGTTTGTTTCCCAATTATATAAATAAAATTAAAAACTCTTCCAAAATACAAATTTTCAATAGTACGTCCGTGGGCGATGAGTCATGAACCTTTCGCGTCCGGTCCATAGTAATTAGGTTTTATTAGAATTTGAAATTAGGGTTATACGAGTGGAGCACTGAAGATTTTTAGAAAATCAAACAAGGACTTGTTTCTAAAAAAAAAATTAATTTTATTCTTTTTCAAAATATTCCCCTATAACATCAATATATTTTTGCATTCTACTTTTTTTTTAATCTACTCTTCTTGAGATACCTGAATAATAAGATTTTCATATTGTTCTATTGCTTTATCTGATAACGTAAAAGCGATTCCACGCATTTCATCTTTATCAAAAAGAAAATACAGGGTGCTACGTCAGAGCTGTAGGAATGGTGTAGGCAATTTGTCTGGAATTTTTACGCACCATTCAATGCGTTGTTTTTTTGATCGCAAGTTAATGCTACATACGGTGCACAGGCGTAATTCTGGTGTAATGAAGGTAGTCGGTAAGTTGTCGAAATCGGTTATCGTAACGCCCAATTTAAGGGATCCTCTATTTATCGTGCGTGCCCTTAGTTGGTGGAGACAGGTGTGGAATGACTAAAACAGATGACAGGTAGCGCTACTACGGAGGCTACGGAGGCTCAAGACTGAAAACTAAGGAATGGGTTTGCGCGTTCGTAGGCGGATGTGCTTACGGACTCAAAATGTGCCAAAACGACGCGCTAAGCTAAAGGAGAAAGGGGATATTCTAAATACAAAATAAGAAATCGGAAAAATAGTTAATTCCTATATTGTAAGTAAAAAAAAAGAAAGTAATTAACAAGCAGTTAACAGGTATTCAACAAATGAATCACACGCCGCAATTAATAAAATGAAATTTAAGTTATGAAAAATTGACACTGGAATATGAACACCTGGTATATCAGGTCATTATGTTATTGAACATATTACAAAGATTTATATGAGTTTATACTGAATCAAATTAAAACACCAAAGTCGGATCAAATTAAATTAATCTGCAGAAGGTACCAAAACAATTACAATTAGCTGTTTAATCAATTATAATTTGCCTTAATTTAGGATAAAAATTCGTAGTTCGACAGCAGATGTTTTGTTGAACCTTACATTTGATATTACACACACAGTATTTTAAAAGGATAGTAATAAAATTTAATAGAAATTACAATTTACCGAGATCTGATCGCACGCCTAGGATAACGTGTTACAGAAGAGAAACATTGTATTATATACAGAGAATTTCATGTAACTTGCAATATATGAATGTAGTAACCATAGATACGAAAATACTATGCACTTGCACTGTCCTACATAAAATGCAATATGTAATAGTTATGATCGATATGATATATTTCATGGTTGTTTTGTCAATTTATTGACAGTAAAGCCTATTTAATTCAATGTAGTGTTTTAGGATTAAAACTACATTTCCGATAAATATCGTTTATTGAATTGAATCCCGAAAGATACCATGTCACTAACTGAGTTCTCTCTTCCTTTGTGTATATCATTTAAGATTGATACTAAGTTAATATCGAAACAGAAATACTGCTACTTTTGACTTAACTAATGTCAAATTATATTGATATGTTGCATTTTACGTGGGACAATGTAAGAATGTATTACCTAGTTTCTATGGAAATAAAAAACCTATACATGTTTGTATATTGCAACTTAAGTGAAATCCTCTGTATAACTCCAGTATCTCACAAAGTTGATGCAAAATAAAAAAAAAATTAACTACTTAAATGTATGAAATCTACTAATTAACCATCAATTAAAAGTTCAAAATTATTATTACGTGAAATGATCTAAATTTTATCTTAATACAAAATTATTTTAGAATTAGAATATTTATAACGAAAGTTGTGAACGTGAATTCATTTTATAAATGTTTAAATATCAAATGTGTGAGCTTTAATTATTGGATAAATGTACAATAATGAAATAAATTCTTTTACACTCTTAACGGAGTTCTCATATACGAATTAAACTAAAATTAAATACCGTTTTGATTAGCATTAAATTTCGGAATCGTGATTATAGCAACTAAAATATCGACAAGAATTTTCAAGTTCACTGCAAAAAAAGGTCTTGTACAGACAGTATACCTCAACGACACAGATTGCGTGGTCCACAAAAACGACGTACGAGTCTTGTCACAGGTGCTCTGGTAAGAAAGAGGTGGCCTTCTAGATACTTTCTAGATACGTCGAATGTTTGATTATTTGGTTTTTCACCTCGAATGCGAAATATTATAAATTCCCAGCAAATGGACAGACAAAAGAAAAGCTCGAAGCCTACATACGTCCATTTGCATCAAAAACAAAAACAAAAGACGTCCAATTACATGATATAGTAATGAGCTCTTTTTTAAATTTTCTCACTGCGCCCTAGTCGAATCCGCAAACTGCGTTGATTTACAAAATAATTAGGGCTGGCGTGAATAATATTTCGATTATTGGAGAACACCAAGAATAAACAACCTTATTCACTGGTTGTACAAAACGAAGTATTGTAAGACACTTGCACGAGAGCGGGCTTATCGAAGGTCTACAATCGATATAACTTTATCCTCGCTAAACTTTTAAATCAAGGGAAAATAGACCGTAACATCAGCTGATGTAAACTGTTTTTTGACTCATACCAATGCTGAATGTCGCTTGAATAAATTCATATGATGTCCGTCGATCTTCCTCAAACATTGCTTAAACAGCGGAAATACTTTCATTAGTAACAAAAGCCGATCCTGTCAGAATGCGTTATATCAATTATAAATTGTTGCCTTAGAGGTTTTTTTCACCAAATGAATTTCTAAGCCGATTTTTCACATTATTTAGCCGTTAATGGCGATTTAATATCGTAAAAAATCCTGGCCGGGAAATGTTCTCTAATCAAATAAATTTTTTGGTGACGAAAATTTTTAAATTATGATAATTAACAAACTTTTAGACAAATCGAAAAAAACTATATGGCAATCAACTTGCGAAACATAGAAAGGAGCTGCAAAAGAAAATCGAATTTCATTTTTTTTAGAAACATTGCCATTCTAGATTTTTCAGTTTTCCTCTCGTATATTTACAAAAAAAAATTTTACGCAAATCTTTATCAAAAGTAGTTTATGTTGTATTTTAAACTACATTGTTTACCATTTAGAAACTCTAATTGAAGAGTCAACCTATTAAAATATAGAAAAAGTTTAAGAACTAGGATATGTATCGATTTTATAGAATTAAGCGTCAAATTATTCCTAATTTCTTTTACTAAGATACTTCCAATCGAAATGATACTTAATTTAAAATGATATCGCGACAAGTTTAAATTTTATTTTAGTTAGCTCGGTTACAAAAATATAAACCATTAATAGTGTTAACAGTATAAGTAATTCAAATTTGTATTCTATATCAAATTTAATAGGTCTAATATATGTCAATCATTGCGACTGTAATGAAATAAATGTTCTGTTAAATTATCATGCTAGAATTGAGATTTCTTTACGAAAATTGCCCAAGATACACTTATGCGGTTAAGCAAGCAATGTCGACAACAGAATAGTAATAACAAGGGCAAGTTAACGTTTAATATCGTCTATGTAAATGCAAAACACGTATTACTGGCAGAGAAAACAGTTTCAGACAATATGCTGTTGCATTTTGGCATACCCTCAACGGTGAGTAGAATTGCCATGTTAATCTTCGGCTCAGTATTGACTTGACACTCGTACACTCCTCCATCTCTCTTCTGTACGTACTCGATGCGCAAGTCCCAGTCGTCGCTGTGTTCAGGATGTCTCACGCTGAACCTACCATCTCCTGTGTATGTATGTATACCAGATGTCAAGATGTGTAGATCACGTTTACGCATCCACGACACCTATAAACAATGACAAAAAGAATATTGGTGGTTGTTACATTTATATTTAAAGTTATGATTTTGTTTGTAGCTTATCCCTTCACGAAATATACATGATATATTGTAGACTGTATTTGCATTTATTTATATTTAGTAAATGTAAAGAAATTCTTTTCATTGATTGTGTTCTTAAAATATACGTTTAAGCAACTTATAACAATTATCTAAATTGATAAAATATTATCTTAGAAATTGATTTCTTTACGTTACATTAGTTAACATTTTAAAGATTGTAAATGAATAAAAACATCTATTGAATTGATCTAATCTATAATGAAAATATCTTTAAAACAAATACATAAAATTTAAACGCTTGCAGATTGTATCCAGTTCTATTAAAACAGACTTCCAATTAGAACACACATGAGCACAAATACGCTATCCCAAGCAAAGCTTTTGAACGGGCAGAAGAAATTCTCGCCACTGCTCTGAAAGGGTTTGCAAGCTGTGCCGAAATCCCAACAAAATTTTAATTGGCAAGCTTAATTTACATAACAAACCGAAACATATACGCAGTCCGATATATGCAGATATAATCTACCATAGATTCCTAACTTAAAAATACTTTGAGACAACAGGATCAAATCTGAAATGAAGAAACAATCCAATAAGGAAATTGGTAGAAACTAGTTGATAAGCGGATGTAAATATATTTGAGAGAACGACACAATCGCTTACGTATTTTATTGCCGAATAAAATGTTATAGTAGAGAATATGAACGATAGTGTTATAAAAGTAGGGGACTATTTCATCTTATTACTACTAGACGCATAAAAGTTTACTCGAGTACACTATTTTTCTTTTCTTGGTGCCATTGCATCTCCGTATTTACCTGTCGAACGTAAAATGTCAACAGGACCGTCTCTCATTTCTTAGAAATCTTACTATCCACAGTATTTTAAAAACCGCATTCCCGACTAAAATTCAAGTAATCAATATGAAAAAAAAAATTTTTGCGGTGGCTTTCGGGCTTTGACTTGAGAGAGGAGTGAATGATCAATAAAACTCACTTGGAATGAGAATTGTGGAGCATTAGAAGCAATGACCACATAATACATGAATTTTGAGGAAGATGTTGGTGATGCTTGTGCAACAGCATTTGATTCACAACATACATTCGAAATTTTTTTTAATGACTCCATGTAAATGTCATGATCTACCCAGGTGGGTATTGAATGAAAGTTGTAATCATATACAATAGAACATGAGTTAGAAAACTATAGAAAGGTACTAACGAATAAAAGTAAGCGAAAACAATTGACTATTATAAATACATATAAGTCATTAACTGTGTGAGTTTACAATATCTAAAGGCGTTACACGCTTTAGACGGGTTGTTTGTGTACTATTAACCAAAAGGTTCAATGCCAAAGGATTTTGATGTGCTTCAAGGCGTGTGAGATACTTGATACTTCCTTCTTTTGTTACCTCGCGTACTGTCCGCATGTGAAGATCATGAAGTAGCGTGGTATTTGTTACAAACCAAGGTGCATTTGTAATTGATCTCAATATTTTGGATTGAAACCGTTGAAGTATTTCCAAATTAAAGATACTCGCGAGTTCCCACAGTTGAACACCATAGGTCCACACTGGCTTCAAAATCATCTTATACACAATAAGTTTGTTTCCCAGAGATAATGCAGATCGCTGACACACGAGCCACTGTAGTTTAGAGAATGGTAGTCCTAGCTGCTTTTTCTTCGAGAAGATATGTTTAGTCCACGTTAGCCGTCTATCCTAATGGATTTCTAGAAATGTGGCGCTTTCTGAACACTGTTTAATAAAACAGGAGGGCAGTTATCTCGACGTAATGTATATGTTACATGCATTGATTTTAGTTCACTGGTTTCTATTTTCTACTTTCTTTGCCACTTCTGGAGGTTATTTAATGATTTTCGGAGATACGATGCCGTTGTAAGATCAGTACTTGTCGCTAGCAATGCTATATCATCAGCATATTTTGCGGTAGTTGTAGTATTCGATGTTGGTATGTCGCCAGTATAGATTTGATAAAGGATAGGGCCAATAACACTGCCTTGGGGTACTCCAGCTTGTATCCAGCTTGTACCGTATCAAAAGCCTCGGAAATATCTAAGAAAGCTGCTGAACAATACCCTTTCCTTTCGCATGATCAAAGTATGATTTCCACTAAGCGATGCACTTGTTCTATAGTGACATGCATTTCTCTAAACCCAAATTGATGAACAGGGATTATTGGCAGGGATTATTAAAGGCTTCAGTCTTTTCATGTGTAATTTCTCGAATATCTTTGAAAAGGTAGGCAGGAGATTAATCAGGCGGTATGATGTCACTCTTGCCAGGTTTAGAAATTAAAACAAATTGGGCAACCTTCCATTGCGATGTAGTGTCCATTTCTTAAAATACCATTAAAAATAAAATCTTTTTTTAATTTGGTTTTTAAATCTTGTAGATGAAATCAGGTAGTAAATAAATAGATAAACAATACTCTATATCTCTGCCATTTCTATTTAAATTGGTAAAATCAGTAGCACATTTTACAAGCAATTATGTAACCGATTAGTATTAGTAAACGCCGTAAAATACGTGGATGTATTATTTAACAAGCGTACTATTTATGTGATAATTCGCCTCTGAAATATCATTAAAACATTAAATGTAGATAATCAATTTTAACGTGTTTAGTTGTTAAATTTTAACTCTGTAATTGATATGCTGAAGAAGTAACCAATGGTTAAGAAATATAGAGTGAAATAAATTAGTTTTTTTTATTTGACACACTGCTTATCCGTTAAATTAGTTATTCACTAAATATAGTACGGTCGACAATACTTACGAGTCATATACAGCGTTAGTAAAAAGTCCCGGAACGGTCGAATAACTTTGTTATTTGAAAATTATGATTTCTGAAATTTGGTATGGGGGTATAGTTAATATAAATGCATTTTATGCAATACACTTAATATTTTTTTCACTTCCAGTTTAATCGGCAATACGTCCAACTTTTTTTTTTTAAATGGAACGGCCAGTTTTTTTTAACACTATTGAATGCAAAATAAAAAACAACGTTCAGGAAGTTTTAAAATGATTATTTTTATTCACAAGAAAACAGTTAAAAAATTAAAAAAGTGTCCTAATACAGAAAAATCAAGGTACCTGTCTATTCAGGTTGCGATTACAATAATTGTTCAAAATGCTCTCCATTTACAATTTGACAAAAATGTAAACGGTCAGTAAAATTTCTTATTGAATTTTGTATTTGTTCTGGAGTGATGCGATTGGCTTCTTGAACTATTATCTCTTCCAATTGTTCAAGATTATGGGGACGATTTTTGTACACTTGACATTTCAAGTGACCCCAAAAGAAAAAATCTAATGGCGAGAGATCTGGCGAACGTGCTGGCCATTCGAATGCTCCTCTACGTCCGATCCAAAGTCCCGGAAAAATGTCATTCAAATAATCGCGGACATTATGGGCAAAATGGGGGGGAGCTCCATCTAGTTGAAACCAAAAATGTGCATTAGGGTGATCACCTATGTTTGCATTTGGGAAGAGGGCCGCAAGTGCTGGAACAATCTCATTTCGCAATAAATTTAAGTAGACGTTGCCAGTTAAATTTCCTCTTATAAAAAATGGTCCTATGATGTTGTTTCCAACAAGACCAGCCCAGACATTCACCTTTTGAGGACGCTGTGTACGGACTTCTTCAATCCAATGCGGATTTTCAATTGACCAGTAGCGACAATTATGTCTGTTCACAGTGCCGTTGAGACAAAACGTTGCCTCATCTGAAAAAATGATGTGATCTAAAACATTAGGCTGCTGCTCGATCAATTCCGTCAGTGTTTCGCAAAATTGTAGTCTACGATCTGGATCATCTTCAGTTAACTCATGGACGGGATACATTTTATAGGCTTTCATTTTTGCTGATTTAAGAATTTTATGAGCAGATTTTTGAGAGATCTCATGAATTTGACCTAATTCTGTTGTGGACACGTGATGATTTTCTTCCACTGTAAGTAACACATTCAAACTAGTTTCTTCATCTGTTGCTGTTAATGGACGTCCCCTTCTAGGTAAATCCTTCACCTGACGAAATACTTCAAACTTTTGAATTGTTCGGCATACCGTACTTTTACTAATGTGACGATCCGGATAAACAGTATTAAACAAAATACGAACCTCTTCAAAAGAACGTTGACGATCACCGTACCCACGCATCATTAATATCTCAATTCGTTCTGATTCAGTAAGTTTTACTGCCATTTTCAAATGTGTTAATGTCTAAAATAAGTAAATTTATAGCGATGCAAAAGTTAAAACGCTTTTAAAATTGTCAAATGTGACAGCAAAAAGAATGAAAACACTAAACAACAACTATTTTCAGGGGTACCTTGATTTTTCTGTATTAGAACCCTTTTTTAATTTTTTAACTGTTTTCTTGTGAATAAAAATAAACATCTTAATACTTCCTGAACGTAGTTTTTTATTTTGCATTCAAAAGTGTTAAAAAAATCTGGCTGTTCCATTTAAAAAAAAAAGTTGGACGTATTGCCGATTAAACCGGAAGTGAAAAAAATATTAAGTGTATTGCATAAAATGCATTTATATTAACTATACCCCCATACCAAATTTCAGAAATCATAAATTTCAAATAACAAAGTTATTCGACCGTTCCGGGACTTTTTACTAACGCTGTATATATATATATATATATATATATATATATATATATATATATATATATATATATATATATATATATATATATATATATATATATATATATATATATATATATATATATATATATATATATATATATATATATATATATATATATATATATAGAGAGAGAGACTCGTAAGTATATATATATATGTATACTCCAATCTAGTAATAGCATAGCTTTCCAGGGGAAGACCGCCTTGGTAACTTGATTGTATGTAGTAAGGGTGTTATTTCTTGGGAAATTTGTCTTACTAGAATCATGCATTGATAAATCTATAGCTAGATGAAACACGTGTCTGCATGTCTGGAAAGCGATCTTTAGCGAAAATATAAACTTATATTGAGTTCTTCAGACCCGCTTTAAATAATGTTTATATTATCAGAAATTTTTTTTGTTTAAATCAATAAAGTAATGATGGACAACATAGCTAAAAAATAATATTTCAGGTAGCTATCTGATTGTGTTGTTCTTTATAGTTAATGATGAATTGTATAATCTAAGGTAAAGATTTTGCAATTTTTTATTTTGAATCAGATAAGTTTCATTTTGAATTTTTACATCTTTTTGTTGATTGCATTATTTTATTAATTTGTGTGCTTCTGTCCTAAGTGAAATTTTAATATCGCATTCTAAATATCTTATTTCAACGTCTTCAAATAAAAGAACAAATAAATTAAACAAATTTCAAATACAAATTATACTGGAAAAATTAAGAATGTATATACTTCAGGAAGATAATATGTAAAATAAGTGTGTAAAGGTACCTTTTACTTGTAATAAGCTAAATTAATTTTTAAGTTTAATATTAGTATGCTGAATTCGATTTATAGTAAAATTAAGTGTGCCTATAGTTCCTTAACTTTCATGTAAATGTGAATATTATTTCAAAAGGAGAAAGGATTCATAGCAATATGTGTAATGTGAAATTCGGTAATTTCAAAAGTAGTACCTTTTACGTGAAAATTATCAAAGCAAATGTACATGAAGTTAATTACTTCCCTACTCTCCATTTATGTAATATAATGTTTCCGAAAATCTATTTCCATAAAGAAGTACCAGAAATAAATTATCACGAAATGTCCTCTCTAAATTTCTTTTTCAGAATACCTTTCGTATTCTTCAAGCTCAAACGCTTTGCTACTATGTTAAGGTATTTCGTAGACTAGTCCGTACTTTATTTTTATGTCACCACATTTGAAATGTTCAGGGTTCTGACTACACATTTTCCTTTTCAATACATTACCTCTGTAAATGCTTTTACTTTATTTGCATTTGAATAAATGCTGAGTCGCACAAACACAAATGCTTTCGGTAATAATTAGTTTGATTTTCATTTTCAAGGAAAACGTTTATATACTTTAGTTCGTCCGTAGAAAAGAATGTATGTATTATAGTATAAGAAGGTTGTAACTTAACTTGGAAATACTTGATTCAAAATATGCATTTATTTATAATGTACCAAACAACATAATTTACTAAACAACAGTATTTGTTTCAGTGCTTTAGTACTCATCAAGTTATACTGAAAATGTTAGTTACTGACTTTTAAATATTTTTTCTAAATTAAGCAATTTTCCATCTAATGTCACCACATATAAAATGCATCGAAAACATCCCGATCGACGTCATATTACTCCCTCCTCAGCTAATATTTACGAAAATATTTGTTAGTGTGTTTACACTGTCGATTCAGGAATTCACACAAGGGCTGTTTTTTTTTAAGCCAAGTCTTTCTAGCAGGATATGGTATTTTGCTAGAAGCTTAATGACACTGGTAGTTAGATATATAACAATATAGTATATATTATATAGTATATAGTATATAGTATATAGTATATAGTATATAGTATATAGTATATAGTATATAGTATATAGTATATAGTATATAGTATATAGTATATAGTATATAGTATATAGTATATAGTATATAGTATATAGTATATAGTATATAGTATATAGTATATAGTATATAGTATACAGTATATAGTATATAGTATATAGTACATAGTATATAGTATACAGTATATAGTATATAGTATACAGTATATAGTATATAGTATACTGGGTTCTTTTATTATCATTACTAGAGAACGGACGCAATTTCCATAAAACGCAATCGGCAATTGGAATTGTGTATAACGTCGCTCAGTAAATCCCGGCGTAATTCAATGAAGTATTTGTTTGACTTACTCGGACACCTGGTCTCGCCGCGATAACAATGGACAAGCCTGCTATTGTATTGGGAGAATATAGTGTTTTTAAAGTGTTTTCATGAGCGTAGATAGAAGCGGGGTTTTTATAATGTATTTTATTTATTGGTCTATATTTCGTAAGATAAATAAAGTGCTGTAAGTAAGCTTCTTGTTTTCATAGTTTTAACTGTTAATTACATCGTAACTTTTGTGATAGATCCTGTTTAATATCGTTTGATTGAATCTATTTCTACCAATTATTTCGACGTAAGAGTGTGCATTGAATTTCGTTCAGTTTCAATAACTTACGCACACATTTTTAGTTTTCATTTATTTACATCTAGAGCATTGTTTAAGTTACTTTTTCAGACATGATATGGAAGAATGTCGAGAACGGCATTGTAAAACAATGGCGAGTTGGATTGACGGTCATACTGATTGTATGTCCATTGTCAGTGATTCCGAAATTTATTACAAAATCCGTAAAATATCGTCAAAAATTCGTCACCTAGGATCGCAAACACATCTGAACTCTGTAAAACTTTTATGGCGGCTAATATTCCAATAAATAAACTTAGCAATCCCACTGAATATTTCTGAAAAAATATACTGGTCGAAATGTTCCTGATGAATCAACTTTACGCAAATATTATGTTTCTAGGTGCTATACGAGAACAGTAGAACGCATTAGAAGCCATCTTTTAAATCAATACATATGGATAAGCGCCGACGAAACGGTGGATATATACATCTGAACTCTGTAAAACATTTATGGCGGCTAATATTCCAATAAATAAACTTAGCAATCCCACTGAATATTTCTGAAAAAATATACTGGTCGAAATGTTCCTGATGAATCAACTTTACGCAAATATTATGTTTCTAGGTGCTATACGAGAACAGTAGAACGCATTAGAAGCCATCTTTTAAATCAATACATATGGATAAGCGCCGACGAAACGGTGGATATATTACTATTCTCTATAACTCATATGTAATAGCAACAAGTGTTATAAATAGAGTTGATGCGGAAACAGTTGCTGAAACCATTAAGTAGAATATGCAAAAATGTTCATTCGGACGCCACGTACAAAGAAAAAATACTTTTATTTGTCAATGATAGTGCTGCGTATATGTTAAAAACAGGCAGACTATTGAAGAAAACATATCCTAATATGCTGCATATTACTTGTGTAGCACATGCTCTCCACAGAATCTGTGAATATATCAGAGACACTTTTCCGGAAGTTGATAGACTTGTATCAGCTTTTAAAAAAGTTTTCAGAAAAGCACCATTGAGAGTAGCTCTTTTCAGGGAAAAATTTCCATCTCTGTCACTGCCTCCCACTCCAGTAATAACTAGATCGGGAACATGGCTGGAAGCTACTAGTTATTATGCTGAGAATTTCGATAGTCTAAAACATTTCGTAACACTGCTAAAGGAGGATGCTGGAAGTATAGGTGAGTGCAAGGAGCTCACACAAATCCCAAATTTAAAAAATCAGTTGTACTTTCTTCACGAACACTTTGGAAAATTGCTAAAACTAATCACTTATTTTGAAAATCGAAATCTCAAAGTAAATGACGGATTAACCACATTAGATGTGGCTGTTAATAATTTGAAAAGTATTCCAAGTGACTTCGGATGTGGCCTTCGGCAAAAGTTTGAAGCAATTCTTAATAGAAACCTAACGGCTAAATATGAAGAAATAAGAGAATATTTCCAGTATGCACCTATAACCAGTTGGGATGTAGAAAGGACGTTTTCTATTTATAAGGATGTACTTAATTCAAAGAGAACAAAATTGACAGAAGAAAACCTTGAGAAACTATTGCTAGTTAATATTAATACTCCTTTACTCAACTTGAACGACAGAATGAACAAATAAAAATGTTCCAATTATAGAAATAAAATTAAAAACTTTAAAAATACAACTTTTCAACAAATACATATGTATTTCGTAATTTTATAGATCACCACCCGTTTGTTTTCCAATTATATAAATAAAATTAGAAAACTTTATAAATACAACTTTTCAACAAATAAATATGTATTTCGTAATTTTATAGATCACCACCCGTTCGTTTTCCAATTATATAAATAAAATTAAATATTTTAGAAATACAACCTTTCGCCAGTACTGCAGTGGGTGGTAAGCGTGTCCGTTCTCTAATCATTACACATACATCGCCCTATGTGTAAAGCTAAAAAAAGAAAAGTCAATGCATTGATGGTAAAGTAGTATACTTATATACCAGTGACGTATTTTTCAAGATGTAAAAAATTTCTGATTTTTTATTCATACTTAAATCTTAAATTAAAAACGTTTTATTGAAAAATTGATTATTTATTTAAAGCAGTTTATTATCCGAACAGGTGTATACCTTGTGCGAAGACAATTATAAATACTTTTAACAAATTCAAATTCACGTTTCACTGCAATAAGAACATGTGCCGGACTTTAAGGCTAATAAGAAAAGTTTGACGCTGCTTCTCGGGGCTAATGCAACAGGCGATCACCGACTAAAGCCTGTGTTAATTCATAGTAGTCAAAATCCTAGAGCAATGAAAAGCCAGCAAAGAAATTCATTACCTAGTTTATTGGAGATGGTACCGAAAAGAGTGGATGGCAGCAACTCTGTAACGAGAGTTGGTTAGAGATATTGCTGTGCCCGAACTTAAAGACTATGTTTGAAAGAAAATCTAGATTTTAAAATGTTAATTCTATTGGACAACGCGCCCAGCCATTCTTCTGATCTAGACGAAATCTGCGAAAACATCAAATTTGCTTTCTGCCACCTAACACCACGGCTCTTATACAGCTCATTGATCAAGGTGCTATTTCAAATTTTAAAGCGTGTTATATACATCGGACATTCAAACAACTTTTTCAAATTCTAAGTGATGAAATGTTCATCAGAACAATATGGAAAGAGTTTAACATTTTAAAAACACTTAAAAATATTGGAGCGTGTTGGAAAGAAGTCAAACTAAGTTTTTTAAAAGGCGTATGGCGAAAACTATAGCCAGAATCTACTGAGGATATCGAAGACGTAGGTATTGATGACGTCGAAGAGATTGTAAATGATTTAGTTCCCTTCGCGCAAGACATTTTGTTTTGAAGGGATGGAGGTAAACGACATTCAAGAAATTTTAAATCAAAATGAAGAAGACATAACCTCGATGACTCGTTACAAAGTTCGCTGCTGCAACCAATAATGTTATTGAGAATACAGAAGAAGTTACAGAAACTACTAATCAAATATTAGCAGAAGCATTCTCATTGATAGATAAACCCATGGAGATTTTTATTCATCATGATAGCGATGAACACCGAAACAGAAATGTTATGAATGCTGTTGCTAAAGACGTTCAGTGCTATAAAGATCTTTATACGGTACGTAAAAAGAATGCAAGGCAGCAAACTTTACATAATTTTTTGAACATTAAAACGTAAAACTCTAACTACACTACATATTTTTTTATTGTTCGTATTTACAAGTTCACTTTCATTATTAAAATATTTGTATTACTTTATTACTGTAATCCAACATTAGTCCTAGAAATGATTTTATATACGATGTATGTATGTATAACAGATTATTAGCATTGCACAACGTAATTTTTGGCGATTTCTATGTTGTCTTATGAAAAAATGCGTCATATTTTCCGGAAACAAAACCCCAACGCAAATCTATACCCTAAAGTAATCGTTTCCCAAAAAAATCATGGAATTGAAAAAAGATCTTCGTCAAGCTGTTATTTTTAACAATTTTAAACGTGGCTTAAATGGTATCAATTGTTTTGACGAAATCAATCGGGTGCTTGGTGACAAGTTATCTTCTTTAGTTGCTGTAAACGGGTGGTACAATAAATTTAAATGTGGCGCTTTTGAGTTTCCAAGCCAAAAATGATTGTTACCGAAAAAACTACTGAACTTGTTGAAAATATGATTGAAGGGGAGCAATGTGTTACTGAAAGCAACAGTAAAAATTTCTGGGATGACAATTAACCTAAGCTTATACCAATATTTGAAGATATATAATCTTTATTCCCCACAATTTTATTTCGGTTCAAAAACAAGACAGGGTAAGTGGTGTACATCTATATTATATTGGTTTGCCAATAGACCAATTCATCTAGTGTATAATATTTGTAGGAAGTGTTTTCAATATATCGTTGAAGGCCCGTTATACTGTTTGCTAAAATCGCCCAAGAAGAAGAATTATTTTGCATCACGATAACGCTCAGGCGCGTACTGCTACTCACGATTGGTATTTAATTGGCCAAAATACTGAATTAATGTGTCATTCGCCATATAGTCCAGACGTGGTACCTCACGATTTTTTCTGTTTTACATATAAAAGATAAGTTATAAGATTAATATTTTACAATGTCCGAAGAAGCGGTTCGCACATTTTGACTTAATTGCTTTTATCGCGTACCTCGATGCCTTAATTGTTATGCGCATTCGGAGAAAACCGGTGTCAACAAATTCTTTACTATTGATTTTTACCTTTACCATGTCCTACATGTAAAATGTGCCCATATCGGATTTGTCGTAAACTGTCGACCTACAAGCCTTACCGATTTAGTAATTAGACTTAATAAATAAAAAAAAAAATAATTAGATAAATGTATTTCAGCTCTTCAGACATGACTCTTCGTCAGATTCCTGAGCGTCATTATCGGTGGAGTCAGTGAGATCTTCTAACACATATGCCCATGAAATATTATCACTAGTTAGTATCTTTATTTTATTCCTATTCATTATGTCGACAATAAACTGCTAATAAAACGCTCTTAGATATGAATTTATTCTAAAGTATGCTTTGTGGAGTCTCAAAATTTTAAAGAGTACAAAAATATGATGCCCACTGGCTATTTAATAATAATTTTTATATATTATTTTACATCGTTTTTGATATACGCATTGGAGTGTCCGCATTTATCATGAAAACATTTTTCTGAAACTAAATTTAGTTAAACTGCATTTTCAAATTTCGATTATGAAATTTGTATCGATGAATTCTGAATAATAACTACTGAAAAAGTAAATGGAACAGGTGCGAATCTGAACAACCAGGCTCAAGTATTAGTTACACTGTTTTTTTGTTTAAAACAAGTCAGACAGACATGTCGGTTCGATAAACCCAGGCAGTTTCACGAACCCGCTTGGCTTGTTAAACCCAATCGGGTCAATAATTTTCAATCAGTCAACCTACCCGTTTTGTCCAATGTGTGAGTTTATATTTTTCGTATACTAAAGGTAATTTATGTCACGTACATGCTGAATATTGTAAATTGTATAGTTAGCATTGAAATTCCATTCATCAATTTTTAATTTTTGTTGTGTATTTAGTTTTATATGTGTTAGGCAGCAGGAATTGTTATATTTTTAATAATACTACATACACACATATATACAGGGTGCCCTTAGAAAAAAGAGACAACGTATGAAATATTGAAAGATGTAATTATATAGAATGTAAATCCAAAATATTTTCCCAAAACTCCGTCTTATAAGCGAGAAACAAAATGACAAAAATATTTTAAAAACATTTGTTAATCATCTGTTTATACGAGCCCTAACAACTATATGTTGGAACAAGCAGTTACTTTGCGAATAAAATACCAGTTTACCGAAATTCTTTTATTCTAATTTTTTTTAATTATAAATATGAAATTAGCAACGTTTTTTATGATGTACGGAATTATTTTTACGGTTTAATTATATATTTTTTGTTGATTACTATTTAAATAATTGTTTGATATTCGAAAAATGCTGACAACTAAATATTGGAATAAGTGGTTTTTAACAAATTAAAATAAAAATTAATAAGGCGTAACGTCGCCCTTAGCTCGAATAACAGCCTGAACTCTATTAGGCATTGTATCTACTAGGCCTTCACAGAGTTAAGGGGTAAAAGAATCCCATATTTCTTGCAATTTAGCACGTAGTTGTGGTAAAGTGCGCTGAGGATTATTTCTTAGGCGCTGTTTCATTTTGTGCCAAAGTGTCTCTATTGGATTAAGATCCGGGCTGCTAGAGGGATGTGACAAAACCAGAATGTCATGTTCTCCTATCCATTTTTTGGTAGATTTAGCCGTATGGCATGAGGCTTTATCCTGTTGAAAAATAAAATCTCCGAATGGATATAACTTTGCTGCACTTGGTAAAAGCGAATGTTCAAGAATATCTTGGTATTTGGCTGCGTTTACTGTGCCTTCAATAAAGTGTAAAGTTCTTAACTCTTTGGCCGACATACAACCCCACACCATGATGCCCTGTGAAAACTTTACAGTCCTTTTGAGGCACTCCTTATGGAATGCTTCTGTTTTTTCCCGAATCACACGCTTTCGGTAGTCTCCCACACAGACATCAAATTTACTTTCGTCGCTGTAGATCACTTTGTCCCAGTCATGCTTGGTCCACGAAAATTTTGATTTGGCCCAAATGTAACGATTCCTTTTTTGAGTTTCCGTCAACAATGGTTTTTCTTTGGCCTACAAGTAAAAAAATAGAATATTTATACCGCAAAGAAGTACCTATCAAACATACCCTATAAAAACTAAGACCGCTCTTGTGGATGTATTTGCGACAGCATTCTCTGGAAACATTCATCCCAGTTTCTCTATTCCACCTTGCAGTACTTCTCGTAGTGTATTTCTTCTTCCCGACTTACATATTCTAATTAAATGCCTTACACTTCTTTGAGAAACAGCTTATGGACGGCCTGTACTTTTACCGCGAACATTAATACTGGTAGTTTCACCATATTTTTTAATTATATTAAAAACTGTAGTTGTTGCTATAGTCATTTCACTGGAAATTTCACGCATTGTTTTCACTTTATGGTACTGATGAATAATAATTTCTCGCACTTTTGGATCAGTAGATTTTCCACGTACCATTATTATATTTTACTCTTAATATAAACCTATTTACTTTTATTATTAATAATCAAATGACGCGTGACAATCTTTGTTAACAAACACACTTACTCGTATGTTTCATTTCAGAGCCACCTATGCGTCAGGCTGATAAAACTCAAGAAACGTGAAGAAAAGCAAAGCTTGTTCCAATATTTAGTTGTCAGCATTTTTCGAATATCAAACAATTATTTAAATAGTAATCAACAAAAAATATATAATTAAACCGTAAAAATAATTCCATACATCATAAAAAACGTTGCTAATTTCATATTTATAATTAAAAAAAATAGAATAAAAGAATTTCGGTAAACTGGTATTTTATTCGAAAAGTAACTGCTTGTTCCAACATGTAGTTGTTAGGGCTCGTAGAGGTCTTCGAAGATACAATTTGTATCCATATCACCTACAATCTGTTCAAATACTGCATCCCAAAGATAACTTATTGAGATTAAATTTTTGCACGTGGTCATTACAAAGTTCAGAACAACCTTGACTTCTTCTATAACCTTTTGTTTAGCGATTAAGCTCATTTCAACCAACAAGGAGTTTTGAATCACCACAATCTTCATTATTGGCACTCTGAGAGTCCTCATATTGTACATTGAGGGAATCAGCAAAGACGTTGCCGATTTATAAATGTTAGGATAGATATTTTGAGAAAACCAATCATCGGTCGATATTTCCTGTCAAGGATACCGAATGTTGAAAATGACAGTAATTTTTGTGAGAACACTTTGCCAGGTTTGTTTGAGGATATTCCTTTGCACGAAGAAATGGCATTCCCAGTATTACTTCTTCGATAAAATGATTAATCCCAACAGTGTTCTTGTTACTTTAGTGGAAAAAACAAATAATTCCAACAACACTCCGAAAGTATAGACAGCATACTATCAAAATGCTTGTAGATTATGGTCTAAATCTCATGTTTCTTATCCGAATGCTTCTGAATTTAATTATAATCTAATACTTGATACTGAGACTTGACTTCAGGATTTTTTTAATAACTCTGAGTATTTTCCTGCTGGTTAGTGTTCTACGATCTGATAGAAGATATGAGAAGATCGGAGCCTCTACTAGTGATGGCGTTCTTATTGCGTTATCTGATTGATCTTTTACTCGATGAATTCTACAAGCAGTTTTATGAGATTGTAGATCGATCAGTTCGGAAATCTCAGACATCGCGTCTCTCTAATTATCCTCATTGGTTCAACAAATAAATTATAGCAATAATGAAACTAAAAATCAAGTGCCATAAATTATGGAAATGTTCTCACAGTATTACTGATTGTAATGAATTTAAAAAGCATCGTGCTCTAGCTAAGAATCTAATTCCGATTCTTACAAAAAATATATGAAGAATGTCGAGTAATCCATTAAATCTGATCCTCGTTGTATATGGTCCTTCTTGCAATAACGGCAAGGAACTACTCGCATTCCTGGAGTTATACATGACGATCTTAATGAGATGAATAATCCTCAAGGCATCGTTAATTCCTTTGCTCAATCTTTCTCTGACGTATATACTACCCTTGCAAATACACACATCTAACATCCCTATTATGGAGCTCTCATCTTTTTGAATACCCCCAATATCTAATTCTGAGTCGAAAGAAATATGTCCTCTTTTCCGAATAAACACATGTGAAGCGACGACTTAATACCTAGCTTTCTTGTAAGGGATGCTCGAAATATTCTTGCTGTTCTTTTGATCTCCATTTCATCATCTGTCTTTTCCAGATTGTGGAAGCGGTCTAGAATAGTTCCCGTCCTTAAAAAAAAGCGACAAGACCAATACATAGAACTATCGTCCTATTGCTATTCTTTCAAATTTTGCTAAAATATATGAACAGTATTTATACAATCACATGCCCTGGAAGATCTCCTGTAAAATCTAGCAAGCGTCACACAATATGTTAATAAAACTATTGATTATCAGGGTCAGGATGACTGCATTTATTTTGACTCTTCCCGTGCATTTGATACTATCCACCATATAATACTTCTAAATAAACTTTCTTCTTTTGGTTTCTCTCCTTGTCTTCTCAGACTTATGGAGTCGTATTTAAACAATAGGATTAATTATGTTTTCTGTAATGGTTACTTATCTCATGCTTTCATATCTACATCTGCGATTCCCCAAGGCTCCAATCTAGGGCCTTTATTATTCTTACTGTTTATAAATGATTTACTTGTGTGTCCTCCTTCTAATGCTTTGGGTTATGCCGAAGATATTAAAATCTTCAATGTAGTATCGAGTGAAGTTGATGTTGTGTATTTGCAGGAAGGTATTGACTTTATTATTAATTTGTCTAATGCCAAATCACATGATGTTAAATACAATTAAATGCTTCGTCATGTTTTTTACTAGGAAATTAACACCTATCCTTTCTTCCTCTCCATGGACAGCCATATATTTTCTAGAGTTGTTTTTGTGGCGGATCTTGGGATAGCATTCGATCCCTGCTTAAACTTCAATTTGCACGTGCAAAACATGTGCCTTTCAGCGAGTAAAACTTTAGGTTTCATTCTACGATTTATCAAATTTTTCAATAACGTCTATCTCCTCAAACGTTATTTTGTGGTCGTTGCGAGTAGGCTTGTGTACGGATTTGTTGTTTGGTATCCATTTTACGATACTCAGAATGTTGCTGTAGAGAGAATTCAGCGTCGATTTTTGAAGTATATGTGTTTCAAAACATGTGGCGTTTATCCGGATGGTGGAATGGACTATTCTTTTTGCTGGAGCATCATGGCGTTCAGTCACTGTCTGATCGCAGGAAGCTACATAGCGAAGGTACAAATTGTATAAATTGTATAAATTGTATAAATTGTATAAATTGTATAAATTGTATAAATTGTATAAATTGTATAAATTGTATAAATTGTATAAATTGTATAAATTGTATAAATTGTATAAATTGTATAAATTGTATAAATTGTATAAATTGTATAAATTGTATAAATTGTATAAATTGTATAAATTGTATAAATTGTATAAATTGTATAAATTGTATAAATTGTATAAATTGTATAAATTGTATAAATTGTATAAATTGTATAAATTGTATAAATTGTATAAATTGTATAAATTGTATAAATTGTATAAATTGTATAAATTGTATAAATTGTATAAATTGTATAAATTGTATAAATTGTATAAATTGTATAATTTGATATGTGGTCGGACTGACTGTTCGAATTTGTTTTGTTCTGCGCATTGCTTCACGGCAGTCTTCCACATTTGCTCATCGCACGCCAAACACGAACCTCTTCTGGAAGGTTCACTCACATTGTGCAGAATGTCGAGGTAATATATATTTCGACATATTTACTAGGTGCCGGCATTTTGGGCGCGTTGAGGATGCAGATCTCAGTCTTTTTTCGTCTTCTTTTTGTTTTGAATTTACATTTTCTTTTTGTTTTTCGAGTCTTATTATGTTTATTGTTACTCTATTATTATTATTATTATTATTATTATTATTATTACTATTATTATTATTATTATTATTATTATTATTATTATTATTATTATTATTATTATTATTATTTTTATTAAGAATGTGCAACAACGATTTTTCAACACAATGAAGCGCCTGCATAGGCAACATTACAAATGCGAAGCACTTTGAATCGCCGTTTTCCTAATATTGGATTGGTCGGGGTCCAGTAGTGTGACCACCCCGACCTCCCGACTTAAGTCCAATAGATTTTTGACTGTGTGGATGCATAAATGAAAAGGTGTGTTTTACTGTGCCTACCGGAGTTTATGACGTTATTGTCCGGATTCACAAATTAATGGATGGCAGTTATAAATGAGAATAATTTTAATTCTCTTGCCAGAAACTTCAGCCATAGGTTACATATGTGTATTAACGAAAATAGTATTAATTTTGAAGGTTTATTAAGGAACTAAATGCTTCGTTTCCATTTCGCTTAAGTCGACCCAGATGATTTTTATTTTTGTAATATTATATAAGTTTTTTTTATACTTGGATTTGTTAAGAATAAACAAAAATTTTAAAAATGTAAATTTTTTATTTCAATTTTATCAGAAAACAGCTTCGCTTTCAGGATTACAGTATCCTCCATTTTTGTCTTATTTTTAATTGTAGAATATATTTCCGAGCGCTGGAAGGTGAATATGGAGCTCCCTATGTATACAATTTGTCAGGTTTGTATTCAGTCTGTTGCAGAGCATTCGCATCGTCTTATTATCCAACTGAACAAACTTAGTCATAATATTTAGTAAAGTATGATTGAATTAACTCCGTAAATCTATTCAACTGTATAATCAAATTCATCTAAACTCAATTAGATACGAAACCTATTCGTAACTTGAACAAACAAAATCCGTTCAATTCACCCATTTACTTGTTACATGTTAACGAGACGGCGAACATTTTTTCCGAGTTAGATACCTTCCTCTTCGGTTTCTTTTTTTACGGTCGAGTTATACATTTCCATTGGAAAGCTTTTTTTTTGGTCGTGGAGGCGGTCGCCGAGGTGGTGGCCCTGATCTTTATCCGGATTATTCTCCGGAGTGGTTTTAAGTTGGGCATGGTACTTGCGGTAAATTGCTTCCGATAAAATGCCTTTTCCCCTTTGAAGCCTTAGCTAGAAGACGTGCAAATTTAAAAAACACATCCCGACGGTCCCGTTATGGTTTAAGTCGGAGTTAAAGGATTCCTAGTTAAAGGACTTATGTTTGCCACCATATAGTATACATATATTCTCCTGTATGAGGCGTCATGAATACCGATGAGTTGCTTATTTTCGCAAGCATAAAAAAGTGTTGAGTTATTTTGTTGAACCAACCAACATTTTTATTTAGTATATATTACAAGTACGCACGAAAATTTTAAATTATAATCTAGGTCATATTCATAGCATAAGACTAGAAGACTATTTCTGAAGAAGAAATGTCTTTTAAATCACGATACAATTATTATTTTAATAGTCAGTATTAATAAGTACACCTTGGAAAATATGCTCTAAAAAAGTTAAATAAATTGAAGGCAAATATGCAAGATAAACTATTAAGTTATGCCCTTAAACATTCATTTATGCTTTGAAAGATGCAATTATTGTATTAGAAAATAATTATTGTATTAATAATAACAAACTCTGATACAATAAGAAAAAGTATGTATTCATGTTCAAGTTATATAGAGTGTTTAAGGTTGTAAAAGGTTATAAAACAACTGTTTTGTTTATGAAATTATTTATTTTATGTAATCTAAGAACAATAAAAATGATATACAGAAAATATGGTATTTTTCTATTAGTAATATATATATATTTAAATTTTAAACAACATTACAAGTTTTCTAATCATAATTAATTATTACTTCAATAATAACAGTAAGTTATCAAATGCTTTTCTAGATTGTTCATTGTAAAACTCTGTCGTCTTTCACTTAAAATTAACTTGTAACTGGGAAATGAACGTTCAACTTCACAGGAAGTTATTAGGACATACTTTAATTTGCACATTACATTTGCACTGAAATTGATACATTCCTTGCAAATTTTCCTATAAATATACCTTGCAAGATATCGTTAATTTGCATGAGCTTTTTAACTCCTAGATTTTTATCTAACACCGAATTCAGTGTTTTACAAATGTCATTATTTTTGCCTATGAACAAAAAATTTATAAACAAGAAAGAAATAACGAAGAACTAAGATGAAAGTATATAAGGCTATATATAGACCGTTATTGACTTTTGGATGCAAATCTTGGGTGCTAAGCGAAAGACAGAAAAATAGGACACAGGCATTAGGAATTAAGTATTTGCGGATAGTTAGAGGTGTCACTAAATTAGATAAAATTAAGAACATAGATATTAGACAGCACCTAGAAATTTATTCAAAACTGCATTTTATCGAACAACGACAATTGAGTTGGTGGGGACACATGCAACGGATGACTGAGGAAAGACCGGTAAGCGAGTGTGGGAAGCAAAAATCCAAAGAAAAAGAAGGAAATGCAGACCTAGGAAGTCATAGGATGGAGTAATGGCAGAAATACTTAAGAAGGTGGATACATCATCTACGCAAGCAAGAACATTGGCTAGAGACAGAAGAGAATGGAGAAAATTCGTACAAACATATTAATAGTTTATAGTGACAAGTGACAGTGATAGATTGTAGTATCCATCATGCTACAGCTTTACATGGTGAGGGCATAGATTATATATATTACTTTTGCCTACCGAAGTTTCGAAACGACTTTTTACAGAATTTACTAGAGAAATACTTTCGTCCAATAAAAATCCTCTGCCTTCTAGTTTTGTGATTGCGGTAGCAATACACAAAAAAATATTTTTAATAAAACAGAATTGACTAGTAATTTATAAAAGGGTTTTCAAATAAACTAATGTATTTTCTAATTGCTGCCGAGTAATCTGGAGCGAAATCGCAAATAATATTCTTCATTTCTTCATAATTTTCGGTAAGAAAATTTACAGCGTTTAACAATGTCTCCCACCAAGTAACAACTGGTTGTGGGGTTAGTGACAATTCTGGATATTTTCCTTTATATACCTGAACTCGAAGTGAAGCTTTAACAGAAACTTTCTTCACGTTACTTACTAAACTATTAACTAAAGGAAATTCTGATTTAACAGTTACTCTACTCTATTTAATCCACAGGCCAAACATGTGCAATGAATGAAGTATGAAAAAAATTTATTTTTCCTAATTTAAAAAATTTTCTACTGCTTTCACCATACACGAAGCTCATCAGCTACCATTAGTAATATGTTTTCTACTTGTCATTTTTGCGGTAAAAAGAAACTACTTAACGTGTTATCAACAAACCTAGCGATGTTTAAATTATTTACGCCAATCAAATATCTTTTCCTTGACTATTCTCGTTCAAAGCTCCAATGATAAAGTTGGAAATATACCTTCCCTGAACATCTGCAGTATTGTCGACAGAAAACCACACAAATTTATTTTTAATTTCATTTGTGACTTTGTTCACGTTTTTAGAACTGATGGCTTTCGGTTCCTAAATGGTGATCTACTTGAAATTTCTTTTCGCATCTTATCTATAAAAATATGTATTAATTTATGCTAAAAAACAGATCGAAATAAAAATCCTATAATTTAGTAACTTAAAAACAATTTAAGTATAAAAATTAAATAACTAAATAAGCATAAAATATACAAGTGTAAGCAGTCTTTTTTAGTGTAAAAAAAGTGTGGTACTTACTCGTTTGTCACACAGACCGCAAAAAATGTAGTCGTTGTCGATGATCTGCAAATCCTTTTTATCTCAAAAATTACTTTCGTAATAATGTTGATTTTTCAGACGCTGCTTTCAGCATTTCTACTTTCATATTGCACTATGACCAGTTGGGAAAAGTACGCATTTTTGTCAATGGCAGTGATTCAATAATTTTATTTTTTTCTTCTATTTACGTATATGACGTTGTAGTAAAGGGAACCGGTAACAAACACAATCCTTGAGTGCGACCGCACAACTTGTGTAGTCTGCGAATGCAGGTTTTTAAAATGAATCATGAATCATGAATGAATCATATAATAACAGACAAAGTATCTACAAAATACTTAAAATTTATGTGTTAGCATTAGTGTAGTAACTAAAGATTGCTGCATTGACTATATGAAGAATACCAACGTTCGGAAATTTACATCGAAAAATTACATTCAAACTTTGAACAGAAATTTAAATATACAGACGAGATTTATATCACAATGTAATATTTACAAATATTGGTACAGTGTGCTTCTACAGAACTATTAAAAAACTATTAAACATTCTTATTACAAAATCGTTAAGACAGCTGACGAGAAATTACAGGTAAAAAGGTAATTTTTGCAGGTAATGCCACAATCCACAATAAAATATTTAAATTAAGTTTTTAGACATTTGCATAGAAACCTGCATATACACATTATTGAATGTTGCATATGCATTTTAAAAAAATACTTACAATATACCATTATGCACTTAACATGCATTTTGCATACTTCCCAAGCTCTATTAATAACTTCCTCAGAAAAGTAATTATTGATGGATATACAGAAATGTTTTCATGCTTATAATACATTTTCTACGCATTCAGTAGAGATTTTTGAAATTGTATGCCTTACCTACTCGATAATTCATTTTATGACATATCTTAACAGGATTATTGGTGATTTTAAACATATTTACGAGGGCGGGTTTATTAATTCGGACGATCGTATAAAAACAAAAAAAATAATTTTAAAACGTTTTCGATTTCAACCTTGTTGATTAAATACGGTGTACGGATAAAGACGGACGTTTGCACTTTCGCCAATTATTTATTTACAGGCTGTATTTCAGAGAAGTATTACTATTTAATTAGTATTTCTTCTACGGCCAGTGTAGCACTAACTTCGAATTAATCATTTAACTCTCCCAAATTTCCATTACGAAATACTGCTATTTCTATATTTATATGAGAGAAAGATAGCGAGAGCAACAATGGTTGTAAGGGCGTTAAATAAGAAAAACAAATTAAACTCAGAAAATATTGAAAGAAAGACAATGATTAGACAAGTGGATAAATGGAACGAAAGTAGAGAGGTTAAGAGAAAAAACAAATCAGAAAGGATGAAAGAATGCAATCTCCCAAGATATAAGGATACTTAAAAGTTACAAAGCAAAGGTACAGGATCGCAAGGAATGGGCTAACTTAATCATGCTATAGGCCTAAACGGAGTTTCTTCAGTTATGTGATATGAATTGCGATAAACTAGCCGTATGAAAATTCTCAAAAGGTTTTTGGCAAACGAAACTTGAAAATCGTGGTCTGTTAATAGAAGAACTTGCATTTTAACAGTGTCCCCTCATAAGGCGCTGCGAGAGATGATACCACGACTGTTACGAAACTGTTCACGAAATGTTAAAAAAAAAACGAAATAAATTGTTCTTACAATTTATCCACTATCATGAATATACCGATCCCAGCGGCTGGTCTATGACTGGTAGCAGTGCTGGAAGTCTTCGCGTGTTAACGTGTTAAACACTAGCTAGATATGGTCTGCATCTCCTCAATCGTCTCAAAAGGCCGCCCCTTAAGCTTCAGTTTCAACTTCGGAAACGTGAGGAAGGCCCAAGGAGCAAGATCTGGGGAGCAAGGAGAGCGGAGTAATACTGCCGTCTCGTTGAAGCTAAAAACTGATGCAGAAAAAGTAGCATGTGGGTCGGTGCGTTGTCGTGGAGTAGGATCTGCGAATTGTTGCGCCACTTAGCGAGCCGTTTGCATCGAATGTTTTCTCTAAGTCGCCGAAGAACTTCGCTATTAAATGGTCCAATAACAGTTCCACCTGCTGTGAGACTTGACATTGCTTCGAAGTTGCCGTGCTTTCTTCGGTCGTGGTGACGATGGCGTCTTCTAGTGCGATGACGGCTGATTTGTTTAGGGATCATATCCATACATCCATGATTCGTCGCCAGCAATGATTGTGATACTGAAGTTCGCAACCCCTTAGGCAATTTCTTTCAGCTTTGTGCACATATGAACATGGCGTCGTTTTTGCTCAATGCTGGGTAACTTTGGCACCAACTTCGCAACAATACGTCGCATATTGAGGTCGCCGGACAGAATTCGCTGATAAACGCCGTATGACAAGTCGGGAATGTCACAAACAATGTCACAGATTACAAATGTCATGGATTGCTCTCTTGCAGGATAGCATTTTGTGACTAACATACGTTCATTTTTAAAATGGTTATCATAAATTTGTGTCTGGCCTAAAACATCCTCACATTGTTTGAGTCTTTTCAGAGTTTCCGCTGCGTTTGACCAAGTTTGGAGCAAAATTTGATGCACGTTCGTTGCTGCCTCACACCAGACATTGCAGTCACGCAGAATAATTTAAACACGATTCAAAAAACATAAACACAAAAGTGACGTCACCACCTAGCAAAGTACCGTTTGATAGACTGACTTAGTACAGACGTGACTCACACCATCTAGAGTTAAAGAATTGTATTACTTCGTGCACCACATTCAAATTCCGGGAATTTCTGGGTAGCATCTTGTATCACAAGAATAAAGTAAATGGGTGACTGTTGTTAGTTTAAACATATACAATAATTCTCAGAACATAAACGCAAACGTAATTTCGCAAATAAGACATAGAAGAACGTTAGTGCAAATTTAAAATTGATCAATGTTCGCTACCTTTGAAGATATTAAAGCGACCGTATTGCTAAGTGATAACTTAAAACTGAAGCCATTGAGAAACTCTCGTTGAAAAATTTTAACTAAAAATCTAGTAATTATAAGAAAATGATTTGATATAAAAATAAATTCAAGTTCACTTAGACTTTTATGGACATTTTTAACTAAAACTCCTTTTACACATATATTGAATTTATACTAAGATAGTGTAATCAAGAAACAAAATAGAGAGTTCATAACTTTTCGTCAAAATGCTTGAAATGGCATTTACTTAAAACTAATCCAAAACTTTTAAGATATAATTCAGTAACTCCATCTACGACTTCTACTTCTTTTCATTTATATTTTAATTTAGGTTGAGTTTGTAAAGCACCGTAGTAAAAGTGTAATAAAAATTCTTATCGTGTAATTAAATCTACCGTCCACACTTACGGAAAATTAAATATTTAAAATAGGACTGTTATGAGAAACAGGCTTCCCTATCTTACCACAAACATGACAAGAAATCCGAGGAATTTTGTTATATATTAAATATATTTTGTTGTCTGCACATAAAACTTTTATTTTTATGCAAGATCACGAGCTACCCTTCGTTTAGGGTTTGTGCGCATTTGAAGTGAAGTATATACTTACAAAAGGTAATATTATTTTATTCACTTAGAAAATTAGATATATTTAAGATACGTAACTTTAATTCTATTAACAGAATAATATTTATTGACGTATTAGATGTTGGGGCTATAATTTCCATTCAGACTTCTACCTATATGCGAGTACATTAACTAAATAAACAAATTTAAAACAACCGGGCGGCAATTATTGTTATTTATTGCACGTTTCTCACAAGTACAATATGTGACATTAAAATAGGAGTAAAATATTCAAAGTGAGGAGCTTCTTAATACTTAGATGGATACGTAAATGGATATACTGGGTGACATTTGTCCAATGGAACCTTATGCATACACCTTGCTATGCTATGAAATTGTAAGTCTGTTTATTCTTCTTTCTACGTAGGTACATACATATAATAGAAAAATAATTTTGATGAATATCTGTTAATGCAAAGGTATTTTTAATAATATAAAATATTATTAAATATCTGGTGTGAAGAACAGAAATACAGGTTCACCGTTAATATTTTTGTGAACGTGTCCGAACATATCTCTCCCCAGAGACGTAGATACGTATTTCGCTTTTCTACAGGCTCATCGGTACGCCCCTGCTGGAGAAAGAATATTTCCAGACACATTCACAAAAAAGAACCACATAGCCACATCACAGTAATTATCCAGACCGGGCGTAGAAGTAAATTCAGCGCTGCCTGTTGTCAGACAGCCGAAGTACCTCACCCCGTCCACATAACCAATGTGAAGTAACAACGACTTTCCAAAGGTGGCACAGTCACCCCTCTAGAAACTGCATTTTGTTTGTGTCTTCACTCATACTACGGACTAACCGCATGTGTAATATATCAGAATAATTGAAACATACATGAGTAGGTACTCGTAAACCCCACCGGTTTTGTATAATACAAAGGTATTTTTAATAATATAAAATATTATTAAAAATCTGGTGTGAAGAACGCAAATACAGGTTCACTATTAATATTTTAGTGAACGTGTCCGAACATATCTCTCCCCAGAGACGTAGATACGTAGTTCGCCTTTCTACAGGCTCATCGGTACGCCCCTACTGGAGAAAGAATATTTCCAGACACATTCACAAAAAAGAACAACATCGCCACATCACAGTAATTATCCAGACCGGGCGTAGAAGTAAATTCAGCGCTGCCTGTTTTCAGACAGCCGAAGTACCTCGCTCCAAAATGCAGTTTCTAGAGGGATGACTGTGCCACCTTTGAAAAGGCGTCGTTACTTCACATTGGTTATGTGGACGGGGCGAGGTATTTCGGCTGTCTGACAACAGGCAGCGCTGAATTTACTTCTACGCCGGGTCTGGATAATTATTGTGATGTGGCGATGTGGTTCTTTTTTGTGAATGTGTCTGTAAATATTCTTTCTCCAGGAGGGGCGTACCGATGAGCCTGTAGAAAGGCGAAATACGTATCTACGTCTCTGGGATGAGATATGTTCGGACACGTTCACAAAAATATTAATAGTGAACCTGTATTTGTGTTCTTCACACCAGATTTGTAATAATATTTTATATTATTAAAAATACCTTTGTATTATACAAAACTGGTGGGGTTTACCTACTGATGTATGTTTCAATTATTCTGATAAATATCTGTTAAGTTTAGAAACCCAATGAAATGTAGACAGTACTGATTTGTTATATTGGTTATAATACGTTTTATGTACACAAGAATATCCATTTTAAATAATCGAGTCAGAGATTTACGATTTTTAATTTCGGAAATAGCTGTCTTCAACTCTTTACATGCTTTATTAAATTTTCATTGTTCTTTGTTGCTCTTGAGTGCATGCATATTTTTAAATTTTTTTTTTTCAAAAGTAATATCACAACAGAGTAAGAATGAATTGAAAATATTTCAATAGATTTTCGACAGATTGGCTATTCCTGCCTGAATGGCATCAAGTTTGAGAAAGAAACTGGGGAATTATTTTCTAATTAATTCGCACTCTCGAGTGGTATTCGAACAATTATTTTTTAATGTTTAAATAAAATATACAGTATTAAAACAAATTATTTATTTTAATTTAAAAGTTTAACTGAATAACTATATTCAGTTGCTGCAGAAGTTGCTACTAAGCAGCTTCATGTATTATTACTGCTACAAGGGTAGACGAATTTGGAAAATTAAATTTTACGCAGGGTATATATAATTACAAGGTTTATTTATATGTTCAATTATAACGTATTTATTGAAAAAAGAGCCATCCATTATAACAGAAAAATATCATTCATTTCTGCATACAAGAGGGAACTTAATTGCAAACTTCAAGCAAATTTTTGAAATCTATTTTGAAAAGCAGCAGGAACTGTCACGATGGAACATCTGGCGTGATAACAGTTGCGAAAGTAGTCTGTCTAACGACGGAAAAATAACAAAACTCTTTTATATGGCTTCACAATAGAAGCGTTGACGATCAAATTAAAACGCGACCATGGCTTCGAGCGAGGAGATATTTCGCTCTTGAATGAAATTTAATTTTGAATAAAATTGAATGTCATGTTTGCATGTATGATTATAAATAATTTCTAAATAAAAAAGCGTATAAACAAACTAATTTATATTATTTTAGTGAATGTCAATATTAATTTGATTTATTATATGATATTTATTATAATATCTAAACATTAATTAAATACACACTCCGCATAGATTTTCGGGACAATTTCTCTACAAAGTGATAAATACACAAAAACAAAGGACACTGAAAACTAAGGCTGTCTCTCTATCTCTCTCTACATATATATATTAAGATAATTATTTCGTGACCTTTATATATTATTGTAAATTCAATTTGTTGGACGTTTAAAGTCCGGTTTTACTTCAAAATATATATATTCAAAACAATCCTACATGTTTCTGCAAATGATGCCTTTTTCAAGGAATATAAATGACAGTATATTAATGTCATACATATGTAGTTGCTATGGATAAAATTATTCAAAGATACATTCCAATTGAATAATAATAAATCATGCCTTAGTATTCTAAAATAGATAGACAACAAAAACAGGAAAACGCAAGGCATGAGTTATTATTATGTATGCGCCCGTGGAGCGTCTTAAGATGTAAAGCTGTCGGCATTCGCCTTAAACGAGAAGGAAAACCACGAAAACCTACTCGGACAGCCAGACAGGAATCAAAACACGGAACTGTCAAATGTATAGATATTTAAATAACTTAAGATATATAATTATATAACAGCAACATATATTATGATGCGCTCCACGGGCGCATACATAATAATAACTCATGTCTTGCGTTTCCCTGTTTTTGTTGTCTAACTATTTTAGAATACTAAGGCATGATTTATTATTATTCAATTGGAATGTATCTTTGAATAATTTTATCCATAGCAACTACAAATGTATGACATTAATATACTGTCATTTATATTATATATTCCTTGAAAAAGGCATCATTTGCAGAAACATGTAGGATTGTTTTAAATATATATATTTTGAAGCAAAGCCAGACCTTAAATCGCCAACAAAGTGAATTTACCATATATATATATATATATATATATATATATATATATCAATTGATAAATTCTTGGAGTTTTTCGGCTTTTACATGAAATATTTACAAATATGAAATTACTATGTATGTAATTGGGATGTAAACATTGCTATCTATAAAAATTTTTTTTTTATTTGAAAAATATTGTCTACTTTGGGAGTTGAACCCAAGTCTACGGTTTGCCGGACTCTTGCTTTACCAGTTAAGCCACGATAGACCTTGGTTCAAGATATTTAGAAACGCATATATAAAGTAACAGTGTTAATGATTCAGATGACAGTTATTGAATGTAGAGGTTAAGTTTTGAAAGCAGAAGCCAGTTTTGAAAGCCGATGTCAGTTTTGATAGCAGATGTCAGTTATTAAAAGCAAATGTCAGTTAATGAAAGCATATGTCTGATTTGAAGGCAGATGTCTGTTATGAAAGCAAATGCCAATTTTTTAAAGCAGATGTCAGTTTTGAAGGTTTGAAATTTTTAATTATAACAGACATCTGCTTTCAAGACATACATCTGCTTTCAAAACAGACATCAGGCTTTCATTAACTGACATTTGCTTTCAATAACTGACATCTGCTATCAAAACTGACATCAGCTTCCAAAACTGACCTCAGCTTTCGAAACTGACTTCTGCTTTCAACTTGACATCTACATTCAATAACTGGCATCTGATTCATTAACTAATGTATTTCTAAATAGCTTGAACCAAGGTCTATCGTGGCCTAAGTGGTAAAAGCGACAGTCCGGCAAACTGTAGACTTGGGTTCAAGGCCCAACGTAGACAATATTTTTCAATTAAAAATTTCGTATAATTTGCTTTCTAATTTGCAGACAGCAATGTTTACATCCCCCACTTACTATGCAATTACATACATGATATTTGTAAATATTTCATATAAAAAGCCGAAAAACTCCAATAATTTATCAATTGATATATATATATATATATATATATATATATATATATATATATATATATGGTAAACTTAATAAGTCGGCGATTAAAGGTCTGGTTTATTACTTCAAAGTATATATATTTAAAACAACCCTACATATTTCGGCAATAAATGACAGAATATTCTGTCATTTATATTTTGTATATCCTTGACAAAGGCATCATTGCCGAAACATGTAGGGTTGTTTTAAATATATATACTTTGAAGTAATAAACCAGACCTTTAATCGCCGACTTATTAAGTTTACCACATCATACCAAGGTCACGAAAATATTATATTTATATATATATATATATATATATATATATATATATATATATATATATTTATATGAAAAAATGTGTGAAAGCCATATCCATCTGGAAAGTGCAGATGCCGACATTTCATAGTTTTTACTAATCATCAGAACACCTCATTCAGAAATAGATACTACTTTCATTTCTATGCTTCGTGTATATATGCAAATAATGAAAAACGCAATGTTAATGAGAATTAATAACCATTAAATTCTCACATTACAGGCAATTGCGGCTCTAATTTGTTGTATTAATTTCTACAAATGACAAAATCACATTTTCCTAAGAATGTAGCTACAACGCGTCACGGCGTCAACATTCCAGGTTGTCCGGGTAAATGAAAAAATTTTTTTTTCATTTTGTCATTTACCCGAACAACCTGGACGGTTGGCGCCGTGACGCGTCGTAGCTACATTTTTAGGCAACTGTGATTTTGTTATTTGTAGAAATTAATACAACAAATTAGAGCGGTAATTGCATGTAATGTGAGAATCTAATGGTTATTCATTCTCATTAACATGGTTGTACAACACAGTTGTTATGATAACTGAACCACCAGTGCAGCCATTACGTTATGTTAGAATACTAGATGTCTAAATTTTTCAACAATTCTTTACGAATCCTTATCAAATAGTCCTAGATTTTCAAACTTTTCTTTAAATGATTGACAACCACTAACAAACTACCAACGAAAATATTGCTTCTTTATTAATAATTCTTGCAGTATTAAAACTATTTGGAACCTTTTTGACATAACATACAAATGAACATATTAATAAGTTTCTACATCAATCATTTATATATGTTTATATATATATATATATATATATATATATATATTTATATATATATATATATATATATATATATATATATATATATATATATATATAAGTGTTTTAGATAATTTCCGTTTATTAAATATAACATTTGATAAATTATTGGAGTTTTTCGGCTTTTATATGAAATATTTACAAATATCAAATTGGAATGTATGTAATTGCAGAGTAAGTGGGGATGTAAACATTGCTGTCTACAAATTACAAAGCAAATCATACGAAATTTTTAATTGAAAAATATGGTCTACGTTGGGACTCGAACCCAAGTCTACAGCTTGCCGGGCTGTCGCTTTTACCACTAAGCCACAATAGACCCAGGTTCAAGCTATTTATAAATGCATTATAAAGTAACAGTGTTAATGAATCAGATGTCAGGTATTGAATGTAGATGTCAAGTTGAAAGCAGAAGTCAGTTTTGACATCTGCTATCAAAACTGACATGAGCTTTCAAAACTGACTTCTGCTTTCAACTTGACATGTACATTCAATAACTGACATCTGATTCATTAACACTGTTACTTTATAATGCATTTCTAAATAGCTTGAACCTGGGTCTATTGTGGCTTAGTGGTAAAAGCGACAGCCCGGCAAGCTGTAGACTTGGGTTCGAGTCCCAACGTAGACCATATTTTTCAATTAAAAATTTCGTATGATTTGCTTTGTAATTTGTAGACAGCAATGTTTATATCCCCACTTACTCTGCAATTACATACATTCCAATTTGATATTTGTAAATATTTCATATAAAAGCCAAAAACTCCAATAATTTATCAAATGTTATATATATATATATATATATATATATATATATATATATATATATATATATATTAGAAAGAAGTTTCTTAATTTTCTTGGCCGTATTTTAACAGGAAATGAAAACGTAAAAAAAGTAAAAGTGCTTCTTGGCTGCAGCGGCCTGGTAATTAAAACAAAATTTATTCCATAATTACATTTAGACAGTATGTATCCTACTTTTTTCAAACTGTAATTTTATTAAATTGTAATTGGTAAAAGTACAATTTTTCGGCTGAGTTAGCTACTTACATTAAATATTATTCCATTAAAGGAAATATAATTATGAAATCAATTTTGTTTTAATTACGAGGCCGTTCCTCCCAACAAGCACTTTCTACCTTTTTTTCCGTTTTTTTATTTCGTATATATATATATATATATACAAGCTTTTCCAGAACTCATGAATTAACATAAAAAATGCTATTTTGAAGATAGTTTACCTAAGTAAAACGTTTCAGGTTAAAGTGATGTTGAAAGTTGAAAGAAATTCATAATATTTGGTTTGGTTTGGTAAAGAAAGTTGCCTAGTAATTCTTCGAAGAGTCTATGGCAGAATTAATTTTTTTTGGTTTAAGATTTACCGGTCACGTCTTATCTTACCAGTCCGTGCTCAACACCCACGATAATATTTAGGTAAACATAGCGAAATGCTCCAATGGAATATCGAGCTGCATTTGTTGTACGTATAGCCACTACTTGGAAATTTAATTAGAGCGGCAATTATTGAGCGACTGAACGACATTTAAAGCAGAATAGGTGTTTTAATTATATTTTAAATATGTTTCGAAAATGGAATTCGAAATTGTATTGTCAACGCAAGTCTAGATATATATAAAAATTATCTATCCATTTTTTCAAATATAATTATGACTATGTTTATGACCACATACTTTATGAAGAGCCTTAAAATATAGAATTGAGGATCTTTGGAATGATATAAAATATATTCAGAAGCAATTGGAGTTAAGTACTCAAGCTCGTTGAAATTCCCTGATTTTAGTTTACATCAACTAAATGTTTGAAATGAAAGTTGCTCTAGCTCTTAAAGTCTATAGAATCACGTAGTTAGTTTTCATATAGTTATCTCCCTGTAGGTTATTTGAAAATTAATTTTTTTTAATGGAATCCCGTATTTTTTAATACAGGATAATATTAATCAAGAAGACGCAAATATCTTTCGTCTGAATAATTTTTTCATTACTTTTGCAGTTTTTGAAATAATTATTAAGAAACCTCTATGAACACTACATATTAATCCGTTATTTGAACGGAAGGTGTTTAAATCATTATTTGTTAATATATGATACAAATGATAGAAGACAACTAACAATATTTTTTTCGAAAGAAGAAAAATTTTACAACAGGTGCTCGAATTGTGCACCACCCTTCTGCACACAAGCATACGGCGCATTAATGCTGTGTTACATGCAGAAGTTATCATTTCTCGGGTTATTGTTTAGCAACCTCGAAGAATTTTATTCTTCAAATCATCCAAGTTGACAGAATTCCCAGAATATACAATTTCATTTAAATAGCCCTAGAGAAGAAATCAAGAGGCGACAAGTCCGGAGAACGCGCAGACCAAGGAATAGGACTTTTGTTGCTAATCCAACCATTAGGGTAAATCATACTTAAATAATTGTTGGCAATACGTATATTGTGACGTGAAGCACAATATTATTAGAAAAGCACTATTCTTCTTTCCTCAAGAGGAATATTTTCCATTAAACCAGGCAACACATTAGTTAGAAAATTTAAATAACGCTGTTCGATTAGAGTTTCCTCCTAAAAATAAAGGCCAATTAAATAGCCATTGAAAAGGTCACACCTTGGTGGTTCCCCACACTGGTTGGTTCCCCACACTGTCAGGAAGCGCGCTTCTAGCATCCAATCTGGATTTTGGTTTGACATGTAATGAGCATTGTGCTTGTTAACATTGTCATTATTGTGGAAACGACATTCATCGGTCAGAATATGTAGTTAAGGATATTTAGATTTTCTTCTGCTAAAAGATGTAAACGTGTAATGAGGTCAAGGCTTCTTTGGCAATCGCTCGGTGTCAATCCTTGAACTAAATGAATTTTAAATGGATGGTATTTGTGTGTTTTTAAAATTCGGTGTTTGGTGGTTTTACTAATTCCAATTTCAACTGTCAACTTACTACTATAAACGTGAGGGTTTATCGCTACGTGGGCCAAAACGTTGATAATATTTCCTTCATTTCTAACACTTGTTCGAAGATTCATATGTTTTACATTATTAGGAGAGGATCCAGTTCTCATCTTTGACTCCATTTTACTGAAAGTTATATGTGATGGGTGCGCACGTTCTGGAATTTGTTGTCGATACATGCGTGCTGCTTCTCTGGAATTCATATTACATTGTCCATAAATTCATACATACCTACATATTCATTGAGGGTGTATGTAGTAGGCACATTGAATATTAGCGAAATCAAGCGTAGTCAAAACGCAATACTGAACAACGAAAAAATTCAGAAAACTAACAACAATGCTTACTAAGAGTAAATACGCACAATAATAAACTGTCATGTAAATTCTACTTGTCAACCATAAAAGTTGTTAATTTTTCAAAGGCTTCTACTACTAGATAAGTGCTCTCAATGCACTCTCTCAATTATTGTTTAAAAAATCGCAAAAGTTATGAAAAAATTATCGAAACGAATGTTATTTGCGTCTTCTTGATTAATATCATGCTGCATTAAAAAATAAAGGAGTCCATTAAAAAAAAAAACTATCTACGTCATTCTATAGACTTTAAGAAGTAAAGCAACTTTCATTTAAAACATTTATTCGTAAATATACCGGGTCAGGAGTTGCAGTCTGTAAACTAAAATCAGGGTCGCTCGGCATATTGAAGTTGGTTACTTTCGGCTGGTAGTCTGCGGTCAGAGCTGGTTCTCAGAAGTATTCTCAGCTGCTCGACGTTTCGATGAGGTCTCATTGATCATATTCTGTAACGTGGTCAAATCGAAGTTGCAGTCGGCATTATTTATAGCCGTGCCGTAATGATGTTTATGTACGCCTGATTGACACAATGTTCTCGGCTTGGCTCAATGTGGCTAACTTCGTATTATATCCCAGGTACGTGTGTTCGTTCTTACTATATAGTGTGTATGTCCCTATTCATACCTATTTTTCGATTGGAGGCGTAAGGAGGCGTTGAGCACTATCTCTTTCATTTCGATTGTGCGGCTTTTTTTTCGATTTCAGTTACTTCTTATTGTTCATGCGACGGAATATGTACATCTCGCTTTCGTTTATGTTAATGTCGTTGTATTAGAGATGATGTTAGTTGTTTGTTCTTTATTGCAAGTTTGTGTTTTACTTTTCTAACTTCTATTCTTTTGTGCTACTTATGTTAATCCGTAGTCTCCGAAATGTATATTATAAACCTTTTGGTCGTCTAGAGGAATTTCATCTTTATAGTTCCGGAGAATGTCGTCTAACTTTTTATCTGTAGAAAATACCTTATCTATATTGTGTTTATCTCATATCCTCCTGATTTTCTAGGTGGTAACTTTAATTTACCGTAAAAGTGCTTTTCTCGTCTTCGTGTCTTTTTCCTATGCCGCTTGTTTACTGTTTTTCCTAATTGCTCCACTGATTATCTTTTCTTCGTATCCCTTTGGCAAGAATACCTTACGAATGTTCTCTGTTTCTTCTGGGGCGTGTTCTGTATCGGTTAAGTGTTTTTACTACGGAGTTGAGTTGCACAGGATGGTGGTGTAATTCGGTACTAAAATAGCACTATTTAACTCAGCGCTTGAGATTTATTTTAAAATATTTCCAAATTAGTAAACATTGTGTCTAATAAATATAAAACTGTGAATTTATATTGCAATTTAAACTTGTTTTTCATTTTTTCAATTAGAATAATTTTTAATTGAGAAAGAAACGATAACTCCTTCTTTAGTATCAGCCCTTATAACATTATTAACATTTTTTTTCAAAATACTAACTTAATTAACTGATGTGGCAAAATTACAGAATTGTGTTTAATATTTAATTTAATACTAATTTACGTTATGACCCCTAGATTCTAATTTAAAATTCGAAATTGTAATTATGCGTATTAAGTAAGAATTATTACTTAATACGCTCATGATTTGCATATGCTATGAATTATAATTCATTGCTATATTGTATAAAATTTTGGCTCAAATGCAAATTTATTTATTTTAGAATACTTGTTTGTCTTATCTATTTACATGTTAATAAGCAGCAAAATTAACATTTGCTATATCGTATGATGTGTTACAAAATATTTACGCTCGGTTTACTAAATACAAGAGTGTCTTTTTAGTGTTGCATATAGCCATAAAATCAAACAGTGAATCGACTCAAAATGCTTTTACTCCTTTTCAAAATATTTTCCCCAAAAATTGATACACTTCTACATTCGTTAAAACCAATTGTTAAAGCAGTTATTCCAGTCTTCAGTTGCGTTAGTCAAAATTGCCGTTTTGAAGGCATTCTACTGCTTCTTCCGGCGATTGAAATCGTCGACCATCCACTACATTCTTGGCTTTTTGGAATTTAAAAAAAATCGTTGGCACTTAGACCGAGGCTATACTAAGGACGATCTAATAATTCGAATATTTTGCGGCTCCAAAAACTCATTTGTCTTTCGAGCTGTGTGCTAACTCGCATTGCTTTTAATGCAGAATGATTCGCCGTAGTGGGTTGGTTTCTTGGAGCACGGCGATTATTTCTGGTAAACAAACGGTTGTCTACCAATCCACATTAACCGTTCTTCGATCTTGCAAAGAAGACCATTTTTCTCGATATCTTCGCGACTTCGCGAACGGATAACTTTTGTCAGATTTTCTTCATCTTGAAACATCTAAACAGCGGGCTGACGTTTATTTTCCGGTTTATAGAAAAAAATTTCATGCACCATTTAACGCGAGTTGACTTTTGCTTTTCAATTAAAAGATGTGAAATCCAACCGGAAACTAATTTTCTCACACCCAGTTTATCATGTAGGATAGTTTGAATTGACGTCTTTGAAATGCCCATGGATATCCCAATTTCACGGTATGTCACATGTCTATCTTCTCTACTCAATTCCATTTTCCAGTCAACTTATGAATTTAAAACATTCACTATGACTAAATCACTTGCTGTATCATTTTGAAACTTTAGGTTTAGGTTAGTGAAAGATTGAGATTAACTTTAAACACTTGACATTTTATTACTAACGCCCTCTATGAGGCTATATACAACACTAAAAATACCTCGGTACGACAATATAAAATTAGAAATAGTAATTATGCGTATTAAGTAATAATTAATTGCCATCTCTCTCTATATAAAAATTCAGCTTGTGTATGTTTGCGCTCGCAAAACTCAAAAAGTAGTAGGTCGATTAACTTGAAACTTTTACAAAACGTTGTATTCGAATACGCGAGTGTTTTTATAGTAAAACAAAAGTCTTCCCACACCAGTGAAATAGGTAGACATAAATAGCGCAAAAACTTCCAAAATACTTGATTTGGTAGTACTTTTCTATTACAAGTTGAGGTTTGCTAATCATATACTCTATTTACGCTAATATATTATTATGAAATCTAAATGATAAAAACACAAATAACGTTGATTTTATCTTGAATGAATTGTCTTATGTGAAAACTTAACATAATGAGTATAGGTTAGATGTAAATGTCAGGAAGATATTGTTAAAAAAATTATTACAAACAAATGTCAAATTTGAAAGGCGAAAATATGAATGATATTGATATTTGAAAAACAATTAAACAAGCAGCTGGGTTTTTGAAAGAAAAAAAAAGGAGAAATTATTATTGATTTTGTTGAGATGCCTCGTCCACGTTTGAACATCGGCCACCATTCTCGACACGCAATTACAAAAGATCAACTGAGATCAAACTGCAATGATCAAAACGTTTAGACGAAAATGAATGTGTTAGAGTCAGAACTTCTCAAAGGCGAGCAGAAGAATCGGTAGATCAACGGGAAGAAAGACTTCAAGTCTTACGGGTTGAATCGTATATATATATTATGTTTATGCAGAAATCGGACAAACAAAAAAATTAGTAAATCCACTAGCTTTCCAATAAAAATTAATTATTTTCTTCTTTTCCTTTCATTCCACATAGCCACAGCAACGCGGCAGGGTATAAAATTGAATGTTGTATTTTATCGGTTAATATTATGTTCGCTACAATAATTTTATTTACATTTCCATTCATTTCATACCAGAGTAAGCCACCGCGAAGCGTGGCCGGGTTTAACCAGTATTATATAAAATTTGATTTGGAATTAATTAAATACATTTTAATAAGTAGCAAGATTAATATTCACTATATCGTACAATATTTAACAAAATATTTATGCTCCGTTTAAAGCTACTACTACTGAATACGGGTAGAGTGATCTTGAATTCCTGCTTAGAATTATATGGTCTTTATAACAAGTATTATCGTTTTCTTATTTAGAAATGTGATAGGAAAGTAGTAATTGATTAAATCGTGATTCACACGTTGATACGTATACCTTCTGTGGCTGAAATTTTTTAGTTTTAAATTTTATTACAGCTTCTATTACAAATTTACGAAACTTAATTAAGCTGTTGGATACATAAATTTAAACATATTAGATGCTTTTTATTTTTTCATGAAAAGTATTTTAATTTTTTTTTGTAAATGAGTAACATCTTTCCTTTTTTACATTTGGCATACAAAATAAAATATCATCATCTTATTGAGATCAATTATTACTTCCAGAAAATAATTCATCTTTCCAAAGTAGAAAAATTGTTCGCACATCCCAACTTAAAAATTCTGCAAGCAATAATATTTTTAAAGTTATTACGTAGAAACATAATTAAATGTTCAAATAAAAATATTACTTTCTAGCCTGTAAATGAATTATCTAAATCTTAAGTTTCATACATGCCAGTGTCATGGACGCTTTACTTATCCATATTGTTTATATATCACCCAGCTTTAGAATTCAATTTAGATTTTCCTGCTGATAAAAAACAATTAAACTTTGTGTGCGCTAATACATTCTATTTCAATTTTCGCAGGGTGAATTTTGATACCTTGAAAACCATTTCTTGATTTTGAACATATTTAGATTTAATAAGATTTTATAAGCTGCTGTTAAAATATGTCGTATCTACCTACATATATAAAATATATTAGATATTAAAGATATTAATTAATATAGATATAATAAAACACAGTTGTATAGTTTCAAAATAATATATATGCACTACATATGTTTCACCACACTGTGGCTTCATCAGGTGGATGAATATACTAATTCAAAATATTAATTAGATCTTATATATATCAATACAAAGTACAGAACTAATCTTATTCTAAGAGGGGGTGGACATGTATGAGTTTTAAGTTTAGTAGGGGGGAGTTATTTATGTCTAGTTGGTCATTTAAAATTAATATTTTGAATTAGTATATTCATCCACCTGATGAAGCCACAGTGTGGTGAAACATATGTAGTGCATATATATTATTTTGAAACTATACAACTGTGTTTTATTATATCTATATAATGAAGTTTCAACAAGTATCTCCTTCGTCGATTATTAATTTATTAATTAATAAACTGTATTAAAGCTATATATTAGAACACAAGAAATTTCGTTAGAACCAGGAACACAAGATCTGAAGAATTTGTAACGACGGAGGGATTAAGACAAGGAGGCAACCTTAGCCCAGTATTATTTAATGTAATAATGGATGATGTAACAAAAGAAGCGAAAATGAAAGTTAAGAAAATGAAGGTGGGATACTACAACATGGAACCGGTAGAAATAGCAGAGAGCATATTTGCAGATGATTTGGTGATTTATGCGAAAAATAAGCTCAACCTTCAGCGTAATCTAGATATATGGGCAGAGGCGTTGCGAAAGAAGAATTTAAAAATAAACGCAGAGAAAACCAAAGTTATGGTAATAGGGAAAAAAGATGATGAATTACAAATAAAACTTGACGACACTAAAATAGAACAAGTAGAAACATTTAAATACCTAGGGGTGAAAATACACAAAACAGAAACCATGGAGGCAGAACTGAATGACAGATTAGATGCAGCATCTGCACTTTACTACTCCTCGAACAATTCGTTGCTGGGAAGAAGGGAAGTGTCAAGGAAAACTAAGACTTCAGTTTACAAAACTATATTTAAGCCCGTATTGATATGCGGAAGCGAAAGTTGGACATTGACGAAACGAATGGAAAACAAAATACAAGCAATGGAGATGAGGGTTTTAAGAGGAATAATGGGAATTACTAAGAGAGACAGAGTAAGAAATAGCAAAATAAGGGAAGAACTTAAAGTACGGACGCTGAAGGAAGATATACAACGAAATCAATTAAGATGGTTTGGACACTTGACAAGAATGGGAGAGGAGAGAACAACAAGAAAAGTATGGCAAGCAAGAAGATATCAGAGAAGACCAAGAGGTAGACCTAGGAATTCGTGGGATAGCCAAGTGGAAGACATATTGAGAGCCAAGGTAATGTCAGGGAGAGAGGCGATAAGAATGGCAATTAACAAGAAAGAATGGACAAGGATGATATACGGAACGAAATTAGAATAAAATAATAATGATAGATTCTGATAGGCTGCACTTACTGATCTCATGTACTGTAACTTTAAGGAATTGTTTGATTTTTGTATTTAACCTTAACACCTAACGGTAAATAAGGTATTGATGATATATATATATATATATATATATATATATATATATATATATATAGATATTAACGTTTCTTCTACCGTGAAATAAGTGGCAATCGTCTTTTTTACATTTAGTGTTTAGGGTGAATTTTTCATCTGTACAACACCCATACAAGTCGTTGTTTATTTCTCGGTCGGCAAACTTTGTGAACTCTGCAATTATCATAGATTAGCATAATTGTGCAAATATTTTGCGTCTTTTTGCTGTACGACAGTTATAAAACTTCAGATTGTGTTCTTATATATTTCTCCTGTAATTTTACCTTTCTTCATTTATTCTATAGGATTTCTTTTGTACTCTAAAACATCGTTGCCATCAATTTTCCAGATGAATTTTGCGTCCTTACGTTTTGGTGGTGGGAATTCCTTGTGGACTAACTGTATGGAATCGTGTTTGTTTTGTCGGTGGATTCCAGTGGTGAATGAAGCAACGTTTTATCACCTGTTATAATTTTTGAAAAAAAGTTTCTATCGTTAGGTAAAACCTTGAAGTTTTCATAACAAATTTTTTGCCGAAAGAATTGTTCTTCAGAAGTAAGCAATCGGGAAATCCAGGGTACTAACACTTTGTTCATTACCAAATCATTAAAGTTTTAATACTGCGGCTTCTGGTATTTCCATTTTAAAAACAATAATTCCACATTCTTTATTCGATCTGCTAAGACCTATTACTCGACTTTCCTTAGTTCTTGTTTTGCTAGGCCTTTCGTATCTTGGATCGTCTTACATCGATTACTTACCTTACCGAAATTGCTTAGACAAAAATTTTAGTATAAAATACGACTTGTCTTCCTTTCCACGTTGTTCTAACTGAATTTCACTTATTTTTGATTAAATAATGGTCTTTAAAAACAGCAAAACTCTCTGAATTTGGACTAAACTGTTTCAGTATAAATCCAACTCTGACACCTCTTTGACAGCGAAAGTTTTCTTTTGTCACAATTTTCTTATATGTACGTAGATAATAGAAAAATCTGCAAAGCAGTGCCTAGTTCCCTGATGGTTTAATGAAGGATTAAATAAAACGATCAAATTTAAGTTTTGATGAGGTTTGACCACAGTTCCTCAATATAACATGTTGTTACAATTCCTTGGGGTTTAGTGTATACCAAAATATATATCCGTAGCGATATCACGGTATTATGAACCTGTGCGACTTTGATGAAGTAATAGAATTTTGGTGTGGTTGACCTCAATCACGTTCGTCTAGTCTTTCAGACAGTGCAGTTGCCTTGTGTGTTTGCGCTTCCTGCTTCAATACAAACTTGTGCTCGTCGTATCCACGCGTTATAACACGCTCGGATATCTTGTCTCCTTATTGTGTCTGCAGCATCTTGAAGACGTGTGGTCAATAATTGGATGTTTTCAATTTCATTATCGTTATTGTTCACCAAATTTATCATTTTTTCCCATACATAAAAGTCTATCGGATTCTAGTCGGATGATCTAAGTGACTTTGGGAATTACGAGAGCTATGAACAGCAGGGGAACCGCCTGCATGGAGGCCATCATGGGTCTCCCTCCGCTGGAACTGTTTGTAAAAGCGGAGGCCATGCTGCAATCCTGAGGCTGAAGGCCAATGGCGTATGGGGTCCTAATAAATTTGTAGGGGGCCATACAGATATCATAGGAACTATGCTGGAAGAGCCGATATTTCAAATGCCAGTAGTATGGCACTTGAGATTATGTTTACAGTTAAGCTGAACATATTTATACCGACCAGGGAACAGGCAAAAAGTCGCTCGGGTGATTGTGGTGTCCGCACCAGGTACACGGATGGATCACAATCCAGTCAGGGAACATGTGCAGGCATATATACTGGGTGTGCTCTGGAAGGAAGATATTAATATGTCTGGGAAAACATACGACGGTTTTCCAAGCCGAATTATTTGCAGTCGCAGCCTGTGCCGAGGAAATTCGAGAAGCCATTATGAATCCATCTATCAGGTCTAAACTGATGAAATATTGCAAACATGTCCTCAATAAATTGGCATCTATATTTAAAAAATTGCAGAAAATAACGGATATAATCCCAATATGATAGATAATATGATAAAACAAAAAGAACAAAATATTCAGAAAAAATTCTTATACCCGGAAATAGAAGTATTAAATAAAATCATTTGGTATGAAATAACAATTTGCCCGATATAAATAGCTGCAACTCAGTACATAATGCAATAAAAAGTAGCAGATTAGATTTATTAGAAATTCTAGAAATTAAAAAAGCCCAGAAACAAAATGTAATAGTCACTAATACACAACTAGGATTTATAAATACCCCCATCACAGACACCATTATAAACATCATCTAACCACCACCGAATCACAAAACTAGGTATATAAGTTACACTGTTACCTAGATTAAGGTAGTTGTAAGAAACTCTTGGAGAATGGCATAACAGCCGAAACAGATATGTTAGAGAAATATAGTAAAATTTGTGAAGTATATCCAAGTGTGTCATTCCTACGAACTACATCAATAAATATTGTTGTTTCTTATTGGTGCGCGTCGTTCGTTTTCTTTTAATTCCTATAGCCTCCTTATATCTTAGAACTTATGCTGGAGTGAATACGTTAACGCATGCACGTCCTCCGCGTAACGTATATCCATCTGTACAAGGGGCCTTCAAATCGTGGTGGCGTCCTTTTTGAATATAGATACAGTGCAGGTTAACAACGTTTTATAAATTTAAATTTGAATTACCTCGTACATACAAGACTTTTATTAAATCACTTCGCGACAGCCCAATCCGAAAATAATACCTTCCAAAGTTTTGAATATGTACGTGAAGTGTTTCAAATAGATTATAACATTAATACATTGTCGATCGATATGTTAGCTCTATATTCGGAATAGCATCATTAGGTAGATATTTACTAGCTTTATAAAACGAGTTTTTTCAGTATTTAATTGGTTTTATACGCTGAATAACGAAGCAAGGCGAATTTAAAGCGCGACTACAAGCAAATACAGGTCGTTAATTACAAAATATGAATCAAAATTGAATAACTTGCTCGATGTTCGTTTGCGCTACAGTCGGGTAGAGAATTATACAGGGTGAAGATGCGTTTAATAATAAGTGCAATTGTCTATAGCAATATTTAGCCACTTTTACTAAGCTTTTTTGAAGTTAATAATAAGTCAAATAAAAATAGATTATTCAATTGTTTTCTGTTTGATAACACTTATATACACAAATTTTATTACATAAAAGTACTCACTGATTATTATGTAATTTTTCCTGCTGAACGATTTGAGGTTTTCCAGCAATTAGTAATTGCGGGGTGCTACGTGTTCTTGGGAATCACGCGCTATGTTGTAAATTCTTCAGTTTCTTACTCTCGTTTGTGAAAGGAATATATATATATATATACAGGGTGTCCAGAAACTCTCCTGACAAACGAAGACCGGAGTTTCCTCAGATAATTTTAAGACAATTAAACCCAAATTCACCTAGTCCGAATATGCTTCCTAAGGGAGCTAGAGTTCTTTGAAGATGGCGCCTTGTACTTATTTTTTTTTAAATTCCTCCAGAACGCTTTTATTTAGAAAAACAAAAACTGGTATGCTTATTTATCCTCCAGAGGTGAATCGATTCCATCAATTGCGAATTTCTAGTACCGGTCATAGGCGTCGTTTTTTCTTCATTAAAGTTCAATTTTTTATTTTTTTGCAATAGTTAGCTCTGAACTGCCAACAGAAGTAAAACCTACGTTTTTCATTGTCAAATTGTTGTCAGTTCGCGATGTTTATCTTTTCATTTTTTACTTTGTGTTATTCAAACACAACGATTTCAATTTAAAAAAAAATGGTTTTCACTAATGAGGAATACGCCGATATGCATTTAGTTTATGGCGAAATGAGGTGTAACGCTCGAGCGGCGCAACGTAGATACGCTGAAAAATTTCCCAATGGTCAGCATTCCACTCACTCAACATTTACACCTCTTCATCAACGATTAAGAGAAACAGGTTCAGTGGTCCCAAAAAATAATGAAACAGGGAGACATAATGATGTAACAGCAGAACATGAAGATGTTATTTTAATGGAAGTTGAGGAAAATCCAGAAATTAGCGTTCGAAGAGTATCTGCCATGTACCCCACAATTTCAAAATCTTCCGTAGGAAATATCTTACACAAAGAAAATTTATATCCTTTTCATTTTACAAAGGTGCAAGCACTGCTAGAAGGAGATTTTCCTGCTCGCGTAGAATTCGCTAGATGGTTACAAAATCAGAAAAATCTAGATAAAGATTTCTTCAGGAACATTTTGTTTGGTGACGAAGCTACATTCTCAAAAAATGGAATTTTTCCATCAGCATAGGTTTAGCATAAACGTCTGGATAGGAGTAGTTGACGATTATCTACTTGGACCTGTGGAATTACCTGCTCGTTTAAATGGTGCTGATTACTTACATTTCCTGCAAAATATTTTACCTGATTTGTTAGATGAGGTGCGTTTAAATATTCGGCAAAACTTATGGTTTCTACAGGACGGCTGTTCGGCCCACTTTAGCAGGAATGTACGAGACTTTCTAGATAATAACTACGAAGACCATTGGATTGGAAGAGGCGGTCCAGTTGCTTGGCCAGCAAGATCGCCGGATTTGAATCCTTGCGATTATTGTGTTTGGGGATACATAAAAGCATTTGCTTATTCCGTTCCGATACAAAATCGCGCACAACTCTGGCTAAGGATACAAGATGCTTGCAACGAATTTAGAAATAACTTTGGAATTTTTGCAAGAATTCGGCGTTCTCTAAGCAAAAGGGTAAACTTATGCATAGAGACTAATGGTCATCACATCGAGCAACTTTTGTAACAATCTACCTTTGATACTTGTTCTTTTTTTGTTAGTTTCGTTCCATTGTAATAAATAATTTGTTTTTAATTTATTAAAATAATTTTCATCCATGCCTTGATAGTCCAAGCCAACTTCGTCGCTAAAAATAAGTAGGTACATAATAAATTGAACTTTAATGAAGAAAAAACGAAAAATTTACAAATCGATTTTTCTAGAAAACGGTGTATCCTATCGACTTAAAGTAAGAGTACATTTTAGTACTGGAATACTTGAAAATTTAATAATCTAGTGTCACAAATGCTTAAAAGTGAAAGACAAAAAAGTTATGCCTTAAAATAACCGTTGACCTACCCAAAACGGACGCCTATGACCGGTACTAGAAATTCGCAATTGATGGAATCGATTCATCTCTGGAGGATAAATAAGCATACCAGTTTTTGTTTTTGTAAATATAAGCGTTCTGGAGGAATTTAAAAAAAATATAAATACAAGGCGCCATCTTCAAAGAACTCTAGCTCCCTTAGGAAGCATTTTCGGACTATGTGAATTTGGGTTTAATTGTCTTAAAATTATCAGAGGAATCTCCGGTCTTCGTTTGTCAGGAGAGTTTCTGGACACCCTGTATATATATATATAAATATAATATCTTCGTGACCTTGGTATGATAAGGTAAACTTAATAAGTCGGCGATTAAAGGTCTGGTTAATTTGTAATAAACCAGACCTTTAATCGCCGACTTATTAAGTTTACCTTATATATATATATATATATATATATATATATATATATATATTTAGTGTTTAAAGAATTTTATTTTTCTTATTATAAAACTTAGACTCAATAAAATTTATAACAAAACAAACAACCAAAACAATAACAAAAAAACCAATGAAATCACATATATCCCCACACCCTATATAACTGGATTATCCGAAAAATTAGACAACATATTCAAACCATTTAATTTTAAAATAGCACACCTAAGCGGTAAAAACCTAAAATTCCTACACACCAAACTTAAAGACTCAACACCTACACTAAAACAATCACACACAATATACAACATACCCTGCAAAGACTGTGACAAAATATACATAGGCCAAACAAAACAGTTACTACAAGAAAGATTGAAAGGTCACAAATACGCAAAAAATCAAACTGCTTTAAAAAAACACCAATTGACACTTAAACATAATTTTGATTTTGAAAACACCAAAGTAATAACACAAAAAAAGCCAGAGAAGTCTTAGAAATGATACACATTTTCAAAAATAGCAAAACAATCAACGACAGAAACGAAATTGATGGGCTTTCAAAACTCTATTACCCTCTCATAAAACAATAGATAAAACCAAAAAACCCCCCTGCACGCACAAGACAAAACGGAAAAAATAGCTCCCATTAGAAAAAACAACGTTAACATATGCCCCTAAATACGGTCCTGACCACCATGCTCATTCCAAAGAACAGAAATTAAAACCCCCGCAAACTAAAGTATTAGTTCACTTACAATATCCGCACAAGCACGGTCTTTCCTAAGAAATTTGGTCCCGGATGTCCAAAACACATGTGTTACACAGAATACGTACCCTTGTAAAACCAACGAACAACAAATGTGAGTTTATTTGTCTTTTCTTTGTTCTCTTTACCTATTTGCAGTGTAATTCAACTTTCCAAATCATTCATACAGATGTTAATCACTTTAATGTCTCCCTACCTATTCATTTAAGCTATTTTATTTTAATTTATATAATGTTCAACGTTAAATGTTAACTCAATTTGTAATCATTTTTTAATCTAATTTTAAACTTAAATTTGTTAATAATTGTTAAATCTCCAATTAATACATACAGATATTAATCACTTTAATGTCCCCCTACCATTCTTTTAAGCTGTTTTAATTTAATGTTATTTAATTTTCAACGTAAAATGCTAACCTAATCCATAATTCATTTCTTAATATAATTTTAAATTTAAAATTGTTAATTTAATTGTTATATCTATCACACGAAACAAACACAGTTCTCATGTTCATTGTAATGATTCTTGTTTCCAGATGCTTGAAAAAGACTGAATTGATAAAAGTCGAAACGTCGTAAACAACATCAAAATTCAATAAAAGGTCGCTAAAACCAATAAAAATCTATTATTTTTAATATATATATATATATATATATATATATATATATATATATTATATATATATATATATATATATATATAATAACTTCGTGACCTTGGTATGAAATGGTAAACCTAATCAGTAGGCGATTAAAGGTCTGTATATTACTTCAAAATATATGTATTTAAAAAACTCTACATGTTTCGGCTGTGTACGCCTTTATCAAGAGAATACAAAATATGAATGACAGGATATAAATGTCAAGTAATTAAGTTGCTATGGTTTAAATTATTCAAAGATACATTCTAGTAATAATAATAAATCATGCCTTAGTATTCCAAAAAATAGATAACAAGGTGTGAACATATGTGTTGTTCGCTGCTAGCAATTTGTGTCTCCTTCTGGGTATGAACTTGTGTGTTGGTTGCTGCTGGCAGCTTGCGTCTCTCTATGGGTGTGTGGTTTTGTGTGAGAGCGTAAGTGTAGGGTTTTGTATGTCGGTGCGTTCGTGCGTGTGTTTAGTGACCGGTCGCATGAATTTAGAGAGGTCGGATAACCAGCCGTTGCGTAGGGCCGCCAACAATTAGGGTTGGCGGCCCTACGCAACGGCTGGTTATCCGACCTCTCTAAATTCACTTGTACTGAGTAGAGCTGAGTAGAGGAAAAATAACAACCCTAGCTATAAGTGCTGCAGCAAACAATACTACTAACCCACTAGAGGCATCATTGGAGGACCCACTAGTTGACGGACCTCGAGGGCCAGAAAGGTAGGAAAACAGACTCCGACTTTGTTGCTGACAGGGCGACCGTGATTTAGCTGACGCCTTTAATGGTGGTAACGACAATTTATTGTCGAAGAATTTGAAAAGATTTGGAAATAGAGGCGTTTCGGCAATATGGTTCGAATTCTACCTCACCTACTCCTATTATGTCGAGTACAATTTATTAGATTACATTTTAAATCTTTTAAGTCCTCTTTTTTGTGTGTTATAACGGCATTCGACACGGATCTATTCGAGTTTTGTTTGTTTTATTCATAAATAACATATTAATATTCGCTTATTATTCATTATATCTACAAGCAGTTGTAATAACAGGTCAAAATACGGTAATGTCAGAAGAGGTCGGTTCAGCTAGCGAGAGACAGGACGCCATGTCATGCCTCCTGGTCTTTGTCGTCGCTTCATTACCGAGACTGACTCATTAGAGGCCGGTTTATTGGTAGGATATAATAAAAAATATCTGTACATTGGGTTTATATACAAAGATAAAATTACAAATCGTGTGGAAACATGTGTAGTGGATACATATAGATATATAAAGCTAATTTATTTGTAATACACAATAAAATTTTTATGTGTCACCGCATTTCATAGATCATCTGTGATTTAGTCGTCTTGCAAATCGGTGTCTGTGTCTGAATCGTATTGCAAATTTATAATCAAAGGTGCTACTATTTTGTACATGCGCATATATTCATCCTCTTTTGCTATTGGGTGTTTAACAGCATTTTTCCAATTTACAGCAGTTATATGTTCCACAGCAGTGTAACACACGTAGTGTTACACTGCTTTCACTAAATTTCGGTGTTTGATTTGTTCGTCTTATGGTATTTTTCAGTTGGACCCATATCAATTCATTGGAATTGAAAATGCACTGGTATGGTGGTAAACGCAAAATTGTATGTCCTGCTTCTTTGGCTCTGTTAACCACATAATAATCCTTTAAATATTCTTTTGTCTTCATCACCTCTATTAATTGTTTTTTTGTATAATGATCCTCAAAATATAAACCATTTGCTTCTAAAAATGTTTTAATATCTTTCTTATTATTACATTTTGTAGGAACTTTGGTTTGCTGTCGACAATGATACGGAGCGTTGTCCATCACTATCACACTATTTTTTGGTAAATTTGGCAGCAAAGTGTCACAAAACCATTCTTCAAATAAAGATGAGGTCACATCTTCATGGTAATCTAAACTTGAGGATTTAACATTTTTAGCAGATAATAGCGGCTGTCCGATCCATCCTTTTTCTAACCCAGCATGAATAATGATTATTCTCTTCCCTCTCGAAACCGGCGCGTCCAACTGACACATAGTTGAACTATCCACCCAACCTTTGCAAAATGTGTCATGGGTGTCATACCACGTCTCGTCTAAATAACATATGAATCGTCCTTCCTGTCTATACCCTCTAATTGCCGTTAAGTATTCATATCGGAATTTCTGTAACCTCGGGCTTTCCATAATTGTGCGACGATTATCTATAGTGTCAAACTTAAAACCAGCTTTCTTTAGCGTCCGCCACAAGGTTGCTTTAGAACACTGAATATTTATGGGCTCATCACTGATTCTTTTATGTAAGCAGTCAAGTGTAGATACATTTCCTCTGTAGAAGGAGTATACTTGTTGTCTAATAGTATCAATTTCATACTCTTCAATTTTTCTCGGGGCTCCCTTGTCACTTCTTTGCTTTCGAGGCCCAGCGTTATTCTTAATTATTTTATATATTGTACCAAAAGGCACCTTCGTTAATTGCGACGTTCGTTGAATGTTCTGGGTTTGTAGTTCGTTATTTTCTTCCATCAGGGTATGATAGACATTGAAAATTATCTGTTTTGCATCTTCTGATATATGCTTTCTCTATCGTGCTCCAACAGTATTATCAATATCCACATCATAATCACTAACACTTTCAGCAAAAGGTCGCCGCATGTTCGTTAAGTAAAGAGAGAAAGATCAAATATGTATACAGCAGTAAAGATTAACAATAAATGATAAATAGACTCAATATTAGATGTAATATATACCAACTCTCCTAACTATATTTACTTAAATTTTGTTTAATAAATATAAGCACTTATCACTAAATTGTAATTTAATGACTATTTAACTATATATAATAACTATATATTCAAATTAACAACTGTTGGTACTTATATTATTATTAAATTTCATTTCTTTTAAATTCCAGTAATTAAAATTTACTTAAATTTTGTCATTATGGACCTCAGCGGTTTGTTTGCGTAAAAGATAATCGTATTGAGCGGCCAGGTAGTTATTGCCGCAGGTGGTGAAATAAAAGCATTGGAGCCGTTCAAGGTTATATTCTTATAATTTGAAATAAACTATACATACTTAATGACCTGCACGAACTAGAATGTCGAAATATGTAGTAACTAAGAAGGACGTGTTGCGTTAAATAAGTATTACATTGAATTTGTGAAAATAGGTGTCCTACTTTAGTTATCACAATACTTCTAACATTAAGAAATGAATAAACGGGGCTCTCACAGTTTGCATCTATTAGTATTCTCATGAATTAATAAAAATTAGTTTATAAATTTAATGTTAATCTTGATAGCTTAGTCGGCAGAACTCTTGGGCTTAGTTTTGGATGAATTTTTAAATTGGAAGTATCAGTACGGTACATCAGCAAAAACAGTCAAGAAGAAATTTAAAATATATCACATCTTTTGAACATTTGATCTCTATTTATTATGGCGAAGTTCAGTGTTGAATTTAATAATTACATTTTGGGGGCGCACAGCCCGCAAAAGCGAAAATAGCACTGGTAATACCACTAGTATCGGTAGTACTGTTCATATTTAAAAAATTATGGCATTCTATCTGCTTTTGTATTTTGAATCAAATTGCTATGTCTTCAATAACAAGGAATGTTTGCAAAAAAATTCGATTTTGATTATTATTATCAGAGAGCGTACTCGAATGATAGATGATTCATAACCCATAGGCGTCTGCCTTGCATTCGAAAGAGGTTTGTTTCTGTAAGCGATCAGTGAGTTTCGAACAATTTGATACGTGTGGCCAGCCGCAGCTTCTTTCAGCAGCAACTACTGCTGAAAGAAAAGTAATGCTGACAAGTGAATTGCGTATCGAATTTTGAATAAAAATAATTTTAACTATTATAGGGATAAAATAAAACAAATTTTAATGAATTTAACGATCGTTTCGCTTCAACCTGAGCTTCATCAGATATATAACTTATATATAGTTATATGTCCACCAACTACATTTAACACATATCGTCTATTAGATCCGTTGTTTCGTCTGCACTTACTCAAAGATAATGACCAAATAGATTGGTTCGTATTTTTTCAATGGTTCTCAAATAACATTTTGGTAAGTGGTATTTACGTAAAGTATATGACGATCGGTATATTTTATAAGAAACCTCTTGAGGAGTGGATCGTTAAGCTTTTTGAATTGGTTATTGGCCGCCATGGAAGCTTCACACACTTCTTCGTTAAAAGTTCCAAATGCAAATGGACATATTGCAGTGAATTGTGGTGTTGATTAGCTTATTTAAATAGCCCACAATACACAGTAGCTTGCTCGGTCTATCTCAAGTCGGGTCAGCCTTCCAGGAGCTCTTGTATCTTCAGAGTTACCCTCACAGGGTACGTAGTACAATAATAAAACAAAAGGTATTAGAGAAGTAAACAAAGATTCACCGCACGAAATTTTAATTAAAAAAAAAAACAAAAAAAATCGACTTTATCAAGTATAAAGCCGTACTGAAACATCAATTGTATAACAGTGTGAGGAAAACTTTTATACAAATGACAATAAAAGATAAAAAAACCTCACTAAATGACCGCGAACAAAATTAAACTAATTAAATATTTAGGAAAGCTATCAGCCTTCAAAAATTACGTTATTCCCAAATTAAACGTCAAACAGAATAAATAACTGTAAGCGCACGCATCAAAATTTAACCCATGCGCACATTCAACATGGTATAAATATAAATTTTCCCACCAATTCCTAACCTTCTAGAATATATTACAGATAAAAAAAATACCTCATAAAAAAGTATGAAAATTTTCCTTAATATTTATCTGACTCTAAATATATTTATAAACTACAATTTTTACTGATTCTACGAGCTCCAATATTATACAAATAATATAACTAAATTATTTCTAAATAAATAAATATAATTACAGAAATATACGTACATTAATTAATGTAGTCATCACACTTCACAAAAAATATTAAATTGAGAGATTTCAGATAGGCCGCACAAATCAAAAATTGCAGGTATGAGAGACTCGTAATAAATCGAGAATTATTTTAACACATCAGAAACACTCAAATAAAAACATAAACCGAAATTACTATAATAACCTGAATAAAAAGGAAGTCTTTATCCAGCAAAAATTAACTATACCTATCTGTTCAATAGATGGACAATCTATGACAATCTATGATGGACAGTTATTTTTTCTGTTTGACGTTTAATTTGGGAATAACGTAATTTTTGAAGGCTGATAGTTTTCCTAAATATTTAATTAGTTTAATTTTGTTCGCGGCCATTTAGTGAGGTTTTTTATCTTTTATTGTCATTTGTATAAAAGTTTTCCTCACACTGTTACACAATTGATGTTTCAGTACGGCTTTATACTTGATAAAGTCGATTTTTGTTTGTTTTTTTTTTTAATTAAAATTTCGTGCGGTGAATCTTTGTTTACTTTTCTAATACCTTTTGTTTTATTATTGTACTACATACCCTGTGAGGGAAACTCTGAAGATACAAGAGCTCCTGGAAGGCTGACCCGACTTGAGATAGACCGAGCAAGCTACTGTGTATTGTGGGCTATTTAAATAAGCTAATCAACACCACAATTCACTGCAATATGTTATCTAGATGAGCTTTCGAAGAAATATGTCTCTGCACATTACACTTTTGTGGACGCCTTAAACTTAATGAACAGACACTGCAATTTATCCCGGTATCATTACGAATATGCAACCAATCTGTATGGCCTCTAATCCATCCTACCATGGTTGCATTATGAGAATTCTCCATAGTTAATGAAAATAAAGAGGAATACTAAGAACAGAAAGAAATGGACTAAAAAGAGGAAACGAAAACTACTCCAAAAATAAGGAAGTAAATTAAACTTAATATTTATAAAAAAATATAGGATAAATATACAATATAACAATATAAAACGGATTTTTTAACATACTAAACGTTGTAACCAACGTTGAACGAAACGAAGCCAGAAACACGCCACTGTAAAATAGAATTATAAATGAATAGACACAATAACTACGGAAATAACAACATCTGGTCGACGAATGCAATTGAGCAAGCAAACAGTGGGGCTGTTATAAGATGCATACTATGCATGTAACCGACACAATGTTTTATCTGTGAAATTGGTCATTTAGACCGCTTCAGAACGCTCTCTGATTATCATACTAGCAATAGAGAAGATTATGTTTTGCCAAATAATAGATTAGAAGTGACGAGAAAGATCCTTTACTGGATGAGTGCAAAAATGTTCAATTCATTATCTTGGACTTCGAGATCGTTTTTGTCTTTCAGTGTTTGCAGTTGTTTGATGTGTTATAGATTTAGTTCGATTACAATTAAAGAAAGTAATTTTTTATTGTTAAATCTAAGATTTATAGTAGTAATGCATTTAGTTTATCGTCAAATGGTCTTGGGATCCAAGGTTCGGCAGTCCGACAAAATTTTTATAATTTTTCTTCTCGTTTAAGGTGAATGCCGACAACTAAACTTTTTAAATAGTTCCACAGGTGTTGACGTAATAATAACTCATGGCGTTATGTTGGTGGGGGATGCTAAGGCATGAATTATTACACAGGCCTGCATTTTTCAACTCTTTGAATGTTTATTTAAAAAACTTAACTGTTTTCTAGTAATTGGGTAGCGCTGATTTAAAATCTGCTTTTATTTTTTTTTTGTATCATGTAAGGTTATTTTTCAAACCAGTAAATAAAAAAATATAGAGGAAACACGATTTATTTCATTTATAAGCTAGTTTTATATTATATTAAAAAAAATACAAAAATATACACATAGAAACTATTAGAAATAGTTATTTATTCTTTATGCTTCTTAAAAAAACGTTTTCGTTTTTCAGAAAAGCTTCGTTTGGTTGTTTTTCTGTCATATTCAGCTAAAGTAATATCTGAAGGTAGTTTCTGGGGCAAGCAAATTTTTTGTTTCAACCTACACCCCACTACTTCAGAAAGATCTTTTGAAAGTCCCAAATCTCTTACTAAATCATTCAGTTCGGCTTGTGAAAATAGCTGACGTTCAAAATCACTATCCATCTGTACGGAGCCGGAAGTTGAAGAGGTTTCAATATCTTCTTGTAGTACTTTGGGGGGTATAGGTATAGGTACATGATCACTGTGAGGAACTGATAGCTGATTTAATATTGTTTGGGTACAAAATATGTTTCAAAGTTTTTCTATTATGCCCTTAATATCACAAAGACAAAAGCAGCAATCTTCATGATGATTTTGCGGTTCTCTCCAAACCATCGGTATTCCAAAAGGAAGGCTTTTTCTATTCCCTTTGGTCCAATGTCTTAAACCTTCTTCACATACCTTACAAACAACGTGCGGTGCCCAATCTTTATCTTAATCTCCTAATTTGATTTTGAAATAAGCATTATATGCATTTTTCACAAATTCACCAATTGGTCTCTTAAACTTTTTCAAGACGAAATATCCACAAATATAACAGAAATCATCTGGTTTGTTTTTGCAACACCGGCTAGACATATTTTTAAGCAATGTTTATTTATCAAATACCACGCACAACACTAAAGACAAATTAATTTTACTTGTTTACTGATCACTGAGAGCTATAATGAAGTAAATGACATTAAAATATACATTTTGTTTGGAGTGATAAACTAGAAATCCTTCTTCGCAGTACTAATAAAGTGAAAGCATAATAAATAGGATTTAGCAGGTAAAAATTCCCGGAAATCTTGTCCAGAATTAATACATGTAATAAAAGATTTACATCAGGTAATGAGAGCCTATTTAACAAATTTCTTTAAATCCACAACAGAAAATCATTTTTGGGTTAATACCTAGAATTTGATGTAGTACATTCATTTTAAAATGTATTAAAACGCCTATTATAAGATTTTTTTTATATTTTTTTCTTTTTCTTTTGTGCAAAAAAAATCTGTGGGTGGTAGAGACCAACTGTATTTTAATTAGTTATTGCTATATAAAAACTGAGCTTAACAAACAAAAATCACGTCATCACAAATTTTATGCAGGCCTGTGTTATTATTAGTAATATAATCTTTATCTTTTTCACTTGTTAGTACATGGGGATTTAACTTAATTCGCATATAATTGTGTAAATTGAGTGCCATTGTATTATATAACAACAGTCTTCCCAATTTTTAGTTGGGTTTTATTTTATGATCCATCCCTGATAATATTGATTTGCTGAATTTAATTCATTCTTGAATATCAATTTAACGTAATATAAACCAAAAACAAATATCATTAGTGTTGTTGAAATATAATACTATGACATTATTTAAATTAATTGGCAATTTCGACTATATTCGAATCAAATTTAAGGCATTGATAACTAGAGTAAGCCAAGCTAATTACAAAATTCTATTGTGAGAGATATGGAAAGCAGTGAATATCGAGTTTACTGCAGAGCACGTACATACAATACATTGATTATAAGCTTACACGGTATTAAATATCACGTAACCATTATGACGATCGCATGAAAGTGCTAATTTAATAAATTTGTTTCTAGCATTGTCAGTATATACAGGATGAATCAGAAGGGCAGCGGAGCGCATTGAAAAATTTACCCTATTACAAAAAGAAATATATGGATGAAGCTGTTGTTCTTAGTAGCGAGAAACCTATAGCTTTTGAAAAGATGAAGCCTGCACAACTCACTTAACACGTGGATTTAGATACTGATATTAAGATATTGTCAATAATAGTTCTCTTCTTTCACTAATCAAATTCCTCTCAAAATTATCCCTCCATTTTCTTGGTTGGCATATAAAAAGAGATTGGATAAGCAATTATATTCCCTGTCACCAGTTTCATGAAAAACTCGAAAATAAAATTTATAAAAGATAACTATAAAACAGATAATACAGTTCCGAACAATATTTCTGATATAATACTCACAAGAAGGGCAAGGTAACGTATATAAGTGTGATTGGTGTTCAGCTGGCAAATAATACTGCAAGGAACTATAGTGAGAAAGTAAATAAACATTTACTTCTCAGTGACGAAATTTAAAGTATGTGGAAGATGGACAGGCGTGATAGTACCAATTGTGACAGGTGCAACGGAAAAACTTAACACATAAATTACACAAGTCAATAAATATTTTGGATCCCCATGGGAAACAATATCTTAAATTGCAGAAAAATGTTTTGTTAGACACGGCTACAATAATACGCCGCCTGCAAAACTGACGATTGTGTATACGTATATATATATATATATATATATATATATATATATTATTAGAAGGAATTTTTTATTTTCTTGGCCATAATTATAATAAAGTAATGCTTTTTGGGAGTAGCGGCCGGGTAATTAAAACAATATTTAATTTGACGTTTCGGTCCTATACATAATACCTTTATCAAGAGCTAAAACTTATTTAAATGTAAAATAAAGGCAAAAGATTATATTACAACCTATTACTACTATTACTACTTACATTATATATTTTTAGTGTTAATATATTGCGATGTATTTGTTTCGCATTTCTAAATAAAACTAAAACTTTTTGTATTAGCAGGTAAACAGTTTTCGGGGCCATGTGTTTTTTTTTTCATGAGTGAAAAGAATGTTTGCTTTGCCAACACTTTGCTGGGGGTTGGTTTAACTATTCTCGGACATGTGTTTTTTTATTTTATTATTATTATTATTGTTTTTGTGATGTTTGTATTGATATTATACGGGGGTGTTTATATAATGGGTAGGTATATTGTTGACAAGTTATTTAAATCTGTACGGTCATTTATTTGATTTGTATTTTTTAACATTTAAATAAATTTTAACTTTTGATAAAGGTACTATGTATAATGCCGAAACGTCAAATTAAATATTGTTTTAATTACCCGGCCGCTACTCTCAAAAAGAATTACTTTTATCTTGTATATATATATATATATATATATATATATATATATATATATATATAATTTTTCGTCGAATGTTTTCGCGGTCGTTTGTTGAAGCATTGTTCTTCGGGATATTTCGCCGCGTTTGGATGATTTCGTCCTGAGAAGGACAACTTTCTTCCTGACGTTTCGGTGACATCATTTTCACCTTTTTCTAGAGGATCTTCTCGTTGCAATGGTAACTTCAAGAGTGCGTCGATTTCCTGTGCCGCTCGTATTATATGGTCCCGTCGTAGTGGGGACGCGTGTCTGACTCCTCGTGATTGGTCCGTCGGTATGAAACAAACGTGACGACGGACAGCGTTTGCCTGACACATGGAAGTAGGCCTTGCTCAATAGGCAGATTACACACAAGCGACGTAATGAGAACAACTTGCCACAGCCCAGTCATACTAACTCGGACCGAACGCAAACCGATTGACCAATAGTCGAAAGCGACAGAACAACCGACGGACCAATCACGAGGAGTCAGACACGCGTCCCCACTACGACGGGACCATATAATACGAGCGGCACAGGAAATCGACGCAATCTTGAAGTTACCATTGCAACGAGAAGATCCTCTAGAAAAAGGTGAAAGTGATGTCACCGAAACGTCAGGAAGAAAGTTGTCCTTCTCAGGACGAATTCATCCAAACGCAGCGAAATATCGCGAAGAACAACGCTTCATATATATATATATATATATATATATATATATATATATATATATTGTGGTGGGGCATACCCATTTATATGAGAGGCCCTGGAACAAAAATACAGGATATTTATAAAACTTATCATAATAATTTAGAAAATAAGATTTTGTCGGAACTGTATATTTCACATGTCAAATCAATGAAGTTAATTCGGCGTATTTATTGCTTAATTAAGAATCATGTATTTTATTATTTTCTTTAAGTCATTTGCTTTAGTCATTTTCATCAATATTATTGTATTACCGAAGATTTTTAACTTGATCGATCGAATATTTTATAGACATATACTTTGGATATAGCTGTACTTATTTGAATTGTTTACGGCGGGAAATATCCCAACTTAGTACAGGTATCTAGCGAAGGATTGTACATATCAAAGATAGTTTTTTGTATCACAAAATTAAATTTATAATTTTTCTAAAATATCAAAACGTTTGTCGTAGTAAATTACTTCGTTTATATAAATTTAATATTAGATTAAAAAGTACAAACAAGAATCACGAATAAGAAGCCTGGATAAAAAACAAATGCGAGCGTGGTGGTTGAATTGAATATTGCACGCGTCGACATATTGTAAAAAAGTGTTCCAAGAATTTAGTGAAAAATTATTATTAAAGTATAATTATCATACCCGAAGATATATCCTACATATAAAGCTTCGATTGACGAAAAATCCAAATCCTAACTACTTCCTACAAGTCTTTAAACGAAAATCCTATCTCGAGGGACGCTACCTGCATAATTCCTTTACCAGAACCTTAATCCCGAGGAAAAGAATCTTGAAAACCTTACGAATATCCAGTATCCACATACAACCAAACCTGAGTACTTTTTGTATATCTATTTCCTATAACATTGAAATTATTTATATTAATTTTTAAACACAATCGTTGATATTATCATTCTTATGCAAAACATTTTATTTACTGATAAATTTACCTTAATATCGGAAAAATACAGTTCCTTGCGATTTAATTAAAGTAATTTTAGTAAATTTTGTTGCATTATCTAATTACAAATAATTAACCTAACAATTATAATCTTATTTGATCACGTGACTATTTATAGGTTAATGCATCATATATTCATGTTAACACTTACCTTTTTGAATAAGGATATTATCAATTAACCCATTTATTTATGTTATTCACTTTCTTGTTTTATTTATTATATTATTCATTAATAATCATTCGATATAACTTGTTTAATCACACACATCTATTATACTAAGTACCAGACCCGCACTGTTGTTGTTATTAAGTATAATTTCACCACAAAGACTAGAGCTAGCTGGCGCCCATATAGATATACATTTAAAAATTATAACAATAAAATTATGTACTTGGAAGAAACATATTAAGTTAAGTATAAGTTATTTATTTATTTACATATTGTTGATGTTTTGCCCTTATTTTAGCGACATCTGTAAACCTGTAAACTCAAACCTTAGCTACATCTATAGGTCGAATATTGAACTTTGCTAGCGGATTCAATATTATTTTAAATTACACAATCAAATTAATTCATAACTTTACATTTCTTTTAATTATAACGTGATGGCATATTTTTAATACACCACCATATGCTTTTCATCAATATATATATATATATATATATACATATATATATATATATATATATATATATATATATATATATATATATGTACACGCGCGCGTATTTATACAGATAACGCCGAATATTCTTTGTACTTGACTGCAGAACATGAAAATAATTCAAATATGTTATTAATAAAAATTAAGAATAATAGAGGACCCAAATTGGATTCTTGTGGCACTCCTGATATCGGGACAAATTCGAATGGTCGATAACCATTGTGGTGTATGTAATTAATTCTACCCGATATTGTATACATTAGCCAATAAACGGCATGAAGTTTTAAACAAAAACCGATTTCACTCAATTTCCATCATTATGATCTATGGCAGCGGTCGGTAACCAGCGGATCGCGGGCCGCATGTGCTCCTTGACCCGCCTCGGTGCGGCCCGTAAGCACGTCTTGGATATTCCATATAAAAATCTCAAAACTACTGAACCAAGCTTCATTAAGTCGGGGATAACTTCGATTTAAATTCTGACCTGGTTAATAAAAGTATTGATTGGGAGTATCAACTAAATACACTGGTCAACACAGTTTTGTTTTCCCCAAATTGGAAAAAAATATATACCAATACGTGTAGTTTATGTCTTTTGTCATGCTAATTCTGAATCTGATTTAAAATTTGCTACTTCACGTCAGGATTTTTAGTTATTTTCTTAAATAATTTTTTTCAAAAAAACGCGTTAAATTTTACAAAATTTCAGAGTTACTTTTATATAAGAAAGACACAACTAAAAATATTGTGCTGTCGATAAATTGAGTTGACATGTCTAAACATGTCCTTGTATGTTTATTACGTCAGAGCACTTAAACCACCTCCATTGTTGCTCTGGAATTAATCGAATTAAGAATTGGTAGATATCTGACAAAATAATTGATACATACTTGAGTATGTAAAACTTCACCGATTTTGTGTAATACAAAAGTATTTTTAATAATATAAAATATTATTAAAAATCGATTGTAAAAATACAATACAACATATTTGTGAATGTATCTTCTCCTGAGACGTAGATACGTATAACTTTTTACAGGATCATCGGTACACCCCTGCCGTGAAAGAGACACATGCACCAAAACAACTACTTCGCTATCTCACAGGAATTATTAAGACAGAGCGTAGAAAAATATTCAGCGCTATCTACATAACAACTGCAAAACTGGCAAAGTGATTCCATGAGACAGTAACAACTGTACAGGACAAGCACATGTGTGTGCTCATTAAAACAAATGCTGCTTCAAATGTACACCAATTATCTACAGAAGAGAATTGTCGGCGTCATGAACTGTTTATTATATCGTTTTACACGCTCTTAAAACAACAAAATTCGACAATAGCAGTTACAATGTCCAAATCTGAATTCATCATTGAAAAGACAGAATTTCATCTGTACAAATTCCAATTGCCAGGTTCAATAACCCAACAATTTCTCGCTGCTCCTATCTTAACAGTGGGTAATTAGTGGCTCCCAGACTGTAACTATGTGAATCTATTCCTTACAATATGAACAGAAATTATTCTACCTGTAGCTTGCCTGAATAAGTTACACTGGCCTACAACCATTTTGGTGCTGGAGATTTTAGACCCGATTTTAAGTATGTCTTACATGGCGATATCAAAAATGTTACCCGTTTTCTTCTGTCAGCTCTAGTTCCTGAGAAAAAAAAACACAATTCACGAAAAAATATATATTTTATTGACATTAAACATCAAGAAATTGTCTTTTGAGTGATTTTCTAGAATGAAACTGACTCGGGCAATCTCGCATGATTCCCCAACAATAGTCAGCCATCATATGACTATCCCACCTTCCTTGGTATGTATTCTCCATTGTTTTTAGGTCTTGGTGGAAACGTTCCCCTTGTTCTTCGCTTAGATCTCCTAAATTGTGTTGGAAATGATGTAGGTGACTATTGAGAGTGCAATTTTATACTCACATTACAGCCTAATCTTTGAATCGCACCAGCATTTCCTCTACTAGTTCTACATAGTTGTCAGCCTTATGATTTCCGAGGAAATTTTGAACAACTGCTACAAAAGATTGCCAGGCAAGCCTCTCCACATCATTCATACAAGTCTCAAAATTAGTTGTGTCTTTCATCAATTTACGTATTTGAGGTCCATCAAAGATACATGCTTATAGTTTTTCAGTACTTAAACCAGGAAATTTGTGAGAAATAAACTGGAAACATTGACCATTTCTATCGAGAGCCTTAACAAATTGCTTCATTAGCCCTAATTTGATATGCAATGGCGGAAGAATGATTTTTTCTCTTGAAACTAAGGGTTCATTTATAACATTTCTTTCCCAAACAACAAGAGCATCTCTCACAGCCCAATTTTTTGCAGTCCAATGACGTGGTTTAGCTCGACTGTCCCAGAGTCAAATAAAACATGGGTATTTAGTATAACCACTCTGCTGACCCAATAAAAAATTAACCATCTTCAAGTCGACGCAGATCACCCAGTTATGTTCAATATATTTTATTTTCTGTAAAAGATTTGAAATTACCTCATATTCTTCTTTTACATATGTTGAGTGAGCAATTGGAACGGGAGCATATTTATTTCCATTATGTAGAAAAACTGCTTTTAGACTTCGTTTACTACTGTCAATAAAGAGACGCCATTCATTGGGCTGATAGATCGTTAAACCCATGAAAGCCAGCAAACCACTCACATTACAGCAATACACAAAATTTTCATCAGATGAAAAAAACTTCAATAACTTTCCCTCTCTCGTGCGATATGTAGACACTCGAACATCTGAGGAAAGACAATTTTTTTCTTTTAATCTTGACGCTAGTAACTCAGCACGTTCCTTCGAAAGATCTAAGTCTCTGATGAGGTCACTAAGCTCATTCTGCGAAAATGGCTTAGGATCTGATGTTATTCCGCAGTATTGAAAGTCATCATCTACTTGGGAAGAAATAGGTATTTCAGCTTCATCCTCCTGAGATTGCTGCACTACCTGGTGAAAAGTTGGTATTGGAACATTTTCTGAATGAGGAACAGGTCTTTGTACTGAAGAAATGTTGGGGTATTTCCATTTATGGCGATTGTTTTTGTTGATGCCCACTATATTAATCATACAAAAGTAACGGTCGTCATAATGATTTTTTTGTTCTCGCCATATCATAGGCACTCCAAACTTCAAAGACTTACGTTTCCCTCTCTCTCATTGTCGCAAATGTTTAACGCATATTTTAGAAACACTATGAGGCACCCACACTTTATCTTGGTGTAGAATTTCAATACCGAGGTAAGCAAAATACAAACGACGCACTGTGTTTGTAATTGATTTACGCTGATTTTTCAGCATGTATTCACAACAAACATAACAAAATATATCAGATTCGTTAACACAACGTCTAGACGTACTAGCCATAATGAAATAGTAACACAAACTTTATCGATGATATTGTAATAATGACTAGTTACGAACAAGATCGACAACAATTCACAATGAGGGTAGTAGGTTAACTAGAGCTGATGAGTTAAAATGACGTATGTCAATATACTGTACATTACCTACCTTATCGACAATTCAAACAAACAGAGATGCACCAAAAAAAAATTTTTTTTTTTGTAGGCCTGTGTTATTAATTGAATATGTTGTGAAGGTAGGGTTTCTTTGTGCAGTAAGACCTATGAAACGATCTCGAGCGGCAGTTGTACCTTTTTCGTTTCCACCACCATGAGTATATCCAGCACAACTATACTTTTCCAGCGTGAATTTGAGAAGATTGTTGCTGGTTGGCAACTTTTTGTTGAATTAAACCTTCATTTAACCAATGCACAAATTATTCAAGTTTAACAGCTTCTAAATGCATGTTGAAGCAATAAAATTTAAGTCATTATAAAAGATAATGATCAATAGAACATGTACTAAAATATCGCACTATAGAAGAAATGGAGACAAAAAGGATATTGAAACCGAAAGAATTGAATTTTATTTTTTTTTTATTTTACTTTTCGAGCTACGCAATTTTTTGGAAGATAGTTTTTTTCTTGTTTACATTAGTTTAACATACGTTTCTAGTAACGAAATGTAAAAAAATAACTTGAAATATTAATTTAAATGATTAAAACCAGTTTTGTTTCAAATATCCACTTCAACTTTTGAGCAGTATATATTGATTGTACACTCTTAGTTTAACAGTTTCACCTCATATATTTAATTAAAAAATCCAATCATCTGAACTTATCTTTGTTTTTATAATTGATTATTCGCAATTACAACTACTAGCACTTAGCATAATTGGGTATATTACTCTACTATTAGTGTAATTTGCTAAATCCATACAACGTTATATTACAAGAATTTAGGTCAAATATTTTTGCTACTGATGCATTTTATAATGCAAACGAAATCGACCTATATTGGATAGATACGCTTTTGAATTATGGAAACCTTAGAAATCCATAATATTTTAGTGTTTTTAACAATCACATTTATCAGAAATAATTCTTCACTATTTACTAAAACCTAATTTGATATTCTCTAAAATTTTCCTAAACATTATTGGCTTATTTTCAAATAACTGTCTTTTATTAAAACAAACTTATTTGATCACAGCGCAAATATTAAATATTAATTTAATTTGTTATAAATTAATACCTATAAAAAACCATTTTCAATGTATTCATTAAAAATTATCCATAGTATATCAGCGTTATTATTGCATATATGAAAAAATGTTTAAAATAAAAGTTGTGTGGTTGTAACTTAATTTTTTTTACTCGCTATCAAAAACGCAGTCGCGTTCAGAGATTCAATGTGATGGAAAAAAAAAACAATATTGTGTTTTAATTTCGTAATCACAATAGACAATAAGGCAATAGACATACAATTAGTTTGACACTTAATTCAACTCGCCATTGTTTCACGATACCATTCTCGACGTTGTTCCATATCATATCAGAAAAAGTAACTTAAACAATGTTCTAGATTTAAATAAATGCAAATTAAAAATGTATGCGTAAGTTATTGAAACTTAACGAAATTCACTAGACACTTACGTATATATGTAACTAATAGTTAAAACGATAACAAAAAGAAAGTAACTCACAGTACTTTATTTCTCTTACGAAATACAAGAAACAAATTATAAAAATTCCAGCCGCTTCTATCTACGCCCATGAAGAAAGGAATTTACGTATAATATTAAAGTAAGTGCGTCACAATTGTTACGTCCATAGATTTAATTTGTATTTTATTTTTATTTAAGTAAAATCAAATAGATTTAGTTGTATTTATTTTACGTATTAAATTATAGGTTTTTATTTTATACTATTATTATATTGCTTACGCATTATCTTGCTTCCTAAGGCCATGAAACTCTTTACTTAACACAGATAGAATCCTTTTTGTAAATTCATTCATTTTCAGATGTAAACCTATATAATAGCATAAGTTTTATTGTCATATTTCATTTATTGTATTTATTATATTGAATGTTAGAATGTAGTCATATTTTGCGATAAGGTTTTGAGATTACGGTTTATTACATTTTTCCTGTATTCTTCGAAGACTGTTCTTTATCTCTAGCCCACTTGCTGTTTATTGTAATTTACGTACTCGGTCCATGCCATTCAATACCTGTAACAATTGTATTGTTTTGCATTCGGTATTTAGTATTTAATATTTACTTTATTTCCCAGTGTTATAATTAAGAGTTCCTGTGCATATTGTTTATTTTAATCGGTTTATGACGTTGGTAAACTGCATCATCTGCCTTTCCTTGAAGAAGAGTAAAATATTTGCCACGAAATTTCATTATAATTATTTTAGTTGTTTTCTCCCTACCTTGTAACTGGCGCGGACAAAACTTTCTTTGCAAAAATAAGTTAGAACAATAATCAGTTCCAACCCAGATCTCAGCGATCTCACTTCAAGAATAAAAAGTATTAGCCGGTTTCTCTGTCTTTACTATTTAGACCAGATTCTCGTAAATATATTAGTGTTAATTCAAACTAGTGTATTATTCAAAACATATATTTTGGTCAAACACATTCCGAAAATTCCTTCAAACCAGGAGGAACAACAACAATTCTACGACAAAAAACAGACCGAATGAATAGTGCTATTCAATAACTGCGTGTTGTACTAAGCGTTATAGACTATTTATATGGTCCATCGTAATTTCGGCCTCTCGTTTCCGATCCCTAATATTCACATTCGAGAGAAAGCCAAAAATATATTAAAAAGCATCTACATATAAAAATATAAACGATAGAACCGATATAAGTAATCATTCTACAATATATTTGCCCATTATATATCCCTCTTCGGCGACACTGCAAACATAGTCCCCCCTTACGAAAAAGGAGGAATGCCAGGAACATATATATAGAGTCAAAGAGACATTACAAATATTAAGTTTAGAATACAGACTGTCAACACGCACTATTGCATGTTGTCAGTCTGTCAATTATTTTAGTACCCCTATCTTAATTTTAATATGTAATATTCAAGGCAACGTTTGTTTCAACAGATTAATATTTAATGTAAGTAGATAAATCAACATAAACATTGTACTTTTACTAATTTGAATTAATAAAATTGAAATTTCAAAATGGCAGTATACGTACTAGCGAAAGATAACTATGGATTAATTATTGTTTTAATTACCAGGTTATATGTTATTTGTCCGCAGTAGGTTTGGGCGATACCGACGTTTACGGTATCGATACTTAGCGATGAATCGGGTCGGTGTACGGTATCGATTCTGAGTATTTAAATAAGTAAAGTATCGATAGGTATCGATGCTTTGGAATCGATATTTTGGAATCGATACCTTGAATGGGTATTTTGGAACCGATACCTTAATTCGATACGAATCAGTATTCATAACCCGTTCTCCAGGTATCGATTGTTTGATATCGGTTTCAGGAGATATAAAATTAATTAACCGATTCTACCAGATCTACGGTATAAAATTTACAATATTGTGATATATTTTTGAAATAATTGTTACGCTTAATGTAAAATTCAACACATCCTTAGCATCCATAACATACTTAAAAATTCTTTTCTTAAAAAGTTATTGCATCCTTTATAAACATTTTAAAAAATGCACAAACTTAAGATAATATATACAGATATGCGTGCTATTACCAAATTATACAAAAAGCCTAAAATATTATATTTCAAAGTAGAAACAAATCAAGCACGTCTTATACCTACAATAGCTTTATAAGAATTCTCGACGCCACCTTTTTTTATATTATTAATTTCCATTTGTATGAAATAAAGAAATGGAAATTGCTACAAGTAGTTTACATACTATCTTAGTATCGATGCTTTGGATTCCTTGCTAGGAGTCGATATCCTGGAATGAATTCTTCGGTATACATTCAGATCTATTCCAATCGTAGTATCGATGCCTTAATATCAGTTCGTTGGTATCAGTTTCTTGGTATCGACACTCTGGTATCTGTTTCTTAGTATCGATGCACAAGTACTGATTCCTAGGTATCGATACCAGTTACGGTATCGGGTAATGGACGATGTATCGATACTTCGATAGAGTTAGCTCACTGTATTATAGCATGTTAATACCCTAAACAAAATTAAAAGTTGAATAATCAAGCCATCGTTTCATTGACAGAATTTTGATAATTATTTAGTGGAATGAACACTGTATAAGAACGGATGGGCACTGTTAATACATTTAAAATGCAGCGTCCAACTTTCATAAACCTGTAACGACTTATTCTTCTTAATTTAAAATAGAAATAAATAAATTATTTATCTTCATCAAGTAAAAGCCGAATCAATTCAATGACTAGTCTTCTACTGGATAAGGCAAATTCCTACGCATCGCCAACACCCTTGTTCCAACTTTTTTTAACTTTAAACCACGAAATACTGTAACATTCGGCAAATTATTCAGATTTATATCCAATAGATTATCATTTCTGCTAAGACCTCAACTCCAAGGGAACAAAATCTTAACGAAGAAATCAAAGCCGCTTGTAATGCGGCTTTGCCTTACGGCCACATTGTTGTGCAGGTTCGAGAATGAGTGTATAATTAAATAACACGAGTTCGGAGTTGGTTTAACATAGTATAATTAATTAACACTTACAACGAGGTAACAGTCTTATTACATAGATAATAAATTAATATATCACAGTGGTCGAAAGAGAGTTCTTTAGCGTACTCTCTGATCGTACTGACTGTCTAATTGAGACTCCCTTCTCTCTTGAAACTATTGACTTATATACGTTGAAAGATCCTTATTTCGACCATTTGTTTCTTAAACACTGTCAATATTTGCAAGTGTGTAACCCTGATTCATAACCTTGTGTATGCAATCAAATGTACCGAGGCCGTATTGATATAGTACACTACGTATCGTTATGATACAATATATTGAAGCCGGGGCCATCTCCTTGGTAAAGTAGTACATACACATGTTATGTATAGAGTTATTACACGCTATTGGAACCTTGATAAGTTCCAGAGATTCAGGTTTTATAGTAGATATTATTTCCATGAAGAAAAAATTATTTTGAAGAAACTTGAAACAACATTAGAAACTATAATGCACAAAATTGTCTATTTCACAAGTATTACTTAAATAAATAGTGTCCCTCGTATAAAATACATTCTGTTGTGTTTCTTGAATAGTTCTGTATTAAACAGAAGATTTACACTAATGTAATTATAGTACTGAATATCGTATACGTAGGTGTCTCCAGGTGTGTCCATTTACCCTATTAATTTGTAAATAAAGACCAATTTTTATAACATGTATTAATATCATATTGATTTTAATTTAAAAATACGCAAAACCCTACTGTTCTCTCAAACGAAGATAAACCGAAAACATTACGGAAACTTCAAACAAGCCCACCAAAACCGGCATTACAATAACCTTATTGAAACGTCAATTGCAATTCTATCTTCCTTGATACCCATTGTGCTCGTAAACGCGCTAAAAGCACCAATGGAACAAATCGCATTCACTTTGAGACTATTACGCTCTACGAGAGGATCGGTTCGTGTGTAATTAGCTACACATAAAAGATAATAAACCGTTTATATGCGGATAATTAGTCCAATTGTTCTTGTATGTGTATTCATAATTAGTTGTATACTGTAACGGTAGTAACGATCCAACCGACTAGCTATAGATATGTGACCGATTATGCATGCTTGTATGTGTCTCCATTTATACCCTCACGTAGGTATGTACCTATCAGTAATAACGGAAACGGACCCCAATCTATAGATTCGAATTCTAATCCAGAGGACGAATCTAAATACTATTAATTCAGCAAAGTTATATCGACTTCGATTAAGGTATAATTGCTTGCATTATGAACGTCTAGCAAAAATCAAAAGTTGAAACTTTATAAATCAAATCCCTTTAACTCTTTTTTTATGATTAATATAGAAAGAAAAAAATTATTTTTATAATATTGAAATATAAAATTATTTGAACCCATTTGATAACAACAAAATAGTTTAGGCCCCGTTTTAAATATTTGTTTAAAATTTATGCAAAATAAATAATTTCTTAGAATATGCGAGGAATATATTTTCTTATATATGAGTATTTGTTTCAGTGAAAGAATACTTGAAACTATCTCTAAGTAATAAAAATAAGAAAAATATTAGTATCGTTTAAACCAGGGGCTCCCAAACTTTTTTTTCTCATAGACCACTTTGAAAGTTTTTGCTGGTTCCGGTGGACTCCCTGCAGCTACATTTCTACCATATTCTCAAAACTCGACAAAAAATGTGAAGATTAGATCTAACTATGGAAATTTGTGTTGCGGCTGAGTTATTGGTTAATATTGATTGCGCTGTGAGTGGATGTCAACAAAGTAAAGTTAGCCAATCAAAAAAGTGATTCCATCCAACTTTACTCCTTTGACATCTACTCACAGCACAAGAAACCAATCAATTCTCACATATTTTATTTAGAAAGCTCCCCATTCGGAGTGGTAAAAATAAAAAGAAAAATAGTATATTTCCTTGTGTTGTATTTATTCAAATATGTAATTATTACACTATTAATTATTATTGTTATGATATTACATTGTAATATGATAACAGTCGTAATATAATTAAAATTAAATATTAACAACGTAACGTAACTTCTACAATGACAATCACAAAATAGTCATAATTTTAGTGGGAGGGATGTACTTGATGGATTGACAGCAAATTATCAATATTTGGCTTCAGTTTTGTTAGGAATAACCGCAAATCTCCCCGTTCTGCGATATTCAATCTGCTCCTTTTTTTTGTTAAAAGGTTTGTAACGATACTAAAACTTTTCTCGACAAGATATGACGAGGGAAACGCTATCAAAAGCATTCTCGCAATTCCCTACACTCCAGGATATTTTTCGGGTATTTCTGCCTGCAGCCAAAATGTTTGATACCTTCTTTTAAATTTCACCTTCACTTCCTCATTAGTGCTAAGCTCGAGTAGCTCCTCTTGTAATATCACATTCTCCACTTCCGTTTCATCAAGTGGATTTATGTTCCATGGAGGTATTTCCATCGTCAGAATATCTTCAAATCTGATTTTAAAGTCATCATGCAGGGCAATTAAATGTTGAACGTATATGTGAATATCCTCATCATCGCATTCTACCTGTGACAAGTTTGAAAACTGGGAAAATTCGCGCCGACTAATATTTTGCTTCATAAATTTCAATTTTCCAAGAAAAGCTGAAATTACACCCTTTGTTTTTATTAAATTGAGGCTGTCTCCTTGTAATTGTAAGTTAATGTCATTAAATTTTTTGAACAAATCTGTCAAATAAGCGATGTCTGCTTTCAAATTGATCAGGTTTTCTTTTAAATCTGGATCTTTGCTTTCCAGAAACTCTAAAACTGATTCAAAAAGTGAGAAAAATCTTGATAAACATGCACCTTTCGGCAACCAGCGTACTTCAGTATGTAAGAGCAATCGCTGGAAGTCTTCATCATTTTCATCGCACAATTGTGCAAATAAACGCGTATTCAATGCATTGCTTCTTATTTTGTTAACTGGATTAATCACAAATTGAAGCGATTGGTGCAATTTAGCACTCAAATTTTTCGCTACTAGGTGTTGTCGGTGGATGACACAGTGAATTGCAGTTATCTCTGGTATAATTCTTTTAAGATGGCTTAACTACACTACTACCACTACATCGCCCGGCCATGGCGGAGCTCCATCTGTTGCCACCGAAATAACGTTTGTGAATGGAATCGATTTTTCCTTAAAAAAATCACTCAGGACATTAAATATTGATTAACCTTTAGTGTTCGTCTCCAAAGTTTTCGCGAATAGTAGCGCTTCATGAATTTCTTCGTCCATAACAAATCGAACATATGCCAATAATAATGCTTCATTACCAGGTAAAGTTGACTCGTTAAGTTGAATAGAAAAATGAGTTGTTTGCAGATAATTACACAAGAAACTTTCAATATCAGCTCATTTCGTCAATACGTCTTTGTACAGTGTTGTTACTCAAAGGAATTCTTTTGAGTATGTCAAATGGAGATTTGTGCAGAGCAGTTTTTAAAACCTCTTCAACAGCGGGTAAAATTAACTGTTCTCCAATTGTGTGCGATTCTCCAGATTTCGCTTTAAGTAATGAGATATTGTAAGATGCCCGCAAGCCATCATCGTTACTTTCCGACGTTGAAGCGAACATACTGTGCACGGTGGGTCTCTTTTCATGTTTTTCCTTCAATGTTTGAAAATATTTCAAATCTTTACCTATTTTATCAGGATGACACCTTCTTAGATGATCTTCGAGCTTCGATGGTTTCATAGAGTCATTGCTCAAAACTTTGTTGCATAAAAGGCTAATGGGCAATCGCTTGTCTGCCTTTGATGGAAGGAAACAAAATTTTAAATAATCAACACTGTACTGTCGACATTTCTTCTTAGATTCAGCCATGTTTCGTATCAGTTACCTACCTGTAAATAAAAAAAAACTTTGTTGTAGTAATCTTAAGGCGGTCTTACTTAACAGGATATGGCTATTTTAACAGGATTCATTGATTATTGCAATGAAATAAACAAAGTACCGGCGGCAAACTGATTCTAATTATTAAAATCAATAAATCGCTAAGATCAATAATTGAGTTTTATGAAAACGGCTGAACCGATTTTAATGTAATGTAAAACATTTTTTCATTAATTATATTTTGATATATTTCTGTAAATTCGATAGAAAATACTTGTAAATAATATTTTGATATCAAAACTTCGCGATTTTAATTATTTATTTATTACTTTGATGCACGTTACGAGTATGTAGTATATAAAGACACGTACAATTTATGAAAATATATTTAATTATTAGTGACCCACAATTACAAATAAAGTAGGGACAAGAAGTTCAACCTTTCTCGGCTTTCTGTTCTTTTATGGAAGTATCTAATAATGGCTCTGTTCAGTATTTAATTTTTAATACGTACCTACTACACGCAAACATTACAAATATACTTATTACAACATAAATATATCTCCTATCGCAGGTGGGTTGGATGAGATTTCTTTTAGGAATAAGCCTCACCTTTTGTACCTACGTATTTTTTTGTAATTTGTCCATTTTCTGTTTACTTATGTGTACAATAAATTAAAATAAATAGATAAATAATAAATAAAATAAAAGTATGTATAACAAAAGACAAGTAAGTACTTACTTTTCCGACAGTGGCAAACACTAACATCGATTCACTTTACTTTACTTTTCTTTTCGAAATTCGGGAAACAAATGAGTAACGTTTATCCGTGGCATTCGTATTTATATTGGTGAAGAATCAAACAAGTTCATGCAAGATTGCAAGCACACACACCACAAGTCTTACTTCGTCCCTTTTCACGTCTGAACAAGCATTGCGGACGGCGGCAGCGGCAGCGCTTTGCAAGTCTCGACACGTTGTACTGAATATGGAATATGCAAGTTTTTACAAGTAGCAGTCGCTGAACTTCTTAAAATATTATCTGCTACATTGATAGGTGAACTCAAGCCAACATTTTAGTTCTTCACTATCGAAACCAGATAAATTTTCGTGGACTCCCGCTTACGAATTGTGAAGCCCCATTTTTTGTCACGCCAACGTAGACCCCCGTCAAGTCTCCCGTGGACCCCTGGGGGTCCACCTGGACCACTTTGGGAATCAATGGTTTAAACAATACTCATGTACTAATTCTAGAGTTATGGGAGTCGCTTTGGCAGATCTGTCGACTGCTTACGACACGGTAAACCAGCGGAAATTAATCTATAAAGTTTATCAAACCATAAAAGACAGCTTGCATGCATCATAAGGGCCTCTTTAGAAAATAGAAGATTCTTTGTGACTCTCAATGGTAAGAGTAGATGTGGTGAGACTAAAAACTTCCACTGGGCAGCGTGGTTGCCCCAATTCTGTACAACCTCTATATAAATGACCAAACAATTCATGTATTTATCAATAACATCATATACACTGACAACACGGCAGTAGCGGTCCAGCAAGAGTTCTTTAAGGTCGTCAAAATTAAGCTTTCCGATACCATGAAGATTCTGGTAGCCTACTATAAAAATAATCAATTAATACTGAGCGCCAGTAAAACTTAAGTTTATGTATTCCACTTGAGAAACAGGGAGGCTAAGCGTAAGCTAAGAATCACGTGGAGAAGTGAAGAGCTGGAGTCAGAAGTCATATCATACGTAAGCTTACTGTCATGGGGTTAGGAGCCAATCCTTCAGTTCTGAGAACTTCTGCTGTCGCTCTCTGTTTTTCTATCAGCGAGTATGCGGCGCTGGTGTGGAGTAGATCTACTCATACAAAACGCGTAGACTCCGCTTTAAGCGACACGGTCCGTATAGTTACAGAATGCTTACGTTCTACACCATTGGAGAGGATATACCCTTTCGTTGGCACCGTTCCACCTGATATAAAGCGACAGGCTGCCTTATACCAGTTGAGAAAGAAACAAATGATAGATACACGACATCCTCTACAGCACACTCCGATCAGATCGAGCTTGAAATCCAGGGAAGCAATAACGGCAAAATTTACACCTGCATCACGACCTGCAGAAATCTGGAGACTCGCCCATGGACATAATCAGATTTATACGACCTGGAAGACAATTAATAGACTACGAACAGGTGCTATCCGCTGTGGCGTAAACCTTAGGAGATGAAATTTTCAGGTGTAGCGATCTGTGTATATGCGGAGTGGCCCAAACCGACCAGTACCTGTTGTGTTGGTCTGGCTTTGAAGAGGGCTGCACAGTACGGCGATGTAGGCTATGGACGATGTTCGGACACGAAAGTGACAGAATGCATTCTAGCGTTTTTCTTAAATCTATGATATATATTTGGAGCAAATTCAAAATAATTTGAGATGCTTAAGTCTGACGTTTAAGCTACTGCCAAATGATATCTTTTCTATTATCATAATTTATAATTCTATGAAATTTGATTTAAAAATTAGAGTTTTTATATCGACTGTGGCTCAAAAATGACAGCAATAAAAATGATGTGAGATTTTATAACACTAATTTTTATAACAAAACTATTTAGAATAAATTAGCGTTATTACTTCAAATCGAAAATGAATTAATGAAAGTATATTTGGTCGTCTTCCACATTTCTGGTATATACGATGGCGTCAGATATTAAAGTCAGTGGTGGCTGTTATACAAAATGCGCATGCGCAGTACTGGCATCATATACATGACTAGACACGTTCACGAGACAAGAGTAGTAGTAGAATCTGGAGCGTTTGAAACAAACAAACACGGCGTACTCAATCGTAGAATATTCCAAATATGAAGTACGTGGAGTTCAGATTTTTGCAAATCGATGAAGTTAGTCAGAGTCAAATTCATTTCAGGTTACAATGCGTGTGTGGTCCGACTGTTTTATGTCAAAGTCAGCATTTAGTGGCAAAAATTTAAAAATGGAGGAACGGAACTGAATGATGATCGGAAAAGAAACGAGGCTAACCAAGGACCTAACGCATGGATGATAACTACAAAATTATCGAACGTTTAATTGGGGATGATCGTTTCATTAAGGTTCGAGAAATTGCTTAAATAACTAGCATTTCCAAGAGTTGTGTTCATGATTCATATGCGACCTAAATTTCTGCAAAGTTTTGGTTCGTTGAATGACGAAAAAAACTCGAATATTCTTGCGATGAAGATGTCAGAGATGTACCTGACTTTTATAACTGGAGTCAAACTGCGATCTCTCCGCAAAATTTCTATGCTGCAGTATTTTCTAAACCATTTGGAATTGCGGTTCCTGTAAATTTGAATTCACTTTTGGAAATTTTGGCAAACTATTTGAGGGAAAACTGTTGTTGGAAATTGTGAATCAATGTACCATTTATGCTCAATAATACAATGTTGCACTTGACATCTCGCTTGAAGAAATGAAAGCATTTATAAGTCTGATACTTATAATGGGATTCCAAAAACTTCCCAGCTTACGTCTGTATTAGTCTTCCCGCGCAATTTTTTTTGTATCTCAAATTGCCGAAGTCTTTACATTGAACAAATTTTTAAAAGTTTTTAGATTTTTTCACATAAATAACAATGAAAATATGCTAACCGTTAAAACCGATCCCGCATTTGATAAATTGTATAAAGTCCGTCCTCTGATAAGCAATTTACAAAAGAACTTTCGAAAGACTTTCAATCCAAGTCGTGGACGAAAGTATGGTCGGTTTCAAAGGCAGAAGTGCATTAAAACAATGTATGCCTATGAAACCTACTAAAAGATGTTTCAAGGTGTAGGTGGCAGCTTGCGATTCGACAGGAGGATTCGTAGGAAAATCCGGAACCAACAATGAAGAAGGAGGCCTCGGTGAAAGAAATGTTTTGAATTTCACTAAATCATTTAGAGGAGATGGTTATTTTGTCTACTTTGACAATTTTTTTCGTCTTTTCCCTTATTTGCCAAAATGTTGTCATATCAATTGTTTGCTTGCGGAAGTCGTCGGTTCAATCGCAAACACTTTCCATCTACATTTCATGAAGGCAATCAGATGAAAATGGGAGACTATGGTTATGTTATGTATGAAGATATGTCTGTTGTGAAATGGAGAGATCGTGTCAACAAATTCGTTTTGATTGGCAGTACAATGCGCAATCCATCACAAGCAACCACGGTTCAAAGAAGAAACAAAAAATGGGTCAGAGGAACAATCCCTTGTCCCGAATTTGTGAGATATTACAATAGATACATGGGTGGAGTTGATTTTTTTGACCAACTCCATTTATGTTATGACATTTCCTGGAAATCGAGAAGGTGGAACATGAAATTTATATATTACCTTATTAATACTTAGATTGTCAAGTCATACATATTATATAAAACCACTATAACTCTATAAAATCTACGAAAGAAAAATATATGACTCAACAATGAGCAATACCGATCTTCTTTAGCCAATGAATTTATAAACAAGCTTAGCTATAGACAAAAGCACTGTACAATGGGAAGTTGTAGAATAAAAAAGATAACAGGTAGGACCATCATTGTTCCAAGTCGACCTCGAACCTCCGGAAGATGCGCATACTGCTCAACGAGGTCCAATCCGAATAGAAGTAATATCTAGAGTTCGCATATGTAACATATTTTTTATTATTAGGAATATCACCCCAATATTGTGCATGTATCCATTCTACACCGAAATAATGCGATTAACGGTATAAAAAAAAATATATTTTTCATAAAATTAAGCTTTAGTTCATATTTTTAGTTTATATTTTTTTTACGAAGTCGCATATTTTTGATGAAACGACTGATTTTCGTGGTCGCTATATTGAAAATTTGTTAGTTGGTTAAACAAACTCTTTTTTAATCAGTACAAAAGAGTTAGAAAAGCGAATAGCGTAGAAATTGTTCGCTTTGTTAATGAAAGTTTGATGACTTCTTTGCACTAGATATTCTGCAGACTGACAAAATTCTTCTTTTCGTCACAGATGCGGAGCGTATATGATTAAAGCAAGGGCAAACTTAAAAATTTTTACAAAACTTTAATCCACGTGACTTGTCTAACGCATGGAATAAATAAGAGTTTTCGAGGAAATTAGAGGTCAGTTTCCTTTAGTTAATTCTTTAATTTCGAACGTAAAAAAATATTTAAGAATGCACCTTTACGAGTCCAAGTACATAAAGAAAAAATGCCGAATGTTGCTCTACCTCCTGAACCGGTAATTACCCGATGGTGAACGTGGTTTGACGCAGCCATATTCCACGCCATATTCCATGTATTAGATTTTTCTGATTTAGCTGAATCAATTATAAAATCCAAAAGTTTATTCGTAAAAGGCGAGATTCTAGATCAGTTAACGTATATTAAAGCTCATTATAGTTTTGTGGATTAATTAAAAAATTAGAGACTAACCAAGTATCCTTATTAGAGTTAATCTCTAGTGTGAAATATTGTGAAAATTTATTGAAAAATATCCCAGGTCGAACTAGTAAAATTATACCAAGTGTTACAATAAAGAATGACGGTTTTCAAAAGTTAACAGAAATATTAAAAATTTTATCATTATCATTAAGTTCGACTGTTAAAGATAATAATTTAGATTTAAACCCCGAACATCCGGTGTTTTTGTTATTAACATAATTTGATAAAAAGTTATAAATAATAATTTAAAATATATCCCTTATTTTATGATAACCCGTTGTTTGCATTGTGATAATAATAATAATAATAATAAATTATTACAACAAGCGTGTGTGCTCTTTTTTCAACCACTGCTCACCAGAAAAACTACATGTCCTGTGGTCGTATTTTAAACCACCACAAAAAATATTAATGCTACTTCAAAAGCAGTTTTGATGTATATACTGATATATATATATATATATATATATATATATATATATATAGATAATTATTTCGTGACCTTTGTGTGTTATGGTAAATTCAATTTGTTGGCGATTTAAGGGAATATAAAATATAAATGACAGTATATTAATGCCATACTTATACATTTGTAGTTTCTATGGATAAAATTATTCAGAGATACATTGCAATATAATAATAATAAATCATGTCTTAGTATTCTAAAATAGATACACAACAAAAACAGGGAATATAAACTATCTTTTAAATAAATTCAACAATTTTCACAACAAATTAAAATTCACTAGTGAAGAAGAAATTAATGACAGTATTAATTTTCTTGATATTTCTTTAAGCTATGATAGACAAGGTACAAGTACTATTTATACAAATTGGTATAATAAACTCACAGCTTCTTTTCGATATATGAACTACCACTCAAATGCACCTACAGTATTCAATAAAATGATTATAAATAATCTGACTGATAGTGCAGTAAAACTATCACAGACTCAATACAGAAAAGATAACATCAAGAAAATTAAAACAATCTTAACAGATAATAATTATCCACCACAACTTATAGACCAAACTATTAAAAAAAGAATACACCAAATATACAACACTGCAGACACCAATAACAATTTAAACAATGATAGAACATATATCACGATTCCATATGTTCCACAATTATCAGAAAAAATTAAATACACTTTAAAAAGATATGATATAGCTACAACATATAAACTTAGTAATACTAATCAACATTTATTTTCAAAACTTAAACCTAAATAGAAAAAAATCGAGAAACACATGTCATCTATAAAATACCATGTCGCGATTGCGATAGTTACTACATGGGCCAAAGTAAACAATATTTATACAAAAGAATACAAGCCCACAAATACTCTAAAACAGACAAAACTGCTTTATCTACACACAAACTACAACGCGATCACCATTTCGATTTTGAAAACACACAGATAATTGATAAAGAACAACACACAATGAAAAGGGAAATGAAAGAAATGATTAGTATTAAGCAGGAAAAAAATCAATTAACAACAGAAGTGATATTAAAAAATTTAAGCAGTAAATACTATAACTTAATAATGTAACGATCTGCAATTGACCATTATAATACGATATATGTTGCTGTTATATAATTATATATCTTATGTTATTTAAATATCTATACATTTGCTTATCATGCTGACAGTTCCGTATATTGATCCCTGTCTGGCTGTCCGAGTAGGTTTTCGTGGTTTTCCTTCTCGTTTAAGGCGAATGCCGACAGCTTAACATCTTATGTCGCTCCACGGGTGCATACGTAATAATAACTCATGTCTTGTGTTTCCCTGTTTTTGTTGTCTATCTATTTTAGAATACTAAGGCATGATTTATTATTATTATATTGGAATGTATCTTTGAATAATTTTATCCATAGCAACTACAAATGTATGTATGTATGACATTAATATACTGTCATTTATATTTTATATTCCTTGAAAAAGGCATCATTTGGGATTGTTTTAAATATATATATATATTTTGAAGTAAAACCAGACCTTAAATCGCCAACAAATTGAATTTACTATATATATATATATATATATATATATATATATATATATATATATATATATATATATATATTGGCATGCATTTAATCATAAAAAGTTGTAAAAACGAGACATATAAAAAAATGGCTTGTCCTTAAAATGTTAATATCGTGCATCCGTCGTATATCAGTTAGGGGCAGCTTTAATTAAATTAATTTTTTCTTTTGTTATTAATAATTGCTTAAGTACATCTCCAGTATTTATAGTTCACCGAAAGGTATTCATGGTATTAGAATTAGATCACCTCTCTTGTATAAGATTTCATAGACATACATAAACTTTATAAACGAGTGATTAGCAAAATTATTTTCATTGTATGTATTCTACGTCTTTCAATATTGCGTAATCATTTGTAAATTATGTCGACTATAGATTTATACAAATAGTTTTTGTATAGGCCAATTTTCAAGTGCTTTTCAAATATGTACAAGCATGGTATAAATACGCGCTACAATATGTATTGATATTAAATGGATTTTCCAGTTAGTTGACGTATTTTCGTAGTCAACCGAGTAGCTAACTTCAACGCCATTCAAGTAGGTTGTGAAGTATTTATGTATGTTGCAAATCAATATTGAGTCCCTGAATGAAACCATATTTAGTCCATAGTAAATTTCACAGTTATATCCTCCATGTTTACTTTTATTATTCTGAAACGAATGCTAATAAAATTTTAATGTAATTATAGTTTTCTTCTGAAGTAATTTCATTAAAACTTTCGCGATATGCAAATTCTTGTAAATCCTACTATTGATATCACATTAATATTAATGACATATTATTTCAAGCTGACTTAGAGCTTCCTGGATCCAAGTTTATTTAATCTTACTACGAGGAACTTCGTTTAAACTTTATTTGCCACTGAAAAGAAACTAACTTCAGCGGAATCATCCTATTAAAATTAAATCAAGGTTTTTCTATAAGTAATTTTAATTTTAATTAGATTTATAATGCCAAGGACCTATGTTTTCTTTTTATTGTATTTCTGTATATGTATTGCATGTACCTATATGTATCTATTGCTTTAAAAACGTATTAGAAAGTGTTTTACAATAGTTACATATCGACAACCTATATTTCAACAACAGGTGTCACACAGAGATATAATTTTGGACCATTGTTATTTAATATATTTATAAATGACTTAATTGCTTCTATCAGGTGCTCTATAATAGCCGATGTTAATGATTTTTAGCACATTGTTAATAATAGGCAAGATATGAATCTCCTTCAAATGAATCTCGATGTGATTAGTAACTGGTGTTCATTAAATAAACTGAATTTAGATAAAAAGGAGTGCTGTTTTGAATTCTTTACTAGGGAAACAACCCAATATAATTCCAGCTAGGTGTTGAATAACATTTAGATCGAATGCAAAACACAAGTGAGAGATCTTGAAGCCATATTTGATGACAAGCTGAGTATTTCGGATCATATCCTTTCTGTTACAACTTCTGCGTTTCGAAAATTAGGGTTTATTATCCGGACGTATAAAGATTTCAATAGCATAGCAGCACTTAAATCCCTTTTCTGTGTATTAGTTATAAGCAAGTTCGAATATAGTGTTGTAATATGGTATCCCATATATAATAATCACATTAATAAAGTCAAGCTAATTCAAGCTTAATGGCATTTCCTTTAAAGTTCCTGTCAATTGAGGTTGATGGAATTTATCTTGTCCGGTTTGGATTATGCTACTAGAATAATATGGATTTGAATCACTTGCTAAAACAAGATAGATTAGACTACCAGTGGAAACTTCTTTAAAAAATAATTACGAAGAAGATTGATTCAATTGCTTTGCTCTCTCGGATTGATTTCCGTGTACCGTTCTTGCCAACGAGAAGGTTTGAAACAGTTGCAAAGGCAATTCTTTGGACTAACAGCACCATTTCTGTATTCCACTAAGAATTTTAAATTAGTTTTTTTCAAGGTGCGTTTATAATTCTTGATTTATATTCAATAACTTCATTACTCTGCCTGTATTTTTGTATTTATGACATCTATCTCAATTCTTTAGTTTGTCCTGTTGTTGGTTCATCCGTTAGACAACAAAGCTATTAGTGTTATATATATATATATATATATATATATATATATATATATATATATAGTCATTTATAAATATATTAAATAACAATGGTCCAAAATTATATCTCTGTGTGACACCTGTTGTTGAAATATAGGTTGTCGATATGTAACTATTGTAAAACACTTTCTAATACGTTTTTAAAGCAATAGATACATATAGGCACATGCAATACATATACAGAAATACAATAAAAAGAAAACATAGGTCCTTGGCATTATAAATCTAATTAAAATTAAAATTACTTATAGAAAAACCTTGATTTAATTTTAATAGGATGATTCCGCTGAAGTTAGTTTCTTTTCAGTGGCAAATAAAGTTTAAACGAAGTTCCTCGTAGTAAGATTAAATAAACTTGGATCCAGGAAGCTCTAAGTCAGCTTGAAATAATATGTCATTAATATTAATGTGATATCAATAGTAGGATTTACAAGAATTTGCATATCGCGAAAGTTTTAATGAAATTACTTCAGACGAAAACTATAATTACATTAAAATTTTATTAGCATTCGTTTCAGAATAATAAAAGTAAACATGGAGGATATAACTGTGAAATTTACTATGGACTAAATATGGTTTCATTCAGGGACTCAATATTGATTTGCAACATACATAAATACTTCACAACCTACTTGAATGGCGTTGAAGATAGCTACTCGGTTGACTACGAAAATACGTCAACTAACTGGAAAATCCATTTAATATCAATACATATTGTAGCGCGTATTTATACCATGCTTGTACATATTTGAAAAGCACTTGAAAATTGGCCTATACAAAAACTATTTGTATAAATCTATAGTCGACATAATTTACAAATGATTACGCAATATTGAAAGACGTAGAATACATACAATGAAAATAATTTTGCTAATCACTCGTTTATAAAGTTTATGTATGTCTATGAAATCTTATACAAGAGAGGTGATCTAATTCTAATACCATGAATACCTTTCGGTGAACTATAAATACTGGAGTCTTAAGCAATTATTAATAACAAAAGAAAAAATTAATTTAATTAAAGCTGCCCCTAACTGATATACGACGGATGCACGATATTAACATTTTAAAGACAAGCCATTTTTTTATATGTCTCGTTTTTACAACTTTTTATGATTAAATGCATGCCAATATATATATATATATATATATATATATATATATAGTAAATTCAATTTGTTGGCGATTTAAGGTCTGGATTTACTTCAAAATATATATATATATTTAAAACAATCCCAAATGATGCCTTTTTCAAGGAATATAAAATATAAATGACAGTATATTAATGTCATACTTATACATTTGTCCTGTTGTTGGTTCATCCGTTAGACAACAAAGCTATTAGTGTTATATATATATATATATATATATATATATATATATATATACGTGGTAAATTCAATTTGTTGGAGAAGACCTTTGTATGTTATGGTAGATTTAATTAGCTGGCGTTTTAAGGTCTGGTTTTACTTAAAAATGCATATATTTAAAACAATACTGTCATTTATATTTTAAATTCTTTGAGAAAGGCATCAATTGCCTAAACATGTAAGATTGTTTTAAATATATGCATTTTTAAGTAAAACCAGACCTTAAATCGCCAACTAATTAAATCTACTATATATATATATATATATATATATATATATAACTTTAAAAAATTATCGACCGTACTATATTGATTCAGAAGAGTTCAAAAAATGAAAAATTGTCTTTCACTTTTAGAACTCTACATTCTTATCTCCTGAACAAACTCGTTGTGAAATATAGAGATAATAAATAAATGAGTTTTAATTGACAGACCGCTTGCCCGTTTTTAATTTATTTTTACCCACGGCGATTTAAGGTCTGTTTTACTTTAATATGTATATATTTAAAATAATCCCTTACATGTTTCAGAAGTTAATTAGCTTTATAATTTAAAATTCTTTGAAAAAGGTATTAATTGTCGAAACATGTAAGAGATTATGTTTAATATATAGGTACATATTAAAGTAAAACAGACCTTAAATCGTATCGAATGTTACAAATATTCAAAAAAACATTACAGCTTTAAAAAACATGAAATTAAAATAATCATGCTTTCAATTACAAAGAAGTTACAATACAAAAACCGAAATAAATTACTAAGAAAGATCAGTATTAGAGTTAACTCATATTAAAAAATCGCGAAGAAAACGCCGTTAATAACCGTCATGATATTTCAAATCTGTCAAAATTATTTCTCCCATTAATCTAAAACATCCGTAATATAAATAACGTAAAAATTCAAATCCAATAAAATCTTTTAAAACTCACCCACACCAAGCCGAAAGTATCAAATTACAGGCAAGGACAAAACACAAAAATTAAAAATATATACGTACTTTAAGCCTACTAAAATTCACTCTACTTCCATATTGTGGCAATTTTATATTTTAAGTAAAGTAGTTCTTATTTCATTAGTTAAAATTGTTTAAAAAATGTAAAAAAGAAGTATACAAATTGGAAGTACTATAAATACATATATATATATATATATATATATATATATATATATATATATATATATATATTAAAATAATAGACTTTTTTATTGGTTTAGCGACCTTTAATGACTTTTAAAACAAAACAAACCGGTGAGTTTTATGTCATTCAATGCTTCCTTACTTTATTATTAGTTTAATTTAAAAAATTTTTAATTCATTCATACAAATGTAATCATTTTAACTTTTCCTTACTTTATTATTAATTTAATTTTAATTTTAATTGTTAATGCACTCACACAAATTAAAACATATTTTCTTACTTTTCATTGTATTAATTTTTGTTTCTAGTTACTTAAAAAGGACTCAATAATAATAAGAGTCGAAACGTCGTAGAAGAAAACATTAAAAGTCATTAAAGGTCGCTAAACCAATAAAAAAGTCTATTATTTTAATATAAAGACACGGCCAATAAAATAAATAAGAAAATCAAATTCTTATAAACACTATATATATATATATATATATATTAGGGTGGTCTTTAGATGTATGGAAGAAAAATTTTTTGAAGTTATAGACCGTAACTCCCTCTAGAAATGTTTGTTTTGCGTAAAAATACGGTATGCAAAAAATTATGCGTATCGAACAAAGAGAAGGCGTGGCACACCGCCTCTCAAGGTGACCCCTGTTGGTAAAATTAATAGAAATATAATTTTCTTTATGTGTTTATATTTTTTAATATACAATATACCTATAATTGTTTTATTATAACTTAATTAAATTTATGGTAACTGCAACAATTTGTAACAAGAATTTGATTATAAAAATTTAATTGGAATCAAATTTCAAAAATTGTGGCGGCAACTAAATTATTTACGTTTACAAGCATAGATATATTTTTCTAAGCCAACGAGTTCTAAGTATAGCTTTTTTATCCCTTTTTTCGAATACTCTTACGTGTTTTTGTTAAGAAAAGTGTGCAATGTGGTGCAGCATTTAAGAAAATTAAAAAGGGACTTCCCCTATAAAATTGTCAATTAGAAGAGTGTGTTACTTAACAGAAATAGTGAAAAAGCTTGTGTAAAAAGTGTAAAAAAATAACCACAAACCTAAGACAGATGTTTAGAGACGCTTGGATCAAAATTGAAAAAATTAACTTTATGAGTGGTGATTAAGATCAGAAAGTGAAGGATGCAGTTGGGAGTGTATCCGAGATTATCAAATTTGCAGTAATGAACCAGACCTTTAATCGCCGACTTATTGAGTTTACCTTATATATATATATATATATATATATATATATATATATATATATATATATATATATATATATAAATCACGGTACACCTGTTAAGAGAGACATTTTCTGCGCAAATAATGTACAAAAAGGTCTAAAACTGAACATCTCTAGTGGTGATATCTAAAAGATATCGGCTAAGAGAGTACCTAACCTAAATTTAATATTTCGCGAATCATCTAGCTTCTAGAAACATCTAGAGTATTTTACGACTGTTATAGCTACAATGAGGGAGGCTGAAAATAGTTAGCATTTGTTGAATATTATATTTAAACTATAATACAAAAAGGTGTCGTTTTTTTGTTAAAAACTAATTTACAAAACAATTATAATAGATGGTTTCCTTAGAAACTTTGGATCTACTTGTACTAGCGAAGCATGCGTTATACATATATGTAATATTTTAGCATATAATTAGATTTAGTTATACAAAGCTCAAAAAATCAGTTACTAGCGATAATAATCTCAGTTTTAATATTAGAAAGCAAAAGTGTAATTTATTTATATAAATTATCCAACTTACAGTTCTATCACCAGGATGTTTCACACGACAATTAAGAATAGTAGATTGACCAACCACCGCTGTTACATTTCTTGGTCCAACATCATCAAAGTACGGTCTTTCACCAGAAGGTTTTCCGGAGTTTTCTGAATATTTTCCTTTTAAACCTTCCGATATTCCTACCAAAACAGCCGACGCTGAAATAAAAAAAAAATCTTTTTAGCAATAATAAATAGTAAGCTATTTGTCATATTGAAATTTTTACAATAGTCTTTTTATTTTAACGTAATAGCAAAAATATTTAAACACTTTAATTTTTACTACATTATATAAATTCTTCAGTTTTGTATATAGAGTTACTTCCATACAAAATTCAACTGGTCCAGTATTTACATATTCAGGATTATGAACAACGACTTCAATATATTATTTATTTCCAGTATCTTTTGGCAGTTACATCTTTTGTCGGATTCGCTAATAAACAATATTGCCTTACTAAGTTTGCATCTGTTAGAAGATCAGTGATTTTTTTACATTTAGAAAGCCTACAGATGTTATAGGTCTGTTAGTGTGTAAGAGTATCAGAAAGATCCAAAGAAAGACCAATCAAGTGGAAAACAACCGTAACTACTATAAATAAGGAGGGTTCATGCAAAGGCAGACATGTCCATATGAACAAGTTTCGAGAAAAACAGCAAAAACGTTTACATCAAAGGACGTTTAATTTAACAAAAATTTTTTTGAACACATCGATCTGAAAGTGATCTCTTAACTCATTTTCCAATAAAAACAAAACCAATTTATATTTTCCTCAGATATTTTTAACAAACAAAAATGGATTTGTCTGCTTTTGCATGATCCCCACAGATAAGTCTGGTTTTGTTTGAACTCATATGGGATATTTCTGGGTTTGTTAAAATTCGGTTGCATAAAATAAAAATATTACTCCTTTATTAAAAACTCTAAACAAAATAGAAAATAATGTTAAATGTGCATTTCTTTGTCTTCTTCAATACAATCACATATTTCAGCTTCTTCTTCTTCTTCTTCTGGTTCATTCAACTGCATGACATTTTCCTCCAAAATATTTTTAAAAAACTTCAATTCAGGAAGGTTCTGCCATTGAACATCATCTTTATTAAATTGCTTTTCCAAAGGGTTACAACATTTTTCTTTTTGTCCGTAGAAAGTGTGTTTCCCAATGGCAGGTCTTCTAATATGCAGTTATTTTCGCTACGTCCTCTTTTTATCAGGGAGCCATATTTTTCGCCACCATTTTCAAAACGAAAAAATTGACACCCCTTGTATCGGACTGTAGTGGTGTTCCTCGATATTTTTTCTTTTATATAAATTTTCTTTAAATCTTTGATACTGCTCAGTTTGTTGTAGGTTTCTGAAAGTTTTTTGATATTATACAGGTTCCAATCTTTGCCTAATTCTCGAACTCTTCCTACTTGACTATAAAAACCATTATATTTTTCAGGATTGAGAATTACACTGTACTTCTTCAGAATTTTTTCGACACGCCCAAAAACACGATCGGCCGGCAGGTATGAGTGTCCTCTTACTGGAAAATGAATTATAACTTCCTTAACATTTTCTGGGGCTTCATGTCTCAGCCAATAGGCCAACATATGGATAATGTGGGAGTTTTTATTTTGGCCCCCACAGCCATCACAAAGCAGTCTTATTAGTTTCAAATCAGTTAGGTCAAGAGATCTAAGATGGGCTAGTAATGCGGATCCTATTTCTGTTGAGCCACGGCTCGCCTGGTTTTCAGACCAGGTATAGAAAACAGGATTTTTGATTGTACGTAAACACAACAAAAACTGTAAAAACTAATTTGCCTAAAATAAAATGCATCCTGAATAGGTGTTTTTGGTAGTGGATGTATTTGCTGGAGGTCAAAACAAAATGTGATAACTGGAAAAAATTACATAATCCAATTAATATGCTATTCGTTCATGTGTAATAAAGCTCATCTAATCTGTAGTAACATGTAAAAAGACAATGCAGAATTAAGAGGAAATAACTTTACAAGTAAAGGTTTTATTGATCTTATAGTGACAATAGTATCTAGTTATCGTACAAGTTTAATATATTAACATTCAATAAATTATTGTAAGAAATGGCTTAAAATAAATTTGAAACAAATAAATTGTTTGTAGAGTCCTTAGATTACAAACTTATAATAAATATCATAAATTGTAGTTGTATAAATTACCAACAATAATGACCATAATTATAAAAGATGTTGAAAATGTCCACCACCTTCTTCCAAGCATTTTACGCACCTCCTCCGAATGCTACTAAATACATTTTGCAGTATGGGACTATTTCTAATATCACTAATTTTATTTATAATTCTGTCTTGGAGATCTATATAATCTTGCACTGGTACTTGATAAATTGAATTTTTTAGAAAAGGCCATAAATAGTAATCACATGGTGTAAGATCACAAGATCTTGGAGAGAATTCATGATCGCTGTTCAAACTAATTAAACGATTTCCAAACAATTCTTGTAACATATTCATTGGTTCCCCCGCTGTGTGAGCTCTAGCACCATCTTGTTGAAAGTATCCCAAAGCTAGTTCATCATCGCGAAGTTGATTAAAGAAAGGCAATAGTATTTCCTGTCGATATCTTTCTGCAGTCAAGGTACCATTAAAAAAAATTGGACCAATAATCCTTCTTCTACTTATAGCGCACCAAACGCCAACTTTCTGAGGATGTAAAGGAGCTTCAACATAAAAATTATTGGGCTTTGTATCACTCCACATTCTCATGTTTTGCGAGTTAACATATCCACTAACATGAAACCATGCTTCGTCTGAAAAGAAAGTTTTGTCTAGGACATCATCATTAAAATTATTTGTAAACCATTCGCAAAATACTACTCGTCGCGGATAATCAATATCTAGGATTTCTTGCAAACAAGTTATACGATATGGGAACAACTGTAAATCTTCTTTTAAAACTTTATGGCCAGAACCAACTGACAACCCGGTTTGTTGAGCAAGAGTTCTTACTGAAGTTTTAGGGACATCAGTCGTTATTTCTCTAACATTCCCAATCACTTCTTCTGTCCGGACTTTTGGTCGCCCACCAACCCTCTTGGCGTCCCACACTACCAGTTTGTCGAAAAACTGGAACAATTATGATTAGTGTACACTGAAAAGTATTATAATCAAAAGCAAGGTTAGGAAATTCATCTTGAAATTCTTTCAAACAAGTTTGAATTGAATACTTCCACTGGCCATCGATCTTTCGAAAATATGCTTCAACCATGAATGCTTTGTATACGTTAGTAAATACCATTTTCAAAATTAAAAAATATAAATTAGTATCTTCGATATTAGATTCTGACAATTTTTGACAGACAACAGTTGACATTTAATAATTATTACAAATCAGTTACTTAAGTAAAGATATACGATTTTTTTATCAGAGCCTACTTAACTTCGAATGTTTCTGAACACCCATTATAATACACATCAAGGGACGTTTTTTTAGTCTGCATGTAGCCTCGTAGAGGGCGCCAGTAATAAAACGTCAAGTGTCAAAATTAATCTCAAACTTTCATTAACCTAAATCTAAAGATTCATCACGATACGGCAATTGATTTACTCATAGTGAACTTTTAAAGTTTATAAGTTGGCAGAGAACTGGAATTGAGTAGAGAAGATTTTCGTGGAATAATTTTTTATAGCTTAGAGAAAATTAACTCGACAACAATGTCTTGCTGAGTCGGTTTCTATTTTAAAGATGAAGCACCACATCCATCGACAGTTTCATGTAGTGAATTCCAATGTGAACGCACCAGTATCAACGAGGATCCAAGGGTAGGTCCGCCAAGAGCAGCAATCACCCCCAAAAAAGAAGATAGACGTGTGACATATCGTGAAACTAAGAAATCAATGGGTATTTCAAAGTCCTCAATCCAAACGATACTACATGACGAATTGGGTGTGTGAAAGTTGGTTTCTCGTTGGATTCCACATTACCTTTACTTAACCGAACAGCAAAAGTCGGCTCGTATTAATTGGTGCCGAAAGGCTGTGAATCCGAAAAGAAGCGTTAGGCCGCTATTTGGGTGCTTGAAGATGAACATAATCCGACAAAAGCTATCCGCTCGCTAAGTGTGTCGAAAAAGATGATCGCAAAGTGCGTCCCAAAATCAAGTTATATAGCTACAATTACTTTTCAAGATTTAAGAACGGTTAATGTGAATTGGTAACAATCGTTTGTTTGCCAGAAATAATCGCCGAGCTCTGAGAAACCAACCCACAACCCACGGCGAATCATTTTGCACACAGCTCGAAGACAATTGAATTTTTGAAGCAATAAAATATCGAATTATTAAATCATCCTTCGTATAGTTTCGACCTAAGTCGCAACAATTTTTTTACGTTCCCAAAGATCAAGAATGGAATGGGTGGTCGACGATATCAGTCACAGAAGAAGCAACAGATGCCTTCAAATCGGCAATTTTAACTGTCCCAACTGAAGACTGGAATAATTGCTTTAATAATTTTTGCGGAAAATATTTTGAAAAGTAATAGAGCACTTTGAGTTGATTTACTGTTTGATTTTATGACTATATGCAACACGAAAAAGACATCCCAGTACTTACAGGATTTTATTTTATTAATACTGTATCATACATTATATGTATTGGTGTACTTAAATATGTGTGCTTGCGTATTATATAACTAACCTCTGCTCTCTGGTGGTTACAACTTGGATATACGAACGTAATAATTATCGGTCGTAAAATGAGTTATAAAAGAAAGGGTCAGAAATAAACGGCGTCGTATTTTTAAATTCCAAACGTTCTAAGGCGTGCCTGTGATATCGTTCAAAACGGCTACAGTAAATATCTGTCATAACTCATAAGTTATGCTTTTACAAGACAAATTTTCTTTCATATTAAAGTACTCCTTTGATATATAAGGGTGAAATAGTATAATAATGTCAGACAATGTGATTATCCGTTCTTTTACAACGTTATAAATCCGAAAATTTATAGAATCATATTAATCATTGCTAATGTTATAATCTGCAATTATAATGTGTGTAAAAAAGTTTACTTTAATTATATAGTTAAAACAAATAAACGCCATAACTGAATTGATTCGGGTTTTACTTGATGAGATACATAATTTAAAATAGAAATAAAACTAATGGTTAAAATCTTCACTTTTTTAATACGTAATCGTAAAACGACAATTGTTACGCCAGCACACTGACTTCATCAGGTACTTACAGCTAAAGAGCACGTTACAAACTAAACTAAAATGATAAAATCAACAAGCCTAGTATATTTTACGTTTTTTTTTTAATCTAAGAATTTACACAAATATTGTAGGTAGTGAGAAAATGTGGACAACCCTATCTGTTATACTAAAGAGTACTAAACAAGTTTACGCATAAAATTTGTTTTAATAAACTAAACGTACTTTCTATTATCGTCCAAACAGTTTTTAAATGAACAAATTTAACAAGGGCGAGTTATTTAAATCTAATTGATCATTAAGCAAAATTTTTGATTGTTTTAATTTATTGATTTCTAAACTTTACAGTAAATTTAATTTATTGCCTTTATTTTCTAAACGTAGAATTTGAAAATCCTTATTGAAAGTATGGTTTTCTTCTAATAGATGACTAGCAAAAGTGAAATCTTGTTTTTCATTTATAAATGAAGAACACTGCTCAGAAATATGTTTTCAAACGATCTTCTTGTTTGACCAACATATATCTTACCGCATGCATTAACTTTATTGTTTTTAACATGTTTTAATAAATCATTATTAGTTTTGAAAAAAGTGTTTATATTAAGTTTTTTTAAATACATTGAAATATGTTTATTGGGTTTCCGAGTGTACCTGTAATTAAGGATGAGCAAAATTCAAAATTTAGATTATAAACGTACACTGGGAAACATAATAAACATATTTGTCACACACACACACACACACACACACACACACACACACACACACACACACACACACACACACACACACACACACACACACACACACACACACACACACACACACACACACACACACACACACACACACACACACACACACACACACACACACACACACACACACACACACACACACACACACACACACACACACACACACACACACACACACACACACACACACACACACACACACACACACACACACACACACACACACACACACACACACACACACACACACACACACACACACACACACACACACACACACACACACACACACACACACACCTATATATATATATATTTAATATGGCGACATTTCGTAGCAGTTGAAAAAAAATGTCATTCTAACGTCAATACAAACTGATTTTATTTAAAAAAAGTTATACGATTGAATAACAGGCCTGTTATTGTTAACGTCGCATAATAAAATGTTATCCTAAAATAAATAAACACCTGTCGTAGTGCATACAGTAATTTCTTGGAGATCTACAAAAAAGAGTATTGGAAATTGATTTATGATAAAGAAGGTTCTTACTTATTTTGTAAGTGCTGAACCATGAATATCATACAATAAGCAAATGTTCAGATGACTGTTAACGTTGCATTTTTTAACAAAGGATTACATTACGTTTCAGTTGATACAACAGCTTATTAGAGAGTGGACACGTTTTCTTTATTCAAAATGCCTTACCGATTTTCTTCTCAAGAGTATGCGGACATGCATTTTGTGTATGGCTACTGTAACGGCAGTGCACTTCAAACAGTTATTGAATCCCGATAGGCGCATTCCTCATTACAGAACGTTTCTGGAGTACACAGACAATTTCGGGAATGCGAACTGCATGATTATCTTTTCGGCCCAGGAGTAAATTTGCCAGCAGACTAAGAGGAAGAAGTAGTAGCTATTTTTCAAAGAGATCCAACTCTCAGTGTACGTCGAATCGCTAGACAACTAGGAGTGGATATTAAGACAGTCACGGCTTCATTTTAATTTCTGCAGAACAGTCCTCTGGACAGCTGAATCAACGTTCACGAGAAGTGGTGATACAAATCTGAGAAATCTGCACAGGTGGTCTTCAGAAAATCCCAAAGCTATACGCCCATCTAAATTTCAACATTAATTTTCTATTAACGTTTGGCCGGCCCTAATAGATGACTTGTTGATTGGTACTGTCGTTCTTCCTGGGAGGTTAAATGTGGACAATTACCTTCAATTTCTTATTGACGAAATACCAGGGCTTATATCCATATCAGTATCGCAGGGGACACGGTTTGCTTGTGGCAGACCACTATGCTCGTCTAGCTTATTCTACCTGGATATTAAGACAGTCACCGCTTCATTTTAATTTCTGCAGAACAGTCCTCTGGACAGATGAATCTACGTTCACGAGAAGTGGTGTTACAAATCTGAGAAACCTGCACAGGTGGTCATCAGAAAATCCCAAAGCTTTACGCCCATCAAAATTTCAACATTAATTTTTTTATTAACGTTTGGCCGGCCTTAATCGATGACTTGTTGATTGGTCCTGTCGTTCTTCCTGGGAGCTTAAATGCAGACAATTACCTTCAATTTTTTATCGACGAACTGCCAGGTCTTTTAGAGGATGTCCCACTGAATGTTCGACGAGACATGTGGTCTCAAATGGATGGGGCACCACCACATTTCGGAATTGCTGTCCGAAATTGGGTTAACGTCAATTATCCAATATCGATTGGTCGAGGTGGTCCTGTTGCATAGCCACCCAGATCACTCGATCTTAATCCCCTTGACTTTTATTTATGGGAGTACATGAAAAATTTAGTCTACGCGCAAGTGTCGAACACAAGAGAAGAGTTGGTGGATCGTATTCACCTGGCTGCCGAGCAAATCCGACAAAACCAATATGAAATTCGGATAAGTACTTCTTCTGTTGGCTTACGGGCACAAGCCTGCATTCAACAAGGAGGTGGACATTTCGAAAATATTATTACTTGAACTTTTTTAAATAAAATCGAATTTTATTGACTTTAGGATTACATTTTTTTCATGATCTGGCAATCACATTCATAGATCTGTAACTTTGAAACAAATAAAAATGGATATACAAGTTTTGCGTTTTTGTTCCTTGAAATGAGTCTACTTTACACTTCAAAAATTTGAACATAACGATAGGGACACTTGTATATTTATATATATATACAGGGCAATCCAAATTAAGTGTTCACCATTGGTAACTTTGTTATTATTAAAGATACAAGATTGTTTAAATTAGCAAACTAGTAGTACTTTTAACGCTCTTTAAGATGGAAGAATTAGAAAAAAAAAGAGCAGCGCGTTTTCGAGTTTTCCCGAAAAATATGTTTTCTTCAAATGGAAATCCCTGTATATTATATCATTTTCTGTTAGAAATTCAATTTTTAAACAAAAAATCTTATAAGAAATTTTTTACTGGGATTAAAAATACTTGAGTTATAGTGAATAAACAAAAACAGCTAAGTCAAGTGCATTTCTATGTTTCTATGATAACGACGTTAATTCTTTCTAGTAAACGTCAAATATTAGTACAGTTTTATTAGTCTTTCACTCATAAATTTCATTTTGCTAGTTATTAGTTTTACAAAAAAATGATTTTTACCCATGCAGAAAAGTGTGATATGTTAGAATCTTATTTAGTGTGCAGAAAATCCTCTAGGAGGGCAAAAGAACACTACGCTGAATTATATCCACTCCGAACACAACCAAATGAGCAATTTTTTCTGAGACTGTACCGAAAATTTAGAGGCAAAGAGAGTGTTTTTGCCAAAACAAGAACAAGAAGGACTTTTATAATAAGCGAGGCCACGGAAATTCTAGTTCTTGCATATTTTTAGGCCAACCATATTTTTAGGCCATACTAGATATTATCAAGGAATCTGATTTGAGTCACGGTACTGTGCATAGGATTCTGAAGAAACACAAATTCATTCCTTATAAGTACAAACCAGTTCAAGTTTTCTTGCCAGGGGATCCAGAGAGAAGAATGTTTTTTTGCCACTGGTATCTTAACTTTTGTCGCCAAAATGTAAACAACTTTCGTTATATTTTATGGACCGATGAATCAAATTTCTCAAATTCTGGAATGTACAATACAAAAAATCATCATTACTGGTCAAAGGAAAATCTTCTTTTAGTACATCCAAGACGCCCGCAAGTCCGTTACAGTTTTAATGTTTGGTGCGGCTTAATTGGTTCAAGGATTGTTGGTCCTTTCTTTTATGAGGGCACTCTAACTGTGAAAGGTACATTGAATTTATGACTGAAATTTTGAATAATTTCTTAGACGATATTGATCTCATAAGTAGACAGAATCTGCATTTTCAGCAGGATGGCGCACCTGCGCACAACTACAGAGGTACTCATCAAATTTTAAATACTACATATTTTGAACAATTCATGGATAGGAACAAATGGTCCTATTCAGTGGCCTCCCCGATCGCCAGATTTAACACCGCTTGATTTTTTTTTATGGGGTTATTTAAAGACAGAGATTTATAAGCAAAGGTACGAAAACGTAAACGCCCTAAAAATTGCAATTAGTGAAAAGATAAACAAAATAGATGGTAGGACCATACTAAAAGCAGTTCGACAAGTTCAGAAAAGTGTTCAAAAATGTATTGAACAACAAGGTGGTATTTTTGAACATCTTCTATGAAAAAATCAGTGATTTTTATTATCTTTTAATGATATGTTTATGTATAAAATGAAGTTTATAAAAATTATTTAGCTGTTTTTGTTTATACATTATAACTCAAGTGTTTTTAATCCCAGTAAGAAAGTTCTTATAAGAATTTTTGTTTAAAAATTGAATTTCTAACGGAAAATGATATAATATACAGGGGTTTCCATTTGAAAAAAACATATTTTTCGGGAAAACTCGAAAACGCGCTGCTCATTTGTTTTCTTTAATTCTTCCATCTTAAAGAGCGTTAAAAGTACTACTAGTTTGTTAATTTAAACAATCTTGTATCTTTAATAATAACAAAGTTACCAATGGTGAACACTTAATTTGGATTGCCCTGTATATATATATATATATATATATATATATATACATATATACATACATTTTATATTAGAGTGGCTGGTAAACGTTCTTTTCTAGAACACCGAGAAACAAGTGATGAAAAATGAGTGCAACATGCGAATATCCAATCCAAATGAACCTGGAACTTTTAAAACACCTCAGTGATTACAGCTTAGATGAGAATTGTTATTATAATGTTGAGCTTGTCAGAAAGTCATCGTCAGTTACTTTTTTCAACAGACCATGTATTATTTATGTGTCGTCATCACATAATTGAATAAAACCCTCTCCTAATAGAAAACAAAGTGTGTTTCATGATGATAGTGCATCAATACAAATCCATCGGAGACTGAGACAATGAACGATATATTCGTAATCTCCCAATGTCTCACCGTTAGATTTTACCTCTTTCATTTGTTATAACACAATTTATAGGGAAAGTACATTTTTTTAAAATTCATCAATCAACTTTTATGGTAAATATACACAAATCCTACGAGAGCGTTAGGGAAGACTTGTAGAGAATTATGTAAACCATATAATTAATCGAATGAAATGCTTTCTTTATTAATTATATATATATATATATATATATTTAACTTCCGAAGAAGATAAAGAAGAGTTCACTGAATTGTCAAGACACCAAGAGTTTTCCGCAGGAGGAAGTCATATAATCGTGTCAAGGTTTCTGCAATGACTCAGTATATTTGCGTAAATATTTAATATTGATAGAATTTACGTAAAGGGCCAATTCCTATCTCATTAACACGTCAGTCGAATATTTACTTCAATGCAAAACAATTCTAAGAATCATCAGGAAGTGTTGAGTGATATAACTTCATAAATCCTAGATCCTAGATATAGATTAAAGGAAGTCTCTACCTCAAAATGTATATAAACATAAAAAGACAATTCACTTCCATCTCTATTAACGAAATTACAACATTATATTCTCAAATCCCTTATAAATTTCATTGATTTATTTTATAATATCGCATGATAGAATTAGATATCGTAATCCAAGTCTTAATAAACTTCAATGTGGCAGTAAAATTTACCTAAGGTGAATGTTACATCGCTTCTTCTGTCTCCGCCATTCGCACGAACCATTCGTTCAATTGATATTAATCGGGCCAATAAGAGTGAGCATCCGACCGTGAATAAATATATTAGAGAGCCGTAAGAAGTAGTTAAGCGAGGCCATAGGTTTTTGCCTTAAAAGTTGGCCTTTTACATGGAAACTCTGGGAGCGCACGGAGAGAGGAATTGAGGGATATTGTGAACCCTTTTGAATGGGAAGGGATGTCACGGGCCCATTTCAATTTGTCAGACTCCCGATTTCACGAACCAGCTGAAATACACCCGCAGGACTTACCTTGTAAACCCGTAAGTATAAAATTCACTCTGTGCGCAAGGAAGGGTAGTTTTGGAAAGTGATTGCTCGACTACCGGGTGCGCCAAAGGAATTGCATTCGCGTGTATACTAAGATTTACTAGGCAGTCGCAACGAGGTCCCGCGATAATACCCTTGATCTTAAACTAACTTATTCAATATAACTTACATATATACATATATACATATATACATATATACAAATACAGGTATCTAAGTATATATCGAAATATCGAAAGTACTTTTTGAATGCACATAATTCTTTATAAAATATTTCTAAATAACACCGATCCTTTTTGGAATTGATATAAACGGATGGCGAGTTATACAGGGTGATTCATTAGATTCTTTGGAAAATTTGGCAATGAAAACTAGATGTAATTTCATGAAGTAATGTTTTTGTAATGAATGTGGGTTCTATCTTCTTTCAGGGTGTTTTATATGTATATACAAGGGGTATTGATATATTCTTAGCATACTATTAAAACAATTTAATATTGGGAAAAGAAAAAGATTCTTCGTGGTCTGTAAACCAGCCCTCCACAACTTTATTACCTCTTTGTTACACAAAAGTGTAGGTTCTCTTAAACTTTTTCTCAATCGAGGGAACAGATTCTGAGGGGGTTAAGTCTGGGTAATAGGACGGGTGTTCCAGTAATTTGTCCCTTAGATCCCGAATTGAATTCTTGGTAATGCGCGATTTGTGTACATGGTCCTGCAAGAACAACACACCCTTCGCTAACATGCTACGTCTTGTTTCCTTAATTTTGTCTCTCAGGGTAGTTAGTAATTTAGAATAAGAATCCCTAGTGATGGTCTGACCCTTCTCATGTAGTCGACCATAATTTTTCCACTGATATCCCAAAAAAACTGAAGCAAGAACCTATCTAGCGGATTTTTTAACTCGAAACTTCTTCGATTGCTGTTTTGTTTCTGGGTTATAAAAATGGACCAATGCTTCATCCGTAGTCACAAGATGTTTTAAAAAATCTGAATCTCCTTCAAAACGGGCACAGATTGATCGTGACGCTTTCACTCTTGTTCGTGTATGTTCGGCGTCATTTAGGAATCAATTTTGCAGAAATTTTTTTCATATCTAATTCGACATGAACTAAATGATGGATGCCTTCATTTGAGATCTTTAGTACCTCAGCTATATGTTTCAGCCCAATTCGGCGGTCTGATAATATCATGAAATGCGTCAATAATGTCGAGGGCGAACACCGAAATCGGTCCTCCTGGTCGCTTCTCATCTTCAACGGAAAGTGTTCCTCTTTTGAATGACGCAATACAATTTTTGACAATCGCATGTTGCTGATCGCGAAGTGTGTTAAGCAAATCTTCGTAAAGATGTTTTTTTGTTCAAGGAAAATGCCCTAGACTAACTAGGTATCAATACCCTCTCGTAATAGTGTCAATGATTAATAAAATTTTAAGAAAATTAAAAACATTTATTGTAACCAACAGAAGGCAACATTGAGACTACAGTAAATGTTCCAAAATTAATCCATTCTCCTGAATAGAGATTCCGCTCTAGAATAATTTACATATATTCTATTATTTGCTAATTTATATTATAAAAACAAGGAGAAATACAGAAAATTGATTTTTGTTAATTATAAAACGTCTTGTCAAAAGTTAGCCACAGGCATTCTTTGGAAGAAATACTTTTTTGTTATTTTTTATGTAAAAAGCGTCTGGTACCCTTTTTTATGTAAGTCCACCAATTTAGCAAAGACTAAGTTTCAAAGAGTATCAAATGCTCTGCTCGCTGAAGTATCCAACCCGAGCTCAGCTCATTACATTGTATGAGGTGCTATCCATAAATTACTTGAATTTGAATGTGTGTGCGAAGTACAGCTTTATAGTGCGAGATGGTGTAAGCTACATCTACACTAAGTCGGTATGTTAAACAGTTTTTGTGTTTATATTTGTTTGAATTGTGTTTGAGTTATTTTGCAACACTACAATGGAAAGGCAAAGAACGTGCATCAAATTCTACTTCTAACTTGGTAAAACCGCGGAAACTCTTAAATGCGGACAAGTGTTCTGTGAGGATACTTTAGGCCAATCGCAAACTTTTGAATGGCGCAACTACCTTAATAATGGTCCGGCAATCCATTAATGAAAACCATGCCACAGAAGTGCAAAAGTGCGTGATACTATCCTGCATAACCGAAGGAGAACAATCCGTGATATTTGTACCATTATCAGCTTGTCGTACGGCGTTTATCAGCGTATTCTGTCCGGTGAACCCAACATGCAACGTATTGTTGAGAAGTTTGTTCCAAGGTTACTCAGCATTGAAAAAAAATCTGAAAAAAGCTGCCGAAAGGGATGCGAACTTCAGTACCCGAATCATTACTGGACGATTTTATTGCGATGTCCTTCGATGACTACGAGAAAATATTCGACGCAAGCCGCCTGCCAGAATGATTCTAAATCACGGCCTTTAATAGCTTAGTGGTTAAAGCAATGGTCCGGCAAGCCATGGACGTGGGTTCTAATCCTGCTAGAGGGCGAATTTTTTCTATTAAAAGATTTTAATAATTAGCGTCGTAAAATGTAGAAAGCATATTTATATTTACATTACTTCGCGAAAATGCAATAACTTTGCAACAACTGCCGACTATGGGCGAGATATATATCATCTGTTTCCTTACTGTGACTTAAAGCATTCCCACAATGATTCTAAATCACAGTCCTTAACAGCTTAGTGGTTAAAGCACTGATCCGGCAAGCTATGGGCGTAGGTTCGAATCCTGCTTAAGGGCGAATTTTTTCTATTAAGAAATTCGAATAATTAGCGTCGTAAAATGTAGAAAGCATATTTATATTTACATTACTTTGCGAAAATGCAATAAATTTGGTAATATGTATGTTCGAATACGGTTCTGTGTGTGGTTATCTGTATGTCGACTACTTAAAGCCGTGTTAGGGTTGTTAGACTTCCTGCGACGTTAATTAAGGTGCAATGAATGGGATTTAAGTATTACTTAATAGTTAACGGTATATTTGTGGACAAACTATGCATTTCATCCCTACTGAATATATACTTCGGGAAGATTGGAGTGTGGCGTATTGAAAGTTACTACCTATTCTTGGTACATGTTTCGGTAGATAATCTAATCTCTGTATCTTAATCTTTATAATGTCTTTGAGTATAATTAAGGGATAACAATGGACTAAATATTAAACTACAAGCGGTTTTAGCAATGTAGTAATAAAATATAAACTGTGTTACAATGGTATTACGATTTACGATTATTTGTACGTCTATGTACTAATAATGTATTTGCACTTGCGAGAGTTTTTAAAACAACTATATTGAGAATAAATGAACTTAATATTGTCACTCTAGGAAAACGGAAATACTAGCACAAACATATAAAATAAGTATAAATATAAAGAATTTACGATGCACTTATAGCCTGCCTTACGAAGTCGATTACCTCTAATAATAATTATATTAATAAGTTATTAATATAATTATTATATACTTATTAACCCTAGAATGGTACGTTGGTGTCGCCTATGACACAGCTACAATTTATCTCTTTCCCAAACGCATAATTGAAGAGAGAAGTTAGCGACCACCTACGTACCTCTCGACGTGTCAGTACAGCTTTGAATGCGGTAGTTGTAAGTGCTCTGTTCTGTTTTACGTATCGATAGCAATTAGTTGTGTCACATACGACTCCAGAATACCATTCTTGATATTATTTTTTTTATTTACAAAATATGGCTTCCACTAGTAAAGCATTGACTCAAGCAGAGTTAGAGGATATTATACGTTCTTACGAGAGAGGCGAAACAGATTTGGACAATATTGTTCCAGAAATAGTGAGCGACGACAGTGTATCGGAAGATGAGGAACTTTTAGACAGTGAGCATTCATATACTTTTTTTGTCGAGTCTAGCAGTGAGGGAGAAGAGTCCGAAGAAGAATCTGTTACACGTCGAAAGGCAATTTATGGAAAAAATGGTTACAAATGGTATAAATCACCATTTTTTTCAAAAAATAGCCGTACAGTGCAAAAGAACATTGTGCTTCGATTACCAGGGCCAAAGTCAAACGCATTAAAAGCTGCAGATGAGATTGAAGCATGGAAGTTATTTTTCACCGACGAAATGATTAATTGTATTATTCAACAAACAAACCAAGAAATAACAAGACAATCCTCCAAATATGCTAATAATCAAAGCTTTATAGGGTGTACTAATAGACAAGAAATATTGGCCTTATTCGGGCTGTTGTATATGAGTGGGGTTCTAAAACAAATTCTCTAAGTACTTCTGATTTATGGTCCAGACAATATGGATTACCAATTTTCAGAGCAACCATGTCACGAAAACGTTTTGAGTTTTTACTTAATTGTCTTCGCTTTGATGACAAAAATACCAGACAAGAGCGTAAGGATGATAATTTGCACCTATCAGATTTCTGTGGGATAAATTTATTGAAAAGTGTTCAGAAAATTATACACCTGGCGCATATGTAACTGTAGGCGAACAACTTCTTGGTTTTACAGGAAGATGTCCATTCAAAATCTATATTCCAAATAAGCCGGATAAATATGGCATAAAAATTGTTATGATGTGCGACTCTAAAACATTTTACATGCTTTCTGCTATTCCATGTATTGGAAAAGAAAGAAGAACTAGTTCTGAAACTTTACCTACTCAATATGTCCTGAAACAGTGTGAAAGCATATATGGAACAAACCGAAATGTTACCATGGATAACTGGTTCTCGTCCTCGGATTTGGCAAATAAATTATTGGAAAAGAAACTAACCATGGTAGGAACGTTACGTAAAAATAAAACAGATATTCCGCCAACTTTCTTGAAGAAAAAAGCTACTGTTCCTAGCTCTGATTTTGCTTACGACGAAAATAAAACTATGGTTTCGTTTTCACCTAAAAAGAATAAAATAGTTTTGTTGTTGTCAACTTTTCACACTTATGGCGAAATTGAAGACGAAACTAAAAAACCCGAAATCATTCTATTTTATAATTCGACGAAAGGTGGTGTAGAAACATATGATCAATTGTGTCACTCAAAAACTGTGTCACGAAAAACCCGTCGATTGCCTTTACGTGTATTTTATAGAATGATAGATGGAAATGGAATCAATGATTATGTTATCTATAACGCCAACAAACAAAAACAAAATAGTTCTTATAAATACATCCCAAGAAGACAATTTCTTCAAAACTTAGGCATGCAATTGATCAAACCACAATTGGAAAGCAGATTGAATGTGCCAACAATATCCAGATATTTACGTCTACTAATTCAGGATATTTTAGGTGTGGAAGAAAAGATTCCTAGTTTAGAAAAAGAAATCAACCTGTCGGTCAGAAACGTTATCATATTTGCCCTAGAAATGCCAACAGAAAAGGTCGAGAACTATGTGTGAGATGCGGTGAACACATTTGTGCTGAACACAGAAGGCCTATTTGTCCTCCCTGCAGTGAAGAACTGTAATTAGTATTTTTGTGAGAATAACTGTTTTATATTTTTGTACCATTTTATTTTTTATAATAAAATTAATGTAAAATTATACTTTTGTTTTTATTTTGAACGATAACTATATAAAAGTTAAAGATATAATGATGTGTCATATGCGACACCACTGTACTAGTCATGTACTAGAAAATAACGATACCATTCTAGGGTTAATAATAACTATATTCCTATGTAATCTCACTTATTTAAAATTATTCTTGATTATTAAATTCAAATAACCCCAGGAAACTCATTGTACATACAAGAAAAAAACATCTAAGCGTTTTGAGGACAATTTTCTAATTTAGAAGGTATTGGGGAATTATTTCATGCAAAAATAGTATTTTTTTTTGTATTTTTCTAACACAACACAATAATTTTCTAATCTATAATACGAAAATTCATATTTTTAGAAATTGGATAATTTAACGGTGTCCTTATGAAAAACTTTCGTAATTTAGTCAGTGATGTGCTGAAATCTAATTCATTAAATTGTCTTCGTGGTGTTTGTATAGCGGATCAGTATCTTAAGCTGGGTTTATATACATTCGTCTCGCATCGTGCGTCGCTTGCTGCTATTGGTTCATTGAGCGTTTTAATTATAGCGGTTCAATGGTACTGGGAATGTTTTACACTTTTAAAGTAAAAATTCTACCTATATTTAGCAGAGAATTTCAATATGAATCCAAGATGGATAAATCATACCTTTTATATACACATAAATTGCAAATAGTCACATTTCCTATCGTCCATATTTCTTTTAAATAAAAACTCGATCTTGTAATAATAATAATTAAGTTTTGTTTAAAATTACGAACCAAATTGTTTTTATTAAAAATTACGTTTATTATTTTATATACCAACTGATTTAAAATATCTTGATAAAAGGAGAAGCTACATTTAAAGATGTGTATCGGGAAATATAATATACATCACGTAAAGACCATATCTTGTAAATAAACCACGCGTATTGTAATAATATTTATTATTTCTTAATAGATTATGTCGTAAATGTCTTGCAAGTGTTGATATGTATCGGCGAATGTATGGAAGATATTTAAAATCTAATTAACTATCTAATAATTTAAATCTAATATACTCTAATATGTTAAACCTAACTATGTACGAATTTAAGCCATTCTCATTTCTTCCTTACAAGAGTTTTAGCCTCGTTCTAGTTTAGTCCTCTTTCCTTCCATATTTCTCCACAGCATTATTTAATTTTCCTAATCTACTCCAGGATCTTTTCCTTATTTTCCTTGCCTGCATGGATTCTTGTGTTTGTGGAATGTTACAAAATGTTTTATTTCAGTTTTTTATTGTTTTGTTTATAATGAGTAGGGCTAGAAAAGCTGCCGTCCGTATAAAAAAGATCTGTTGCAAGAACCAAACAAAATAAAAAGTATGACTTGAAAGAGCTAACAAAAAGCATATAATGGAACGTAGTGTAGAAAATAACTGTGTATGTGAACAAAAGCTCTCTGGAATTCTCAGGTATGTAAATTCTAGATTAAGTCGAGAGACTGTTACAATATTTTATTGATTAGTTCCCGTATACTCTTTAGCGTTAATATAGTATTGGTGCGTTACTGGCAATGTATAGTGTAATTGTTCCGATGAAGTTGGGTAGAGATGGCGCGTGGCCTTCTGAAACTTTTGATTTGACGTCGATCGCAAGTTGTTGTGTAGGTCTAATCTACACAACAAATTGCGATCGACGTCAAATCAAAAGTTTCAGAAGGCCACGCGCCATCTCTACCCACCTACTTTGGACAATTCCACTTCCACAGTCATTTATTGTTAATTTTGGACGTCTGGTTTGCCCTTAATTATTGAGAATCAAACACTCTGTGGGGGACGCGACTTCGTCCTTATCATCTAATTAAGGTTCAACATAAGTTGGTTCATTACTGCACACTTGAAATCTAAACTAATAAAAAAGAACTTTCTTGTGTGTTAGGAACATACGTATAAAAATTGGAGCGCAAAATATTGGAAAACTTCCACGATGTCGATAGATGATTTTAATCCGCATTTCGACCACGTGTGTGAACTATCTTGACAGGCCAGAAGCCATACGTTCGATCCAGAAGATTTATCATTTTTTCGAGGAAAGTTAATTGTGAAATTTCATCCCTTCTGTGGCTCGAAAAATATTGTAACTCATTAGATCGAATTTTAATCACCAAATTAAGATTTATGAAATAAACTCACGTCTGACATTTTATGTTCCAAAACGATTTTCTGTTTGCATCTGTGTGATCGTTAATTAGATTTATTAATTTTTCTCTCAAATATTCATTTATCGTTTGCGCAAGTAAGATTATTTTTGAATTATGAATTTCACTTTTATTGGTTAAACAAATTATTAGTTATACAGTTTTGCGTTAAAATTTTTGATTGCTAAATTTTCACTTAATTAATGTATATATATACCGCCTCATTCTGAGCAAACGCAGCGATCCGAATGTATGAATATTTCTCCCGCTCCGAATAAAAATCCCCTGAACGCTTTTAGCCAATCACAAAACAGTCTGTCGCGCAACCATTTGACAATTAATGTCACAAATTAGTGTCACCACTGTCACCCTATACGGAGTCTCTTAAGCGTTTGAATAGTGATCATGCCGCGTTATACACTAGAAGAGAAAGCCGAAATGATGAAATGGTATCACGCTGATAATTCTTATCAAAGAGTATGTGACTTATTTGCCGGAAGGTATTCCGACAGGCCCATCCCGAACAAAGCTGCAATTTGTAGACTTAAAAAGAAAATAGGCATTACTGGTTCTGTACAAAATTTAAAACCATTATTCCCAAATCGCAGAGTTCCTAATGATACGTCCATTTTAGTACGCGCTGCAATAGAACTAAATTCAAATTTGACACTTAGCGATATTTCCAACGATTTAAGCATATGCTGCTCTTCCGTTAATCGCATACTAAAATTAAATGGTTTTCCTAATTATAAATATTCCAAGCATCATCAATTATTTTACGGCGATGAGTTTAAACGGATGAATTTCCGTTATTATATAATTAATTTCTCATTAAGAACAATTTATTTTATTATTTGTAAGAGTAAATTTTTCTTTACATTACTAGAATTTAATTTAGTGTTTATTTAGTTTACTATGAATAGTTTTTGTGACCTTTATTATTAAAATTTAATTTATTAAATCTCTTGATGCCTTATTTGCATTTTTCTTAATCGCTTATTAATAATATCATTACGCTCTGTGTGACCTTCGTCAGTATAACGTATTGAAATTTACTCATTACCATAACACAGGACTAACAATTTATAGTCCTTTAATAGTAATTTGGTAATCAGATGATTTTTCTTACGCGGCTCCATAATATGTAAGTATGTATGACATATGACATCGATGTTGACGCGCCTACAGCATTCAGGGGAATTGTATTCAGAGCGGGAGAAATATTCATACATTCGGATCGTTGCGTTTGCTCGGAATGAGGCCGTATATATATATATATATATATATATATATATATATATATATATATATATATATATATATGTATATATGTATATATATATATATATATAGATATAGATATAGATATAGATATAGATATAGATATAGATATAGATATAGATATAGATATAGATATAGATATAGATATAGATATAGATATAGATATAGATATAGATATAGATATAGATATAGATATAGATATATACCGATTCTAGCTTTTGGTTGAAGGGCCGACAATTAATTGTAAGAACTGTAGTTTCTTTTATTTTTTTCCTTTAGTGAAGCAATTCACTTATAATATTTAAATTTTGGTTAGTCTTTGCTATAAAATAGCTTGCTTATAATATTTAACGTTTACTATACCCTCTGGTAATTTATTTTTAGTTTCAAATATTTAACTTTTGTTTTAACATGTGTTAATTTCGTTGGATTGTAGCCAATGTTATACGGTATGTTAATTTGGTTTGCTCAAAATTAGTTGAATTTCTTTAATACTGGAAGGTATGTATTTGTTTTATTTTATTTTTCACTTAATTGCCGACGTTTAGAGGACTGGAATTTTACGGGGTTATAGTATAATTAATTATTTGTTATTCCTGTTATTCTTGATCTTATAAGAAACATTCCTTTTCAAGCCAGATTTTTTTATTAACACCTAATGGGTTTCTTATATTAACTATAATCCCCGTGCGGCATAGAAACTGCTTACAAACCAATAAAATTATAAAATACCTTTTTTCTCATTTTAGAGCTGAATAATTTTTATCAACATTTCGAAAGGAGCCACACGACCATGTTCACTCGATGCTAGTCTGGGCCTGGCTCACTGGTTCTGTCCTTACATCTCGCTCACCAAAGTAAGCCCCCGGAGCGCTCCTAAGTTTTGTAAAATTTAGGGGCCAGACTATGCGTGAAAAAGAGTGTCGTGTGTATTTAATACATAAGAACCTGCCAAATAAGACTGAACAGCAACGTACTTATCGGCTCAGCTTAATGCATGAGTAAAAAGTAAAAAGTGTTCCTTTGTTTGTATTAGCTCGAATTTATAATCAGCAAAATGATTGTTGAATCTTTAATCTAACATCATTATTGCTAAGGATATAAATTCTAATACATATCATGAACCCAGTTATTACTGGTCGTATGACATAAGTTTAATTAAGAATTTAATACTTCAAAAATGAACCAGTCAAGTGAATAATGTGCTCTAAACACCGTTGCAACAATTGGATGCTTTTGGTTTCTCATATGGTCTGCTGCAACTAATATCTTCCTATATGTGTAACAGATCTAGTTACCTCTACTACAATATTTTTTAAGCAGGCAGTATACTCCATCGTCAGGCGTTCCCCAAGGACCTATTCTAGGGCCCTTATTATTTAATATTTATTGGTGGTCTCGTTATGCTATTAGATTGTAGTGCAAGCTTACGGGGATAATTTTAAAATCTTCTCTAGTCTCGTCATTGAACTATTGTAGGGTACTGTTACGTTATCTTCATTTGTTTAATCAGTGGTGTACACATAATGGAATAGCTTTGAATAGATAAATATTCCCATTCTCAGAATCGATTACGTTAGGGATCTGGGTGTTCTATTTGATTCTGCATTACGATTCAATCTTTGGAATTTATTGAAGATCTTGTAGGCAGTTTCATAATCCGTTAACATTAAAATCTCTACTCCTATATAAGAAGTAAATTAGAATACGGCTCCCCTATATGGTATTTTCATTATCTTGCAGTTGCGTCTGGCTGTATCTGTCTTTCAAGTCTGACGGTTTATATCCGGAAAGAGGCATTGAATATACGCCTCTTCTGGAACGCTATTCTTTGAATTACCTTAATGATAGAAGAGAACATCTTAGTGCCAAATTTCTAGTTAATTTACTAAAAGGAGCGATTGACTAATATCTGTCTCTTCTGTCACAATTGATTTTTTGGTACTAGGATATTTAATTCGGTCGTTGGACACTTTCACGGTTCCTATAGCCAAATCTAAAGTGTTGCTTAAAACCTGTTTGCGGCATATGGTACACAACCTTCACAAATCCTGCCCTGATCCCTTCTTTCTGTGCATTGAAGTTAATTTTGTCTACTCTACATATGCCTACGAATTTTCATTTATTTCTTGTTTGGTATTTCAACTGTATTTTTTATTTTTACTATTTACTAATATTTTTTAACAGTAATTATATTATTAGTATACGGTATGTATTTATTTAGGTTAAGTTTTGTCTTGTGATTGGAATTTTTCTGTTGGACATTAAAGAATATTTTTATTATTATTATTATTATTATTATTTACTCCATTCACAAGAACATTCAATTTGTCCTTGGTTGCCAGTGTGTTAACCCATCGGTTCGTGAGAACAAGATGGCTGGCATAACTATCATAATATTATTATTATTGTTGTTTATTATTTCTTATTTCCAGATATTTTTCCGTAACCTAACTATGCAGCTCTCCTCCATATGGCATGCATAATTCTTAGTAAGCAGATGATAACACCTCCCACCATGTAGGGGGGGGGGGGGTTCATTTTCACGGCCCATTGGGTCCGGCGCTTTAGTTGTTATGTTGACGAAGTGGGTTGAGATGAAGGTATCTCAACAACATCCTCGCCTGCGCTATTTGTTTCTACTGAAGCATGCCATGTTTGTGTTTCATTTCCAATTTGCTGTTTCGGTCTTTGCTGGTTAATCCTACCTGGATCCTGCTCCTCCGACCCACCACAGTATCCTTTTCATCCAGTGTTTGGAGCAAGTGTACTTCATTGGGGCTGCTAACCCAACCCAACGGTTAGCTCAGGAACCCGTGGGGTCGCTAGTCCCCAGTAACCTATCTCTAGGCTACCCTGTGCGGGTTTTATTATTATTATTATTCTTATGGAGGCGTAGTATTTTTAAATATTTTATGCATATATAAACTATAAAATTAAAAGCAACAAAAGCAAGTCTAATGCCTTTGGTAACCACCCTTACACAATTTTTCAACCTAATTCACTAGTAAAGATTTACGATTAAAGTTTGAGCTATAATTGAAACTTTAAAAAAGTCTTAGATACGACGAAAAATTCAGGAGACTTCTAAAACAAGGTTCACAGTATATCAAGCAGATTCCTAGCGCTGTATTATTGACTGAATAGTTTCCACTCTTCTAGAAAGTAGACCAGATTATCTTACTACAAAAATCTGGTACGCCTGTGGAGGAAATAAGAACACTGGAAAAACTATTGCTGGCAAAAATAGCAACAATTTGAAAAACTTATCAAATTATATCCATTCATCAGTTTGCGTTTCTATCTCCATATGATATTCCTGAAGCTTTTAGAACAAGGTTCACAGTAAATCAGGCATATTTATGACGCTGTTTTATTGACTGAATACTTTCCACTCTTGTAGAAAGTAGTTCAGATTATCTTAATTCAAAATCCTGGTACTGCTGCAGAGGAAATAATACCTATAGATCTATTAACATACTCCCAACGTTTGCAAAAATTCTGGAAAAACTATTGCTGACAAAAATAGCAAGAATTCTAACTTATCTACCAATATCCATTCATCACTTTGGATTTCTATTTTAGTATGAGATTACTGGAGAATTTTATCGTATCCATATTCGGAAATCTTTAGAAAAGAAGTACTATGCTGGAACCTTATTTTACATTGCAATATCATCTTAACGCAAGTGTATCAGCAAAACTAAGTCTATCAAGTTACATTCACTAATCTCCGAAAAATTTATTGTCCACCTGTTACCTTAGGCGGACACCGTCAACTACAAGAACAGAATTATATTAAATATTAGAAATAAATCTAAATCGCATATTAAGTTATAAAAAATATATATATTTGAACAGCTAAGTAAACTGTAGTGGATAATCGAACGCAGATCTGAATTATCTATGGAGTCTGCAGTTAAGTCTAATATTGACATACTGGAAAGATTTTGTAGTTCGGATAATGACAAATGCTCCTTGGTACATGCCAAATTACTTCATAACTCACGGTCTTCAAATAAAGCCCATCGTTGGAGAAATAACAAAATTTGCGCAACAATTTGCTTAGCATTTTAACAGACTAATTAAAAATTCAATGAATCAACCAACCGAACAAAAATTCAAAGGACATGTTTTGTACATTCAATTTGTCCTTGGTTGCCAGTGTGTTAACCCATCGGTTCGTGAGAACAAGATGGCTGGCATAACTATCATAATATTATTATTATTGTTGTTTATTATTTCTTATTTCCAGATATTTTTCCGTAACCTAACTATGCAGCTCTCCTCCATATGGCATGCATAATTCTTAGTAAGCAGATGATAACACCTCCCACCATGTAGGGGGGGGGGGTTCATTTTCACGGCCCATTGGGTCCGGCGCTTTAGTTGTTATGTTGACGAAGTGGGTTGAGATGAAGGTATCTCAACAACATCCTCGCCTGCGCTATTTGTTTCTACTGAAGCATGCCATGTTTGTGTTTCATTTCCAATTTGCTGTTTCGGTCTTTGCTGGTTAATCCTACCTGGATCCTGCTCCTCCGACCCACCACAGTATCCTTTTCATCCAGTGTTTGGAGCAAGTGTACTTCATTGGGGCTGCTAACCCAACCCAACGGTTAGCTCAGGAACCCGTGGGGTCGCTAGTCCCCAGTAACCTATCTCTAGGCTACCCTGTGCGGGTTTTATTATTATTATTATTATTATTATTATTATCATAGGCAAACCTATATTTAAACCTAGATTACTGTATTGTGATAATTCTTCTGTACGGTTTGTTTAAATAAAACTAACGGTAAGTAAGAGTAACTGTACTAAGAAAATCACTAAACAATACTTAAGAATAATTAACTATAATAATAATAATATTTATATTTATTTATTATAAACACATTTATTGCTACGATATTAAGTACACGACGATTGCGGTTTCAGCCGTTCTTTTTTATATATGAGTCCTTTTGATTTTGTTTGGTGGTCGAAGTTGCCTCCATTTCCACTCCAATTTCTTTACCCGGGGTTGTGAATGTTTTGTGTTATTGTGTGTAGTTGTATGTTTGTGTGTTACGTTTGTTTTGCCTATTAGGAATGCTGTGTGTTTTGCTACATTTTTGTGTGTTTGTGTTGACCTTTGTTTATCTGTTAATTTTTGATTTTTTTCGCAGCTAATTGGATATCGTTATCCTCAGCGCGTCTTTTAATTTGTTTGAGTCCGTCTTTTTTAATAAGTCTCCGTTTTGGGTTTATTATTTTCCTTATTGTGGGGTTTTCGTGTGACTTTATTGTTTCTATTGTTTTTAGTGTTCGTTTGCATATTATTGTTTCCAGTGTTTCTAGTTTCATCTCTTTATGTATTTGCTCGTTTGTCATGTATCGCGGTGCATTTATCGCGAGTCTAATAACCTTGTTTATTTTCCCTTGTACCGATTGTCTTTGCCTTTCGCTGGCTTGATGCCATATTTCTCCGGCGTATGTCGCGCCGGCGAGTATTATCGTTTTTATTATTAATATTTTATTTTCCAGTGTTAGTTTGCTTTTGCCGTTTAGTATCGGGTACAGTGCGTGTGTTGTGAACCCTATTTTTCGTTTTATTTCTTTAATATGTACCTTGTATGTGAGTTGTGAGTCCATTGTGACTCCGAGATATTTAACTTTTTCCTGCCAGTGTATTATGTGACCTTCGAGTTTGACTTCGTCCGGCCTTTTGTGTCGTTTTCTGTGTTGGAAGTAAATTGCCGCGGTTTTTAATGGGCTAATTTTAATTTTCCATTTGTCGTACCAGTCCTTTAGGAGGACTAGATTGTTTTGTAACTGTTTGTGTATGTAAGATATTCGTCTGCTGCTTATGTATATAGCGGTGTCGTCTGCGTATTGTGCGATATTACATTTTTCTACTGTGGGAATATCCGAAGTGTATATGTTATACAGGAGCGGTCCAAGGACGGATCCTTGTGGGACTCCTGCTGCTATGTGTTCGATTGTCGATTTTTCTTTTCCGATTGTGACTTTAAATGTACAGTTCTTTAGATAATTGTCGGTTATTTTTATTAATGTGTTTGATATTTTGTGACGTTTCATTTTGTGTATGAGGCCGGCGTGCCAAACTCGGTCGAAGGCCTTTTCAATGTCGAGAAAAATTGCGCCCGTTGATGTCGATATGTTAATTTTTTCGGTTATGTGTTCTGTCAGTCTTAGTGCCTGTTGTGTAGTTGAGTGGTTTTTCCGGAAACCGTATTGAAAATTTGGGATTATGTTTTTGTTTTCGACTTCATTTTCAAGTCTTGTCGGTATTACGCGTTCTGCCAGCTTACTTATTGACGGAAGTAAGCTGATTGGCCGGTAATCTGCGGTTGTTTTTGTTGTTTTTCCAGGTTTGTGGATCATTATTATCTGCGCGTGTTTCCAAATCGCGGGATAGTGTCCGTGTTTTATTATTCCGTTTATTATGTCAGTTATTCAGCCGTTCCTCTCTGGACCGCTTATATACTTCCGGGTAATTCTCGAACTTTCGCTTTCTAGTCTTTTTGGGAAGTATTATTATGACGTACTGTCGTGCACAATCGGTGACGTTATCGCATAGGTGTTCACGTGACGCACATTACAATATTATTTATTTATTCCATTGCATTCAATGTTGCAAAAGTGTATATGATAAATTTAAAAGTTTTGCACACCGACTGGAAACAAATTTAATATCGTTGCATCTTCGTAATACACAAGCATTAAAGACAAATTATATAATTACTAGAATTGTTGAATTAGTCAGATCTTTGTGATCCATTGGCAAACATAAGTGAACTGAAATTTACCAATTATGCAGAATTGATATCCGTTGTTTACATAAATACCTTATTTACCTTGACGGAACCACAAATATTTGATATTAAATGAAATTGAATCCTCAGTAGTTTAAACACAACTCTAGTTCTTCACTTGCAATAATTACAGTAGATGAGTGCAGTTAGATGACAATTGAAAGATTGAATACAGCGTTCATTACCTTCCCGATGTGTAATTTACATTTTGTAAATAGGTCGTCAAACTACAAAGTTAACCATAGTTTATCAATCATTACCGAAATTAATTAACAAATACACTAGTGAAGTACTGTTAAAGTTAGGGATGTAATACATGATTATTAATCTTCAGAATTATATTACGTTCTATTTGGTTGATTTCCTAATTGAAAATTGTCCTTTAATAATATAACAAATGTGTTACAAAATAACTTATATATGCCTTTCGCAGAAGGGAAGAGAAAATGTACACATTACTTGAAAGAATAGCTTCTGGTTTTGCTGTTTGCATTTTCGTGCAATTATTAGTGGGAAGCACTGTTACTAATAATTGTTATTTAGAGAGTAAGACAGATTAAATGAACTGAGTAAGTACAATTCCAAATGTACAAACATAGAACACTTTAGTGATTAACTGACTGTTTTAAATATCAATCACTTAATTTTATAATTTGCGTTCAGAATGCAAATTAAAAACAAATTAGCACTCTCTTTTCATAACAATTTCTTATGGAGGCGTAGTATTTTTAAATATTTTATGCATATATAAACTATAAAATTAAAAGCAACAAAAGCAAGTCTAATGCCTTTGGTAACCACCCTTACACAATTTTTCAACCTAATTCACTAGTAAAGATTTACGATTAAAGTTTGAGCTATAATTGAAACTTTAAAAAAGTCTTAGATACGACGAAAAATTCAGGAGACTTCTAAAACAAGGTTCACAGTATATCAAGCAGATTCCTAGCGCTGTATTATTGACTGAATAGTTTCCACTCTTCTAGAAAGTAGACCAGATTATCTTACTACAAAAATCTGGTACGCCTGTGGAGGAAATAAGAACACTGGAAAAACTATTGCTGGCAAAAATAGCAACAATTTGAAAAACTTATCAAATTATATCCATTCATCAGTTTGCGTTTCTATCTCCATATGATATTCCTGAAGCTTTTAGAACAAGGTTCACAGTAAATCAGGCATATTTATGACGCTGTTTTATTGACTGAATACTTTCCACTCTTGTAGAAAGTAGTTCAGATTATCTTAATTCAAAATCCTGGTACTGCTGCAGAGGAAATAATACCTATAGATCTATTAACATACTCCCAACGTTTGCAAAAATTCTGGAAAAACTATTGCTGACAAAAATAGCAAGAATTCTAACTTATCTACCAATATCCATTCATCACTTTGGATTTCTATTTTAGTATGAGATTACTGGAGAATTTTATCGTATCCATATTCGGAAATCTTTAGAAAAGAAGTACTATGCTGGAACCTTATTTTACATTGCAATATCATCTTAACGCAAGTGTATCAGCAAAACTAAGTCTATCAAGTTACATTCACTAATTTCCTAAAAATTTATTGTCCACCTGTTACCTTAGGCGGACACCGTCAACTACAAGAACAGAATTATATTAAATATTAGAAATAAATCTAAATCGCATATTAAGTTATAAAAAATATATATATTTGAACAGCTAAGTAAACTGTAGTGGATAATCGAACGCAGATCTGAATTATCTATGGAGTCTGCAGTTAAGTCTAATATTGACATACTGGAAAGATTTTGTAGTTCGGATAATGACAAATGCTCCTTGGTACATGCCAAATTACTTCATAACTCACGGTCTTCAAATAAAGCCCATCGTTGGAGAAATAACAAAATTTGCGCAACAATTTGCTTAGCATTTTAACAGACTAATTAAAAATTCAATGAATCAACCAACCGAACAAAAATTCAAAGGACATGTTTTGTACCATTTATTAAGTAAATTTTAAGTTCAGCGCTTTGAGCCAAAACTGCTATCAATGCTTCATGGCCAAAATTCAGTAGATGAATAAGACCACCTTTATGTTCTAATAAAAAATGTCATTCCTTCAATTGTTTAAACAAATGTTGAGATTTTCAATTGTAAGCAGAGCTTTTACCTCGCGCTGAAAATGTTTTTTTTTCAAAAATCTTACTCACTTTTCTTCTCAACTATAACTCATAAAACACAAAATATGCTTTTAATCTCCCAATTTCTTGTAACCAAATTTGGAAAGTTTGAACAGAGAACCACAGTTTTTACAAAAAAAAACGTATTCATTAAACTTCACACTTTCTGCAGATATAAAATGTTTTCAGGTTACATTACATAGATTAACACTAAACAACTTTACAAAGGTGCTATAAAAATGACATTTTACTTCTCCACAACTTTCGAGATTTATACATTGTACGCCAAGAACGAATTTTTAACGAATTTACAAGGGGAATTTTTTATGTTATCTACTTAGCTACGAAAACAATATGCTATCGTGACAATTTTCTTACGTTAAGTTTCTTTGAGATTTTATGTCATCTCCAAGTTTGGTTCGAATCGCTTAACATTTGTTATTTACTTTTACATTCGTTTAAAGAAGAGAAAATCAGTGATTTGAAACTTGAACACAGAAGCGTCATGAAATTTTTATGAAAGAAGGCAGTAACCCGAAGAATATTCATGAGAGAATGGTGGCAGCGTATGGAGAAAATAGCGCGTCGTATTTTCAAATAAAATTTTGGTGTAAGCAGTTCAAATGGGGTTGAAAATTCATTCGTGATAACGATAACCCAAAGCGTGAAAGACTTCTGAAAACACGAACTAAAGATATCATTAACAAAGTTGAAGATTTGTTATTGACTGACCACCGAGTAAAAGTTTCAGTTATTGTTAGAGAAATAGGAACATTAAAAACGAATGTTTTTAACGAAGATTTGGAAATGAACATAGTGTCGGCACGATAGATCCCCAGGCTGCTCAATCCCGAACAAAAATTGTGTATACGACAAGTTTGTGAAGAGGATTTTTCTGCCTTATCTTAGGATAAAGACTTCTTAAATTGAATCGCAACTGGGAATGAAACTTGGGAACCCTTCCACGAAACAAGAGTCCAATTTCTGGGACACGCAAGGGATTCTCTTATATAACGGGAAATATCTATAAAGATACAATTAAGAAATTGACAAACCTATACGCGAAAAAAGACCCAACAATTTTGGTCAGAAACCTCTGCTGTGTAAGTGTGTCAGTGTTAATGGTTTTTATTTTAGATTTTTTTTTTGTTTTTTAACTCGTTTCTGTCATAGCTTTAGATAACATAAAAAATTGCCCTCGTATTATATATCCAAATGTAATTTTCACGAATGTACAATGATTTTTTTTTAAATAATTGTCCTTAATTGACAATATGAAACAAACATGTAAATAATTTACATATCTGTAACTATGCACATGGACAATACACCTCGTATTTTCAGCATTAACTTCTGCTTAATACATATGTTTCTGCCATCTAGGCGTCCTCAGTTAAGCTAGTGAAGCAATGTATACAAATTAATACAAACCTGGTTGTTAATGGACTACATCTACATACGTATTTTATCGTTTCCCGTAGCAGCTTAGCTGTTCGAACGATAGGTAGCCCTCCAGACAAAGTCTCTTTCGCCCATAAGATGTCAATTATTAAATAGTTGTCTTCTTATAGGACGGAACTTGCTTGATCTATGCGGGCTGTTTCAGTAAATTTAAATACAGATACAAACCAGTTGTTTATAACAGGTTTGTATTAATTTGTATACATTGCTTCACTAGCTTAACTGAGGACGCCTAGATGGCAGAAACATATTGCAGTGGAATGTGCTTTTAATTGCTTATTAATTTTTTTATTCACACTACAACTTATGCTTCCGGCTGTTCAGTCTGGTAGATTTCCTTGAGCTTATGTCACTCGGGTCGATCCTCTCGGATTCAGGTTATATCATAAAATAAAACACAAGGTGTCAGATAAATTATACACACATTTTCCCTTTACATTTGTATAATAAAAAAAAATAAAAAAAAAATCAACTTTACTAAGTGTAACGTTGGACTGCTAAAGGCACAGTACAGAGGGCAAAAAGGTTTGGATATCATATGAAGATACAAACCGTTAAAAACCTCAATCTGACAATCCACGATCAAAATTATAAATTTTTAATATACAAGAAAATTTATTAAACAACAATAAAATATATCCAAAGCTAAAACGTCAAAGTAAAGAATTGTTTACTCTGCGCGCGAAATCAAAATCTGAACTGTCATGAATGCAATCACATGACCTTACAAACTCGTCCCCACCTTCCTACGTATTGAAATATTCAAAGTGACTAAAAACAACCAACCTCCACAAAAAATCTTTTCTAATAAATTTTCTAGATATTATTCTGAATATATAAAAAAATTAACAAAATTTTTACAAGTTAATTATAGCGCTTTCATCAATATATATTAATAATTATAAAGATACCTACATTAATTAAAGTAAGTCACAATTAAACACGAGAGATTCCCTTATTCAGATAGGTGTATCATTTAAATAAAATTACAAATATAAAAGATTTGTAAATTCACGAAAATTTACGTTTAAAAACACAAACGACGCACCAAAAACTATAAACGAATTATTCAGAATTTCAAAAATATTAGACAAAATTTCCAATATACTTATACACACCTATCCTCAAGGACTTTCACATAATCTCTGAAAATGAAGTTCCAACATCCGCACGGATATCCCCACCAACTATAAAATCAAAATATAAAGAAAAATATACATCTTATTTCAATATAATATCCGGGATGGCGGCAGCTTTAAACATCTGATCAACCTAAATATACGAGGATAGATCAAAATTTCAAACATAATAAAATTCATCTCTTAAAATTAAATATATTTATAACGATCCCCGTCTGAAATAAAATAAACATCAAAATGAAATACATAAGTTTAATAAATGTACTACACAAAAAAGTTTAATATATAGTTCTATAATTTTCCTTTCTTCTCCATGGAAAAATCCATGACAATATGTATTAAGCAGAAGTTAATGCTGAAAATACGAGGTGTATTGTCCATGTGCATAGTTACAGATATGTAAATTATTTACATGTTTGTTTCATATTGTACAAACGCTTTATACGTGCTTAACGTATTGTCATACTTAAACAAAACCTTTTTGTATGTCCTTAATTGAGTTTAACCTGTCCGGTATTTTCTTTTAAAAAAATAATAAAAATTTAAAGCTCCATATGCCTCGTGTTTAGTAAATCATTGTGTACGTAAAAATCTAAACTACTAATTCTTTTTCGAAAGACATTGAAAAGAAATGAGTATTACTAATTAATAATTTTGTATTATATTTATTGTATTAAAAGTTAGAAGAATTAAAATTTACTATGACTAGTATATTAGTATATTCAGTACACCAAATTGAAACATTACAAAAACTATTTCGTTTAGTAATTCCGTCAATACCTGAAATATCAGTTTCGGAAAATATTTATTTCAACAATCGAATACAAGGACCTCAATATTACGTTAACTGATGTCATCTGGAATATCGTTTTGACGACAATAGTGGTCTCATGAGAGTTAACCTGATTGTGAGATTCACTTTAGCACAGTTTCCAAGCCGAAACATGAAATACCAATATAGTAGGAGCATCCCATCATCAATCACGTAAAGCATCACATGGGGCAGGTACATATTCATTTGCTCTATAAGGTAATTTTGTCTCTGTTCAAATACTGCTATGGCATTGATTTTGCCTGCATTATTTAATTTTTAATTAACTAAGGCTAGGAAAATGAAAAGTGCTGTAGTAAATACACGTTGATATATATATTTCCCTCATTTAGCATGTTCCTAATAGTATATGCAAGGGAATCTGAATATATGCACGTTAATCAGCCATAATTCTAACATCATACACTAAAACTACTTATAACTAGGCAAATAAAGATTTGTTCTTCGAACAAACCATGCTAATAATAAATTATCATTCTTTGTATACAATTTCTACAGATCACAAAATGAAATGACATCGTTTCCTGAAAATACAAACATACGAAACTTTTCTCGGAACACAAGATCCTTACTCTTGCAAGGGTGGTGTACCAGTTTTTCAAAAATAGGAATAGCACTGTAGAGTATACATCGAAATAAAAAAAAAGAATAATATCACCTTTAAGGAAGACAGCGTTAAAAAATGTGTATTGTGTTTGCTGTATAACAATGGTTCGAATCTTAGCGTGATAAGAAACTAGAAGTAGAAGTAGGTACGATTCCATTTTAATTTCCTCCAGTTTCTCCTTTTTCGTTTTAGAATTATTTATACCTTTGGTTCCGTTTAATTTCTAGACATAAAACATATTTGAAATTAACTTAATTTTTCCATAATATATGCATATATACAGGCTGTTACAAAATTCGTGGACACGGACTATGAGATGACGTTAATCATTAAAAATTGAAACGAATGTTTTTTACCATTTTTTAATCTAACTGATATTTTTTGAATTTTAGCAATTTTAAAAATAAAAAATTAATTAATTAATAAATTGTTCGAATTATCTTCCGGCAACGAATAAATATGAGCAAAGAAGAAGAAGAATTAATACGTAAAATAATGAAGAGTGTAAAGAACTAGTTGACATTCTTACAATTGGTCATTAAAAAGTTGCGTTGTTTGAATTTTGAATTTTAGTGTATGAAATTATGCCTCAAAACTACTCTAATCGTGGGTATTACGATACGTTGACGGCTCTTGCTGATTCAAATAATAACGCAGGTCAAGCAGCGCGATTGTATGCAATATGATTTTCTAGACGTCGTTTGCCAAATGCTGATGTCTTTAGAAGGCTAGAAAATATAATTCCTTGCACTCCAGTGCAAGGAATTGTATTGTTGTATTGTTGTATTGTTGTATTGTTGTATTGTTGTATTGTTGTATTGTTGTATTGTTGTATTGTTGTATTGTTGTATTGTTGTATTGTTGTATTGTTGTATTGTTGTATTGTTGTATTGTTGTATTGTTGTATTGTTGTATTGTTGTATTGTTGTATTGTTGTATTGTTGTATTGTTGTATTGTTGTATTGTTGTATTGTTGTATTGTTGTATTGTTGTATTGTTGTATTGTTGTATTGTTGTTTTGTTGTATTGTTGTATTGTTGTATTGTTGTATTGTTGTATTGTTGTATTGTTGTATTGTTGTATTGTTGTATTGTTGTATTGTTGTATTGTTGTATTGTTGTATTGTTGTATTGTTGTATTGTTGTATTGTTGTATTGTTGTATTGTTGTATTGTTGTATTGTTGTATTGTTGTATTGTTGTATTGTTGTATTGTTGTATTGTTGTATTGTTGTATTGTTGTATTGTTGTATTGTTGTATTGTTGTATTGTATTGTTGTATTGTTGTATTGTTGTATTGTTGTATTGTTGTATTGTTGTATTGTTGTATTGTTGTATTGTTGTATTGTTGTATTGTTGTATTGTTGTATTGTTGTATTGTTGTATTGTTGTATTGTTGTATTGTTGTATTGTTGTATTGTTGTATTGTTGTATTGTTGTATTGTTGTATTGTTGTATTGTTGTATTGTTGTATTGTTGTATTGTTGTATTGTTGTATTGTTGTATTGTTGTATTGTTGTATTGTTGTATTGTTGTATTGTTGTATTGTTGTATTGTTGTATTGTTGTATTGTTGTATTGTTGTATTGTTGTATTGTAATGCATCCAGTGCACTGGATGCATTACAAAACAACCCCCCGAAAATGTTGTCCGTTCTCGTTTATGTGATGATGCATTCATTGATTTGATAGCAAACGATCTAAACGGCTTCCGTTAAGTCAAGGACTGGTTAGGTTACGTCAAAACTAATTTTTTTTTATTTATATTTTTATGTTCAAAATTTTTAGTTTATTCATATTTTGCTGTGCCGCATAATTGGAGAAAATTATTTCGATTTTTTACAATAGCTTCCAGAATTTTTGGATGTTGTGCCTCTAAATCTCTGGCAAAATATGATTTTTATGTACGACGGGAGAGGTCCCCACTTTGCAGGAATTGTACAGGACTACCAGGACAATACTTTCCATGACCATTGGATTCGTAGGGGTGGTTCAATACATTGGCTACTTCCATCGCTAGATCTGACACCTGGCGATTTCTTTTCGTGAGGTGTTTTGAAATCGTTAGTTTACCATACACCGGTGGCCGATGTTAATGAATTAGAAAAGTGTAGTAACATCGCAAATGTTACGCAACGCTGTTCAGGCAATAGACGTGCTGGAGCATGTATAGTTGCTGCCGGAAGACAATTCGAATAAATTTTATAAAGTGTTTCGTGTTATACGTTTTTAATTGTCTAATAATAAAAACTTTATATGTTTCATTTTTAAAATTGATGAAATTCAGAAAATATCAGTCAAAACAGAAAATGGTAAAGGTTCAGTTTTGAACCCTCTATATATTTCTTAGCCGTTCTCTGAATTATAAATCGTTAATTATTTCTTGGAATTCGGCTTGATTACTATTCATCAAATAAAAATACTCATATTAACGTTCCAACTTTTTATTGTCTCCGTCAGAATAAACTGTTGATTATAATACAATGTGTTTTCAGTAAATGTAAATTTAAACTAATAATACATTAATAATATATGTTAAATATTACTTATGTATTGTTTACATCATTTTTATATTTTCAATTATTTTGCTTGAATGTACTGCAACATATTAACTATTCTATATTATATACATGAAGAATGAAAAATTGTGAAAGACATATCCGCCCAGAGTGTGCAATTATAGAGACAATCGCATGTAAAATGAGATTTAATCATTATTAATTCTCATACACATGAAGTCCATATATATATATATATATATATATATATATATATATATATATATATATATATATATGTATATATATATTTTTTATATTTTATATCCTTGATAAAGGCATCATTGCCGAAACATGTAGGGTTGTTTTAAATATATATTCTTTGAAGTAAAGCAAGACCTTTAATCGCAAACTGATTGAATTTACCATATATATATATATATATATATATATATATGTGAAGGTGTAGTTTCTCGGGTTCTTGGCCGCGTGTGAGTTTTGTCCTGAAAAGGACTATTTACTCTACGTTTGAACGGGATCGCACTCGTCATCTTCAGGAGCTAGTCGGTCTGTCGCTGGTTAGAGCTGGAGATCGTCTGACGGTCTCCAGCTCTATTGTCTACGACCATATTTTTCAAATAAAAAATTTCGTATGATTTGCTTTGAAATTTGTAGACAGCAATGTTTACATCCCCACTTACTCTGCAATTACATACATTCCAATTTAATATTTGTAAATATTTCATATAAAAAAAGCCGAAAAACTCCAATAATTTATCAAATGTTATATATATATATATATATATATATATATATATATATATATACAGGGCAATCCAAATTAAGTGTTCACCATTGGTAACTTTGTTATTATTAAAGATACAAGATTGTTTAAATTAGCAAACTAGTAGTACTTTTAACGCCATTTAAGATGGAGGAATTAAAAAAAAAAAGAGCAGCGCGTTTTCGAGTTTTCCCGAAAAATATGTTTTTTTCAAATGGAAACCCCTGTATATTATATCATTTTCTGTTAGAAATTCAATTTTTAAACAAAAGATCTTATAAGAAATTTTTTAACGGGATTAAAAATACTTGAGTTATAGTGAATAAACAAAAACAGCTAAGTCAAGTGCATTTCTATGTTTCTAAGATAACGACGTTAATTCTTTCTAGTAAACGTCAAATATTAGTACAGTTTTATTAGACTTTCACTCATAAATTTCATTTTGCTAGTTATTAATTTGACAAAAAAATGATTTTTACCCATGCAGAAAAGTGTGATATGTTAGAATCTTATTTAGTGTGCAGAAAATCCTCTAGGAGGGCAAAAGAACACTACGCTGAATTATATCCACTCCGAACACAACCAAATGAGCAATTTTTTCTGAGACTGTACCGAAAATTTAGAGGCAATGAGAGTGTTTTTGCCAAAACAAGAACAAGAAGGACTTTTATAATAAGCGAGGCCACGGAAATTCTAGTTCTTGCATATTTTGAGGCCAACCGTGAGAATTCCATACTATATATTATCAAGGAATCTGATTTGAGTCACGGTACTGTGCATAGGATTCTGAAGAAACACAAATTCATTCCTTATAAGTACAAACCAGTTCAAGTTTTCTTGCCAGGGGATCCAGAGAGAAGAATGTTTTTTGCCACTGGTATCTTAACTTTTGTCGCCAAAATGTAAACAACTTTCGTTATATTTTATGGACCGATGAATCAAATTTCTCAAATTCTGGAATGTACAATACAAAAAATCATCATTACTGGTCAAAGGAAAATCTTCTTTTAGTACATCCAAGACGCCCGCAAGTCCGTTACAGTTTTAATGTTTGGTGCGGTTTAATTGGTTCAAGGATTGTTGGTCTATTGTTTTATGAGGGCACTCTAACTGGTGAAAGGTACATAGAATTTTTGACTGAAATTTTGAATAATTTCTTAGACGATATTGATCTCATAAGTAGACAGAATCTGCATTTTCAGCAGGATGGCGCACCTGCGCACAACTACAGAGGTACCCATCAAGTTTTAAATACTATTTTTAACAATTCATGGATAGGAACAAATGATCCTATTCAGTGGCCTCCCCGATCGCCAGATTTAACACCGCTTGATTTTTTTTTATGGGGTTATTTAAAGACAGAGATTTATAAGCAAAGGTACGAAAACGTAAACGCCCTAAAAATTGCAGTTAGTGAAAAGATAAACCAAATAGATGGTAGGACCATACTAAAAGCAGTTCGACAAGTTCAGAAACGTGTTCAAAAATGTATTGAACAACAAGGTGGTATTTTTGAACATCTTCTATGAAAGAATCAGTGATTTTTATTTTCTTTTAATGATATGTTTATGATATGTTTATAAAATGATATATGATATGATGATATGATAATGAGATATGATATGTTTATAAAATAAAGTTTATAATAATTATTTAGCTGTTTTTGTTTATACATTATTAATTTACTAAATAAAACACTTGGTATATTTGTTTCACAAAATGTATTTAAAATATCTCTGACATATGTTTCGACTTATACAGTCATTCTCAAAGAGTCATGTAAACTAAGTGAAAAGAATGCTCCTACCAATATTTATGGTTTATATTTTAAAAGGTTTGTTACAGCATCGATTGTGGGGGTATTTGAAAAATCCAGTGTTTGTGACCTGTCTGTTGAGATTTATGACTTTTTTTATTTCTAAAATTTCTAAGAAGTCAAGCCTTCTACCCTTATTACAAGAATGCAAAAGTTTGAAATTATTAGTATTAAACAGATGAGAATTTTGAATACAGTGTTCCGCGAAACCCGTGATCATATTGCCATGTAGAATAGAACTTCTATGCTCTTTGATACGTTCTTTTATAGAGCGTCCTGATTGGCCAATGTATACCGCGTCACAATCACTGCAAGTTAATTCATACACCCCTGACTTATCACGCAATTCTGTTTTTCCTTTATTGTTAACTAGAATATTTCCTAAATTGCATTTATTTACTAGAATGACATTTAAACCTAATTTATTTAGTTTATTAGAAACTTTATTGCTAACCGCAGGTATATAGTTTAGGGTGTGAAACACCTTGTTAGTTTTTATGTATGTATGTCCGGAGTAAAAATTCGCTTTCCTTATGAATAATTTTTACTCCGGACATACATACATAAAAATTAACAAGGTGTTTCACACCCTAAACTATATACCTGGGGTTAGCAATAAAGTTTCTAATAAACTAAATAAATTAGGTTTAAATGTCATCCTAGTAAATAAATGCAATTTAGGAAATATTCTAGTTAACAATAAAGGAAAAACAGAATTGCGTGATAAGTCAGGGGTGTATGAATTAACTTGCAGTGATTGTGACGCGGTATACATTGGCCAATCAGGACGCTCTATAAAAGAACGTATCAAAGAGCATAGAAGTTCTATTCTACATGGCAATATGATCACGGGTTTCGCGGAACACTGTATTCAAAATTCTCATCTGTTCAATACTAATAATTTCAAACTTTTACATTCTTGTAATAAGGGTAAAAGGCTTGACTTCTTAAAAATTTTAGAAATAAAAAAAGGCATAAATCTCAACAGACAGGTCACAAACACTCAGTTGGATTTTTCAAATACCCCCACAATCGATGCTGTAATAAACCTTTTAAAAAATAAACCATAAATATTGGTAGGAGTATTCTTTTCACTTAGTTTACATGACTCTTTGAGAATGACTGTATAAGTCGAAACATATGTCAGATATATTTTAAATACATTTTGTGAAACAAATATACCAAGTGTTTTATTTAGTAAATTATTAATCATGTTTCACCAAGAGCCAACCGTGAATTCTATACATTATATTATACATTATAATTCAAGTGTTTTTAATCCCAGTAAAAAAGTTCTTATAAGATTTTTTGTTTAAAAATTGAATTTCTAACAGAAAATTATATAATATACAGGGGTTTCCATTTGAAAAAAAACATATTTTTCGGGAAAACTCGAAAACGCGCTGCTCATTTGTTTTTTTAAATTCTTCCATCTTAAAGAGCGTTAAAAGTACTACTAGTTTGCTAATTTAAACAATCGTGTATCTTTAATAATAACAAAGTTACCAATGGTGAACACTTAATTTGGATTGCCCTATATATATATATATATATATATATATATATATATATATATATATATATATATATATATGTATATATAGTAGATTTAAGGTCTGTTTTACATTAATATATACATATTTAAAATAATTTTACATGTTTCGGCAATTACTGCCTTTTTCAAAGAATTTTATGTTATAAATCTATAATTCTTTGAAAAAGGCAGTAATTGTCGAAACAGGTAAGATTATTTTAAATAAATACATATTAAAGCAAAACACACCTTAAATCGCTGATTAACTAAATTTACTATAATATACAAAGGTCAAGGAATAATTATCTTTATATATATTTCAGTACGAATAATATCTATGATCAATGTAAATGATATCATTTCTATACTGGGTGAATCAACGACCTGACGGTACATTTGCTCATAAATGGTGAATATAATAAAAAATTCATCTGCTGGAGTTGATAGGGTTACTGTTGCTGCATATTATAAAAATGTGTAGACTACAGAATATTTCGTAAATCTCTGGTTCGAAAAAGATACATTTTTTAAATTGATTCTAATGTATAGGTATAGCAAGCGCCAATAAAGTTGGCGCGAGGCGGGGGTGCGCAGAAGCCGTTTTTAAAAACGTCCACCCCCACTACTCAAGTAATTGTCAGAATACATTTGTCATTGATGTTTGACGGAACATAATGTCTTTACTAGGGGATCATAAAGTAATACACGCTCAGAGGTTAGAATTATCTGACATTTGATGTAAAACCAAATACAAATCACCCCATTACTTCTAATTCCGCGCGAACTTACCCCTCCTCGCGCCAACTTAATTGGCGTTTGCTATACTAGGCGTTCGCGAAGGTTCAATAAAGGGAATGAAGTTTGCGTTAAACAATCTTGTGTATTTTAAATGGAACGCTCTATATATTTTTAAATAATCACATTAAGTACTTTAGCAGCTATATTTTTGTTAGGTATCTCCTATACCTATCTTCAATATTTTGGAAGATATTTAATTTTCTTTTAAAAATTCGTTTCTCTGCACATTCAAAATCATTGGTGCCACGAGGAATCATAGTAGTTATAAAAAATAATTGATTTAACATACTGCAGTCCTATTATAATACCCGAAACGGTGTAAAGCTACGATTGTCGGTCTGTAATGCATTATTATTGTTATTGTTTCTGTTATTGTTGTATTTTTTGTTTGTGTTCTTATTATTCGTTTTTGCGATTCATTGTTATTTCATTTATTAAGTTATTTAAATAATAATGAATTTCTCAAAGGAATAGCTAATTGACATGGTATACATCTTGAGAGAAACACATAAATATTGTTTACTTGCGTTATGCAATTATTCGAATAGACTTCAACCGCCAAAGAGAACCTTTGAAAATCTCAAACATAAATTTGATACTAATGGTAGTCTTAAGTATAGCAAAAGATACGTAATAAATATATACATCGCTACAGAGGAAGAAGAGTTGGAAATTCTTTTTCACGCCGAACAAAATCCTCACATTAATAGGAGACTATTAAGTGTACTACAGCGGGACTACCGGCTTTTCGGCCCATCTCATCTAGGAGTTGGACTCGTAGAGGCTTTGGCTTCTTGACCTTATGAGACAAACTGTTAAAGTTCATGAGACCTCGTATAGGAGAATTTACTGTTACAAGCTGGGGTATAGGCTAACGCTTCGGAAGTCATATACGCAACTATATACAGTGCAATGGTCTAAATAAGCTGTGAGCTTGTGGCATTATCCATAACACATTCTACACCATTTTTTCACATCATTTTAATATGCCATTTACAATATTTACCTCACGTTTGCGATATATTTCCAGATTTTTAGGCAAAATTTAAAATTAATACGCTGTTATAAATTTCGATCGTCCGTATTTATGCCAAAGTGTAAATCCATGTGGATATTCATTACCTTCTCAATAGCTAACAAACGACTGATTCGACCGGCTCGAAATTTAAGCACGTATCAATTCAAACATATTGAAATACGTATACCAGACTCATAATATTTCCACGAAATTACGTCGCATGTGATTCTACGTGATCATTCCGTGTATTAAATTATCACACCTCCTACACGCAAATACAAAAATATAATTTAAATCTCGTAAAATATTTCCCCTAAGATTTACAAAAATGTTTTTAGCGAAGTGAATGAAATTATAACAATAACAGTTCATTTGAGAAAAACTACCTAGTTTTTATTTTATTTAGTTTATCTCAACGATACACGCAATCCAATCGTTACGAAAGTTTTAGGTATTTTTTATCTTTGAGTGTTTACTTAAGTTAATATTCCAAACAATTCAATAATTATATTCTTCGCCCAGCAAAAGTTTTGTGATTTCGTGGCAGGAATATTTACGAAGGTAATATGCCAATTTATATACAATAAAGCTTATGTCTATTGACTATTAGTAATAGCAGTTCGTAATGATATCAGATGTAAGCTTTTATTTTAGCCCACGTGCTCAATAAAATTATTTACTTCTTTTTTTATTATTTTAACATGACCGACCATTAATTGATTGAAGGAAATTAGGTGACTGGCTAAATATTATATATGATTTCCAATCTGGAGCCAGTAATGTTTCGCATTAAATTTAACATAATTTTATATAAAACTCCGTGAGATTATAAGATATGACGTGTCATAGTTAATAGAGCTACCCCAACTTGATGCAAAATGGAGATATTGATATACACAACTTTTAACCAGGGATGGGCGTTTACGCGTCGACTTTAATAGATTACATCTACGCGTCGACAATGCGTAGACAATAAATGTACACGTCGACAATGTAGACAATGTAGACTATCTCAAGTAAATAAAAATTGTTAGGTTATATTTTAATGTTTGTTCTGCTCCTAAGCGAGGATACTCATTTTTGGCGCTAGGTTTTGTGTTATAACAATATGAGTGGACGCAAACGAAATAATAATTTTGAAAAATTAGAATTTGAATTAATTAAAGTGGGCGGAAGATATGCCGCCAAGTGCCTTGTTTGTACAAACACTTTAAAAAACACAGCTGCAAATAGGTTACAATCTCATAGGTGAGTAGTAAGTAGTGAGTACCTAATTGTTGTTTAAATAAACATATATGTGAGGTTTATTCTATGCTGTATTAAAACATTGAAAATATTTTTTTTTTGCTTTTTAGGAATATATACATTGCTAAAAGTGAGACCCAGTCAACCGTCAAACGTATTGAAGAATCAAGAACTGCTGACAATAGTAAACAAGTACGTATAGTTGTTGCATTATAAAGTACATATTTCATTTATTATTTATATTCTATTATTTTAGTGCGAACAAGAAACCGCTGATTTAGAGGTTATGCATACATATGTGGTTTCAGAGGAAGGAACACTCACGCCAATGGATGCAACAACTAACCCGATTGCTATTGTCGATATTACTACACCGACAGCAAACTCTTCCGGGAGTTTTAAAAGAAACTTATCTGCTAGTACACCAAGTGGAACCTTTAAACGACCTAAAACAATTTGCAGTTATTTTGATATTTTAAAGGAAGAAGAAGAAAAAAAAATTAATGAAGCTTTGTCTAGGTTTATATTTGGCTGCAATCTACCATTTAATATTGTTGAATCTCCCTTATTCAAAGATTTTATTAAATCCATTCGACCGGCTTATTTAGATAAGATTCTCAGTCGAAAGAAGCTAAGCACAACATTTTTAAATAAATGTTATGATGATTGCATAATTAAAACGAAACGACATGTAAAAGAAGAAGCAGTTGTTTTATGTGACGGTTGGAAAAATGCTGCAAGCAATTCTAAGATAGTGGTGACAATGCTTCATAGTACAGATGGTGCAAATGCTTTTCTTGAGGCCTGGGATTTGACTATGGAGTCTGAAACTGGTGATAAACTTGCTGAAATAATTACAAAATCTGCTGATATTGCCAAAAAAAATATGATGTGAATGTGTATGGTATCGTTTCTGATAATGCTAGCGCTATGACTAAAATGGGGGCTCTTCTGAAGCACTCAATGTGGCATAGTACATGCAGTAGCCACACGGGCAACTTGCTCGCAAAAGATATATTGGATAAAAAGTTGGTCGAAAATGTGAAACTGGTACTAAAAGAATTTAAACAACCAGATTTTGAGAAAATAATAGTTATGAAAGGAGGCCATCGAATCAAACTTCCAGCCGAAACAAGATGGTGCTCTTACCGGGATTCCTTCAAGAACCTCTTGGAAAATGTCTATCACATGAAACAAATTATTGCGTCTACGAAAAAGAAAATTAAATCCAAAGTTATCGAATTAGTTTTTAGTGAGGATTTTGTCAATAAGGTTCGACAAAATTTAGAAACACACAATCCAGTTTGTGAATTAATCAATATGTGTCAAAATTCAGATACTTCTATTGCAGATTCGACAAATCTCTGGCTAGACTTAAAATTGCCAGAAAAATTTCATAAGCAATTGAAAACTCGACAGGAAATGGCTCTAAATGTATATGCATTATCAGCATTTTATTTTCACCCAGCATATAATATCAGTAAGCTTTGTGCAAAACATAAAAATATAATAAATTCATTCCTATTACAACAACTTGACAGCCAGGGACTAGAAGAATGGGATAAATTTAATACAAAAACAGATATGTAATTTGTTTATTAATATATGATATTTATTAATGTAATGTTTTTTAAATTTAAGGTATATTTCAAATTCTACACGAAAAAGATGTCAAAAAACCTTTAGTGTTTTGGAGACTGGCAAAAATGGAGTGCCCCAACTTAGCTGCTTTAGCAGTTAAACTGCTTAAAATACCGGCATCATCCGCACAGATTGAACGACTTTTTTCAAATTGGGGACACATTCACACGCTATTAAGAAACAGGTTGACATTTGAAAACTCCAAAAAGCTAATTCATATTTATTTTACTTTAAAGGCCGAAAAGGCTGAAAATAGTGAATATAATTTCACTGAAGATGACGAAGAAGAAGAGATGCTGTAAGATAAAATATATAACTTTATAATTTATCTATATTATCTAAAAATGTGTAAGATTCATTTAAATAAAAAAGTGTAAAATTAATTTTGCTATTGTTTACATTGTCTACATGGGCAGATGTGAAAAAATTTGTCTACGTCGACATCATTGTCGACACGTCGACAATTACATTGTCTACGGCATGTAGTCTACGCCGCCCATCACTGCGTTTAACAGTAATTCAAAGAAGTAGTATGCTTCCTTTTATATTTACATAAATTTAAGTATTTGACATCAGGGTTCATTAAAAAGCAATAATAAATGATATACTTAAGAAGAACGAAAAAGTAAATTTAGTTTTTCAATATTACATTGAAAGGTTACCAAAGTACAAGGTTGTTCTATCATTTCTGTCAATTAGTTAGTTTACTTTTGATATCTGTCAAATTTAGCCTCCTGTTTCTTATTAATTTATTTCATACTTTTATATTTTCTAATCATTTATTTTAAGAACTTTTGTTATTGTTTTTAAATTGATGATATCTTTATAATTTGCCAAAAGTTTTTTCGAACAAAGCAAGATGCTAATTGCATCTCTAATATTATTTTACACAAGAACGAAATACTAAAGGTCCATTGTTATCCATATATTATATAAATGAAGTAATTAAATCTATTTTGTTGTTTTCGAATTACAAATTTCATTTTAAATATTCTAGCATGTTGCTCAAGCTCTTTCTGTTAGCGTTGCAATTGTAAGTAAAATCAATAAAGCAATTAGATCTAAGGGACAGGTTTCTAGTCGTAACAAAGTTAAATCAAGAAAGAAATCTGTAACTGAAATCTCGAGAACAGAATTTGACATTCGTGATACGATTTATGCAATGTCTCAGAACAAAGAGCAGGTTACTTTAAGTTCCATTCTCTAACTATTAAAACATAAGAACATCTATACTGGTAGCTCATTTTCTCTTCGCATGATTTTACAAGAATTGGTTTTCGCTGGAGGAAAGACAATTCAAGAATAGGATTTACGGAATAATCTAATGTTATTATTAGGAAATTTACTTTTTTAGAATCCTATCAGGCGTGGCTCGTGATGACGTATTTTGGTTTGCAGTACAATGATACGAGTGCCTCGTGTGTTTTAGGTGTTTACTAAGCAAACGTTACAGTTAGTACACGAGAATACACGAAGCACTCGGATCATTGTACTGCAAACCAAAATACGTCATCACGAGCCGCGCCTGAATCCTATATAAAATATATGAGATTAGATACTTATCAGTATGCATATTTAAATGAAATATGTATATTACAAAATGGAACAGTATCTATATCATGGCAAGATGGCGCTAAACATAGTGTTCATAATATAAAATCCGAGGGCTCACGTTATATTATACAACATGCAGGCTGCAGAACTGGTTTCATATCAGAAGCTTTGAAAATATTTAATTCTAAAACGAAAGATGAAGATTATCATTGGGAAATTAATGAAAATGTTTTTTATTATGGTTTTAAACAAAATTTATTCCAATTTTAAAAGAATCTTGTATAATCCTGATGGACAATGCAAGTTATCACTCGTCTTTGGAATATAAATTACCAAATCAAAGAGTGGTTAGCGAAACAAAATGTTCCTTTTCAAGAAGGTAGTTATAGGGAGTTATTAAAATTGGTGGCTTTAAATAAGCCACCTAAGCATCCAATACTGTTTCTGTATTTGGTAAATGGCTTGGATCATTTTATACTATTTTCTTGATAATTATGTTAAGCAAGATGGACGTAATTTTATAAAAATTTGATTATATGAATTTTAACTGATTGATATATAGGTAATACAGTTAACACATATGGAAATTGTAACGTTTTCTAATGTGACATCATATTAAACTGATGACGTGCATCAACTCCTTAATCTTAAGCTCTATATCAATTAATTTAACCATAGAGTAAAGTTAATTTAAAATAATGAAGTTAAAATAAAGTGACTTTTAAATTAACATTAATTACTTATTTTTTCTATGATTTGAAAAAAAAAGCTTTAAACAATTGCACGCACCTCTTCCACTAGTTGTATTTATAACAATAGCTAATGAATGAAATTCAATAATAACACACAAATATTAATTCAAATAATCCAACATGTTGGTTACGTATTATGAACATCTAGGATTATTTTTCATTATAGGTGAAATACTAAAATATAGTAGTAATAGTAAAACTACTAATAATAAAATTACTTGATGAAGATTCATTATTATAAAAAAAAAATAAAACTTATAGTTAAATTCTTCTCTACGCAACCAACTAAAATCGTACATAAAAAAAATAGAAAACCAGCATGGTTAATATTATTTTACTTCTTAAAAATCTAAGAATTTACACAAATACTAAAGTTAAAATATGTTGACCATCAGGTCAGCCCTTACTGTTATACTACTTTGGGGTACTAAACGTGTTAAAAAGTAAAATTTAATAATAAACTAAATGTGAATTTCTATTATTGTCTATACGGTTACTTTAAATGAATAAATTTAACAAAGATGAGCTGTTTATTGATCGTTAAGTAAAATTTGTGATTGTTTTAATTTATTAATTTCTAAACTTCTAGTAAATTTAATTTAGTCCCTTTATTTTGTAAATCTAAAATTTGAAAATCCTTATTGAAAGCGTGGTTTCTTTTAATAGATGATTGGCAAAAATTGATTCTTGTTTTTTATTTATAAACGAAGAATAATGTTCAGTAATACGTTTTTCAAACGATCTTCCAGTTTGAACAACATATATTTTACCGCATCCACAGATTAACTTATACTAGAGATTTCTTATTTTGATCTGTTCTACATTTATTGTTTTTAATTTACATGGATAAATTATTATTAGTTTTCAAAACCGTGTTTATATTAAGTTTCTTAAATATATTTAAATATCTTCATTATGTTTCCCGTGTACGTTTGTAATCTAAATTTTGAATTTTGCTTATCCTTTATCACAGGATATACTATAGAGATAGTTTTCTTAAATAGTTTTTTTGACAGCATACTTCAAATTAGAATATGTGTGTAGCCATTACTGATTATGCTATTTGTTTGACTAAATTTAGTTCTTTTCCATATTTTTTTTTGGATAGAGGATAATTAGTTAATCTATCTATGAGACAATGACAACCTGCTAATTTGTGTTATATGGAATGTGTTAACGAATTACGTATAATTATGTTTTTATGGGATGCTTTATGGTAAATGGCAAACTCTAATTTATTGTTGATTTTTTAATAGTTAAATCCAAAAAATTAATACTATTGTTTGGTTCTTGTTCCATAGTAAATACAATATTTTTATGAATTGAATTGAACGACTAATAGACTGAGAAGCTCCCATGGAATTTCTCCTGACTAAAGCTGGGATTATATGAAAATCAATATTTTTTATTTATGTTTACAACTTATTGCAGATCTATACGGATCGCGTAAAAAGAAAACATTTGCGACTACTTTTGTTTAGCATATCTTGCACATAATACTACTTCGAGCATATTTTATATAAAATTATATTTTATAATTTATTTCTAAAGTGCACCTTAAAAAAATATATAAAATATTTATTCATAATAAATCAAAAGTTCCAGTGAATCTACGAACAATGAAGTTGACCTATAGGTCAGTCATATCGCCAATTGTGTTTAATTAGTTCTCGAGAGTATATGTACACGTAATTTTAGCTTGTTATTTTTGATATCTCGAAATTATATTCACATATGTAGATCTGGATAAAAGTTTATCCTGAATTTTGTGTAGGTAATGGCAGAGTGTTTTGTAAGTATTGCAGTAAAATTGTAAGTTTATATTTGTTTACGCTTAATTTCATATTTTAGTACCAATTAATTATTGTAGATTCGATGCACCAAAAAATTAGCATGTAGGAACTGATTTGCATAAAACTAATATCACAAGATTTAAAAATGCACCACAAGCTACTCTGAATCAATAGTTTACTTTAACAAGTAAAAATATAGAACAAAATAGTTTCCATTATGGCTTGTGTAACGCCTTCTTAAGTGCAAACGTTCCAATTTCAAAGTTGGATAATCCGACGCTTAAAAAATTTTTAGGGAAGTATCGAAACTAAGTCGCTCAACTAAAAGAAAAAAGTATTTTAACCTACTGTTTGAGGAAACTATGATGAAAATTAAGGAAACAATAGGTGAAAATTATATTTATTTCGTAGTCGATGACAAAACACAGTTGTGGACGCTATACTGCTAACTTATTGATTGGAATTTTAAATGAAAATTGCACCGGTTAATTCTTTTTAATTGGTGCAGAAGAATTGGAAAATCAAATAACTTAACTAAAATAAGCTTTATGTGCAAGAGTTAAGCGAGGTTTTATTTGCCGAATGGCGTTCCAAATGACGTTATTGGATGCTGCGACATATATGGTGAAGTCAGCATAGAATTTGAAGATTTTTGACTCGAATCTGATCCACGTAACATGTTTGCCCCATGCTGTTAACAGAGTAACAGAAGAAATACGTTACACATTTCCAGATGTTCATTGATCAAATTTGACAGAAAGAAAGTATTTATTAAAGCACAGCTGAAGGTTCAAGCATACAAAGATAAGTTACCTGGTCTGGCGCTGCGACCATAAACCATAATAAGAAGATGCGGCACGTAGCTTGATGTCGCTGTATTTTATGCAGATACCTTTGAACAGATAAGATAATTAAATCTCTCTTTTTCAAACGACTCGATAGCAATCGGAGATTGCGAAGATATACTAAATAAACCGCAAATGCCCGAAGAGTTAGCTTTTATCAAAGCAAACTATGGTTTTATTAGTGAAACACTACGAAAATTTGAAGCTCAAGGTGGTGAACTCAGTGAATCAATAGAAATGATTCAAAGTTACAAAAATTAAATTTATAATGTAAGAGGCACCGTAGTAGAGCGGTTCAAAATTAAATTAACACAAGTTCTAAAGGAAAACGAGGGTTTTAATCAGCTTAGTAGAATATCCAGTGTGTTGCAAGGAAATTACGATGAAACTATTAAGATGAGTCCATCAATTATCTGCAAATATAACTATGCGTCAATTACATCAGTTGACGTTGAGCGAAACTTATCAGCATACAAGCTAATATTGACCGACCGATAGCAGAAGATCATTTTTAGTTGAGAATTTAGAAAAGCATTTAATTGTAAATGTTTAGACTACTATACAAAGGCAAATATAAATACAAAAAGTTACATTGTTTAGCTCAGTTATTCTTATTATTATTATAAATACATATATTTTGTAAAATTTCGAATAAAATATTGATATAGTATATATGTATTTGTGGTATCTCTAAATTTATATTGACATTATTTAATATATTGACGATAATTTAGTTGTGTAACTATCATTTAAACTTTACATATTTTTGCATATTTTAATAAAAGTTCTGCATATTTTCATTGAACTTTGGATAAAAATATATCCGCATATAATACAGTTTCCGTGTGCATATAAATGCCAGCTTTAGTCATGACACTCATGACTCATTCTATAAATGTAGACTAACTGAGGCACCAACTTACAAATACTGACAACCTCGCCAGACTATTTACTACGAGGGAAAGTCAGTAATTAGGTCACAAAAAGGTATTATAAAAATAATTAGAGAAATAGTTAGCCAAAAACAAGTTTTATTTTTCAACAAAGTCTCCATCTACATTAATACACTTATCCCATCGCTTTATCAATGCCCCAATGCCTGCTGCATAAAAGTGTTTGGGCTGGCGTCTGAACCACGTGCGTACCTCTTGTTGAACATCGTTGTCACCCTCGAAATATTTGCCGCCAAGATGCTTTTTGAGTGAACCGAACAGATGATAGTCGCTTGGGGCCAGGTCGGGACTGTAAGCCGGATGTTCAAGAAGTTCCCACCCTAATTGCGCAATTCTCGCCTGGGTCAAGTGGGCCGAATGGGGCCTGGCATTATCGTGATGCAGCAATATTCCTCTCGTCAGTAGGCTTGGACGTTTTCGTCGCATTGCATCCCGAAGCAACAACAAAACTCTACAGTATGATTCAGTAGTCACGTTCTCTTTTTTGTTCTGGAAATGGGTTAGGAGCACTCCCTGAGAATGCCAGAACACGGTAAGCATAACCTTACCAGCTTAGGGCACACCTTAAATTTCTTTGTTGAAGGCGAGGAAGGATGTTTCCATTGCATTGAAGCACGCTTTGTTTCGGGTTGGTAGTGGTGCACCCATGACTCATCACCAGTAACAATCCTGTTAAGCATGTTCTCCCCTTCCACTGTGTATCGAGAGAGGTGTTGCAAGGACAAACCCATTCGAATTCTTCTGTGTTCCTCGGTCAGTTGTCTAGGTACCCACAGTGCGCAAACTTTTCGGAAATTCAAATGATTGTGCATCAGTTCGTAGGCTAAACCATGAGAACACCCTATTGCAGTTGCTATACTGTCTATTGTTACCCGCCTGTCAGTTCGAATCATCTCTTCCACTCGTCGAAGTGTTGCATCTGTCGAAATATGAACGGGGCGGCCACTTCGCTGATCGTCAACAACTTTTGAGCGTCCTTGAGAGAATTTCTCGACCCAGTTATATACGGCTTTACGCGACAAACACTTTTCACCGTAAACAGGAGACATTTCCTTATGAATATCTTTTGCAGAAAGTCCTTTTGCCCAGAAAAAAACGCACAACAGCACGTTGCTCTTCCACAGTACAATCTTCGAGCACGGTCGCCATTTTAACACTGCCTGTGTTCGCACACACCAACTGTCACTTGAGAATTACAAAGCTGGATTGTGGTGACACCTATTGACAAATAGGGAAACAACTCACTCCTATTTTCAGCTTTCCTACAGCAGTTTGTGACTTATTTAATGACTTTCCCTTATATTATATTATGGAGGTAAAATGAGGTTGACTGTGCTGTACTGGATCAATGGCCTGGATTTTAAAATTTACCTTTTAGATGTATATTTCAATGTTAACCATATGCTAAATAAATAAATAAATTAAATTTGTTAGAATAGTCTCTTAGGAACAAAAAACATTTCCTTAGAAGAAATAAAGCAACATAATTTTATTCCTTCTGAGAATAACAGTATTATCAGAAACATTAAAATCACAAGTAATAATAAATGTCATAATTGTTCTTAGCACATAATGCCTTAACTTTTAGAGTTTATTTCAGTTTGAAAATAGTAGAATGAATACTGTTTAATTCACCTATTTAGTTTCACCGTCTTCCAAAAGGTTTATTTTCCAAGAAAACAGCCAAGCGCATAATTTCATTAATTAAGCTCATAATTAAGTAGATGTTCATTGTTTAAATGGATTAAACATAACGTATAAAGAATGCTAGCTGTTTGAAGTCAATAATATGTAATCGTAAGTATCTAAAAGTACATACACTTCCAGTAACAATTAACATAGAAGTAACTTCCTGCAAACGCAACTACTCTGAACTAACACTCACTCTTTTGAAAGTTTTAGTTTCTCTTTAAAATTTGTACCACATACAAGCACTTATCATTGATACTCATGTACTTAATTCAAGATGTTCTGCTCAGAAAAAGTTTCTACTTCGAACAAAGAATGTATGCATTAATCAGAAATGTAAACTCACTGATGTTTCAAACACGTGCTCGCTTGTGCGTCTGACACATTACAAAGAGTTTAAAAAAGATACATGATGACAATACTACACGTATGGTTAGAATTAATCCACGGCCGCACAATATTTGCACATTTCAGTGGATTTCTGGTCGTTTTCGTATACATACATGTACATAACACAAATACAAGAAGAACACAGGGTAGAGCTCTTTCCAGTATTGCGACTTCCTGAAGCGGAAAATTAACAGGGGAGATATTGTTACGCTGGAAGACTGTGGTGTATTCAGAGAAACTAGAGTTACATAAACATTACACAGGACTTTGCTGCTTTCCAACTCATACACATTAACACTTTTGTACGGCGTTTCGCTTTTGTTCTTTTCAAGTTGCTTCTCCACTATTTCTTATTAATTCCCATTCTTCGCCTTTTAGTATTATCTCTGCTATTTTATATGTGGTTAACGAGGACAGACTTTAACAAATATTCTTTCTCGTTTTATAAAGTTAAATGTCTCTATTTGTACTTTAATCTTAAAAGTGCATGTCGAAGATATTCTCTATGATCTTCAAATACTAATTGCTTTCTATTAGGTAGGTATTTATTAAAACTCTTAAGGAATGAAGATAAATATGATACTTATGAAATAACCGATATAGTACATAATAGAACTAAGTTCCGGTATAAAATTAATTTGTATTTAATGGAGAATCAATAAGGTTTTTGTTATAAATTTCTGACGAAGCTTATCACTGCTCTGAAATATTTAATATTACAAGAGTCTTATTGGTTGTTCCTTGACCCACCGGTCAGAGGGCGTATCCGTATAAGCTAGTTATATATTTTGGTTGATGGCAGTTATGTTGAAATTCAGGTGAGTTTTCTGTATATTTCACTCATTTAATAAAAAACACTTAAACCTAATTTGTTAAGATAAATCTCGCAAATGTAGCACTTAATGCAAACCTAAAACTTTAAATTATTTACCTGTTATATGAGACATGGATGTCTCTTGTTGTTAACATGATACTGTTTCATAAGGATGTTATGAAAAGATTGTGTGTATTGTACTGTGGTTGTGTTAATACTGTTGAGTCTTTTGTTACTGGTATGAGATTCTTATTGATACTATCTTACGAATAGGTAAAAATATACCATTACCCCTAGCTATACTGTTACATAATTGAATGCATATATTCGCTGAACATTGTATTGTTTGACGTTATAACAGGGGATTTCTCTTATTTATTAGTTCGTAGAAATTATACCTACTGGCAACAATACCCTAGGTTTACGTAGATGATATGTCGATGAAAGTCGCTTCCTCTGGAATAGCAGAGCTATTACAGAAGAAGAAAAAATATACATATTCCTGTAAGTCCATTAACTCGTCGCCAGATGTGCTATATACCAAAACAATTTAGCATATCGATGCGAGAGCTCGCACCAAGCGTTGTTACTAATAACTAGAGCAGACCAATTTCCGTGCGCGCCATGTTCGCCGATGTGAGGATTATTGCATTGCATCAGAACTAATAAAAAGCATTCAGTACGTGTTTGGTACTTACTTAGACTGCATGTAAGTGTAAGCATACGTAATAAAATGTCGTCGACACAAAAATCGAGAAAACGACCGTTGTCAGATGAAGTGAATAAGTTTATTATGGATTTCCCGGACTTAATATACGTTGGCTCAAAAATAAAATGTTTAGTGTGCAATATATATCTAATGTGTAGGTCAAAAACACATTGTAAAGAACACGTAAGCAGTTCGAAGCACAATAATAACAAAATTAATCGACAACAGTTTATACATGAACTATGTGTAACTAAGATTGTGTGTACACTGTCGTTTACCTTGTTAAGTAATGATTTATTAATTTCATTTTGGAATAAATACTCGAATCAAGCATTACCGAGCACGACAACGTTACGAAGGAATTTACATGTTGAAAATAAAATCAAAGCCGAACTGAAAAATAAAAAACTGTGGTTATGTGTGGACGAAACAACTGACAGCAAAAAACAATCTGTAGTTAATGTGATGGCGCGTAATATGGAACCACATCAACCAACGTCTTCAATTTTATTAGCATCCAGACGACTAGAACAATGTAATGTCGAAAAAATTTCAGAGGTGCTATTAGATACTTTGGAAAAATTTAAACTTTCGAAAGACCAAGTATTAATGTTTATGACCGATGGTGCCGCAACCATGTTTTCTGTTGGCCTGTTTCATAGAAAATATTGTCCTAACTTGTTGCATATTTCTTGTAAACTCCATGCTCTACATCTTGTGGCAGAACAAGTTCGTAGATGTTATCCAGAGGTAAATGCTTTAATATCGAGTACAAAGGCAGTATTCCTGAAATCTCTAAAACGTATTCGGAAATTTCACGAATTGTGTCCCCATACCCCTGAGCCACCACAGCCGATTCTGATACGTTGGGGTACGGTTACGGGCGGCGTTTTAGTATCATGAACATAAAAAATTAAGGACGTGGTTTTATTATTCGATCCGAAAGAAAGTGCAGCTATCAATATAAGTCAGAAAAAATTTCAAGATGCCCAGATTAAAATGGATTTACAAAGTATTCGTGAGAATTACTTGGGACTAGAAGAAGCCATAACAAAATTAGAAAATTCGTCGCTATCATTAGAGGAATCACTGCAAATCGTTAAAGATGTTCACGCACGACTGTGTGTTGTAGAAGACGCAAAAAGTGAAAGTGTTCTAATTAAATTTGAAATGTTTTAGACAGAAATGCAGATTTTGACAAATTAACACGTATTTGTGAGGGCACGTCTACAGATGCGTTAAGTTGCTTAAAAAAGTATTTTGATTATGCGAATATAACATCACTAGATGTAGAACGCTCGTTTTCCGAATATAAACATATTTTTTCCTCACGGCGGACATGTTTTTCCGAAATAACCTTAGAAACGCACCTAATGTTGAAAATATACAGTCGAGTTTCTCCAGGTTGTCAATCCTTGGAAGACGCTTAAAATGGTAAGTGTTTTCTTAAATCCTTTGTCGTGCACACAATCACTGATTTCATACATTTTCCATTTTATTTATAGGTACATACAACGCTGCTATAATATGTACTATTCTTATTTTTCGTGTGTTAATGCATATTACTTTAATAGCAGAAAACCAAATGTATATTTAATTATTTCTGATAGAATAAATGTGTCTACTTCTATACTTATATCGGTAACAATCTCATGTTGCGTCCCTATTCTATCGCATATTCTAATATATTACGAATTACACTCCCATACCGGCGCTCATGGCGCGCACGGAAATTGGTCTGCTCTACTAATAACTAAAAATCTGCATAAAACGTATCTGTATCTATACAATTGGACATACAGTAATAAGCGTATTCTTTTTTCTTCTGTAAAAGTTTTACCATTTGAGAATAAATCACTTTCGTCGATTTCTCTTTTGTTATTTTGTCTTTGTCACTTGATTGGGCAAAATTCACTACTTGACCAGAAAGCAAGTGAACCTCTTCAGTCGTTACTTCATAAACCTGCATTGAAAAAGCCGTTAGACAGAAACGCATGCGTCTGTGGTTGAAGCGAACGCAGGTAAATTGTGCTCTATGTCCATGTGTACAGATAAAAATATATTTTATGCAGATTTGTATTATTTTAAGTTGTTGCTTTATAATGGCGTATAAATTAGAACTTCGAAAAGTATCTACAACTTGGTTGGGCAGGTGTCCAATGTTGAAATATTCCGAATTTTAGCGAATGAAAATATTTCACGTAGAACGATTTATCGAACAATAGTGGAATGCGAGAATTCCAGGCCTTACGCTCCCAAAAATCTCACAAAGCTATATTAATAATTGTCTTTCTAAATTGTTTCTATTCATCAATTAATATTCTGCTGATGACAATATCATGTATTGGCCAGACCTGGTATCGTGCCAGATCTGGGCAAAACATGGCGATTTAATTTCAAGTATGCCTCGAAGTTTATCGAATGCATAATAAATCGCGGCAAATCCGCTCAATGTAATCATTTCTTAAGTTTCATTAAACACACATTATGTACCTATACATTTTATTAAAATCGATCAACTCCTGTTGAGTGTTCGGATTTTTTTTAAAGACGGTATGTATAAGGCGTCAAAATTAAAATAGAATATATTTCTTTTTTTTATTAATTATAGATCCTAATTTGTATATTGTTGCTCAAAAAAGTTTGATGATTTATTAGAAACATATTTGACTTCTTAGAGATTAGCCTTCTTAGCGTTTCTTTCAAATTTAATATATACCAGCTGATTCAGTTTGGTATTCGCCCACCTGTAACTTTTTTATCTTTAGAAAAAAGTATAATAAATCATATATATTCGTAAATGCGATGGTAAAGCCTATTGGATGGGATCAGCAATTTATCTTTGCAATGACATCTGTCAAAAAAGTGACTGTCAACTTTTTTTTTCAAATGACACCCTGTATATATTTTTTGCACCATTTAATAGGTATTTTATTTCTAATTCCAAATATGTATCACTATGATCAAATAATAAAAAACAATCACAAAAATAATAAAAGTTTATTCAGATGCGTAACAAGTAGATGACGATGAAAACCATTGTTAGAAAAATTTATTTAATAATTTTAGCAAAAAAACTTAGTTCATCAAATGCTCGAAATGTTCATCTCAAGACACATTTCAGCCCTATGTAAAACCTCCTGAGTACAGACACGCAAAAGAACTTCTTGAGTCAATTGACGACATTCATGTTTTATTATATTCTGCAGATCTTCCAAATCAACTAGAGGTGTTGTATAAACCCACCCCTTAAGATATGGCCCCACAGAAAGAAATCAAGTGGCGTAAGATTCGGAGATCTGGGGGGGCACTTTACTTCCACACTACGATTTCCAATCCATCTCCAAGTATAAACTTCATTTAAATAATTGGTGACAATTCTACCGCCATGAGCTGGTGCGCCGTCTTGTTGTAATATCAGATTTGACCGTATTTGTAACGGAACATCGTCCATATATTCGTATAATTCCTGCCTTAAAAATTGTAGATACCTTTCCGCCGTGAGTGTGCCTTCATAAAATTTTAGTCCAATAATTTTTCCATTAAGGATGCCACACCACACATTTATTCCCCAAACATTTTGAAAATTAGTTTCTCGGAGCCAGTAAGGATTATGTTCTGACCAATAGTGGCAATTGTGGCGATTCACTTTTCCATTGTTATGAAATCGAGATTCGTCTGACCACATGATAAGATGAAAAATCCCAACTTCGTGGGCATAGTTCAGCCAGGCTATAAAGTTTACCCGTTTGTCGTAATCTCGAGGAAGCAAAGCTTGATGTACGTGAATTTTAAACAGATGCAGTTTATTATCTTTCAAAATCCGTTGAATTGACGAAAAAGGAATATCAGTTTCATCGGCTATTTGCCGAATGGATACGTGGAGGTCAACACTTACTCGAGCTAAAACTGCAATTGCATTGTCTTCATTTCTTGTAGTCCTTGGTCTAAAAGCACTTCTCTTCTTCTTGAAACTCCCAAATGGACCCAAATTTCTTGCTAGTTTTGCAAATAATTTGTCAGATGGCAATGATCTCTCTGGATACCGTTGTTGGTATATTCGTCTAGCGACCTTACTATTTTTTTGGCATTAACCATAGATTAAAATCATATCTAACTTCTCTTGGTTTGAATAAACAGCCATTTTTTAAAGAAATTACAACTAAGTGACGCGCCGTGATATTTGTTGTTGACAGTTAAAGGTGAATTGAAATTATTTTCACGGGTAAATATTTTTTTCCTAGAACTTACTATATCTCCACGATTTTAGTGATTATTTCTGTTACTCTATCCAAAAGTAAAGAGTGCGATACATATTTGGAATTAGAAATAAAATACCTATTAAATGTTGTAAAAAAATATACAGGTGTCATTTGAAAAAAAAAAGTTGACAGTCACTTTTTTGACAGATGTAAAGATAAATTGATCATCCTATCCGATAGGTTTTACCATCGGATTTACGAATATATATGGTTTATTATACTTTTTTTCTAAAGGTAAAAAAGTTACAGGTGGGCGAATACCAAACTGAATCACCTGGTATATATAGCAAATTCAATTTGTTGGCGATTTAAGGTCTGGTTTTACTTCAAAATGTATATATTTAAAACAATCCTACGTGTTTCGGCAAATGATGCCTTTTTCAAGGAATATAAAATATAAATGACAGTATATTAATTTCATACATTTGTAGTTGCTATGGATAAAATTATTCAAAGATACATTCCAATTTAATAATAATAAATCATGCCTTAGTATTCTAAAATTGAGTTGAAGCAACAAAAACAGGGAAACGCAAGACATGAGTTATTATTATGTATGCGCCCGTGGAGCCACTTAAGATGTTAAGCTGTCGGCATTCGCCTTAAACGAGAAGGAAAACCACGAAGACCTACTCGGACAGCCAGACAGGAATCAAAACACGGAACTGTCAACATGATAAGCAAATGTATAGACAAAACAGACAAAACTGCTTTATCTACAAACAAACTACAACGCGATCAGCATTTCGATTTTGAAAACACACAGATTATTGATAAAGAACAACACACAATGAAAAGGGAAATTAAAGAAATGATTTACCGAAACATGTAAGCTTGTTTTAAATATATACATTTTGAAGTAAAACCAGACCTTAAATCGCCAACAAATTGAATTTACCAAAACATACAAAGGTCACGAAATAATTATCTTTATATATATAGATGCATATATAAATATATTATAATGGTACTATTACCATTACATGAATTTAATTATATTATTTATTTTGAAATTTTAAAAAGTTATTTTATTTGTTATTGTCAAGTATGTTCATAGATAGATATGACATATTATTTTGGATAGTATTCATATTTTTGTATATGTCAGTCAAAACTGGACATACACTTTAGAATTGTTTTATACATTAATAATAACACATATTATGTTATAACGCTAAGAAATAAGTTATTAAACTTCTAGTTTCAAAAATTCTTTTATTGTAAATACCACTACAATATTATTTCGCCATACAATGGCTTCATCAGGTGGATGAAATACTGAAACAATATTGTAGTGGTATTTACAATAAAAGAATTTTTGAAACTAGAAGCTTAATTACTTATTTCTTAGCGTTATAATGAAGTTTAAACAAGTATCTCCTTCGTCAATTAACTATATTATGTTATCTCTGAAAAGGAAATTATGCCCAGTAACAATTAAGACATTTAACATTTACTTTTAAGTTATATATATTACATTAGGATTAAACTAAAAAGTTAAATTATCAATGAAAATTCTGTATATTGAAAGGCATTCTGATATTTTTAATTTAGAAATTTAGAATAGCATCGCTATGGTTTTGGTTGTTGATTTTTGAAAAAGTGATTTTGTTTTGAGTTTTCGAAGAAAATAGATTGAATTGGTATTTGTGAGTTTTGAAAAGCCAATAAATAAAAAATATACAGTACAATTGATTAAAAATCCACCTACTTGTGCCCAGAAACACATAAAACCATGTCAAAATTATAATCCATTAATAATATTGATGTTGAAGCATATATCTTATATTACATGGAAGGATCTGCTATGAACATCTACTAAAAGCCGTCCCTAATTTTTGATATGAATATTAGGCATAATCAAGAACAATAAATATTAAAGAAGATTCTTCACGCAGAATATCCAGGAGGACCTTGTATAAAGGAAGTTCGAGATCACCGATAGCCATTTCGTTCATCTACGGAAAGATTTTCCTGTCTACTCTTCAAGCAGTCGACTAAATACATCCGGCAGGAACTTTGAATATATAAAAGGAGACATATAGTGGACTTAATCTTGGTATTTCATTTATTGGCTTACCCATTTATTTATATTAGTAATTACTCTGTTACAGTAACCAATTTGTTTAAATAGTTTTTCTTAAGTTGTCAAAATTTTAAATTGATCTTTCTTTGTAATTTACAAAAAATCTGAATACTCAGTTAATTTAAAGTTACACATATTTTAATTACTTTTCATACTTATAAAATTACTTTGTAATCTATTCGTTTATGGGAAACTTGATCCAAATCCCAACATATTAAAGCTTGGCATAATTTCTTAATTAGCTCTTTGTATCTAAAAATAAAATTAACAACATATTCTATTAAACTGTGAGAAAATCAGTTTTAAAATATATTAAATCATATACATAACCTTAGTTTCTATTGGCTTAACTAAACATAAATAATATTTATTATAAAAGAACGATATCTTACATGTCAATTGGGTTTTAAAAAAACGTTATCTTCTGAACCTGCTCTGAGATTGAGTATTAGATTCTTGCTAATATCCACTGAGTTAACCGATGGCAACCTAAATCTCAATATTATTGAATAGAGGTTATAACACAAGTTACGGGATTTGTTCCCGCACGAATTCTCAATTCTCCAAGCGCGAGTTTTGAATTTATTAAATTTTATTCAATATTTAAATTATATTTTTTATATTATTATTATTTAATTGATTATTATTACAATATATATAGACTATAAACTAAACTATAAGCTAAATTTTAACTCTGAATTACACTCCTGATGAAGTAACCAATGCGTTATGAAATATAAAGTGGAATAAAGGAGTTTTATTTTTACTTGACAGACCGCTCACCCGTTAATGAAATTGTTACTTATATACAGACTGTCCCGTAAAAAACGCTAACATTCATAATTCCGTTATTTATTGTCCGGTTTTATTTAAACAAAAAGTAAATTTAATAGCATCAAAAACACTATAAGATAGCAGTGTTTTATTTGTTTTCAATTGTTTTCATTAATGTCAAACGACAGTCAAGTTTTTTATTTTAAATGGCAACATATATATTTTTGGCTATATTCGGATTGTATTTTTTTTTCTGAATTCAACGATGTATAACATGTTTATTTTTGATAAACGTTTATTGCAAAAAAAAAACTTTATAAATTTCATCTTTGTCTTCCATTATTTATAAATATTCGAATGTGTCATGAAACATTTGAAATGTAAGTATTATAAATAATATTATAAGAAACAAAACACTTTACAATAAATGTTGAAATTGCCCGCCACCTTGTTTAACACATACCGCACATCTCCTAATAATAATAAAAAAAAAAAACTTTATAAGTTTCATCTTTCATTATAGTAGACTTGGCCCAGTCCACTAGCATTATGTCAATGTGCCTTAAGTGTCAGTTTGACTTTATTAAGTTTTCTGTATTATCCTGTTTGAACGTTTTGCCGCAACAAAAAGCGTATTTTCGTTAAAAATGAATAACAATGAATTAACGGACATGTTACAAGTGTTCTTTGAATGTAATAAAAATCGCCTTCAAGCAGTTCGTCGGTACAGTTCTCGTTTTCCTGACAGAGAAGTTCCAGGTTCGAAAATATTTCAGAGAATTGAAAAGAATTTAAGAAATTATGGATCATTAACCAAACCAAAAACACAAAAACGGAAATTCTCCGAAGATAAGGAATTAGATGTTCTTCTTGCAGTACAGCAAAATTAACGAACTTCGATTCGCGAAATTGCACATAATATTGGGGTATCAAAAACTACAGTTCATGGTATTTTAAGAAAACACAAACTTAAACCGTACATAGCTCGAAAAGTTCATGCATTAGAACAAAATGATCCTGGCCGAAGAATCCAGTTTTGTCGTTTTTATTTAAATGCATTAGAACAAGACCCGAATTTTTACAGAAGGATAATTTGGTCTGATGAATGCACTTTTAGCAGCAACGGTATTTTTAATAGAAAAATACATCGACAGTGGAGTGCAGACAATTCGAGATTTGTAATTGAAAATAATTTTCAAAGACGTTTCAACGTAAATGTTTGGTGTGGCATTTTAGGTGATCAATTAATTGGGCCATTTTTCATAGATGGTTGCTTAAATCAAGAAAATACTACACTTTATTACACGAAAATCTCCAAAACTTTTTAGATGAATTACCTTTGGCAAATTTAAATAGAATATTTTTTCAACAAGATGGGGCTCCCGCGCACAACGCCAGAGTAAATACTGATTTGTTGAACACCCAATTTGGAAATAGGTGGATAGGAACATCCGGTCCTATCGAGTGGCCTGCGCGTTCACCGGATCTTACGCCCCTCGATTTTTGGTTGTGGGCTTATCTACAAGATCGAGTTTATTTAACAACTCCAGAAAATGTTGACATTTTAAGACAAAGAATTATTAACACTTGTCAAGAAGTACCTGTCGCTTGTCTTTTAAATGCGACCTTTGGAGTAATTAGGAGATGTGCGATATGTGTTGAACAAGGTGGCGGGCAATTTCAACATTTATTGTAAAGTATTTTGTTTCTTATAATAATATTTATAATACTTACATTTCCAATGTTTCATGACACATTCGAATATTTATAAATAATGGAAGCCAAAGATGAAATTTATAAAGTTTTTTTTGCAATAAACGTTTATCAAAAATAAACATGTTATACATCGTTGAATTCAGAAAAAAAAATCCAATCCGAATATAGCCAAAAATATATATGTTGCCATTTAAAATAAAAAACTTGACTGTCGTTTGACATTAATGAAAACAATTGAAAACAAATAAAACACTGCTATCGTATAGTGTTTTTGATGCTATTAAATTTACTTTTTGTTTAAATAAAACCGGACAATAAATAACGGAATTATGAATGTTGGTTTTTTTTACGGGACAGCCTGTATATATATATATATATATATATATATATACAATATATACAATATTAAGATGATCTCTTTCTTAAGATTAAGAAAGAACCCAAACATGAAAGGACGTCATTAGTAGTTATTTATTTATTTTGTTATTTTCTGAAGAAATATTTAAAATCTATGCCTAGTCAAGTGCTGTATATCTCGTAGTTAGGTATATGCACAATTTAAGTTATTATTCTTATCATCTTCCCAAAAGATTCAACGTTCACTTTCTGATCTCTGGTCCTTGCTTATCAGTTATCAGTATTAGTTAATTCCGGGTCGTTGGATAAATTTATTTATATATATGATACATAGACATCCAGTCAAATCAATATCATTTTATAGTTTGTTCAATTTATATAGGTACGTGTAAACATACTTACTAGAGTAAATATAGAATGAAATTTAATAAGTACTTGGAAATTTTCTCGATCAAATAAAACATATAGACACATAGTAATTTTTTTACAATTGGTATTCGATAATTTATGAAGCTAATCTCCGATTATAATATGTATACATAGTGATTTTAAATTTTTATGTGTTTCAGATTAAAATATAGATCAGTTAAAATGAAGAACATAGTAATTCTTTTAGTAGGTAAGATGTCGATTGAATATTTTTTCAAATTTATAGAAGGGTAATCTTTTATATTTTGCATATAGAGCTAGTTGAGTGACTACGGTTTTGGGTGCACCTGCTCTTAGATCGTCGCTAAGACTAATCCGTCCACGTTTAACTCTTCCATATCCACGAGAAATTGTTTACTGATGCGGTGCCTCATTACCGAAAATAGAAACAACTCGGCATTCTTGTTGAGATAATTGTCTTCGAATATTATAAAAAATTATTGCGCGAAAATTTTCACGGTATAATTCAATTTTTCAACTTTCACAGTTCGTTGTAGTTACAACACTACACTTATCGCACTGAAACTTTAAATTTAGGCCAACTAAAGATGGAGGCTAATTTGTAGTACTGACATTTGATTATTGGCGCCATCTATATTCCAGTATGTAAAACATAAAGGGCATTCCTCATAAATGTAGGTGCAGGCTTCCACGGTCGTTCTCTAGATGTAGATCTCGGTTTCCGGGTTGGAACCGCGTCAAGTTAGGCGTAATTGCCAACGTTTCGTCCACTGTTTCAAGGGACATCTTCAGGACTGTACGTAGATGTTCGTCGTTTCGCAGTAACTTGAAGAATACTAAGACATGCTAAGGGTGTCTAGGAATCCTCGGAAGTCTCCCGTTTTTAGATGTTTTAGTGACCCGCAATATCAATGGAAAACTGGGGCACACGGTTTACGGGAAACGGATTCATACGGACCGGTATTTTAACGGGTTTTCTCATCATCACCCGGCACATAAACAAGCAGTCATAAATACTCTTGTACATCGTGCATTTTCTATGTCAGAAACTAGGACACTACCCTCTAAACTTAAGCATGTATCTAACACCCTACTCCAGAATATTTATAACGCCCACGACATACACCATACTATAGTTAGACACCGTAACCCCAAGCCTCGGAGTGAACCGGATCCTAACATCAGCACCACCTTCTTACCGTATATTCAAGATATCACCGATCATATAGGAAAAGTTGTACATAGAAATAAAATAAAAACCGTCTTCAGACCCCATTCTAAAGTTTCGGACCTCTTACCCTCGCTTAAAGACAAAACTCGTATCTCCGCTCGAAGCACAAGGAGTGTATCGCATGCCGTGTTCGTGTGTACATTGGCGAAACTAAGCGGTCAGTCGGTGTGCGTGTGTCCGAACATGAACGTTGTACTAGACTGTTAAATATAACTGGTTCAGCGCTGGCAGAACACAAACTCAACTCCGGTCATTAAATTATATTCAAAGATGTCAAGTTCCTGCCCCGTGAATCGCATTATTTCCCTATGAAAATCCGTGAATCTATTTAAATTTACAAACATCCCCGCAATCTGAATAGAGACGATGGCTATACCTTACATCAAACGTGGCAAACTCTACTGAACTCTACTACAAAATACCACATCCATACGACGCATGCGATTGGCTCATGTCCCCAGCTAATAGCAGGCCACTATCTATCCCCCTATATAAGTTGTGCCGGTCTCTGTCTTAATATTCTTCAAGCTACTACGAAACGACGAACATCTACATACAGCCCTGAAGATGTCCCTGGAAACAGTGGACGAAACCCTGGCAATTACGCCTAACTCGATGCGGTTCCAACCCGGAAACTGAGATCAACGTCATTCCTCATAGTAAATAATTTCAGTAAATTTATCAGTCAGTTTGAATAAGGAAGCAAAAAGTAAATGTATGAATCATGTTAATCAACGTAAACCCAACTTTTAACATAAGCAAACTTTAACTACAGCAAACTTTAATGTGTTCCAATATCTTTACCAGTCAATTCTAATATTCATGGTTCGTGATCCGTACCGTATACTTTTTGATAACGGGCTCTGCCTTAAAAAAAAGGTATAACATAGACGCTTACATATGTTTCACTACACTGTGGCTTCATCATGTGATGATAAATACAAATAAGTATTTATCATCACCTGAGTGGCGAAACATATGTAGTGTCTACATTACATCTTTTTGAAACCTAAACGCAGTGTTATTAATTATTGTAATGAAGTTTCAACACGTATCTCCTTAGTTAATTACTTATAATATGTTTGAAACGAATGTAAATTTGTTTGCCGGTTTCATTAAAATTTGTTTGCCATACTTAAGAAATATTCAGTTGCCAAGAATTACAATATGCAAATCACTTATTGAAAACAATATAATATACTTCCTAAAAAATACTTTTAGCTTTTTTTAATTGGGGAAATTGAGTAAAAAAACTTAGATTATAAGCAATTTTGTAACACTTTTATTTATTCAAAATCTATTCAGAAATTTATTTTCATACCACTTTTCAAAATGCTTTTTCGCCAGTATAAGATTTTCTTATTTAAACAGATTTCATGCAATTATACGAAATCCTCATTTTCGTCAATTATTTCGTTCATTGTAATAGTTTACGTTTACTTTAGTTTCAATTAATCTGCTTTGTGCTTTGTTATGTTAAAATAGAAAGAATTGTCATTCTAGCTTAACAACTTAAACATAGCAAATCCTGTTAAATACAAATGTTCATTCTGCAAAATGTCTTTCCAATATTTGCCATTTCATAAAAATAAAAGACTTTAATTTGATGTAGTACCCGTTTGGTAAATATTGGCGGCGTCTAAGTTAAATTTTATAATAGATAAGTGAGCTCGAAATATATCTGCTTTCTGGCGGATTTTTACTTCCAAGAATTTAATCTCTTAATTCGTACAACTGTCGTAAAACTTCGATAACCTCCTCGTTACACAATAAAAAAATAATGTAGCATATCCCCTATCTCTTTACAAAGTGCAATAAAGTATCTTAATTTTGTCTTTTTAATGGCCACAGTAATAATGTACAAGTAATAGTTATTTGTAACATAACACTGGTCAACAAATTTTAAATTTTCTTTATTTTTCTTTAGAAACTATGTACAGTTTTCGTTTCTTTTATATCTCTAACAATAGTAATAACAAACAATTATTCTGGCGGGTCAGGGTTTGGAACAAAAATATTGAAATAATACTAATTAGATATAATACAAAAGTATTTTTAATAATATAAAAAATATTATTAAAAATGGGGTGTGAAGAACACAATACAAGTTCATTTATGTATTTTTGAATGTATCTTCTCCAAAGACGTAGATACGTATTTCACATTTCTACATGTTCGTCGGTACGCCCCTGTTGGAGAAGAGACACATGCAAAACATAACTACGTTACTATCTAGCCGAAATTATTCAGACAGAGCGTGAAGGAATATTCAGCGCTGTCTACATAATAACAGCCAAAGCAGACGTGTTTTCTATAGTCGGTAACCACCGTATCTATAAAAAACTGTATTCTCGTGTCTTCACTACTTGTCGGCGTGAGCCGAATATGTATATGACAACATAATTTGAAACATACTTGAGTGGGTAAAACCTCACTAAATTTGTATAATACACCGACTATAGAAAACACGACTGCTTCTGCTGTTATTATGTAGACAGCGCTGAATATTCCTTCACGCTCTGTCTGAATAATTTCGGCTAGATAGTAACGTAGTTATGTTTGTTTTGAATGTGTCTCTTCTCCAACAGGGGGCGTACCGACGGACATGTAGAAATGTGAAATACGTATCTACGTCTTTGGAGAAGATACATTCAAAAATACATAAATGAACTTGTATTGTGTTCTTCACACCCCATTTTTAATAATATTTTTTATATTATTAAAGATACTTTTGTATTATACAAATTTAGTGAGGTTTTACCCACTCAAGTATGTTTCAAATTACGTTGTCATATACATATTCGGCTCACGCCGACAAGTAGTGAAGACACGAGAATACAGTTTTTTTTGGATACGGTGGTTACCGACTATAGAAAACACGTCTGCTTCGGCTGTTATTATGTAGACAGCGCTGAATATCCCTTCACGCTCTGAATAATTTCGGCTAGATAGTAACGTAGTTATGTTTGTTTTGAATGTGTCTCTTCTCCAACAGGGGCGTACCGACGAACATGTAGAAATGTGAAATACGTATCTACGTCTTTGGAGAAGATACATTCAAAAATACATAAATGAACTTGTATTGTGTTCTTCACACCCCATGTTTAATAATATTTTTTATATTATTAAAAATACTTTTGTATTATACAAATATAGTGAGGTTTTACCCACTCAAGTATGTTTCAAATTATGTTGTCTAATTAGATATGTATATTATATGGAGCTGTAGGTATCGTCCTGTTTAAAATGTTTTTCTTTTCACTTTTCTTTTATACTGTTCTTCGGCACTTACTGTGATCAATGTAAAGCAATAATCAGCAAATATTTCACTGTTCCACTTGCCCTGACACCGTTTTTTGTTAATGTCTTGATGAAGCCTTTCGCCGTGTTCATAGCTCACGTCACCGAGGGCTGGAAGAAAGAAAATTCAGATGTAAATGAAAGAAATTTATTAACAAGTGCTATATGCTTGTCAGATTTTCTGTTTCCAAGAAAATTGTAGGTCATATTTTAAAAGCATTCCTAGCAACACGCTCCAAGTCACTTAAGGTTCTTCAAATATTTTATCTTGCTGTATCTTGCTTGTTGTTAATTTGGGGTCCTGCAAAAATTCCCTCTTTAAGTTTTGCATTTGAGATTTTGGGAAATTTTTGTTTAAGGTATTTAAATTCACGGTCATATTTATCCATTGCTTTCACGAAATTTCTCATCAATATGTGTAATGGTGGTAGAAGCGTTTTATCAAGTTCAACTAGTAACCTATGAATTATATTCTTTTGTACAGGGATATACCGAGCCCTGATTGGCCAGTTCTTAACTATGTAGTGGGAATTTGTTGATCGATTGTCCCACCCACCCAAAGCAAACAACAATTCTTTGTATACCCTAGTCGTAAAATGAGTAGAATTGCTACATCTTTGACGTGTACGCTGATACACCAATTGTACATTTTGTAATTAATTCCGTCTAGAAGAAAAGTCGTATTTTCGTACGTTTTTTTAAATGGATTGCGCGACTAACTGGAATGGATTGATAAACGTTTCCTATGCGAAGAAAATTAGCTTTCAAAGTCAATTTCAAAACATCGATAAAAAGACGCCTTCCTTCGGGTTGGTGTTTGGGATCTAATGCCAACATTAAATCGTCGAAAACATTGCAGAATGATCCTCGTTGGTTGAAAAATACTGTGATGATTCTTTCTTGTGATTACGAAGTACGTGTACCTGGATCTAACAGTTAACATCTCTGGAGACTAGATTCTAGTATTCCTGCTTTAGAATTTAACAAATTCAGATATCGATTAAGATCATTCAATTTTAACTGATTTATTAGGTGTGGTCCGTCCTCTTCAAATGGCAAATATTTATCATCGGTAGTCGGTAACTTGACACTTGCTTTTCCTGTTCCTGTGCACCTCATACTCTTCATTCGAAATATCTATGGGTCATTGCACTGGCAAGGTTTCTGCATTCGGTACTGGACGACTGGCATAGGGCAAACTAACATAATTTATTATTTTTGTTGGAAAACTCGAAAGTTTTCGTGCAGCAACAGTAGTAATCGGTCAAATGGCCCATTTGTTAACGCCAAATCAGAGGTCTTGCAAATGGCATAGCGCTTTTCTTACCGCTTGACCAGCCCCTCAGAGTAACAGCACAGCGTGCGCAGCAAATGCTGGGAGCTCAGAGCTTGTCTTGATGTTCAATGGTTGAGCTAAAACAGTGAAAATATAACTTTTCTATTACAGATGTAATATTCCGCTTATGCTGATGGGTAGTCAATTCTCCACATACATAACACAAACTGTTTGAATTATTGTACACGTACACAGCATTATGAAATAAAAATATGTTCAGCTATCACAAATCGACTTACATTGAATCGAAACAGTTATGAGTCTTGAATTTTGGTTTGTGGTCGAAGATGCCTCCATTTCCACACCGTTGTTATGTATATCCCAGGGTTGTGATGTGTTTGTGTCTGATTTATATCGTGCGTTGTTGTGTTTTTTGTGCGGTCATGTGTTTTGTGTGTGCAGTCTGTGCGTCAGTCGTGTTTTTGCGTTTAAGTCATGTGTGTTCGTTTGTTGGTCATCATCACATTTTATTGCGTTTCAGTTGTGTATTTGTTTAATGTGTTTATTGTAAAGTGTTATTATTGTCTGTGTCTGTGTAACGAAGTATTGTATTTGTTCGTTTGTTGCGTTAGTCGAGTGTAGTGTTATTAGCATATTGCCTAAGGCAAGTGCTAATTCGTCAACTGTGTTAAGTTTTGTTTTGTTTTGTCTTTGTGTCCATGGATTACTTGTTGGGGGTGGTGCTGGCACGTATTTAGGTTGAGGTGTGGTTTTTTTTGTAGGATTGTTTGGGTTATTGGGACAGTTGATGAATGTGGATAAGTGTGGACCACCGCAGTTTGCACACTTTGGTGGGGTTGTTTTGGTCTTGGTACATAAGTGAGTTGAATGTCCGTCTCCGCATTTCATGCATTTGTAGTTTATGTTGCAATTCCGTTGGTGATGTCCAAAAGTCTGGCACTTGTGGCATTGTATAATGTCTGTCCGTTTGTTCAGTTGTTCGATTTTTATTGCGAGTCCGCAGCAGTCGCGCATGTTGTGGATTGACTTGTATTGTCTCGTCAGTTCGATTAATACAAGTGGTGCTGGTATTCCGTGTTTGCCGTTCATCCGTTTAATTTTTATTGTCGGGTAGCCTTTGTCCGTCAAGTCGTCTGTAATGTCAGTTTCGGTGATAAAGGTAGGAATGCCACGCATAACTACCTTTAATGTCTTTTCACTTCTCAATTGAAATGTGTAATATTGAATTTGTTCGTTGTCTAGTGTGTGTTTAAGTTTTCTGTAGTCTTCGTCAGTTGTCGGTTCAATGTGTATTCCTGGTTTCACCAGTTTGTTTTCAACAGTGTTAATGTTATTTGATTTAAGTAAGTGCCGTATGTGTGTCCATTTGTCTTTTTCGATTACAATGATTGGTGCAATTTTGTGTGGTTTTTGTGTTATGTGTGATGGTTTTGTCACTTACCCTGGGCGAGCTGGCTGATGTTGACGGTTGTGGAGTGAACTCGGAGGTTTCTTCTTCCATTTTTTCCTCGGTTTTGGTGTTGAGGGCGTCGTAAGAATTTTTCATTTCTATCGGTGTACTTGCGTGTTCAGTTTTTTGTTTCTTCGCTGTTTTCTTCGGGATTGTGAATGCGTCGGTGTTTATTTTTTCGGTTGTCGGTTTTATTGGGTCTGTTTGTTCTGTGCGATGTGTGGTAAATGTAATTGTTGCTGTCGGATTGTCGCGATCAACCATGAATATTTGCGATTGATCGCGCAAAAGACGTTGTATTTCTTTTTCGTCGGTGGTTTCATCAATTATAGTTTTAGCGTCTATTAATTGCTGCTCGGTACATCTTCTTCTGAAGGTTGGTCTCAGCTCCAAGTTAGTGATGTGAATAATATTATTATATGCTCTTTCTCCGGCCATTTCTTCCGGGTTCGTGTGACGTTGTATCGTCGTAGATGCTCTCAACTCTCTCTCTATATTTTGTATTCTCTTGACAAAGGCATCATTGCCGAAACATGTAGAGTTGTTTTAAATATATATACTTTGAAGTAATGAACCAGACCTTTAATCGCCGACTTATTAAGTTTACCTATATATATATATATATATATAATATTTTCGTGACCTTGGTATGATATGGTAAATTCAATCAGTTGGCGATTAAATGTCTGTTTTACTTCATAGTATATATATTTAAAAAAAAACCTACATGTTTCGGCAATGATGCCTTTATCAAGGATATAAATTATAAAATCATTATATTTTATATCCTTGATAAAGGCATGATTGCCGAAACATGTAGGGTTTTTTAAAATATATATACTTTGAAGTAAAACAGACCTTTAATCGCCAACTGATTGAATAAGTAAGAATTTATCTTTGTATAATTTGTTACTGTTGTATGGGGCTATTGTGTCGCCATGTGTTGACTTTTGTTCAACAGTATTGTTCAGCATAAACAATGGTGAAATGCAAAAATTACAAAAGCTGCAAAATAAGGCATTAAGAATTATATTAAAGTGCAATAAGTATACACCAATCAACCTTATGCTCGAGGTGTTGAACCTGTTGAGTATAAGGCAGTACATAGTCTACAAAACCATGATTTTTGTTTTTAAAATGAAAAACTGCATGTTACCATCTTATTTAAGTGATAGAGTAGCTGTTGTACAGGATATACATGAACACAATACAAGAAATGTAAAAGACCTTTACATAGAGCGATTTGACAGGATTCGGACATCGAGAAACGTTTTTGTGAATTGTTTCATATTGTTTAATGCATTGCCGCAGGGTTTAAAATATTGTAATGACTTAAAAAACTTTAAGAGAAATCTGTTAGAATATGTTAAACAAAAATTTGAGTGATCCATTGATGTTTCGATGTTGTAGCAGTGTAAATTAATTAATTAAGTAAAATGTAAGAAATGTTATAGTTGTAAAATAGCTTTGCTAATAAAATACTTACTTACTTACTTACTTACTTACTTACTTACTTACTTACTTACTTACTTACTTACTTACCCATTCTTCATAGAAGGAAATTTAACCTCTGAAAGGTACTTGCATCTGGTACAAACTCAAAGGCTTCCTGCTTGTACAGCCTTATTTCCTATACATAATGGCATTCCTCCTGAGCACATATGGCAGTTGGATTAGTAGAAGAGACCCTATCGAATGGCCTGCTTGGTCTCCAGGTTTAAATCCTTCGGACTTTTTATGTGGCGCGATTTTAAAACTGAAGTCTACCGAAAGCGACTCAATAATCTCGAGGATTTACAGCTTAGAATTCAAACTGAAGTTAATAGGATTTCACCAATTACACTCCAAAATATTTTTCAGGAGTTTAGAGACCGACTAGGTTATTGTTTGGCAGTAAATTGTGCCCATTTAGGCACTTAAAGAATAAATTTTATCAAGTTCTTTGTTTTTTCTAGTTTTTAAACTAACTCACCGTTGTTGTTTGAAAATTACAATAACTTTTCATTTTAACAATAGTTTTTTTTTTAATTTCATTAAAATTCTATAATTTGACAATAATAGCGTTTTATGTCCATTTTCTTGAAATATTTTTTATGCAACCCCCTACAAATTGCATCATTATATTCACGAAAAAAATGTCTTTCAAGTATGTAAAAAAATTACACGACGCTATTTAAGAAAAAAAAATTTAGTTGGCCTTACATTAAAACAGTGAACTCAAAAAAAAAGACACATGCTACCAAGCGATGCCAAATATTATATAAATCATCGTTTGTACAAGAAATTTTTTAATTAAATTGCTCATTCAAAAGTTGCAGACGATATACAGTACTTTTTTCCCACCCCGTATTGAGAGCAGATATCAGATTTGAATGAGTGATTTTCTAATCTACTCTCAATACACTGACATCTACTTTCAATAACTCACATCTAATTTCAAAATAGGCATCTGCTTTCTAATCTGACGTTTGCTTTCATAACTGACACCTGCTTTCAAAACAGACATCTGCTTTCAGTAACTGACATTTGCTTTCACTAACTGACATCTGCTATCAAGACTGACATGAGCTTTCAAAACTGACTTCTGCCTTCAACTTGACATCTACATTCAATAACTGACATCTGATTCATCAACACTGTTACTTTATAATGCATTTCTGAATAACATGAACTTGGGTCTATTGTGGTCTAGTGGTAATGACGACAGCCCGGCAGGCTGTAGACTTGGGTTCGAGTCCCAACATAGACATTTTTTCAATTAAAAATTTCGTATGATTTGCCTTGTAATTTGTAGACAGCAATGTTTACATCCTCCCTTACTTTGCAATTACATACATACTAACTTGATATTTGTAAATATTTCATATAAAAGCCGAAAACCTCCAATAATTTATCAAATGTTATATTTATCTAATCACTTATATATATATATATATATATATATATATAATAACTTCGTGACCTTGGTACTTGACATTTATATCCTGTCATTCATATTTTGTATTCTCTTGATAAAGGCGTACACAGCCGAAACATGTAGAGTTTTTTAAATACATATATTTTGAAGTAATATACAGACCTTTAATCGCCTACTGATTAGGTTTACCATATATATATAAGTCTAATAAAATAAAAATAGTTTTATTCTTACGAGAATCGCATGTCGCCATATTGCCCAGCATATGATGCCATATTACTCAGTCGTAGGGGGAATATGGCAATTTAACTTCCCGTAAGCATTGGTACACCATTGGGTGTACTATAAAGTTATAGACGACCAAAAAATATGTTGCCATATTACCCCAACTTAATCTATAGTCCACTACTCATAGCATAGATTGCTCCAATGACGTTGTGTATATCCACGTGTGCATACATCGATATGTTTTTAGTATTTGCATTTTGTATTACATACATATTCAAAAAATTATGCAATAATTAATTCCGTTGATTGTATTAAATTAAATTAAATTAGACAAGGTTAAAAAAATAGATGTACCATTAGGCAAGTTGACGTTCTATTTATTGTCTCTCAATTAATTTCATTAATTATTTAACGCAAAGATATTCCATCTAAAAATAGATTTCCTATTTGATTGTGAAATACTCCATCATCCTAAATATAAACAATTTTAACCGAAACGGGTTAATATTACATCGCATTACATCTGGTATACCACAACCATTCACTATCAAAATAAACTACAACTCTTTGTTTTGCATTCTCTCGAAAGCATCACTTGATTAGTGTGATGGTGCATCATAAATAGCGGCAATACAACACTGTAAACCAATTCCATAATAATAATGGGGATACGCAATGCAGTATATATGTATGTACGTGTCAAACGTGTGCACAGCTAATTACCTAAATAAAACCTTCAGTTAATTCATAAAATCGTAAGCGAACTCATTCGGATCTGGGTGTATTAATGACAAAAATTGATTTGTGTGTCGATATGCCCTTTTTGCTAACGACATTTATGTGTTTACATTACGAAACGCAGCAAACTGATTATGATTAAATGAAACCGTTTAAAATTTGTTAACCTTATTTGTGATAAATATTTAAACAATCAATATGGACGACGTGTTTCCATTAATTTAATTTGGTGGATTTAGAATATCACTCTAGTCCACTTCCATTACTTATTAATACATAATTGAATTGATTCGGCTTTTATTTGATGAAGATTCATACTTTAAAATTGAAATGAAACTAATGGTTATAGTCTTCACTTTTGAATACGTAATCGTAAAACGACAATTGTTTCGCCAGCAGAGTGACTTCATGAGATACTTACAGCTAAAGAGCACGTTACAAACTAAATTAAAAATATAAAATGAAGAAGGTTAACTTAATGTAAATGAGTTAACACTAGGATATTTTCAGCCAGATCAAGAGGACACAGCACAAAATACAATTAACATGTTACGTCGATTTTTTGACAATCGCTTGATTAGCCTGAATGGCGATCACAAATTTCCTCCAAGATATTGCGATATCACTCAATGCGATTTCTTTTTATTGCCTATTTTAAAAAATCGTATTTTACGAACATTTTCACAATTTTATGAACATCATAATATGTTAACCAGTGAATAAAATAAAATAAAAAACCCTTACCACAATAGAATTTAATGATTCTAAATACGTATTTTCACAACCACGTTGTCATCTTCAGTAGAAAAAACAGTGTAACACTTGAACGCACAAAAACACTCACAGAAGGATTGTTCTGAACGTCTTCTAGTTTAACACTAAAATCTTCAATCTTAAATGCTACAAAAATTACCTATATTTTGGTAAACCCCACCTATTCATGCAAGAGCATTAACCCATTATTTGTAAATTCTATAGAAAAACCGTTTAGAAATATTATAAAAGCCGTAATTTAACATAGATTAAGAATACAATTATGAAACTAATCCTTAAATTATGTTGAAATATAAATTTGGAAATTAATGTTGAGTCAGAATATTTTAATGGAAAATATTGTAATGAAACGAATTTAAAAATAAATTCCATGAATTCGAATATTTTTAATGGTTTTCCTATTTTTCTTGCTTTTACGGCTTTTATAATATTTCTAAACGGTTTTTCTATAGAATTTACAAACAAAGGGTTAATGCTCTTGCACGAATAGGTGGGGTTTACCAAAATGTAGGTAATTTTTGTAGCATTTAAGATTGAAGATTTTAGTGTTAAACTAGAAGACGTTCAGAACAATCCTTCTGTGAGTGTTTTTGTGCGTTCAAGTGTTACACTGTTTTTTCTACTGAAGATGACAACGTGGTTGTAGAAAACCGTATTTAGAATCATTAAATTCTATTGTGGTAAGGATTTTTTAATTTTATTTTATTCACTTATAAGCCACAGTCTCCGATTTGTTATGTTAACCAGTGTTTTTGAAAATTTTTATTAATTCTTAAAATTGCATATCTAATTTTCTACATAATAAATAAATACCTACTGTGTTATAATACATATGACCGTAAATATACAGTACCGAAATTGTAACCTGTTCGCAGTTGTTATGAAAATGACACTGCTGTCAAACGTATTTTAAATAAACATTAACCTATTATGTGTTATTTTAATTGTACGTTGTTAATAAATTCAAAACTACTGGCAATGTTAACATACAACGAAAAGGCAAGTAACGAAGAATGAAAAGCATTCGAGTAAACGAAAATCGCGAAGGAATAATGCTGCAAGTCTTACAATCACCGAAAAGAAGCTTACGAAGAACCGCATTAAAACTGGATATAAAAAGAGAATCTGTGCGTTTAAGAGTCAAGCATATTTATAGTTCTTCTTATAAAATTCAAAAGTGCCATAAATTGAACCAAAATGATAAAACACAACGTTTAGTTTACTGTGCTCGGATGAAGATGATGGGTTCTTTACTAATGTCTGATTTTCAGATCGGTCCTATGTTTCACATTCTGGCCATATTAATAGGCAGAGTTTTAGAAGCATTGAGTTTAGTCCTCCTGATAAATTCATTGAAATACTATTTTATGAACAAAGAGTGACCATATGGTGTGCTGTTTCTGGAAATGGGATTGCCAGCCCTTATTTCATAACTGATCATAAAGGGCGAATAGCCACCGTCAACAGTGAAAGATATCAGCAGCAAGTTCTGATATCTGTTATAGAATCACACCGCTGATCAATCGTTGAGAATGATTAGGGATCGTTTTGGTGACAGAGCCATTTCCTGAAAAACAGATTTTAATTATCCTTCACATAGCCCGGACTTTACTCACACCGAAGCATCTGGAACATGATGAAAACAGTAATTTTTCAAAACGATCCACCCACTATGATTCCGGAATTAAAAATGGCAACAATTCGTTTCTTCCGAACTTTGCAACAACTTACATTTGAAAACATGGAACACCGTCTTGAGTTGTGGGCATATACTTGAATGGTGGGCATATACAGCATATCATTCGCCATTATACAGTAAAACCTCTAATTATGGACACCTCCGACAATCGGACACCTCTAAAAAATGGACATTTTTTGTGGTACGAAATTTTATAATGGGTTTTCTTAACAATAGTCACTCCTAATATTGGACCCTCCATAAATCGGACGCGGACACCCTTTATTTCACCGAAGCAATAAAACATCTGTAAATATATCTCTTAATTAAGGACAGACAAGACGGGCGGCGCCGAATAGAATTTTGCAATTATGTATGTATGTATGTACTTTTATTGCTGCACACGTGGAAGTATATCTACTCGGGTTTTTCCCATAATACATATGTATGTACAAAGTGCACACGTGGAAGTATATCTACTCGGGTTTTTCCCATAATACAAAGGAACGACGGTTTACCACTGGCCTACTCGTCAGGTGATAAGTGGAGTGATATTTTGAATCAGTTTGAACTAGCCTTTGATAGTGTCAACATGGATTCTAGTAAAAGAAAGCGGTTAACAATCCAAGATAAAATTGATATTTTTGCGGTTAGTGAACAGCAAAGCTTAAGTGTCCGAAAGCTCGCGGAAAAGTTTTGTGTCGGAAAGTCGCAAATTAGTGATATAGTGAAAAACAAAAGTGAAATAACAGAACTTTTCGAGAAAAATGGAAACCTAGCTCAAAAAAAGAAGTTTCCAAAAACTAGTGGTTTAGCAATCGACGGAGCAGTGTTCAACTGATTCTGTAAGGTGCGAAACAAAAATATTCCCATGTCAGGACCCCTACTCAAAGAAAAGGCGCTGGAAGTAGCACAAAGTTTACAACTCACCGAATTCAAAGCGTCAAATGGTTGGTTGGAGAAATTTTGTCAAAGACATAAAATATCATTTAAAAGTGTGTGTGGTGAATCTGCCTACATGCAAAATGTAGACGATTGGAAAGTCAAGTTGCAATGAATATGCAAAGATTACTCTCCGAAAAATATTTTTAATGCTGATGAAACCGGTTTATTTTTCCGCGCCCTTCCGACAAAAACATTTGCGTTAAGAAGTGATAAATGTGCCGGAGGAAAATCTGCAAAAGAACGACTAACTATATTGTTGTGTTCAAATATGGAGGGTGATAAGGAAAGGTCGTTAGTCATCGGTAAAAGTAAGAAACCTAGATGTTTTAAAGGAGCTCATGTGGATAAGTTGCCGATAGGATGGATATCTAACAAAAAAGCGTGGATGACTTTGGATATTATGTCAGCTTGGTTAAAGAACTTTGATAACAAGATGAAGAAAGAAAAAAGGCATGTAATTTTGTTTCTTGATAATGCCACTTCTCATCCGAAGATTTCATTGGATAACGTAAAATTGGTTTTTTGCCTCCAAATACTACCTCGCATTGTCAACCTATGGACCAGGGTGTGATTCAAAACTTTAAGGTAATTTACCGGAGCATGCTTGTAAAAAGGCTTTTGGCGTTAATGGATACTGAAAATTCACTAGGAATGGTCGAAAAAAACATTACGGTAGTCATTGCATTAATATGGATATCAGCTGCTTGGAAAAAAACTCTCGCCTGTGACCGTAAGAAACTGTTTTCAAAAATGCGGATTCAATCAAAGTGACAGTGATCTAAGTGCAGAGTGCGATATAGAAGATAATATACCATTAGCATTTTTATTTCCCAATGTTAACATCACTAATTTAGATTTAAGCACATACGCATTAATTGATAATGAGTTATTTACTGAAAATCCTAATGTTTCCATTATAGATTGTATCGATGAAATTACTGATATCAGTGATGAAATGGAAAATGAGATTGAAGAGGAATTTGTAACTAGTATATCAAATATTCAGAAGCCCATCAAAAATTAAAAGATCTTGAGAACTATTTCTTAAGCACTAACAGTTTTAACAATATTTCTCAAGCTCTTCTTGAATGTGAATCTGAGATATTTAAACATAAAATGAAAAAAGCAAGACAAACAACAATTAATGATTATTTCAAGTAAAATCTAGCATAAAATATGTATGTGTATTAAGTATTGTAAATTTTCGACTTTCGTCTTATTATGTGTGATTAAATTGATATGAGAATGAATATTTTTTTTCGTTTTTTTTTCACCTCCACGTTTTGGACACCTCCATATATTGGACATTTTAGGATTCCCCGTCAGTGTCCATTATAAGGAGGTTATACTGTAATAGATATTAATTTCGTCAGTTTTGTTAAATTAAGTGAGCGATAAATACTTTTTAATTCAATCCTGTATATTTCTGGTCATACTATATAAGCCTTTTATTTCGTTAGATCACATTTTACTTTTGAATGAACAAAATTTATAAATTGCCAATTATGTATGTTGATATTACAAATGCTTAAGTTGAAAATACGTGTTTTCGTGCAAAACCTACATTTGACTTAGAAAAAAAAATATGTAGAAAAACTATTTTAAATTATTTATCACATCTCTAGACAAAAGGACAAAAAGACAAAAGGAAATTGTTCACTGAAGTAAGAATTTACATTAATGTTGTTACGGGTAGTTGTTGTCCGTAGAGTTACCTTTAGTCTTTAAAATGTCTGGAACTTTTAGTAGTGGAAGAGCGAGTAAATTGAACACAAACAACAAGTTAATTAAGGAATCTCCGCAACACTAGAGTTTGGGGAATTAAACTCGGTTACCGATACGAACAAACCTACTTCAGCTTTATTAAGGATAGTATGTATTGTGTACATGTATTGTTTGATATTACTGTTACATTTTAATTTGATTTCGGAGACGCTATAATATTTATTCAGTGAATGATCCACTAAATCTAGTGGGCAATAAGCACTGTCCTAGCAGCTGTATAACATAATAGGTTCAGTTATCCATGTTTAATGAGTTGTCAATAGCAAATAAAGGATGTTCGTAAATGTCCTTTGAATATATTCGCATAACTAGCTGGGCTGTTAAATACATTTCTCGAAAAAACTAATGAACACAACAGAAATATTGAAATAGTGATTGGAATTCAAGCCAGGATTAGTTTTTTTGGTATCGCATTTATTGTAATATCGTCATTGGTAATTAAAACAAATTTGATTACATTTTTTGTACATTTACATGCGTATGCACATGTAACCTATACCGGGTTCTTTTTTTATAGTTGCACATACATTTTTCCTGTGTGCAACTTTAAAAAGAAAATTGTCAATGCATTAGCGGCATAGTAGGCAACCAGTCATACATTTATGTTTCGACAAACGAGAATCATGTGCTTCAAGTAATACCAGTGGATCTACTTTAATGCAAATAAAATAACTATTCTATAAATCCGCTACCTACTCTTAGTTCAAGGGATTTACTAATATATTTTTTTGTATTGAAAAATTAAACTTTTCAGCATATAGTGGAATCTGGTTTGGTAGTAATACTTGCACTGGTAACAGTGGGTAACACAGAGCAAAATAAAGCCACGAAGAATTAGATTATGTTCTTAGAAAAGAAAATGCAAAACCTCAGGTTTGAATGAAGAAACTATTTTATTCTAACGATTAATTAAGACAAACAAAACAACATAATGCAGATCTTGAAAGCGAATAAATTCTGGGTTTATCCCATCATATGCAGTACGTATACAGTTTTTCAGGTTATCGTCAATAAAAAAGTGGGCCAATTAGTCTATCGCTTATTTTCTACTGATTCCAGTAACGTAATGAAAACTTACTTGGATAAAGAAAAATGCAAGAAAATCAGAGTTTTTTGCAAATTGTTGTCACTCACAGTAGGCCATGAGTTGGTCTGGACAGTTACATACTGACGTCTAGGTATTAGTCATTTACTGTTACTATCCATTTGCGTGAATCTTATAGCATTGTTCAAAAACACTATTAAGAATAATAATAGTTAACTAATTGTTTGTAAGTATTCTTTATTTTGCTTATTATTAATATATGTATACATATATATATATATATATATATATATATATATATATATATATATATATATATATATATATATATACAAAGAATTCAAATAAATTTTACCTCAAAGTAGCCCTTGGAAATTATGATTATGTCTTAGCTTGTTACTAATTTTAATAGGAATTTTGTTGGTTATGAGATGAGATATTTGATTGAAATGACAAATGGCAAAATAATAAAACGAACATTTTTAAGTGAATGAAATATGTTTATTTCCAACAAACAAGCAAAATTTTATAAAAATTGTTCAAAGTGTCCACCACCTTGTTCGAAACATTTCTCACATCTTCTTCTAATGGAGGAAAAAGTGTTTTGTAGTATCGCATTGTCAACTCCATTAATTCTTTCAGCAATTCTGATTTGAAGGCCTGCAAGATCAGGTATCTGTACTTGATAAATTGAGTTCTTTAAGAATGGCCATAAAAAGAAATCACATGGGGTAATGTCACAAGATCTTGGTGGAAATTCATGTTCAGTGTTTAAACTTATCAACCGATTTTGAAAAAATTGCTGCAGAATATTAATTGTTTCACCTGCTGTGTGTGCTCTAGCTCCGTCTTGTTGAAAGTAACCCTGTGTTATTTCTTCGTCGTCAAGCTGTTCGATAAATGTCATAATAATTTCTTGTCGATACCTTTCTCCTGTTAAGGTTCCGTTAAAAAAAATAGGGCCAATAATTCTCCTTCGACTAAATTCTAAATTCTTCTAAACAATCTTGAAGAGAATACTGCCATTGTCCGTCAATCTTACGTCCGTTTCGAAAATAAGATTCTAGCATAAATGATTTGTGTTGTATAGTAAAAACCATGTTAAATCAATTTTAAATTACAAAGCAATTTTTGTCAACTATGCATCTGTCTAATTGACAACTAATGCAAATTTAAATTATTAATAATCATACGTTTTTAAAGGAATGGCCTACTAGAGGCAAAGCTGATTTGAACGCTTTCTATATATATATATATAAAATATAAATTGTGAATATTCAACGGACATGCTTCAAATTTGTTTTGAATATGGTAAAAGACCGTATCAGGCTATTATAATTTATCAGTAACGTTTCCCTGATTGGTAATCACCACACCATAAGAAATTTGCGCAATTAGAAGCTAATTTGAGGATGTTTGGATATTTTAAAAAGCCAAAGAAAGGAATGCGGATATTAAATGAAATAAATTTAACGGTTTTGCGTCTGTTAGAGAGATCGCTAGCAATGTTGGATCTTCCAGTACAACCGTACATTCTATTTTGAAAAAAAAACACAAACTGAGACCGTACGCACCTCGAACGATCCATCATTTTCTGGAAGACGATTAATCGCGGAAAATTTTCCAATTTCTATTTAAATAAATTACGGGAAGATCTACTATTTTACTTTAAAATTTTGTGGTCGGATGAGTGCATCTTTACCAATAGCACCGTGTTTAATAGGAACAACAATATTGGAGCGACGAAAATCTTGGATTTGTTGTTCACAATAATATCCAGAGAAGATTTACTTTAAATGTTTGGTGTGGAATTTTAGACAGTAGAGTAATTGGATCATACTTTATTGATGATGGCCTAAATCAACAAAAATGTCATACGCTGCTTGAAGATATAATGAAAAATTTAGAAGAATTACCTGTTAATCAATATGCGCAACTACACTTTCAGCAAGATGGAGCTGCTCCTCATAATGCTGTAATAAACACAGAATTCTTAAATAGACAGATTCATCAAAGATGGATAGGCACTAACGGACTATTAGATGGCCCGCCCGTTCCCCTTTATACTTCTTTCTATGGAAGAAAATTAGAGAAATTGTTTATGTAACAAAGTTCAAAATCGTAGATAATCTACGAAATGGAATTATTAATGCTTGCTGACAAATACCGTCTAACAACATATTAAATGCAATTGTTTCTATAGAAAAGAGGTGCAGACTATGCACTTGTCGAAATGGTTCCCAGTTCGAGCAAAATTTATAGGATAGCGTTTCTATTTTTTTATTTGCTTTTTTTAATTACACCATAAAGAATAAATTAATTGCATTTTTCGCGAAGTAATGTGAATGAATGAAATATTGTTTTCTACATTTTACGACGTTAATTATTCGAATTTTTCTATTGAAAAAATCCCAATGTATTCAGAACCACAGTCCTTAATAGCTTAGTGGCAGAGCTGTGGTCCGGTAAACCATGGACGGGGGTTTGAATCCTGCTTAAGGGCGAATTTTTTCAATAGAAAAATTCGAATAATGAACATCGTAAAATGTAGAAAGCAATGTTTAATACAATAAGGAATGTTTATATTATTGTATTTATTTTTCGTATTTACTAAATTTTTCTTTCTTTGCTATTAAAGTTTGTTTTTATTGTTGCTGAGAATAACAGCAAATAAATGTGTACTTATTTAGTCAATTTAACGATTCACGCAAACTGGCAGTGACAGTAAATTCATATACGGTGTCAAACAAATGTTCACCTTTTTCTTCAGCTTTCATAACAAATATTCACATTTCTACGTCATCATTTATTTTACTAATGATCTAATTTTTCTTGAATGTTGGAAAACAAACTCGCAGAATCATTTTTCAATCAAAATAGCACCATAAACTATTGTGAAAGAGATGATTTCAAATCAACGACAATTTTCTCATTTTCAATTTATCTTGGTAATCTATCCCTGAAATTGGAATAAACGATCTCCTTAATTCTAAAATACTTTTTAGTTTGTAGGGTGTGTCTTTTGAAAAGTCCACAATAATCCTGTCACGTTTTCACTGGTTGGATATCCTCCTACATATGAGGACAATGATTGAACTTATACGTTATTTGAAGTAGGACATTCGTATAAAATGTATTCTGCCTGCGACGGTATCAACTACGACAATCTACAAGTTTCACAAGGAGACATTATATCAGACATATTAGAATTTGTGTAGCTCATCATTTCAATGACAACTAAATATTAAGTTATATTAAGGACCTGGAAAGTATATAATAAACTGAGAAAAATGATATACAGTATGACCTCTCAATAACGGCAACAAACGAGAATCTTGAAATATGTAGAATAGGTGCGCTTAGGTAGGTAAGCCAGATATTCGGATGGATAACATTAAACTTCTTGCAAATTCACACATCTAAGGACTAAATTGAGTCACAAAGGTAAATGCGATTTCATGGTGGACGAATAATAAACTGGTTCGCTAAATTCAATCTTATGGCAAAAAAATATAAGGACAAAAACGAAGATGTAGATTAATGAAATTATAGGCAAAAGTACTTTAAGCTATGGGCTGTGGCAAGTTCCTGTAAGAATAGATCCTAAACTGCTAACAACTGAAATTGATTATTTGCGACGCACTGGTGGAAAATTCAAGCTAGACACAATGAGAAATGAAAAATAAGAACAAAAGTGAAGAATGAGAAAATAATTGTAGACGAGATACAAACAAAACAATTAACCCAGTACACTACCGTGACCAAGACGGATGACCAACGCCTACCAAAAATAACTTAATGAATTGGGTCGTTCCTGAAAAAAGACTAAAGAAGAAGGTGGGAAGGCATTGAAGAAGAGAATTCACCTAGTAATTTCTGAGAAAATTTGCAGAATGGTAATCGGCTTAATAGAAGAAAAACTAGTAACTACGAACTGGAAGGTTCCTAGTTGCCATTCTGCATCCTCTACCAAAATTTGTCCTATTTCCAAACCTGAAGGCTTGATTTGGTGGCAAGACATTTGGAACGAATGAGGAGGTAATCTCTGAAGTTAGCAGATATTTTGCACAGTTTTTGAAGCTTACTTTTCTGAAAGAATGAAAGGACTTGAATATCGGAAGATTTATTGTTAGGAGTTATAAGAAGAAAACATTAAAGTAAGCTTCACAAACTGTGCGAAATATCTGTTAACTTCAGTTAACAGATATTTCGCACAGTTTGTGAAGCTTACTTTTCTGAAAGAATGAAAGCACTTGAATATCGGAAGATTTATTGTTATGTGTTATAAGAAGAATACATTAAAAGACAAAATAGTTTTTTTTTGCCGAAAAGTTTATTTCCTTGTTTAAGCTCACTAATTATTAAACTTCCCTTATAAGTCATTTCAACCAGCCCCTATATGTGAATTCTATGTCCTTATACAATCCCTAAAATGCTGTATATTTTTTCTGCCTGTAAACTCAAAAAATAAATATAATTTTATCCAACGCCTATGAAAATTATTGAGAAATATAGTCGTGTTACAAGTGAACCTCACTTAGTTTAATGAAACTAAATGACCACTCGTCGTTCATGCAAAAAACAACTACTGAAGAATAAAAAGCAAAAGGAAATTTCATGAATTTTAAGACCTTTTGCGGTCTATACTGTTGTTATACGCCGTTCACGATTCAAAGACTTGCATGTCATCAACAGAATTATCGGAATCACTAACACAAAAACAATAAACGAAGTATAATATTTATGTCAACATCTCTGCGAATACATATTTGTTTAGGTACTCTTGGTTTGCAATGACGAAAGCGTTTTGCAGCCAATGTAAGCGGCTTGTTGCATCCGCGATTGCAAACCGTTGGTGCCTTTAGTAGCTGTGACAGAAGTAAAATCGTATTTGTATTTTGCTATTATTCCATATTACATATTGCACTTGTCACCTAAATATTGCAAGTTTGATATCAGCGTTTGCTATCCTAAGCTAAAATGTAAACAAATTGATTTTGCCAATCGATTTTGCAAATGATTTTGCAACATTGTTTTGACATCACTAATGATGTGCACGTCTTAGAATCGTGAACGGCGTATATAATCATACTTCCGTGAATCTACCTCTTAATGTATCATCATCCATATATAATACAAGTTACCTTCTAATGTTCTTTACTCTCTTTGCAGCCATATCTTTATCCTACCAAAAGAAGGTTAAGTGGAAAAACAAACAAGATGTTGATATTTTGTCTACAGGAAATACAATTTTCGCATATACACTTAATACACTCAAAATTCATTCCTTGCTACGCCCATCAACATTAAAAAACTATATTTGATTTCAGTAGCTGTATTTGAATGCAGCAGAAATGACATATTTGGTAACAATTAATTTCTAGAGTTTTTGTGGCACTGATTATGAAACAAAACTAACTAAATTTGTGTTTCGTCTTTATCGTCTCCTAAATTGATATTTCCATAACATTTATTGATCGAAAGACCTCTTGCTATATAAAGGCTAGTACTAGAAATTCCCCGAATGAGAAAATAAAAACAATAAATGGTTCTTATAACTTATTCATTACCATCCCCTTCAAAGTACTCTTATTTCGTATGAATACACCGACCCCAGCTACTTGTCCATGACTGGAAGCAATGCCGGAAGTCTTCGCATGTTAACGTGTTCAACACTGCCTGCGACTTGATCTGGATCTCTTCAGTGGTCCCAAAACGGCGTCCATTGAGTTTCAGTTTTAACTTCGTAAACAGGAAGAAACGAGATAGCCAAGATCTGAGGAGTAGAGAGGGTGGAGTAGCACTGCCGTCTTCGCTGAGGCTAGAAACCGATGCACGACAAGTGGTGTGTGGGTCGGTGCATTGTCGTGGTGTAGAATCCATGAATGAATTGTTGCTCACTTGGCAGGCCGCTTGCGTCGAATATTTTCTCTCAATCGCCAAAGAAAATCTTTCATTAACTGTTTCACCTGGTTGGAGAAATGGGAGAATAGACTTGACGTTGCTTCAAACTTGCGGTGTTTTCTTTGGTTGTGGTGATGATGGCATCTTTCATTGCGAAGAATGTTGCTTTGTTTCGGGATCATATCCATACAGCGATGATTCGTCGTTAGGAATGATTCTGGTACTGAAGTTCGCATCCTTTTTGGCAGTTTCTTTCAGCTCTGTGAACATTAACACGGTGCCGTTTTTGTTCAATGCTGAATAACCTTGGCACAAACTTCGCAGCAATGTGTTGCAAGTTACAAATGTCATGAATTGTTCTCTTTCGGTCTTGTAGGATAGTATCACGCATTTTTTTACATTTTGTGGCGTGTTTTCCATCGATGGATGACCGGTACGCCCAACATAATAAACAGCCATTTTTAAAACGGTTATAGTACTCCCAAGTTTGCATCTTGTCTAAGGCTTCCTCATAAAATGCTTACTTAAGCATTTCTAGAGCTTCCGCTGTCGTTTAAAAAAATTTGTAGCAAAATTTGATGTACGTTCTTTGCCTTTCCACATCAAACATTGTAGTGTCATACACTAACACAAACACAACTGAACAAATATTAAATATCAATACAAAAAGTGTTAGTCACCAGCTAGCAAAGTGTCGTTTGTCAGACCGATTTGGTATAGACGTACCTCACACCGTCTAGCGCTACAGAGTTGTACTACCATCCTTTCGCGCGTCATATTGAAATTTCAGGAATTTCTGGGTAGCAACTCGTATTATATTATTGCTTGTCGCGTATCAGAGTAGAATTTATACATATCTCAATATCAAATAGCATATCTAATGGCAATACAGGGGTTTTGGAAGGCATGAAATGTTATTTATCAGGAATTCTGAGTAAGGCAACTCAAACCAAATTTAGTTCTTTGCATTCTTCGAAGAATCCTCAAACTTCAAGGAGCTCAGTAGGAGCATGGTCGATGTTATCATTTTAACATCATAAAATATAACTTTTTTAAGAAATATTATTTCAGTAATATTCGCAGAATAACCATCTTCAGAAAATAAGAAGTAGAAGAAACAATACGATAATATGAAAACATATAAAATAAATAAATTATTAAACAAGGGAGTAGACTGTTTATAAGTTTCAAACAAAAGAAATTCGTTCATGTTTATGAAATGTATCTTGCTGTGTTAATACTTGCAGCTAGTTAAAAATGAATGAACGCAACGGCGAATTTTATTCCCCATTCACAGAATAAGTACGTTCCGCTTTTTAGATTTGAATGAAAGTAAGTGTAGAAATTTGATACTTCTACCATGAATGAACGAAAATTGTAATTAATGATAAACTAAACCAGGAAGGAAGCAACCATTCATGCGATTTTAAAAACGCAATGTAAAAATGAATTACAGACGTATACAATAAAACGGACTTATCGCGCGAAGCTATAATAGCAATATTGACGTTTGTAATCCTGCAGATCCTGCTCTATTGTAATAGTATATTTCAGCATTATATAAAGAGTGTTATTACGATATCATTAAATTACATTCTTCAAACATGTATATAAATTTATAATAAAAAGAATATGATATCATCTATATATATATATATATATATATATATATATATATATATATATAAATACAATTGAAACGAAATTATCGACGGTGATATATTATAAAAAATTCATTTAAATTCGGGTAAGCGGCCAATTAAGAAAAAAACTCCTTTATTAAATAACCCTATATTTCGCAACAGACTTTGTCGCTTCTTCTGGGGTAACTACAAGATTAATATAGGGTAATTTAATAAAGGAGTTTTTTAATTTACCGCTTACCCGAATTTTAATTAATTTTTGATCATATATCACGGTCGATAATTTCTTTTCAATTATATACATATATATATATATATATATATATATATATATATATGTATATATATATATATATATAACATATTCTCCCTTACTCATACTAGTCAAAGTGCATTGACTTCAAACAATTGTGTTTTTGTTATTGTTTTAAATTTCCTAATTACATGTTTTATACTCTGCACAATAAGTCTTTTTCGTATCTAAAATATAACTAGATATGAATTTTAATTGATATCTTTCTTATTTGAAATATAAAATCACTTAGGAGTTTTGTAATTGTTAGTGTATGTACATTTGCATACTTTATTGTGTGTGGCTAATCTGTTATTAATTTATCAGGTCTGATGAGGAAACGAATATAGTTTCGAAACGTTACCAGCAATAAATCGTTTTATTTACACCAAACTCTGTGAAATAATAGTGAAATTATATATATATATATATATATATATATATATACATATATATATATATATATATATATATATATATATATATATATATATATATATTATATACTATTAAGTATTATTGACCGTACTCTATTAGTAAAAATTAATTAACGGGTGAGCGGTCTGTCAAAAAAAAAACTCATTTATTTCACTCTATATATTTCATAACGAATTTGTTACTTCAGGAGTGCAATTGAGAGTTAAAATCTAGCAGAGACGCCACTACAAATTCTAAAATCAATCTAATTTAAAGCATTACATTGATACGATGTTTGTTTATCATCAGCCTTTTAAAACGTTTTTAAAACGTTGACTATAAACCAACATCGTATTAATTTAATGCTTTAAATTTGATTGATTTTAACATGTTTAATGGCGTCTTTGCTAGATTTTAACTCTCAATTGCACTCCTGAAGAAGTAACAAATTTGTTATGAAATATATAGAGTGAAATGAATGAGTTTTTTTATTTGACAGACCTCTCAAGCGTTAACAAATTTTTCGTATATAAATTCACATTGATATAAAGTCACATTGATACTTGATAAAGTCACTTGATAAAGTCACTTGATAAAGTCACTTGATAAAGTCACTTGATAAAGTCACTTGATAATGTCACATTGATACTTGACATGTTCAAATTTAAATCTTGCTATCCGCGAAGTATATTATATTACATATTATTTATTAATTTTCGTTAACATTACTTGGTATTTTATTTAAAAATTTAAACATAAGTGACATAGAAACTAATATATCTTGTTGTCAATTATATACAATATACGTTGTTTGTGTAGCCTACGTACATACATCATATCCGACATATGTACTTAAATTCTTAAAACCAAATGACAGCAATGATATTTATTTCTGTATTCGAACAACGCCAACATTGAGAAATGAAAAAAAGCGTATCCAAATGAAGCTCATTTCGATACTGTTTTGGGTTTGATAATGAGTTCATTATGAACACAAAATAGAAAATATATTTTTTAAACTATTTTTTCTATTTTTATGACGTCTTGAAATATTGTTTAGAATAATTTAACAGTTTACAATATTGTTTTTGATAACAATTAAATTACTTTTACGTATAGTTCTGCACAGATACCTCGAGAGGTAAAAATAACAATACTGCGAAAAATGTTTTCCAACTCTAAAGTGAATTAAGCAAGCGTTTCTCTAAAAGTCATATTCCTGTGAATGGGTAAATTTGTCCGCAGGGAAATTGGTGACGAACCGTAAAATTCATCAAACAGATACGATGAGTTTGCACATACATGTACACATATATATCTTCGGCTTTGTAAATAACAATTTATTTTCGTTTTAATTGAGCTTAAATTTAAACAGAAATAACTCCTTTGTATACGGTATTTCAAATAATGAAAAAGAACTTTTATTTCGCGTAATAATACATAATTTGTATTTATCCGAAAAACTAGCTAAACAGGATTTTGTAATAAATAATCGTATACTATTTCTGTACCTTTGTTATACGTATTTGTAGGATGCAACATTCCCAACGCAACATATTTAATTAAACACGAATAATTTGTTAAAATACATGGGAGAAGTTTTTAGTATTAGTGAGGAAACTTTTGAAATAGATTCCTACTTCAGTAATAACTAGAGTGGACCAATTCGGAGCGAAAGCAGAGGCGTGACTAACGTATTGGTTCCCGCGTGCCCCATCGCACATACGATTACTTAGTATGTTGTTCACGGTCATCGTGTGTACACGTATAATTGCAGCAGGAAAGTGTATTCTGTGTATTTAATAATGTTGAAGGAGTACAGTAAAAAAACCGCTATCATCAAAGTTAGTCAATAGGTTTATTGAGAACCATCCTAGTTTATCTTACAATGGGGTAAATGTAAAATGTTTAGTGTGCAATATATATATAAACCATTTAACAAAATCAAATTTGCAACGCCACGTGCATAGCGCAAGACATAAAGATAGAGACACTGGTGCCGATACAAAATACGAAGTGTTCTTATTTGATTTGTGTACAATGATGGTTGTGTGTAATTTGCCGTTTACTTTGATACGCAATGATTCGTTTATTTCATTTCTTGAAAAATATGGCAATGTAGAATTACCGAGCTGCACCCACTTACGACGTTATTTAAAATCTGTTCGTGTACATTTAGAAAATAAAATTAAGGCTCATCTGAAAAATAAAAAAAGGTGGTTGAGTGTGGATGAAACAACTGGTAGCAAAAAAGATCTGTACTTAATGTTATGCTGCGTAAAATGGAACCAAACCAATCGCCATCCTCAATTTTATTAGCTAGCAGATAAATAGAAGAATGTACTGCGCGGGTAATTTCAAAAGTAGTGTACAAAATTCTTCGCTATCATTACAGGAATCAGTGCTTGTGAAAGATACACACGCACAGCTATGTTCGATAGAAGACGCAAGAAATGAGTGTATTTTAAGTAAGTTTGAAAGTGTTTTAGATAAAGATTTAGATTTTGCCATACTAAAACAAATTTGTGAAGGTTCGTCTACAGATGTGTTAAGTTGTTTCAAAGATTATTTTAATTATGCAAACATCACATCACTAGATGTGGAGCGAACGTTTTCTTTATACAAGCACATATTTTCCTCACGGCGGACGCGTTTTCGAGAAATAACTTTGGAGACGCACCTTATGTTAACAATATTTCATCGCGCTTCTCCAGATTTTCAAGTCACGGAAAACGCATAAGACGGTAAGTTTTTTTTTAATCATCTAATTACATACATTTTAGATTTTATTTTTTATACGTATCATCGAGAACGTTTCATAATCTAGAAAAACCGTCTTACATTTTTTTGTATCTAACATAATAAGAGCACCGTTCATGATAGTATATCTCTAGATATTAATAATGTTTCGCATTCGGGAACCAATACGTTAGTCACGCCTCTGCTTTCGCTTCGAATTGGTCCACTCTAGTAATAACACAACAAGCGCCAGTGAATGCAATAGTTAAATAAAAATTTTAAATCTTGTGAAAGACTAAAAAAAAGTCAATTAGCAAAAAGTAGATCTCAAAATACCAAAGTAATATATATACAGAGTGTTTTTGATATAAAGAGGCAACGTATGATAAATGAAAAGATGTAGTAATTATATAGAACGTAAATCTAAAATATTGTGTCAATTACAACGCGAGCCTCGAAATTAAAAATACACTAAAAATCGTGACGCCTATGAATTCAAAATATTCAGAATGTGTATAAATAATAAATACACACATACGCTACAGCATATGTTTACATAAGCAACAGCTGGATAATATGAAAAATAACAAAACCATTCTTTTTGTTATTGTTGGTCACTTATTATAAGATATCGTCTTTTATAATATAATCTATCGCACAGTGGCGTGACAAAATTTTTTTTAATATCGTTGTAATTTTTTTCTCGCTTATAACAGGGAATTTTGGGAAAATATTTTGGATTTATATTTTATATAATTACATCTTTCCATTCTTTATACGCTCTCTTTATATTTCAAGGACACCCGGTATATATGTCGATAGTTGCTGAGATGATGGTTAACCGTTTGAACCGTTCTGAAAACAGGGTAAATTCCAGCTAGCTTGTATATAGATGAAATCTTCAATATTAAATTAAGAATGTAACGGTTGTTCAAATATATTGTCATAGTTCCAGAGAAGAAAGTTAGTATCCTGGTCAGGTTCTGCACTTAATTTATTTTTATGCTCATATAGAAGAGAATATACCTTGATTGCACAAAAGGTCAATATGGGTATAGGTATTCATATGGCGCTTACTCTAATCCATAGAAAACGAAGTTGGCACTCTCTTGAAACAAAATCAAAAATTTCTCACAAAATGGATTAGCAATTATCTGTAAATTTTCAATACGCTGGTCATTAGGACGTCAGAAATTCAACATTTGAAACTTAACATTTACAGGCTTATTTGCATCTTAGTCAACGTAATCTTCTGGTTTTCTTATTTTGACTACAAACAGACACAAACCTATCAAATAAATCCTATAGAATTTTTTAAACTCATTAAACGTCTATCTGCGTCCGCATAACAATCTAAAACAGACAAATTATAATTATTAGCAATGACAGCCCCATGTAGAGGAGGAATGTCAGCTTTCTGAAAATTATTAACTTTTCGCATTTTATCAATTGAAAGATTGACGAACGAGTTACATTTCTTTGTTTACTTATTATTCATATGTAGCATGTAGAATTTCAGAGGAAGCAATTATTTACACACACCGGTTACCCTAGAATTAGATTCCGATATGTAGTGCTGGAATGTTGCCTGCTTGTTTACCAATGGTGTCATTATCAAGTTATGTCATAAAATAATGTTGAAAATCCATGATCTAACATTTTCTCTTGGGGACTGAATATATTATTATACTGTAGTGTACTAGGTAAGTCATATAGGTTGCTCAAAGCAGCAGTTTATTTATTATTAACAAAAATTATGAATAGAAAAAGCACAAAATTTCGGTGGTAACATTGTCGCCTTTATTATTTTTTAATATCCAAAAGTTTGTCTTTTGTCTAAGAAATACACGTGGACCACTAACAAATTATTCTAAAACATTTACGAAACTCTAAAATCAGTGGCGGCTCGTGCTAAAAATTTTAAGGTGTTCTGCAAGTTTTACAAAAAAATTTAACTTGCACGGGCAGTAAGAGGTTGTCTCCCATCGATCTCATCGTGCTTTCTTCGCCTTCCGCACTGAAGTAATGTATTTCTGGAACGATTGTCAATTGTCACACAAAAAAATAAGAGTCACTAAGCACTACTTTACTAACAAATTATTTCTTATAAATTAAATCTATTCTACGTTCTTTTCGATTTGCAAATTTTGTTATCACTTTGTCATTAAAATTGTCTATTTCGGAGATAAACTTTTTTTCGATAGATAGCATGGAAAGAGATGTTAAACGATCTTCGGTCATTGAATTTCTGAGAAACGTCTTAATTCGATTTAGTGTTGCAAAGCATCGTTCGGCCTCTGATGTTGTCATGAGAGTTGTTATTACAATTTCTAATAATTTTCTAGTCTCCTTCAACGTATCTCCCAGATTGTTTTTTATTAAAAATTTTAGAAGAGGTAGTGCGCCTTTTAAAGATCTACAATCAGTTCTTGAGTAAATAACAGACAATTCAGTTCGTAATCTTTCTTTATCAAGGGTGGGATAATAGGAGCATGCGGAAGTGAGTTTGTCCTCAGGAAATTAACTGCAATACTCTCCAAAGCATTCCGAAAAAAAAGTGATGCCACTACTAGATGCTCTTTAAAATGAAATCGATCTTTTGCACAATTTAGAATAACATCACACACCTCTAAAGCCGAAATTCGATGATTAAATCTGCTGTTATTTGGACATTTGCGTTTTTCTGGTGGTGGCTCATCGCTTATTAAATCTGTTTAGTCCATTTACTAATTTAATATAACTTATAAACAATGTAACCCGCTATTTTAATAATGTTCCTGTCACTTGGCTTTTGACACATTGTCGAAATTACTTCAAAAACGTCATCTTTCAAATATCTCAGTGTTATTTAAATTCTTTTAATAAAATTTGTATCGTATATGTTGTCTTTTCTTCGATCCTACCTTGAAAAAATACAATAGTGAGTGTATTCTCTTAAATATTTAATCTTCCTTTCTTGTGATCCTTAATTTTTGGATTTTCTATCAGTTTATATAACTTCTTTCTATAACAGCTTCGCTGTGCCTGTTTCCTATTACTTTTCATTCTCATTGAACTTGTTATTAAATTCCTTCTGCCAATACTATTCTTATTCCAGTTATAATTTTTCGATTGTCAATTTATTACAGACAAAATGAATATGGCCATCGCTATACTACTACATTATATTATAACATTATTTTCTTTATATTGACATTTTTAAATTCGTTATATCTTTTGAATGGAATGTCCGATTTTAATAATTTAAAAAGTATTTTACTGGTATTGAAATGGTCTTTAATAAAATATCATTTAATAGGATAAGAAATAATACAGAGGTATGGATAATATGGTTTGATTATTGTCGGCACTTTTATTAACTTTTAAAATGTAAAAAAGTAGTTATAGTGGCATAACTACAGTAGTTGGACGTATGGTTTCGCGGACTTTTTTGTAGATATGAATACGTTCTATAATCCTGTAGAACATTTTTTTGTTCTATCAACAATAGTTTCCGCAGCCTACGCGATGGCAGATTTTTTGTGACTAATTTTTTCACACCTTGGGTTACATTAATGCATTTTTATTGGGGATATCTTTTTTTTTTGAAAATGTAATATAGCCTATGTCACTCAGTGGAAATGCATCTTTCTAATGGTGAAAGAATTTTTGAAATCGGTCCAGTAGTTTTTGTGTGAAAGCATTACAAACATTCATACAAAAACACAAATGTTTCCTCTTTATAATATTAGTTTAGATACCGAATCATATCGCCCTCCGCGCTGGTCTAAATGCAGCGAACTGCCTGGTAAAATCAAGCATTGGTTTAAGACAGCCGTGGGGAGCGGGGTGCGCGCGGGTGTTTGAAAGAGCTCTGAGCGCACGTACGTGTGGACCAGATAAGGAACAAGTGAGCGATGGCGCGAATTAGGTTGGTTATTCCACTGGTCGCCTATTGTATATTATTTGATAATATACTATATATAACCGGCGTTAGTGTTGGAATTTAGGAAGCGAATATCTCGGCTTCTACTGATCGGATTTTGATGATTGAGGTGTCAAATTGTAGGGTTTGATGTCCTCTACAGGATGATGTAGAAAAATATGCAAATTTTTTGATATACAGGGGGAGAATTTTCACAACAATAAGTTACGCTTTTATAAACATCAGAAATGTCGGAAAAATTATGTAAAAGAAAACTAGTTATAACTAATACAGGTTCGCCCGCCCAATTTTTTGGGAGCTCTGCAGCACTGCAGCGCTTATGCGCCAGCCGCCACTGTCTTAAAAATATTATTCAATAAGTTGCTTTTGTATGTAATTTTAAACTGTAAGCCTCTACGTACAATACTGCTGCTAGCTAACATAATGCCCTTCTCATTAATGCACACACACGTGACACGTGCAAGAAAGTCCATTTGCTTTAAGGAAATATTGATAGGCCACTAATACAAGTTATTGTCGGGCTCCGTTGGATTGCGTCTCTATAACTGTGTTGTCTCTACTGAAATTCCAACTTTCGTATTTATATATCAACCTTTTTTTTAATTTGAAAGATATATCTTGTCAATTCATGATATACTTTTCTTTGATATATACACGTATTTCTTCTTAAATAAACATTAGATACATGAACGGTGTTAAATAATATCTAATTGTAACCGGAAGGAAATATTCCAGAACCGGGTTGAAGTACATTGTAATTAAATTACAGACGACATTCCGAAAACTTTCTGGCACAACAGAGACGCATAAAATTACAGATAAAATGTATATTCAGTGAAATACAGAGCCGACCAGAGAATAAAATTATCAAGCCCCCGAGAGCAATAGTGAGATCGAAATAGCATTCAAGCGTACACTTATCTGTAAAAATTTATGCTTTTATTAATATGATCAACTACATTATTTTTATTAACACAATCATTTTTATAGATAAACTTTGGCCATTATGAAAGAAGAATTACATTCCATATAGATACTATAATAACAATGTATAAGCTCGCTTAAGAACAAAGTTTTAAACAGTTTTTGTAAGATTTGTACTATATGGAGTTTATTATTGAAGATTATGTAGGTACTGTAATAATAATACCTTAATTAACTTGAAAAAAAGTGATTTCAATAAAACGTTGTCAATGCATATGCGTCAATAAAAATTAATATAAGTAATTAAATAAATCTCGCTTATAAATAAAAGTTAACAAAAGCCTAAGTATGTGTTTATTGTACAATCAAGATTATATAACCAAATTAAAAATAATAAATAATCTCGAAATTGAGAAAACAATACAAATTCCAGGTTAAAGCGAAAGCATTTTTTGAGGTCCTTGTTGCGTGCGAATACTGTCTTGGATCGACGGACGATTATATTATATAATATACGAGGGTGATTCGTAATGTAAATTTCATTTTGTTATAAAAAAAACACCAATATATGAAGACGCTCTTATTATATATAACTTAAAGCTACTACTTTCAGCTATTTTCTACATAGTTGCTATTGAGATTGAGACATTTGTCATAGCGATCAACCAGCTTTTTAATGTTCTCTTGTTCGAACTCTGCTGCCTGTGAATTAAGCCATGCTGTTCGACAAAGTTTTACAGTAGACTTCAGTGTTTATTTTGGTCACTCGTTGCATAAAGTCTACAGGAAGGACGCCTTTCTTATCTCAAAAGATAGTGACCATTAGTTTTCTGGCAGAAAACGTTTGACGGCATTTTAAAGGTTTCCTCGTAGGTGAGTTAGTGGCAACCGCTATGTTCTTTGCACACAGAAATCGGATAAAAGCTCGCAATTTGCAGACGCAAGATAAGATGTCCGAATGATTCTCTTATTAGCACTGCCAGACTCACACTGTACCAGATTACGTCACTGTGCTACGATCGTGCCGATATCTCCACTTCTATGCTTACTAGGTGGAAAGGGAACTAACTTTACGTAATCACTATGTCAATTTAATGCTCGATTGCATTAAATTTTCATAGCGATTACTTCTTTTATGTAAATTTTGGAAAAATCTTTTTACATTAATAACTCGTAAACCTGTAACTACTACTACTCTTTAAGTAGTTATCCGCATTAAATTGTAGCAGACCTGCAGCCTGCATCGCAGGGGCATGTGGGTGATTGATTACACAAGCCTGCATTTTTCAACACTTGGAAAGTTGATTTAAAAATTTTAACTGTTTTCTAGTGATTGGGTAGCGCTGATTTCAAATCTGCTTTTATTTTATTTGTATCACGTAAGGTTATTTTTCAAACTTTTTTCATTTTTTTTTCATTTATAAGCTAGTTTTATATTATATTAAAAAAATACAAAAATATACACATAGAAACTATTAGAAATAGTTATTTATTCTTTATGCTTCTTAAAAAAACGTTTTCGTTTTTCAGAAAAGCTTCGTTTGGTTGTTTTTCTGTCATATTCAGCTAAATGAAGATCTCTTCTCAATGTCCAACAGTAATCGGCCATCATTTTTGTGTCCCAGCGCCCTTGGTATCTTTTTTCCATCTCTTTAATATCCTGGTGAAATATTTCTCCTTGCTCTTCACTCACGTCCCCAAGGTTTGCTGGGAAATAGTCCAAATGGGAATGTAAAAAGTGAATTGTTATGCTCATATTGCAACCAAGAATCCTGAATTTTTCCATCATATTTTCAACGATCTCAACATAGTTTGTGTCTTTATAATTCCCTAGAAATTTATGTACAACTTCGTTAAAAGCATGCCATGCATGTTTTTCTTTATCTTCCATCACATTTTCAAATTCTTTCACCAAGCTCCTAATCTGCGGGCCTACAAAGATTCCCTCCTTTAATTTTGCCTCTGACAGAGTCGGAAATGTTTTACACAAATATTTAAAACAATTTCCTTCTTTGTTTAAAGCCTTAACAAATTGTTTCATAAGTCCAAGTTTTATATGAGGCGGTGGAAGTAACACTTTTTGAGTGTCAATAAGACTTTCGCGAATTACATTTGTGGTTCCAGGTGTTAAAGTCACCCTTTGTGGCCAGTCTCTTTTTATCCAATGCTGTTCTCGATTTCTGCTATCCCACTCGCACAGGAAACATGGAAATTTAGTATATCCAGATTGCTGACCCAAGAGAAGGCCTAAAATTTTTAAATCACACACTTCCCAGTTGTGATTTTCATATTGTATTCTTAAAAGTAATTCCTGTAAATTTTAATAGTTTTCCTTTAAATGAACAGAATGGCCGACCGGGACAGAAGCAAAAACATTGCCATTATGTAAACCTTCAAGGCTCCTTTTTGAAGAGTCGATGAAAAGTCTCCAGTCTTAAGGTGTGTACTCAGTAGCTTCGAGGAAAGTAAGTAGATCAGCAATTGTTTGGCAGTACACGAGTGATCCGTTTTGTGCAAAATATTTTACAAATCCAGCCTCACGATTTCTATACCAAGAGAAGGTAGTTTCTGAGGCAAGCAAATTTTTTTGTTTCAACCTAGACCCCAGTACTTCAGAAAGATCTTTTGAAATTCTCAAATCTCTTACTAAATCATTCAGTTCGGCTTGTGAAAATAGCTGAGGTTGGTTTTGACCTGAGGTTGATGGTTCAAAATCACTATCCATCTGTACGGAGCCGGAAGTTGAAGAGGTTTCAATATCTTCTTGTAGTACATTGGGGGGTATAGGTACATGATCACTGTGAGGAACGGTCTGATAGCTGATTTAATATTGTTTGGGTACAAAATATGTTTCAAAGTTTTCCTATTGTGCCCCTTAATATCACAAAGACAAAAGTAGCAATCTTCATGATGATTTTGCCGTTCTCTCCAAACCATCGGTATTCCAAAAGGAAGGCTTTTTCTAGTCCCTTTGGTCCAATGTCTTAAACCTTCTTCACATACCTTACAATCAACGTGCGGTGCCCAATCTTTATCTTGATCTCCTAATTTGATTTTGAAATAAGCATAATATGCATTTTTCACAAATTCACCAATTGGTCTCTTAAACTTTTTCAAGACGAAATATCCACAAATATAACAGAAATCATCTGGTTTGTTTTTGCAACACCGGCTAGACATATTTTTAAGCAATGTTTATTTATCAAATACCACGCACAACACTAAAGACAAATTAATTTTACTTGTTTACTGATCGACACTCAGAGCAATAATGAAGTAAATGACATTAAAATATACATTTTCTTTGGAGTGATAAACTTGAAATCCTTCTTCGCAGTACTAATAAAGTGAAATCATAATAAATAGGATTTAGCAGGTAAAAATTCCCGGAAATCTAGTGCAAAATTAATACATGTAATAAAAGATTTACAACAGGTAATGAGAGCCTATTTAACAAATTTCTTTAAAACCACAACAGAAAATCATTTTTGGGTTAATACCTAGAATTTGAAGTAGTACATTCATTTTAAAATGTATTAAAACGCCTATTATAAGTTTTTTTTTTATTTTTTTCTTTTTCTTTTGTGCAAAAAAAAGTCTATTCTGGTAGAGACCAACTGTATTTTAATTAGTTATTGCTATATAAAAACTGAGCTTAACAAACAAAAATCACGTCATCACAAATTTTATGCAGGCCTATGTTATCTACGCAGAATCCGACAATTATTAGGCAGGTATCAATGATTCCGATGGTCGCCACTCTTCAAAATAATAATGAATTTGTAGGGTTCTTTAAGCTAACTTCAGTACATATTTGTGAGCAACATACTAATAACAATTTAGATTATTCAAACACGTTTTCTAATTTCATAATGGATTGAATGCATACATTTTATCTATTTACAAAGTAACCCTATGTAATGCATTGAATATGCAAGAGCTGGTTATTATATTAATATAGCGTTCCTTAATTTTTTTTAGAACTACATGCATTTAACATGAATATACTTCACGTTTGAAATGTGTTTTAATAAATTATGCTACTTTGTCTTAAACTATCTCTCTTTAAAATTAACAAATACACATATATTTCATTATCTGTGCCGCATACACGAATACAAATATTTGTTTCCGTATATTTTCAGCAAAATGTTTTGGTGTAAAACCTAAGTATGAAATATTCATATGTATGTATGTTAAGTGCTTAAATGCATATGCCGTGATGGTAGGATTATATGCTTCCGTTACTCGTTTCTAATTCTTAGATGAATAAAATATGTTATTTGCCATCTGATTTAGTAATTAAGTTAGCTACGATATGTGTTATTGGATAAACTATAGATTAATAGGACGTTGGACTGGAAGAATGTTTTCAACAGACAGTTCAAGTTATTTATAGTATACATTAATATTTGTTATGTTAGTTTAAAGAAAACATTACCTTCAGTACTACTTCATACTTTCTTATATTTATACCTTCATATTTTCTTATATTGGAAAATTAAAAAAAAAGAAAATCCTACCCAAAACACATCTTGCAAGCGCAATTGGCTCTATAAGTTTACTTGGTTTTCATTAACCTGCAAGAGTAAAAAACTTAAGTAGTGGAATGATCTTTTCTGTGATGATTACAGCTGGCAAATAGCGCCAACAAGCAGTGGTGTAGGTTCGACAATAATAATATTGGTAGAGCGGCGGCCGTGATACCTTCAGTGCTACTTTGTCTTACTCTGTACGTATACATATACAGGGCCCGGCAAAAGTATGGAATAATGCCGTTACTTATTTAAATACTGATCTAATCTAAATTTTCTTCAAATAAAAGTTTTCGTGGCGTTATTCTTTTTCGGTGTCGTTGCTATGGCAACAAACTTTTGTTTTTAAATAGTAATGTATGTTTTTTATGCTATTTTAGCAATCTACACATACTTATACACCCGCCGGTATAAAATTTGTAATGAATTACATAACAAAAATTTCAATAAAGTTAGTAGTTTCTTATAAAAAAAAAGTACAGCAATAACACACAATCATAACTATGAATACAAATCAACGTTTCTAACTAAAAACAACAATTGAATATAAATTAAAATTAGTTTAGTGTTCAATGTGACGTCCATTTTTCTGTATGCACATTTCTAGTCTCTCCCTGAAAGAACGCCTGTCATTTCTAAACACATTATTTTCTACTGCACCCATTTCGTTCTTTATTTTTTATGTAACCCCATAGGAAAAAGTCACAAGAGTTTAAGTCTGGAGATCTGGCCGGTCACTCTATTGCCCCTCTTCGCCCAATCCACTAGTTCGGGAAAACATTATTCAGATAATTTATTACCTCTAAGCTAAAGTGTTGAGAAGCCCCGTTCTTTGTTGAAACCACAGGTTATTGTTATTGGAGTAAATGGTTTGTAATGTCGGAACTACGTCTTCAATCAATAAATTTAAATATTTATCCATTGTTGACGTGCCATCTATAAAAAATGGTCCAATAATATTATCATTGACAATTCCTGCCAAAACATTCACTTTTTGGAGTCGTTGAATGTGAGCTTCTATTAGTCATTTAGGGTTTCTCTGAGCCCAATATCGACAATTATGTCTATTATCATATCCATTTAACATAAATGTGGCTTCGTCAGAAAACAAAATGTTATTTCCCAAATCCGGATTTTGTTGGAATGCATCTCTCATGATTTCACAAAATTGAAGCCTTATATCGAAATAATTTGCCGTGAATTCTTGGAATAATTAAACCTTGTATGGATGAAATTTCTCTCTTTTAAGCACACCACGAACAGATCGTCCAGAAATATTGAAGTCACGTTCTAAAACATTGCACGATGTCCGGGGTCGTACGTTCACCATCAACAAAATATTTAATGCAGTATCACCACGTATAGCAATTTTTGTCTTCCCGTCTTTGGCTTTTAATTTTCGCTTCCGGTGTCTGCGTATTTCTTAATTAATTTGGAAACACAAGACTGCGTAATAAGAGCACGGTTAGGATAGACGTTATTGAATAATATGCATACTTCTTGTTGTGTTCGTTTTCGATCACCATATCCTACCATGTTAAGAATATAAATTTTTTCCTTTTAAGTGAAGTTAGCCATTTTTAACACACTCAAATGTAACTAATACACAAAAAATTTCAACAACGAACCTAATTGTCAAAAAATAACAACTGATAAACAATCGAAAATCGGCAACAGGCACAGGTGGCGCTAATTTCGTTATAAGTGACTATCACATTAGAATTCCATTATTCTCGGAAATGTCATTTTGTGACCCCTTGTAAAATGTAACTATTTGTACGTAGAAAAATATGCTGATTCAGAAAATAATATAAAAAAAATATACGTTACTATTTAAAAAAACAAAAGTTGGTTGCCATAGCAACGACACCGACAAAAATATCGCCGCTCAACCAAATTATGGCAAATTATAGTTTAAAGAACTTTTATTTGAAGAAAATTTAGATTAGAACAGTCAGTATTTAAATAAATAATGACATTATTCCAAACTTTTGCCGGACCCTGTATATTACCATAAGTAGTATTTCGAAGTTCTGCATTTGTTTTAAAAATAACGCAGTTACATATGTCGCGAAAACGACCAACGTCAGACATTGTTAAAAACTATAGCAGAAATGCCGGACTTATATTATGATGGCTCCAAAATTCAATGTCTACTTTGTAATATCTAGGTAATATTTCAAGATACTCATGTTAAAAGTTATTTACTCACTATTCACAACAATTACTTCGGACTAGCCCAGAGAATAGAAAAATTGCAATGTTAAATGTTTCGATGTCGTTAGATAGTCCTCTTCAAATTGTGCAATTGTGTACAGCTATGCGCCGTAAAAGGCGAAAAAATCAGTGTGTAATAGAAAAATTTGAAAATGTTTTAGACCAAGATTCCGATTGCCTTATACAAATTTGTTAAGGTGCGTCTAAAGATCCTTTAAGTTGGTTCAAAGAATATTTCAACCTCTGACTGGTATCGTCATATTTATTATCGTGGGGTCATTTTTGACCCGTAACTTTTTAAGAAGAATCTAAGCACTCATTGTGTGTTTATTTCGATTTAACTTCATTAATCCATTTCTGGCAGTACATACAACAGATCCATATAGAAAAAAATATTTTTATTCTATAAATATTTTATTATAACCCATATCTTATATAAATACAGCTCTTTCGTATTACAAACTTATAACAAAATATTATACTTGAAATTGAAACTCAAATATAAGTGGATTGAAAAGCTCAGTATTTAGAACTAGAAACAGACTTAATTGAAAAAACAAAACAACAAAACAATTTATTAATGCATAAGGAAACGTTTAGTCACATTTGGCGCACCTACTGGTCCATTCTGGTCCACTGTGAGCTTTACAGACGTGATTACAACATTTGTCACAAACTGTAGGATGTTTATTATTTTTACTGAATGGACAAATGTGACACCTACGTTTTCGTCGGACTTGTTTTGATCTACATTTTAACTGAAGAAGCTCTGCCTGAGATGTGGAGGACTGGCTTAGATTCACTGTGGATTCGTCGCGTTTTAGAATTCTTCGCATAATTGAGTGAAATTCTTTAGGAAGTCTTATTTCCAATAATCGTCATTTTAGGTCTTGTTCAATTAATGATTGCCGTAACTCAAATACAAAATTTCGTCGCTTCAACGAGCTTTGGGTGCCACTTTAAAATAAAATGTAAGAATTTACAGAAGCTATATTCATTATAGCATACTCTAAAGCACAAAGCCATCTTCTGGTTTTGCGATCTGCGTTGTAATTTGCGCACTTCTGATCTAATGCATCAACGGAATTGTAGTATAAAATCATTTCAGGTTTCTTCAATACTTCATATATCCTGTCGTCATGATGCATAGACGATAGTAGGAGAACATATTTATTTTACTAAGGTACAGACGGCACTAAAGTAGTGTTGCTTATAAAAACAAATTTAGAAGTACCTGGTCTAGTTTTTTTAGCTGGAACAATGTACTGAGGTATTTCACGTTTATTTCTACGTATAGTGCCGACAAAGGTTAGTTTGTAATTGCGTAATTCTTTATCTAATTCCAAGGATGTGAACCAGTTGTCTTCGGTAATGTTTCTGTTGCTGTTTCGAGCTGGATCGATTAACGATAGCACTGCTTGAGTTGGTACTGACAGTTTGTGTCGATTAGGCTGTGGATTTTTTTGCCAATACAGACAAATGCATTTACAAGGTAGTTTGTTTTTGCATCACAAAGACATAACACATTCAACCAATATTTGTTTGGCTTACTCTTCATACACACATGAAAAGAACATCTACCACTGGAGCCCGCTGATACCTAGTCATGAAGTTCATTAATAAACGGCTCTAATAATTCATTTCTATATCTTTTAACAGTTATGGTTTAACTAAAAAAAATATAGGCCCAATAATTCGTCTTGTTGAAACTGCTAACCAGACGACTATTCTTTGTGGATGTAGCGTAGTTTCCACAAATTCATGAGGGTTTTCTGCAGAACAGATTCTCATATTTTGCTCATATAAACAGCCAGAAAGAAGGAACCAACCCTTATTCGAAAAGAAGCGTTTGTCGAGGAGAATGTCATTATTATTTATGTTATTCAAAAACCATAGACAATATTGTGTTCTCGTAACAAAATCTACCTGTTTGAGCTCCGAAACTGCTTGAATTTTAGATGGAAACAAATTTAAGTCCATTTTAAAAATAGTGATAGTTTTGCAATTGATTTTTTTAGGAAAGTTGGCCATTCGACGTCGAATATCCTCTGCAATTTGCTGTTCGTTTTCTAGGTGCTCTACCGCCAGCTTTACGAGTTATTGCCTCTGTTTCACCAAATGTAATAACGTAAGTTTGAATATGTTTTTTCAGTTGTGCGTAACTGGCAAATAAGGTTACTGTTGCCGGAAATCCTGTAAGCATTTATTAGTGGAATAAACTCAATCCCCATTTTCTATTTTTCAGCCAGTTCTATAGTAACTTTGAATAATATATGTAGTTATGTTTATATTTAGTGCGCAAAGCAAAGGTTTTTTGAGTTTTTTGACGAAACCGAAGATCGAGACAAAAATACATTCGAACTCAAAAACTGCTTTGCACACGTAATATAAACCACGTCTTTTCTCCAATTGTAGAAATTTGAAACTGTAAATTAATATTAATAAAAAAATGTCATCTACATAATTAAGGCGGCTACGGCAATTTTGTTTAGTTACGAGTTACGAGTTGTTTAGTTACGAGTGTAAATAAAAAAGTGCCAAGAAATTTGTGCAAGTCTGTTCAAGTTTGATTGCGAAATTTGGGTCCCAAATGCAAGCGAAAACCTAGAGGTGGGTGAAATTGCAAATCAAGCAATTTCCAGCATTTTCACGTCAAATCGGGACCCCTATATGAACGAGTTTACGTTGAGTTTCATCAGTGGTGCAATAGGAAAAAAGTTAGTAAAGTCACGCAAAATGAAATATTGGCCTATTCGGAAGAGAAATCTAAAACGTTAAAGCCATCAACACTTTCGTCTGTTTTCTCGATGCTAAAAGATACTCTCAATGTCAAATAATCGATATATATCGATAAATATCGATGTACAAAAATTCCCGAAAATTGCAATTTTTCTGCCTGCAGTTTCAATTTCTATTTAGTAAAGTAATATGTAACAGTTTTTTAATAAATATTCTTGGTTTACTTTTGTAAATTTCTTATTGCCTAACGTTATAATTACTTGCAATTAAAAAAATTTTCACAATGAAACAAAGGCTTTTTAACAGTGAAAACCAACATTTTTAAACAGTTACAAAATGACACACTTTGCATACTGAGATTCATGAAAAAAAGCCACTTTTTTTGATAATTGGAGCAAAATAGTTTATTAAAAAACAAGTTTCATAAATCACCATTTTGCCGCACGAGATCAGTTTAGAAAACGAGCCGCGATAGTGGCGAGTTTTCTAAAGAGCGAGTGGGGCAAAAGGCCTTATGAAACGAGTTTTTTATACTATTTTTTCTATTTTGCATTTTTTACATTAATAAATTGGAATTATTTAATTTTGAAGTTGAGAGTTTAATTTTTATATAAAGCATGCAGTTGGTCACATTGATACTTGACATTTTCAATTTAAATCTTGCTATCCGCGAAGTATATTATATTACATATTATTTATTAATTTTCGTTAACATTACTTGATTCTTTATTTAAAAATATAAACATGAGTGACTTAGAAACTAATATACCTTGTTGTCAATTGTATACAATATACGTTGTTTGTGTAGAGTACGAACATATATCATATCTGTCAAATGTACTTAAATTCTTAAAATCAAATGACAGCAATGATATTTATTTCTGTGTTCTAACTACGCCAACATTGAAAAATGAAAAAAAGCGTATCGAAATGAAGCTCATTTCGATACTGTTTTCGGTTTCATAATGAGTTCATTTCGAACGCAAAATAGAAAAATATTTTATTTTTTAGTTGTTACTCTGACATTATAATTAAATAATTTACAAAATATAAGCGTTCATAATTTGAATTTATGTATGACAACTGTCATAATTTTAAGTTGTCTAAAGCTTCGCATGTGCACCAACTTTTAATTACTTAAATACTTAAAAACTGCCTACTATAATGAGAAAAGTTTATTAAGTCACGATTTTTCTGATATACCTAACTTATCTTTCACATTATATCGTAATTGGGAAGTCACTTTGCATTTAGATAATCTAAAAAAAGGATAGATAATCTATTCATAATGTATTCCAATGTAAAGACAATAAGCATATCTTGATTTTCAATATGGAAGCTCGCACTTTTACGGGATACGATTCACCAGAATATAACCATTTTATGTTTATGTTTAGTCGAGTAGTAGTTTGAAATGGAATTGAGGACGTGAAACCGTGACCCCTTAATGAGCTATTTTAAGAAAGTTCGAACCTAGTTAATCATCTCTACTAAATATATATATATATATATATATATATATATATATGGTAAACCTAATCAGTAGGCGATTAAAGGTCTGTATATTACTTCAAAATATATGTATTTAAAAAACTCTACATGTTTCGGCTGTATACGCCTTTTTCAAGAGAATACAAAATATGAATTTATTCATATTTTGTATTCTCTCTCAAAATATATGTATTTAAAAAACTCTACATGTTTCGGCTGTATACGCCTTTTTCAAGAGAATACAAAATATGAATTTATTCATATTTTGTATTCTCTTGAAAAAGGCGTATACAGCCGAAACATGTAGAGTTTTTTAAATACATATATTTTGAAGTAATATACAGACCTTTAATCGCCTACTGATTAGGTTTACCATATCATACCAAGGTCACGAAGTTATTATATATATATATATATATATATATATATATATATTTATATACATATATAGTTCTTTTTGCTTGTAAGCGAATGTGAAACGAAATTAAATACACGATGTTCGTTTGCCAAAAATATTGGGAATGACATTCTAATTCTGCATCTACAGCGCTCGCACAGGGCTGTATTTCACTAATTTTCATCCTTCTGTGGTTCTCTTATACCAATTAAACAGAATAGCGCTAGTTAAACTGTCCTTGCGTTTGTTCTCTGTATTATTTCGTATGCCTTCGTTCTATGAATAATTTTTCATACGAAATTAGGTTATGGTTATTTATTTACATTTTTATGAATTATATAAACTGTAACTAAAATACACAACACATATATGCTTTTGTTTTTTGGTTATCGACTTTCTATTCTACAAACTTCAGGCATTTACCGACAGATAGAGTTACTTATGCATTTAGGAAAAAAGAATAGTCTAAGATCTTTTTGATCATACTTTGTATATTGATATATAAAATTTAGAAACGTTTATTTAAAATAGAATGTTTTAGAGAATTTAATTTTAGATGTACCGATTTTTTACTTAACTAGTGATGTACTGATGCTAATATATTTCTGAATTTATAATGATATTAAAATAAATATCTAGCTTTTTGCTTTAAAACTAGCAATAGTAAATTAGTACCACTAATAAAATTACAATCCTAAGCTTTCACGTTCATTACTATTAGATTATCATTATAGATTTCTGTGAATAAAAGATTGCGAGAAAATGGATCTCTTCTGTGAGGGTTCTGTTTTCCAAGACTGACCTAGATAGAGAGAAATTCCTTTCCAACTGGAACTAAGAACGTTCACATCGACCGAGTGAGAACACTGAATTCACGATATAAATCATTTTCGTCGGTAGACTTGCAACGCAACGAACGGCGAGAATAAAAACTAATGCTCACATTGGGTGGGACAGAATCATCCATCTGCTGCCAAGGGGAATATATGTTTCTAATGGGATAATGTGTGGGTTATTGATTATTTCCGAAATTTGACCCACATTAATTCACCATTGTCATTTCAACGGATTGTTGAATTCGATATCTGGAAAGTGATTCTTTCATTAGGAAAACTTCGATCTCTCTTTCGTATTAGTGCCTCCATTAAATTCATAATTTACCGCAGAAATAAGTATTGAAAATAAAGCTCTTAAGAATTGCTCATCTTATTAATCTTTAAATTCCGAAACAATGAATAATTTTGCACTTTTGCATATTAACTTAAAAGTTATTACTTTTAATTTAGGTATTTAGTCAATTTTATGTATATACGAGGATTATAACTAGAAATAAGGACAATAAGAAAAGTTATCTTATTGATTTACATAAAAATAGTAGATGTTGACATGTTCATATCAAAATATTTATTTTATGCCTACACATGTGATGCTTTTACTATTATGTTATAATTAGAGCTGAGGATGTTTGCGGTATAACCATGGTTATATCATATAACCATAGTAATTTACTATGGTTACATGATATAACCATGGTTATACCGCTAACATCCTCAGCTCTAGTTATAATATATAATAATAATAACATAATAATAACCTTTACGTCGAATACGTCGACGAACCTATGCCGCATTAATTAATATGTAATTAAAATTAAATAGTTTGAACTTAAAACTTCTTTTGAAAGTAAAATTATTATGTTTATAATAAAACAAAAGTCGACATGAAACAAAATGTTTTATGTAACGTGTCCAATAGGATAGATACTTGCTTTTTAATTATTTGTAGGGAATTATTTACATATAATTTTTTTGTCTTTAAATTTGTGTGGTACTCATAAATACCGATAGAACAATATAATTCGTCGGTAAAGAGAATTGCCGATGAATTAGAGGTGGAAAATCATTTTCGCGCTACTAAGTGAACATTGGACCGTGATTTTTGGTCTTAAGGTATTACTCACATATACCCATCCCCCTTTTTTTCCTTGGCGCTATACACGACTAGCATTGTATGTTTTGTGTAATATGTATATATATATATATATATACAATTCTAGAAAATTTCTTGATCATACTAATATAAATTCACTACTATTTGGGTTATCGGACTGTTTTAATTAAAACTCAATATTTCGTCAATATATTTTTTGACATTATCAGGAGTAGAGCTAGTGTTAGGGGGTCTTGTTAAATAATTCACACATAATTGTCATTATCAACTCATAAATAACACATCGACATTATATATTTAAACGAACAACGACAAATGTAAAATTTTAACTTTCACCCGCATGTCTTTTTAATATATATATATAGTGTGTGTGTGTGTGACACTAATTTACAAATCTATTTTAAAAATAATTTGTGAGCTTCTAGAACTGGCATCATGGCATGAATGTTTTCTTTTTTGTTACTAGAAGTAAGAAATATAACGATTCAGAATGCCACTCTTGTATTTACACGCTGCAATATTTATGTTTATAAAAATGCTAAAAACCGATTACCTGATACGAAAGTGAGCTGTTAAAAATTTGTGTAAATTTCTAAAGCCAAAACTTAACTAGACAAAACTTAAAGCGAAATAGACAAAACTCTTTTGTTATTGTGTGTCAGCTTTAAGATATCGTTTCTGATGTCGTCTATCGCACAATGGCGTAACAAAATTTTTTGGAATATCTTGGTAATTTTCTTGCTCGCTTTTGAGGGAATTTTGTGAAAATATTTTGGATTCATATTCTATATAATCAAATCTTTCAATTTGTTATACGTTGTCCTTTTATGTCAGGAACATTCGGTATATAATATATATATATATATATATATATATATATATATATATATATATATATAATATTTCGGAGTAAAATAAATTTGGAAAATCAATTTCATATAAATAATTACCTTTTCTTAAATTTCATAATTCAATAAATATACAAACCTTATACACGTATAACATATAGTATAAGAAGGGAAGATTTGACACTGTACGGGAGATTGAATCTGTATCACAGAGAGTTCTGTCCACATTAACAAAACGAGACTTCCATAATGCATTCCTTTCTTGGCAGCGACATTAGGGTCGGTGTTTGCACTATCATTACTTTGAAGACAACGGAGGTGAGTAAAATCCAGATATTCTGCAATTTTATTTATCGCTTGATTTTGGGAAATTTCAAGTGACCTTAACTATTTCTTAACTATTTATTATTTTTACATCTTTTGTTCAAATAGAGTCCAAAACGCTCTGCTAAATTATGTATGACAGTATAGGCGGTAAATTAACAAATTAACAATTTAATCTAAAAACACAAATGAAAGAAAATTAAAATCACATATTCCATTTATATATATATATATATATATATATATATAAATGTAACTGTCGTACATTATTGTATATACATATATATATATATATATATATATATATATATATATATATATATATAGTATTTTCGTGACCTTGGTATGATAAGGTAAACTTAATTAGTCGGCCATTAAAGGTCTGGTTATTACTTCAAAGTGTATATATTTAAAATAATCCTACATGTTTCGGCAATGATGCCTTTGTCAAGGATATAAAAAATATAAATATTATATTTTTTATATCCTTGACAAAGGCATCATTGCCGAAACATGTAGGATTATTTTAAATATATACACTTTGAAGTAATAACCTAAATAATCCTACATGTTTCGGCAATGATGCCTTTGTCAAGGATATAAAAAATATAATATTTATATTTTTTATATCCTTGACAAAGGCATCATTGCCGAAACATGTAGGATTATTTTAAATATATACACTTTGAAGTAATAACCAGACCTTTAATCGCCGACTAATTAAGTTTACCTTATATATATATATATATCGGATGTCCTTGAAATAAAAAGACAACGTATGAAAAATGGAAAGTTTAATTATATACAATATGAATCCAATATATTTTCGCAAAATTCCCTAGAAAAAATGACAAAGATATTAAAAGAAAAACGTCACTGTGCGATCGACTATATTAGAAACGAAATCTTAAAGCTGATACATAGTCACAAATAGTTTTATTATTATCTATCGCGTTTTAAATTTCATTTAGTTGTCGATTCATATGTAGGTTCAATACTATACTTCTTCGATTAAAGATAGATTGTTAGAAAATACGACGTTAAATGTCCGTAGAGCTCCTTCTTTTAATACATCGTCTTTAAAATTCTACGCAAATTTTTAACAGCTGACTTTCGGACCAGGTTATCGAACTCTTACCATGACAAAACTTATACACAATGTTTTTTAGCAATTCTATAAACATAAGTATTGGTGTGTGTAAATACAATAGCGGCATTCTTAATCCTTATATTTCTTATTTCTCGTAACAAAAAAAAAACACTAACGTAATGATGTCAGTTGTGAAAGTCCACAAACGATGTTTAGTGTGATTATTAAATGGGTTTGTAAGTTAGTGCAACACAAATCTTAACTTTAAATCACTTGAATGTATAAGTAGCTTGATTTTGTACGAGGTTATTGACCTTAGTATACAGTCTTTATAACATCGACAGCTGTAACCTATGTAACATACGCTCTAGCGTATGTGTATTTATTTTGAATTCATAGGCATAATACAATTTTCAAGGAGTTTTCAATTTTTGGGTTTGCATCACAATTGACTCAACAAAATTTTGGATTCATATTCTACATAATTACATCTTTCCATTTTTCATAGGTCTTTTTATTTCAAGCACCCTGTATATATATATATATATATATACATATATATATATATATATATATATATATATATATATATATGTAAATTTTTATGCCCAGCTTCTTTTTCATGCTTTTTCATGTTTCTAATTATTGTACATCTATGATAGATCAAGGTGTGTTAAATACCTACAATGCAGAAAACAATAATTTGCAGCTATGTAACAAACTTAACCATGCGTAGAGTTATTTAACTTTATGCAAATTACTCTAACCAGTTTGGGTGCATTTTTCTTTTCATTGTTGTAGTTGTTTCAATTATAACTAAAGGCAAACTTTATGTAATCATACCATACCTGAATATACATACATGAATATGAAGCAACATTTCAACATGTCCATTAACACAGATATACATGCCGTTTATTTTAGCAAACGTAAAATTAATGACCCCATATAAGCCGAAAAGTTTTATTAAACTCCCTTCCCGTAATTTATAGTAGCGGATGTAATTTCTGACGTTATTCATCAACTACCTCCAACGGTAATTAAAAATGTAATCAAAATACATTCTGATGTAAAAAAAAATTGAAATTGCGATATTATACGATATTCCTAATGAATGAAAAACCATAAAGCATATGTACATGAACCGAAATTGAAATTTTTGTATGTTCTTTATAACCACGTAATTGCATCAATGTAAATTGAAATAAACTTTATTTATTCCTGAAATAAATACATGAAAATATTAAGCATTAGCGTACGAATATTCTTCTAACACACTTTTGTGGGTTTCGAATTATTATTTCTAACAGTAGTTTTTACGGATAAATGAAATAAATATTGTTGTGGAGAAGTCATTTATTGATAATTATGATTATATGTAATTATATTGGGTAACACTTACAGTATGTAAAGATGGTCACAACAAGTATTAGATACTCTAAGGCGTGTTAATTTATGATAATAATATGATAAGTTATGATTAAAGCTGGGAAGTATATACATACGGAAACTGTAGTATATGTTTCCAACATTCGATGGAAATATGCAGAATTTTGATTAAAATATGCAAAAATATCTAAAGTTTAAGTGATAGTTACACTAAATTATTGTCAAAATATTAAAAAAAGTCAATATAAATTTAGAGATACCACAAATATGTACTGTATCAGTATTTTGTTCGAAATTTTACAAAATACATGTATTAACCCAATTACTACCAACGTCCTTTTAAAAGGTCGGTACAGAAATCTTTTTTTTATACAACTTAAACTACTTTCCGAAAGATGGTGCACCAGTCTATCATTAAACAGAGCATGTACAACGTGTTTCCAAGATTTGCAGCAGTGTAAGTTTTGAAGACTTGCAGATATTGTAAATTGTGTGTGAAACATTTTTTTACGTTCTGTCATGGACAATTGGAGGTAAGAATAATTACGTAATTACATAACATTACTATTTCTTTACACTGAAGAGTTGGTATAGTCATAACTTTATGGTTTTACACTTAGACATCTTTGTTTTTTTCTTTATTTTTGCAACATAACCTTACAAACACAACCGTCCTTTTAAAAGGACAATGGTTAAAACACGTACTATTTTGTTTTCAGTTATTTGAAAAGACCTCTTACACTCCATGAGCTATTAGAAGAAGTAGAATACATTGATGATGTTCACAGTATACCAGACGCTATAGCAGTGTTTCCTCCCGTTAACGCTAATGAAGAGGTTACCGATGAAGACTCCGGAGATGATGAAATTGTTACTATGAACAATCTTCCAGGTAGAATATTGAATACTCAAGCTGAAGCTATTTTTGATACCGATCACGATAGTGATGATGATATCCCATTGTCACATTTTAAAAAATATAAAAAAAAGACAGAAAAGTAATCAATCATTGGGTTAGGGAAGACATTAAAAATAATTTACCAAAATGGCAAGATGAAAGTACGGCAAATAATAATATGTCTTCCTTGGACTTGTTCAGTCTCTTTTTTGACGAGAAACTTTGGCAAATGATACTAAATTATAGCAATCTTTATGCAGTGCAACATAACAGAAACGGAGATATTACACTAGATGAAATAAAATGTTTTTTTTGGAGTACTTATTTACAGCGGTTATACAAGTGTCTCAAGAAGATCTTTGTATTGGGAAAACAGCTCTGATGCTAATCATCAAATTGTATTCACCGCAATTTCACGGAATCGTTTTAATTTTATAATGCAAAACCTACACTGTTGTGACAATGCAAATCTAAAAGTTGGTGACAAATTTGCAAAAGTTAGTCCACTGTTAGAAAGATTAAACCAGAAATTTCTTTCTTTTGCCCCTATACAAGAAAACCATAGTGTAGACGAGTCCATGATTCCCTATTTTGGACGGCATGGTTTGAAACAATTTATCAGGGGCAAGCCCATTAGATGGGGTTTTCAATTTTGGATGGCCACAACTGTAAACGGCTACATAGAATGTTTCGAACCATATCAAGGATCCACCACAAATCTTTCAGAAAGATACAAAGACTTGGGTTTGGGCGCAAGTGTGGTCTTATCATTCGTTGGCAAAATAATCGCAGCAAAAGGTCAGCTGCCTTTTCATGTCTACTTCGATAATTTTTTTACGTCGTGGGAGGAACTTTTGGTGCTTAGAGACAGAAATATAAAAGCTACTGGTACGATGAGAGAGAACAGAATTCCAGTATCAATTATAAGGTCTGGTAAAGAATTGAGAAAAACAGAAAGAGGGACATTTGAATATGCTTTAGAACGGGAGGAGAATATAATAGTCTGCCGATGGAATGATAATAATACTGTTACCATTGCTTCCAATTGTAAATCTGTACTACCAACGACTAATGTGACTCGATATTCTCAAAAAGAGAAGAAGAAAATATCTGTGCCTCAGCCCAAGTTGGTAAAAAAATACAATCAGAATATGGGTGTAGTAGACAGGGCAGATCAGAATATCAGTCTTTATCGCGTGAGTATCAGAGGAATAAAGTGGTACTTTCCTATAATTTGTCATAGCTTGAATATGGCTATTCATAACGCCTGGCAACTTCACCGCCACTGTGGATCAGTATGGCTTCCGTCGATCTCTTTAAAGGTATTTTAGAAACCCATAAGAAAAACACTAAGAGAGGACGTATACGAACAAGTGTCAATGAAAACGAAATTTCGCGATTTGATGGTAAAGATCATTTGATTGTTTACCAAGAAAATCAAATCAGATGTGGACGGTGCCACAAGAAAGTCCAAATTAGGTGTGTCAAATGCAAAGTGGGGTTACATCCTAAACAATGTTTTGTAGAATATCACACGCAATAATATTTTTTTATGTTTATTATGTTCCAATATCAAATTGAAGATTGCATTTAAATAAACTTAAGTTTTCTAAAGTTAGTTCTGATTACACCTTATAATGCCAGTGTCCTTTAAAAAGGTCGGCCCTTATCTAAAAAACTACTAAAAAAAATAAAAAAAGTTAAAATGAAAAGTTGTTGATTGGAATCCAGTTAATGTAGAAATAGACAACAAATGTATTTTTCCTAGAAAAAGTTAATTTGGGAGTATCTGGGTTAATTGATGTTGCAGACATTTCTTGGTGAACATTTTAGTAATTATTCATGTACTTGGTAGGAATAAGACACTTCTATATTTCACAAATTTTATTGTATTTCTATATTGCGTTCGAAATTACCTATTTATAACACCCAAAACAGTATCGAAAGGAACTTCATTCTGATAAGCTTTTTTTCATTTTCCAATGTTGGCGTTATTCGAACACAGAAATAAATATCATTGGTGTCATTTGATTTTAAGAATTTCAAGTACATTTGACAGATATGATATATGTACGTACTCTACACAAACAACGTATATTGTATACAATTGACAACAATACATATATTAGTTTCTATGTCACTCATGTTTATATTTTTAAATAAAATATCAAGAATGTTAACAAAAATTAATAAATAATATGTAATATAATATATTTTGCGTATAGCAAGTATTAAATTTGAAAATGTCGAGTATCAATGTGACCAACTGCATGCTTTATATAAAAATAAAGCTCTAAACTTTCAAATTAAATAATTCCAATTTATTAATACAAAAAATGCAAAATGGAAAAAATAGTATAAAAAACTCGTTTCATAAGGCCTTTTGCCGTACTTGCTCTTTAGGAAACTAGAAAATATAAAAAGCTTGTTTCATAAGGCCTTTTCTCGCACTCGCTCTTTTTCTAAACTGATCTCGTGCGGCAAAATGGTGCCTTATGAAACTTGTTTTTTAATATTCTATTTTGCATTGGTAATGAACTCATTATAATACCCAAAACAGAATCGAAATGAGCTTCATTCCTCTGAATTAAATAATTCCAATCTATTAATGTAAACAATGCAAAATAGAGAAAATAGTATAAAGAACTCGTTTCATAAGGCTTTTTGCCGTACTTGCTCTTTAGAAAACTCGTGCCAAAAAATGGTGCCTTATGAAACTTGCGTTTTAATATACTATTTTCTCCAATTGTCAAAAAAGTGACTTTTTTTCATTAATCTCAGTATGTAAATGCGATGGCGCGAAAGTTATGTTTAAAATATACGATTGCGTTTCGTGTACTGTATCTCATTAAACACTGACGTTAATTACTACTTCAAGATTTACAGACTCGCCTCACTTCAGATTATTTAATTTCCTTTTTAGTTGTAGTTAGTGGTCTTTATCTTTCATTTGTTAATTATTTACTTAATTTTAATACCTTTCAGTCAAGAGAATACATATTCCGCTTGCATATGTTAATTTTCAATTATTCAGCCCATTTTGCATATAATAATATTTAATTCCCCTTTTGTATATTATAATTTTTTTATTAAATCATAATAACTAGTAATTTAAGTTACAGATTTTAATCTTTTACTTTGAGTATTAATAACTAAGCTCGACAATTAGTTCTTGTTTATTTTTCTTCTGCTATTTTCCAGCAATCTTAATTATATGTTTATTACTTATTTTAAAATTAATTAATCCATATCTCGCATTGATAATTGTTTTTGTATGATTTTGAATATACAAACGACGAGATCTCTGACTTTGTTATCAGACCCTCAGGCCTGTACCGATTACTTATTAACTATAGCTCTTTTTGGAATTTATATATACAGGGCCTCACCTATTTGCTTGAATAGATTTTTTTTAATGTAATTCTGTATCATACATCCAGGGCTTCACCAATTTGCTGATATCGTTTACTTGAAAAGATATATTCTTTTACTAGGAATTTATATATATGCTAGTCTGTTCATTTTAAAGAAACTGATTATTCTTTTTTTTGTCTGAAACTGTCGAAGGGATACCTCCTTAATAAATCTTGATGTATTATTGTTTACGTGTATGTTTTCTTTTGATTTGTAATCGTAGCTTTATTCCCTTAATATCTTTACTTTACAGTATAATTATTCTTTACATCCCCTATGTGACGTGTGATTACGGTTCTCAATCCAATAAAAGAAATCACCGTGCCGCCCTTTTTCAATTAATAGTAAGTTAAATGTAATAACGCTTAGAATGAAACCCCACACCGTCTTCACTGGCTTATCTTGGGTACTGGCTAGTTAAATTGTGATTTATTAGCAACCCACCCACAAAGGTAAGTCTTTGAAACTCTCCCGTATATCGAAGGGTCACGGAAACTAGTTTTTACGTTAATTATTTATTGTTGCTATCACGCGTAGCGTAGGTTTTAAAATATTTTTTTCCACCTTTGTGTATCGTGGCATTTCAAAATAAATAATTTTGCTTGATGGATCAAACTACACTCCGATATGGATAAAGTTAAGATTGCCTCTTTTAACCAACTCTCTAGCTACGAAAAGAGAAAGAAAACTGGAATAGACGAGGTATCAGCACCTCCCATATCATTCAGTTTGCTCGTTTCCAGGGTGTATACATGGTAAATAAATACGAGGGGTCGTTTTTATATTCCAGGACTAGACATTTTTCAATTTTAATATAATTTTTTATTACAGTGTTTTATTATCATACATGCCATGGTAACGACTTTGACAATTCACAAAAACAACTGCAGCAGTATTAATTCTAATATCTGTCAGTTTGTGTTGTCACGTATCAAAACGCACAAACTGGAATATCGGTCAGTTATAAAATTCATGACAAAACAAGGAAAATCTCCAAAAATTATTCGTGAAGAAATGTTGACTGTATACGGGGATGATTGTCCTTCAAAATCAACTATTTGCGAATGGTCAAAGTTGTTTAAACATGGCCGAGAATCACTGGATGATGATCCCCGTCCAGGTCGGCCTGTTGACGTGATCACCTGAGATGTTATTGAAAAAAATAAGTGTTTGGTACTGGAGGATGCAAGATTAAAGAAGCGCCAATTAGCAGCTTCATTAGCAGTTTCTGAAAGCACGATTTTCAGAATTCTACACGAATACCTTGGAATGACAAAAGTTAGTGCCATATGGGTTGCGCAAATGCTTTCGCCATTCCAAATACATGTGCGGATGGAGACGTCTGAACAATATTTGGCACTTTGTGGAGACGAATCAGGTTTAATTATCAATGGACTTGTCACCGCAGATGGGACCTGGGTCTATCATTTTGACCTTTAGTCAAAAAAAGAATCAATGCAATGGCATATTAGCCCCAATCCCAAGAAGTTTAAAGTCACCCCTTCCGCAGGAAAAATAATGGAAACGTTTTTTTTGGATTGTCAGGGAATACTAATAATTGATGATCTACGCAAAGGTAGTATGGTGACAGGAGAGTATAAAGCAAGATTAATACATCGCCTAAGAGATTCTATTAAAGCGAAAAGGCACGGAAAGCTGACGCAAGGTGTCCTGTTGCTTCAAGATAATAATGCACCAGTCCACAAATCAAGACTTGCAAAAGCTGCCGTTGCCGAATGTGGCTTCACAGAAATAGACCATCTAGATCTCGCTCCGTGCGACTATTTTTTGTTCCCTAATCTCAAAAGAACTCTAAGGGGATCAAAATTCATAGACGATGACGAACTTATAGCGGCCGTTGAAATCTATTTTGCAGACAAACCAAAGGAATTTTTTTATAATGGATTAGAGATGTTATTAAAACGATGTAATACTTGTATACAGCAAGGAGGCTATATTGAAAAATAACTTTTCATTCTTTTCGAAGCATTTTTTTTCATGCCTAATCCGGGAATATAAAAACGACACCTCGTATTTGCTACGGCTGGAAAACATACTTTAAATTATGAGTTATCATAACGGATTTGCAAATCTCAAAGATACTATTCTCTTGTTTGTTTTTTTAAATAAAAAATACTGTTACGCATTTACTTATATGTGCTTTGGAGTCTTTGATAGAGATAATATGAAATAAATTTATAAAGGAATTTTGAAAATCGTTCTTTTAGAAAGCTTTACCAATCACATTTTTATCAACATCAGAGAAATCCATAAACTGAAGTACACAATGTTTACACATCCATCGCTGCGGTTTAATTTAACTGTTCTACCGTCCATACGCTCTTTCCATTCGAGTGCAGAAATATTTTTGCTGGATTTTCATCAGTGACGAATGAAAATAAAAACAGAAAGCACAAACAGTAGCAAAAAACAATAACGAATGGTTTATGGATGTTTTCACGACGCGTGTGCGCTTTCTAAAAAAACAAATGTGTCAATCAATTGTAATGAACATCAACACTAAGCGTATAATATGTATTTTCTGCGAATTTGTTATACATATAGCAAAATTGCGGTTAAAAAAATGGAAAATATTTTAAATGTAAAATCCTATTGGCTTAAAATCTTTAAATCACTTAGATATCATGTTTAAATATGAAGAAATTACATAGAATTTTATGAGAGTTGTTTAAATTGACAATCGAGAATTGCATTGCTCTATGAATTTAGCGTACAGATAATTAGATGAAAAAACTAAACGTTATAAAATAGACAAAGGACAAATAAACGAAGAAATTATCAATATCCACTAAGCAGATGTCAACTTTCAAAACTGACATCTGCTTTCAAAACTGACATCTGCTTTCAATAACTGACATTTGCTCTCAATAACTGACATCTGCTTTCAAAACTGACATCTGCTTTAAAAACTGACTTCTGCTTTCAAACCTGACATCTACTTTCAATAACTGACATCTGAACCATTACCACTGTTACTTTATAATGAATTTCTAATTAGCTTGAACCAAGGTCATTGGTGGCTTAATTGGTAAAGCAACGGTCCGGCAAACCGTAGACTTGGCTTCAAGTCCCAACGTAGACAAATATTTCAATTAAAAATTTCGTATGATTTGCGTTGTAATTTGTAGACAGCAATGTTTACAATCACATTCACTTCGCAATAACATATTAATTTGATAATATTTGTAAATATTTCATACGAAAACACTCCAAGAATTTATCAATTGATATATTAAATGAACGGCCAAGAAATTATCTGAACATATATATATATATATATATATATATATATATATATATATAAAGATAATTATTTCGTGACCTTTGTGTGTTATGGTAAATTCAATTTATTGGCGATTCAAGGTCTGGTTTTACTTCAAAATATATATATTTAAAACAATCCTACATTCACTTATATATATTTTATATTCCTTGAAAAAGGCATCATTTGCCGAAACAGGTAGGATTGTTTTAAATATATATATATATTGAAGTAAAACCAGACCTTAAATCGCCAACAAATTGAATTTACTATATATATATATATATATATATATATATATATATATATATATATATATATAATCACTCATATAGCTTTGGAGTAATAATTAGCATTTTCAAACATTCAAATCTGACATCTGCTCTCAAAACACTGACATCTACTTTCAATAACTCACATCTAATTTCAAAATAGGCATCTGCTTTCTAATCTGACGTTTGCTTTCATAACTGACACCTGCTTTCAGTAACTGACATTTGCTTTCACTAACTGACATCTGCTATCAAGACTGACATGAGCTTTTAAAACTGACCTCTGCCTTCAACTTGACATCTACATTCAATAACTGACATCTGATTCATCAACACTGTTACTTTATAATGCATTTCTGAATAACTTGAACCTGGGTCTATTGTGGTCTAGTGGTAATGACGACAGCCCGGCAAGCTGTAGACTTGGGTTCGAGTCCCAACATAGACATTTTTTCAATTAAAAATTTCGTGTGATTTGCTTTGTAATTTGTAGGCAGCAATGTTTACATCCCCCTTACTTTGCAATTACATACATACTAACTTGATATTTGTAAATATTTCATATAAAAGCCGAAAACCTCCAATAATTTATCAAATGTTATATATATATATATATACAGGGTGTTACAAAAATCTAGGGCTGGCTATACATAGACGGTTTCTACAACTAAAAATAAGCAAAAAAGTTTATATAAATTTATGTCCTAAAATGGTTCGTTACTGAGTTACGGCCAATTGAAGTTTTTTTATTTTTATTTTAGAAATGTTTGGGAGTTTATTATGTTTCTTATAGTAAATGTTCAAAATTACCTCCACGGGAAGCAACACAAGTTTTTCGAGAAAAATTACTGATAGGAAAAATTTTGAGTTAAAAAGAAAATTAATCGGTGAAAGAAAAGCTCGAGTGTTTTTTGTCAAGATAAATTAACGATTTAAATAAATAATAAATAATTATTTTTATTTGAAAGCAGGAGAACAGTTATTAAATGTACAATTATTATAAATTGTTTGGTTTGGTGTACTAATTTTAATATTATTTTCTTTGTTGCTTTCTACACATGCTGAATAATTGTTTTGTCTTATTTTATTGGATTCTCGTAAATGACAAGTTTTTTAGATATCATATTTGTTCCTATTGGAACATTTTTATACCAATTATTAGAATTTGTCTTGTTCCAAAAGGGATTTGGAATTAAAAAAAAAGTCGTTCAGATGTTACAAAAATTTAGGGCTGGCTATACATAGACGGTTTCTACAACTAAAAATAAGCAAAAAAGTTTAAATAAATTTGTGTCCTATAATGTTTCGTTACTGAGTTACGGCCACTTGAAGTTTTTCGTATTGCATGTCCGACACGTGTGTATCTCGTCACAAATTATCGCGCAGACGCGAAGCGTTCGTATTGCATGTTTGAACAAGTCGCCGACAAGTGAGTAACTTATGTAAATCACATTCAGTAGGCAGTCCGTGTTTTTTGCTGTCAGTCGTGAAAGTTGATTAAGTCATTTGTGATTAGTACTGCTTTCTAATTAATAGTATAAAATGACAGATTATTCTTTCGAAGAGATGTCCGACATGCATTTAATGTATGGTTTGGCACATTGCAACAGAGCAGAAGCAAGAAGACTTTACGCAGAATATTTCCCAAACCGACGTTTACCAAATGAAAAAACTTTCGAAAGGCTTCATATTAGATTAAGAGAAACAGGATCATTCAAACCAGTAGTCCAAGATCGCGGCAGACCACGAACCACAAGAAATTTGGAATTGGAAGAACGTTTGTTGGATCGTGTTGAAGAAAATACAGGTGCTAGTACTCGAAGAATGGCATTGGCGGAAGATGTCGATCATGTGAGTGTATGGCGTATTTTAAGAACTAATCAGCTTTTTCCTTACCACCTGCAAAGAGTAGAGGGACTTAGTGAGAATGATTTCCCATCACGAGAAGTTTACTGTGTATGGTTGTTACGGACATGCGCCGCCGATCATCTCTTTCTGTCGTGTGTGCTCTTTAGTGATGAAGCTGGCTTTACAAGAGATGGTATCGTCAATTTTCATAATTTACACCAGTGGCAACAAGAAAACCCTCATGCTATTATTCAGTCCAGACATCAAGCGCAGTTTTCATTTAGTGAGTGGGCCAGAATTATTAACGAATTTGTGATTGGTCCTTTTGTACTTCCACCACGACTTACTGGGCAGAATTATCGTTATTTTTTAGAAAACGACTTACCAGGTTTGCTGGACGATGTTCCACTAAATGTTAGAGGACGCATGTGGTTCATGCACGACGGTGCACCGGCTCACTTCAGTCACACAGCACGCGAATTTTTAAATGCCGTATATCCTGGAAGATGGATTGGTCGCGGTGGACCTGTAGCATGGCCTGCACGGTCTCCAGATTTAAATCCAATAGATTTTTACGTATGGGGACATTTAAAGTCTATGGTATATTCTACTCCAATTCAAAATATTGAAGATCTTCAACGTAGAGCGGAAGATGGATCCCACCAAATTCGAAATACACCAGGAATTTTTCAGCGCGTGAGGCAGTCCATGATACGACGAGCTGAAGCTTGTGTTGCTTCCCGTGGAGGTCATTTTGAACATTTACTATAAGAAACATAAGAAACTCCTGTTTTCTGTAACCTTTTCTAAAATAAAAAGAAAAAAACCTCAAGTGGCCGTAACTCAGTAACGAACCATTTTAGGACATAAATTTATTTAAACTTTTTTGCTTATTTTTAGTTGTAGAAACCGTCTATGTATAGCCAGCCCTACATTTTGTAACACCCTGTATATGTATATATATGTATATGTATATATATATATATACCCGAGCACTTTTATGAAGTTTAATAGTCAATAAATTTCTGACCAGTCTAGTAAACCAAAAATAATTCAGATAAGTTCTCGCCATTTTTCTCTTTTCTTAATTTGTATAAGTATATGTACTGGAAGAAAGATATAAGTACTATAAAATAATAAATTATGTATTAACAAGTACATTTCTTCTGTAAGTGTTACACCATTGATATTCGTAAAGGCTGGCGCTTGAAAAACAGTATGTCCTGACTCTAACGACAATAATTTATATACGTACATTAGGGACTGCGTTAGAGCAAAGAACTGCCTCACAAGTTTATAAGAACATTTATATACTAAAACACATTCGCAAAATATATTTATTTACCAAGCGGGAAATAAATTATTCTGAGATTTGTACATGGAAAGTGAATTAACAAATAATTGGGTATAATTAACATAATAAAAATTTTAATTATGAATGGCAGATAAACGAACTTTCATTTTAAAAGTATTCAACATAGCGGAGACTTAAGATTTTCGTTACAGAGTTTGAAAGAATTGTATTTGCTAATGTTGAAAATGTGAATGAACAAAAGAATATACGAATGAAAATAATATTCATATAATATTAAGAATAATAAAACTCATAAATAAATACTCATCTTTCAAATTACAACGAAAAATTACAGATTTAGTATTGTACACATATCCCAAAATGAAAGCAATCGTTAAAATATTTAACCATAATTTAATTTCATTCATTCGGTACCTAATAAAGTAGAACTAAAACAACTTGAAACTAATACTTGGCGATTTTTCTGTAAACGAGCTAGAGATATAGTAACATTATTGTAGAGATCCAGAGTAGAAATTACAGTACTAGAGGACTGTTGCCAAGAAAGTTTATTTGAAGGACTGATTTTCTGTAGAACTGATAATTAACAAAGATACGAATCGCCACAACAAAGCACTGTCAATATGTATTTACGATTATTATGTTTTGAGCATCGCTATCAAATTTCTATTGCTACATAACAATTAATAGATATACACAACTGTACGTAACTGTGCCTTCTAAATAGAAAGATGTAAATATTCTGGAATGACACAAACGAACAAAACGAAGTTCTTGACATTAATACAATGTTTTGGTGTTCGAAAGTTACATTTTTCTATCTGCATTATTTACCATATATTAGACTTCTTTGAAAAATGTTATTTCTAACATTTTCGCCTTTCAATTCTGTATTTTGGTTGCAGTGTAGCCTTTTGCAATATAATATTAGTTTAGTTATAGATTTGAAAAGTTCAGTGTGCGCTAACCTAATACTATTTTTCTCTATATCTATATACAACTAACTATAACAACAGTTATATCCTGAAAACGAAACAAATAAAACCTGAACATTTTTTTTCCAATGCCTTTGTTGCATTCAATAATTTTTGGTTTTATTAGCTAGTCCCTAAAAAGAAATTACACTTGTTTTACTTATTGATATTATTATTTTGTATTAAATTAATATTTTTACTCTATAGATCCATTCATTGTAATTTATCATGTTCGCTATGTATTCTAAAACCACAACCAAGAAGAGAACTTACTAGAAAAAAGTAGGGCAATTTTAACAATGATTTAGTTTATGAGGGTAGATCCCTTTGCTCAATTCCTGACCCACTCACAATAAAAAAAATGGTAAATATTTTACTTTAATTTTTCAACATAGTCTCCATTAAGGTCCACACATTTTTCCCATCGATGTTCTATCATTTAGAATGCTTCTCGAAAAAGGGATTTTTCAACCACCACAAACCACTGATTTATAGCATATATCACATCATTATCTGATGGAAATCATTTACCACGCAAATATTCTTTAAGTACTGGAAACAGTCGGTAATCGCTGGGGGTCAAATCTGACGAATATAGGAATTAAATTACCATAATAAGCACCATTAATTTAATACAACAAATTGTAGCGACAATTGCATGTAAAATGAGATTTAATAATTATTAATTCTCATACATATGAAGTTCATTATAGTTCGTATATATACACGTGGTATAGAAGTGAAAGTCATGTCTGTCTCCGGATAATATGCACTGATGATCTGTAAAAACAGTGAAATATCCATATTTGCAAATTCCGGGCGGATAGACATCACAAATTGTTCTTGTTCTTGTACAAGAATCTAAGGCAATCTATGGTAATCTAGGGCAAAAGTGATTTGCCGGATTGTAGAATTTAATGCAATAAATTATTGTGACAATCGCATGTAAAATGAGATTTAATCATTATTAATTCTCATACACTTGAATTTAGTTCATTATATACATATATATATATATATATATATATATATATATATTGATGTGGTCCATCTGATGCTCTTTTAATTTCTTTCATTTATATGTTTTCTTGTATAGAAATGTTATATCTGCAATTTAATGATTTTTAAATATATTATTTAATAGCCAAATTTTTGTATTATTGATGTAAAATTATAATTGGATTTAGAAATATTGATATCGATTAATATTGTAATTTGTATTCATTTTATTTTTATTTCTTGCTCTTAAATTAAATTTTTCTTTTATTTTTCTTTTTCCTCGTGAGGATCTTGGTTTTCTAAATCTAATTCTGATTATTTTATATGTAATCATATTTCTATTAACGTTATTATTTATTATGTCTCTGGTTAACTTCAATTTCAAAATCTGTAATTGCGATTACGTGAGTGATGTTAATGAATATTCTGATTAATCTGTTATTTTTATCTCTGGTTTATGAAAGATTTTCTTTGAAGTAACATTTAAAAATATTGCTTTTCAATTTGTCTAATTTGTCTTAATTTTACTTTTCAATGTCACTGTATTAATTTCATAGAAAATCTGATTCCTGAATATATAAATTTCTAATGGGAGTCATGACAATGAAAAACAAGATAATGAATAAGAAGTTTTTTTTTTTGCACAAAGTTGGTGAATAAAGGGATATTTTAAAGATTCCTCTTCAAGTTTATATTTAAAAGTATTATCATAAACGAAATCTTCACAAGGAAGTGTATTATTTATAAATAATTGGTATAATTACCTAACCGGAAGGATTTCTTCGAGAGGAAAATATCCAGGAATCCTTATATTCTATTTAACTGTAATATCTTCGTCACTAATACTAGTTAACGTTTATGCAGCGATTTTAAAGGAGTTACCAGTAACAACATTGGATACTTTGGGATAATTTACACCTTTCCCTGTTAATTTTAAATACACATAACCTTGCTGATTCCTACGTACATCAGGACCATAAGCCGATTTACATTTGGTATATTCTACTAGTCGTGTTGGACCAGATTATCTTGATCTTCCACATCTGTACCAGACGGATTACATCTTGGAATTCAACATCCAGAAGATACTCGTACATCAGAATTATAGTTACTATTTATGCTTACTGAACAGGTATTTTACATAGTTTTTGTTAGCTGAAATTATTCTCTAGCTCTAATGAATTTTTAATTGTAAATTTCGCTGAAAATTTAGTATTTTCTCTAATATGTTCTAAGATTTTTTTGGGTAATTTATATGAAGGAGCTGTGACAAACGACACGACTGGTCTGATAGGATTATCTTTTTTATGAAGTTTGATTAATGAATATAATTTTGGAGCTTGTGGATTCATATTGATAAGTTTACCTTCCTCCTTATCATTAAATAAACTTTTACAATTCTGGATACACTTCTTAACTGAAGATTGAAATTTCACTGTGGGATCTGACTTTAACAATTTATATTTTGATGGGTCTAAAAATTGCATAGTTTTATTAATATAATCGTTTTTGCTTAATGCTATAACTGTATTTCCTTTATCTGCTTTTGTGAAAATAATATTATTGCTGTTTGATTTGTTTATTATTGATTTTAATATAAACATTTCATGATTTGGAATCGAATTTACGGAAGATTCAGCTTTTAAAAAATTTGATACTATATATTTTTTATCTGTGTTATGCAATGTATTTTTTAATGCAATTTCTGTATCTATTGCTATATTGTCTAATTCTGAGGCTGATTGTTTCGGCTGTAAATTATATTTGAAACCTTTTTCCAATAAACGTTTTTTTTTTTGTTAAAAAACTCTACTGAGGTTAAATTTTTAAATTTGTCTGAGAATTGATGATTTGAAAATAGACTTATGTTTTTGCTCACATTCCTTTTTTTAGTAGTAATCAAATATTCTAGTTTATGTTTTTGTTTAATGTATTTTTTGTTAATTATTGAGTTTACTTTTTCTCTAATATTACTATCTAACATAATAAATTCTACATAATTTAATTTAGTAGTAATATAATATCTGAAGAAGCTACATCGTAGCGAAACATGTCGTCAATTTATTAATACATATAATAAAGTGTTATATATACTGGAAATTAGTATAAGTGTTTTATTTAAATCCCATTTACATGAAACATTTAACATAAGAGCCCGTGTTTTGAGTTACAGATGCTAATTAGAACCATGTTTGTGCTAAAAGCACAATGACGGAGGATATGATAAATATATGTACAAGAAACGCGCATATTTTATTCAGCAGAATATAAAAAATTCTAAGGCATTATTTGTTTTCTCGTTACTCATGTATTTTTTCATTAAAGCATTCTGGAATTGACTGATGTTTATCTAAGTAATGACGAGAAAACGATATAAAAGGAATTTCTACATCGACAAACTTTAATTGTAAGAAATAAATTACGTCTAAACAGAAACGGCAAGTTTCCGTTTCCTTTGGGCCTTAATCGTCCTCTTCTTTTCATTACAAGAAATAAATAGATGAAAAAAGTCGGTTTGTTAAATCTTGTATTTCGCAAAGATTTATCAAGATCTATATTTGCAGATAAATTTATACGCTCATTTAAAGTGTGTCGGAAGACCGCTCCATTTTAATAACGATCATTCTTTCAAGGCGAACCTTTTGAGCATTTAATAAGAAGCGTGCGTACTAGCTAAAAGAAACAATCAATGAAGAATTGATAGAAATCATGTTTAAAAATGTTTATATTTTCTGAACAATGATAACTACAGTATCAGGATTATATATGTTATTTCACTTAAATAGAGATGAGCAGGGACCGGAAACGAGAGGCCGATGACTTATCGCCCAAGGGCGTATGAAAATTTGTACTGTGGATATTATTATTATATGTAACTTTATTGCGGTTGACTATCATAATGAAATGAGTAGCACTGTTTTTGAAGATTGGTTTGTAAAGATATTGCCAAAGTTACCAGGTAATGTTGTAATAGTGATGAACAATGCAGCATATCATTCATGTAGAGCTGAAAAGGTACTAACTACTTCCTGGAGAAATGCTGCATTTCAAGTTGCCTCAAAAAATAAAACGGTCAAAATATCACATGAACTTTTAATTTAAGCACTTACAAATGTTACAGAGAACAAATGGAAAAATTATATTGGCCATGTAATTAATTAATTCCTAGCCACCTTTTTCCCACAAATTTCGTTAGAGGACACAATCATCTAAAAAAACCCAGTCTACATTACTAGTTCTCAGTACATGCAAAGCTTTACAAATTTTCTTCATCCCGTCCAGTGTTTCTGTGTGTCTGTAGAGGGTATGGGTCATTGCAGTTGATATAATTAGGATGCTTTAGAATATTTATGGATTTATTTATTTTATGGTTAAAGTAATAAGCGTTGCGGGATATAATCTGAACAGATTGAAATTTAACTTGGTGTCCATTTCCCAACCTATGTTCACTTAGTGTTGACTCGAATGCAACGCTCGCGTTCCGTAATACGAGGCTCACCGAACGGTTTGCCTCGCTGACATACACGAGCATGGAATTCTGGGGCATCAGGGGCTTCTAGATGGTTGCGATCCTTAACAGAATAATCTACCTAAATCAATACTTCGATCTTTTGGTATAAAATTAGAGCAGGGGTCTCCAAATTTTGAAGCCTTAGGGCCATAATGATTTTTTCAGTATGTTCCAAGGGCCAAAGCAGTTTTAATTTTTCTACCATTAACTATATTTCTAGACTAGTCGCAAAGAGCGCAACCTAAGCAAACATACGCTTTTTTTGCATTTCAATAACTATTGTATATTGTGACACTTAACGACATCTAGTGGCGAGTAGTGGTACTATGTATTGTACTATGTACTATCTATTTCAGCTACCCGCTAACAGCTAATAGGTGGCATTAGTTGTAATTAAATATTTAGGAATTATCGCGTTGGTTCGAGAAAGTTCTGGTTCTGGCTAGTGTATTCCGATCACTTCGAGATGGCAGTAATTGCATATAAAAAGGCTAGCGGCGCAACCGCGAGTTAGTCTGCGTAGGAAAGGCGAAGGAAGCGAAACTGTCTATTGTGAAATAAAGTAACACCCGTGCATAACAGTATTTTGATTTGACTTATTGTTTTTATGTGTGATTTATTAGTATGGAAAAGAAGCGAAAAATAGACAGTGAATGCAGAACGTTCAAAGATAAATGGAACTTTCAGTATTTTGTGATTGAGTCCAGTAATAAGGCGCTACGTTTAATTTGTAATGAAACCATAGCTGTTCTCAAAAAATATAACATTAAACGACACTATGAATCGAAACATCTTCAAAATTTCTCCAAATATACAGGAAGTTTGCGGACGGAAAAATTTGAAGCTTTGAAGCGCGGACTGAAATCGCAGCAATCTAATCTTTGTTTACCAAAGCGAATACTGAACAGGAGTCTGCAACTCGCGCCAGCTTTCGTGTGGCTCTTGAAATCGGAAAACGTGGAAAACCATGGATGGAGAAATGATAAAATAATGCTTGATTGCAGTATCCAAAGAAATATGCCCAGAAAAGGTAAATTTATTAAAAAGTGTCAGTTTGTCACCAAACACCGTGGCTCGGAGGGTGCAAGACATCGCAGAAAATATATCATCTCAACTGTCTGACAAAAATGGACATCTTGAGTGGTTTTCTCTAACCTTGGATGAGTCAACGGATGCGTCAGATACTGCTCAGGTGTTAATTTTTATTCGCGGGGTAGATAAAAGCTATGAAGTGTATGAGGAACTTCACTTCTTGATATTGATAGTATTCACGGCACGACAACTGGGGCAAATATTTTAAGGGAGTTGAAAATGCTATTAATAAAAAGAACCTTCGATGGAAAAACTTGAAATCTATTACAACTGATGGAGGCAAAAATATGTGTGGTTAAAATAATGGAGTGGTTGGCACTTGTGTCAAAGGCTGTAGAAAATGATGGTGGTTCAAAACCATTTGTCTTACATTGTATCATTCATCAACAGTCCTTGTGCGGAAAATGTTTGGATATGTCTGAAGTTCTAAAACCAGTCATATCAGTTGTTAATTTCGTCAGATCCACTGGGCTGAATCACCGACAATTCCGCGAGTTTATTGAAGAGATTGGAGAAAATGACTTATCATATCATACTGTCGTACGCTGGCTTAGTTGCGGAAAAGTCCTTAGGCGCTTTTTTGAACTTCGAGCAGAGATCGACATTTTTTTTTAAGGAGAAAAAAGTGAATGAAAATAGTGAATGGCTGTGGAAGTTAGCTTTCTATGTCGATTTGACAAATCATATGAACGAACTGAATTTGAGATTGCAAGGAGAAAATCAGCTTCTCCCTGATTTATACACCAATATCAAATCCTTCAGGCAGAAAATAATACTATTTCAATCGCAATTACGTAAAAAATGTTTCACACATTTTAAAACATGTGAAATATTCAGCCGCAGTAAAGAGACTGAATTTCCCGTCGATTTTGCAATCGAAACTTTGAGTGCTTAAAGATAAATTTTGATACTCGTTTCTCAGACTTTGGTGTCATTGCGAATGAAATTAAGCTTCTTCAAAATCCTTTTGATTCTGACATTGAGGCCCTGGCTCCGGAAGTCCAAATGGAAATTATTGATTACAGTGCAGTGATATGATTAAGAACAAATATCAAAATTCATCTTTGTTGGAATTTTATAAGAGTCTTCTACTGGTACAATTTGATAATTTGCATAAATTTGCTCGTGTATTGTTTTCTGTTTTTGGTACTACATATTTGTGTGAGAAAACGTTTTCCAAGATGAAGTACACAAAGAATGTTTACAGATCTAAATTAACCGGTGAGCACCCTAAATCTCTTTTAATAATTGGTACAAGTAAAATTGATCCACAACTACAAACTATTGTCGGTGGAAAATCACAATTACATAAATCTCATTAGTGTTTTTTGTTTTACTATGATTAGTGGGATTCATTTCATTTATTTGTTAGTTATTAATATGCTTAAGCTTAGATACTTAAGTTAAGTTTTCTTCGTCATCGTTTCTGTCGTTAAGTTTTACCTTGCAAGTAAATAAAACCGAGTAATTATCATTCTGTGTTTTCTTCTTCAACTTATCACAGCAATAGTAACAACAATAAGACATTGGCTGTCGCGGGCCAGATTGATGACACTAGTCTTAAGCTGTCGCGGGCCGGATTGATGGCACTGGCGGGCCGGATTTGGCCCGCGGGCCGTAATTTGGAGACCCCCGGAATAGAGGATTTATTATTCCAACGGTTCCATAAATATGCTGACGACGACAGTAGAAAGGGGGAAACCTATGGCTTGCACCTTGTACAAAGTGTTTGGAACATTGAATACAGGAGTCACTGTTACCAGTGTAGATTCGCAAGGAATTTGGTTAGTTGAGTTTGTTATTGTTGTTTGTTGTTGAGTATATTATTATTTAATGCTGTCAAGGATGTGAAGGAGAGATAGGCTAATTAGTTTTTGGTAGAGTTCAGTGCGTGTAGTGGAGGCAATGCAGAGGCATTCTAGACAGGTGAAAGGACACTGCGTTTGGACTCATTACTGTTAAAGATTTCGGTAACGTTACTCTTGTCGGCTCTTAGCACACAACAATTTCAGGGTTAGACTTCAGAGTTTTCTGGGCAGTGATTTGCCAATGCCACTTCTGGAGAATAGTGTATACCAAATGCCTGCAGCATTTTGTGCGGTGATAAACCAGCTTAGGAAGCTAATTGCAAGAATGAACTGTATAAGCTTGTAAACAAATAATTGATGCTTTTGTCATGTGGATGACCACTGTAGTTATATCACTTTCTACGAGTATTATGAATATCTTTTGGTTTTTGTTAGTTTACGATTAAGAAATATTTTTAACCCGACACTAGTACAAAGAGGATATTTGACTTTTCTCTATGCTATTTTTCTCTCTTCTTATATAGAAATTTGGTCAATATAGCCTATATGGTAAGTTTCATAAATTCTGATTTGTTCTAATCATCAGCTTTTGAACTATTAATGTTTTAGGAGCACTGAATAATGAGGAACTAAGCACTGATTGCGAATAAGTGACTATAACTTAGTACACTTGGTATTGTACTCTAATATAAATTAGTAAGAGATTGCCAGAAAAAAATCTTGAACAAATTTTGTTCTTAAAGGGAATCTGTTAGCATTTAGTGGTTCCAGTTACTTCAAGAGGAATATACAATAATACAAAAACATATCTGTGTAATGTACACATCGATATGCATAACGCGTACTTATTTTGCATTGATGACTTCTACGTGTGGACAAGTGTTTCGAACTCATTATAGTTCTCGTCAGCGTATGAGGATAAGCATACCAAATGCTATGTGTTGCTACTAATATATACACGGTCTTGTACGTCACATGTCATAGGTAAACATCCCAAAACATCAGACGGACAAGAGAGGCACACCAGCTAGGCGAATGACGTGTGAGGTATAAGATTGTGTATATAGGAGAGATATCTTTATGTTTTGTATATTGGAACATAGAGGGCGCCACTAATTAAATGTCAGTACTAAAAATTAACCTCCATCTTTAGTTAGCCTAAATCCAAAGTCTCAGTTCGATACGTGTAGTGTTGTAGCTACAACGAACTGTCAAAGTTGACAACTTAGTCAAAAAACGGAAATCAGTGAAAATTTTCGCGCAATATTTTTTTTTAATTTTCGAATACAATTATCTCAACAAGAATGCCTCGCCGAGTTGTTTTCTGTTTACGGTAATAAAGCACCACATCAGTTAATAGTTAGTCAGTCTTAGAGACTTAGTCACTCAGGAAAACGTTGATGCTGTGTGCAAGCTTATCAGCGAAGATCGACATGTGGCATATCGCGGAATTGGGGCCTCATTTGGAATTTCATGGACCTCAATTCAAAAAATTTTGCATTAAGAATTGTGCGTAAAACAGTTTCCCGTTGGATACGGAATCTATTGACCGAAGGACAGAAGACACTAAGGTAAAATGTTGCCAAAAAAACTCTATATCGCTTCAACGCAGGAAACTCTAAAAACGTGTACAACATCGTGCGATGTGATGAATCTTGGATTTACTCATACAGGCAATAAAATAAATTCCAAGCGTCTGTTTAGATGTTCCAAGGTGAAGAAAAGCCGATAAAAGTCCTCCATTCTCGAAGTGTCTCCAAAAAGATGGTCGCGACATTTGTCTCGAAAGCAGATCATGTAGAAACAATTTCTGTACAAGATCAAAGAACTGTTACTGCCGATTCGTATACAACCATTTTTGTGCCGCAAGTCATCACTGAGATCCGAGAAACTAACCTACAACGACGAATCATCCTCCACCAAGACAGTGCAAGTTCGCATGCAGCTCACAAGACATTTGGATTTTTAACGAAACAAAATGTCGACTAAGTTAGACTAAGTCACAACGATTTCTTTACCGTTCCGAAAATCAAGTAGTGACTGCGTTGTCAAAGGTTTCAGTCGTCAGAAAGAGCAGTCGATGCCTTCAAAAACGCAATTTTTACTGTACCAACAAATGATTAGAATAACTGGTTCCAGAGTTGGTTCGAGCGCGTAAATCTTCGTGGAGAATACTTCGAAAAACAAAAAGCCTTTAAAAGCTATCTACTGTTTTATACCAGCTCTATATGCAAATTATTAAAACACAACCCTTGTATTAGTATCATACACTGAGGAGAACTAGGGTGAATTCGAAACACGTATCCGTACGTGGAAGTCACCAATGCGAAATGAGTATGCCTTATATATATCCTTATATACATATACAGATCGTGTTCTCAACATTTTTTATTATTGTATTTTATATTTGATGTTAGTTAAACATCAATACGCTATTTTTTACATGGGAATAATTAAAACGTTTAAGATTTTATCTTAAATATAAGTACATCCAGATATAGGCTGCTCGATTAATCCAATAAAAAAATAGATCTTCTGTGTGGTTTAGGAATATCGACTTACACATCTAGTTTAATTGAGGTCTCGCTTGGCTTTTGCTAAAATCTATTAACGTAATTGATAAAATTATACACTTCATTTAGAATAAATTGGACAATTGTTTCGAACCCTTGGATTATTAACTACGTGCTGAAATAATGAACTCAAGGGTTCGAAACAGTTATCCAATTTATTTTAAATAAACTTCGTGGGCCCCAAAAACAAAGTTTTCAATTTTGTCGATATATCTTTTGAAATAATATTTTAAAATGTTAAAATTAAAGGGAAAATAATGAATTTAATACAGGCGAAAGTTATTCTAACAATATTTCCATTTAAACTCTCAACAATTTCGCTTCACTAAAAAGTTCGCAAAAATTTCTGCATACCACGAATTTCCCGAACAACACGTTTGCCATTACATCACTTTTTTTAAAAATACTTCCCTCTCTTATTTTACAAGTCCTTTCTCTATAAACTTAAAATGTGTTTTTAAACGAAAATTATGTTAAGTTTTTCCTAAAAATAAAAGATGTATATAAAATCTGATATCGTCTAAGATATTTCAAAATTAGAGTTAGTGGAAAGTATTGAAGTAACTTCACCGCAAAAAGAAAACTCTAAACGTTTTAGCCATTAACACAACTTTAATACCTTGCTGCAACTCTTTGTCTATAGGAAAGTTACAGGAAATTGTAAACTTGTTAATATTTCCAAAGATATCTAGTTTAGTTATATAGATCTAACCGCTGTCGCTTGTCAGACACAGCTATGTATTTTTCGAATCGCTCGTAACTTGCATATCAGTTAATTTAGTTGGCTGCCTTTGTTATAATTCAGTAGATATAATCATCAGAATTATATAGTTAAAACTTAAAAATATTGTAGCACATATCTAAGTTATAAGTAAATTCTAAGAATTAGATACAATTATCTACGAGGGGACGTTTTTATCTACCCGGAGTGGGCACGAAAACAACAGATTAGAGCATCAATGAAAATTTGTTTTTTAATAATTAACTGGTGACGTCTCAAACAAGTCGAGCAACTGGTGATGTGTCGTCAAATTAACACTGGGTTAAAAACAAAACATAATCGGCAAATTATTACTCAATTTTTAATAACTTACACTTCATTAAGGTTTCAGGATGTGTTTTAGAAGAAAATTGAAGGAAAAATTAATTTAGTTTCACTTTTATATATCGATAGGTCCAACTCGCAACGGGCCATAGGCAACAATATACGTATGGAATGTAATGCGGTGTGGCAACGTGTGTACGATGCCTATATTGAGTGACTTTCTTAAAATTTAAATTTATTTTGCAGAATTATTGATTTTTTTACTTTTATCTTTTAGAAAACGTTATTGTTTTTTTATTACTTAAAATTACTTTATATGAAAAATAGTATACCATAAAAGTGTAAAGAAAGACAGTATACATTGAAACGAATATTCATTCAATTGTATTGTCATGAAATTGAATTTGTCAATCGTTGTTAAATTTGTTAGAATGAATAGATATTTATATTTATCGGAAAATACTAATACTTAAAGCAAACAAATAAGGTGTATTAAGTAAGTAAGTATTTTCCGATAAATATAAATATCTATTTAAGTTTATTGAATATATTCTACTAAACTACTTGAATTTTCTACCAGAAAACTAAGGAAATGACGCGCAGAAATTGTTCTATGAGCACAAGGGACAAAAAAAGATAATTAACTTCATACTATTTTTTATCAAACAGTCTAAGCATGTTGGTTTTTTGCACAAGCACGAATAAGATGTTTTCTTTGTTAGTTTCGAGGGAGAAATGATGCATGTTTTCCTCGTAAATAATCCTTCTCCGACTGCTTCATCAACTGGAACTGGAATTTGAAGCACCCTGCTAATATTAATGCGAATCTCTTGGAATTCTACCATTAGCCAGCCTTCTAGTAATCTGTGGTGTTATTAAATTATATGCCAACTCTTTGACGAAATTGAATCTACTAATTTCCTCATTAGAATGTTCTGAACTATAGATAACATATACATTCGATGAAGCTATATCTAAGATTCTGAAGAACAAAACCATTAGTCATCCTCTGGCATGATGACTGCTGGAATATTTGGTGCATTTCATTTTGGTACAAGGAATATGTTAATGATATTTATGTCATCGATATTCTGTTATTAATTCATTATTCAAGACATAACAACTTCGTTATCCTCTCCGAACTGGGCCGTAAACTAAGAACCTTTTCCGACCACCCTTTCTTACACCGAACTCTTCCGTCTTCTGTTTCCAACTATTGTAAGATACACATCGCTTAAACTCGATACGTACTGTTCCAGCATCCAAGCCGCCGTTCAGCCTTGCTTTCCGCATGTCCGATCGCGACATGCTCGCAACCCAAAGATAATCTGTATTGTTAGATATCTATTCTTTTATTTAATTCACATTTAATTTACTGCACAATTTAACTTTCTTTCCACTCCACATTTTTTATGTTAATTTTTAATTACTAATTCAACGTTCCTTGTATAAATTACTTTTATTTAATTTAAAATATATCAACTCTCAATTTCTTTCTGGTAAATATTAAATAAAAAGTAAAGGACAACGTTGTGTTTTCTTTTAGTTAATAATTTGTAATATATTTATTTCAGTATATTACACATTGATGTATCACCAATACCAGCATTTATTATTTTAAATAATTTCTTTTATTCCTAGCACGCCGCTCAGCCGAAGCAGCGGAATTCTAGTAACAACATGAAGATTTGTTACTGAATGGATTACTGAATACTGTTGGAATGATGGATTCCCAGGCTGCTCAGTCGCGAACAAAAATCTAGTAGACGACAAATTTGTGAAGATAGTTTGACTGTTTTATCCCAAGATTAAGACTTCTTAAATAGAATTTTAACTGGGAATGAAACTTGGGTACACCACTGGGACCCTCCCATGAAACAAGAGCTCCTGCAATGGGCTCATAAGGGCTCTCCAGAAGGGTACCAAGAAGACAGAAACGCAATTTTCTGCTGGAAAAGTGATGTCCATAGTTTTTTGGCAAGCGGAGGGGATGCTCTGAGAATATGCCAAAAGGGACTACAATAACGGGAAATGTCTACAAAGAGACAATTAAGAACTTGAACACGGCTATAAGGCTATAAGCCTATAAGGCGTATAAGGCACGAATTATTCAAGCAGTAATCAATGAATGCGGCTTTGAGGAATTACAACATCCACAATACAATCCCGACGTCGCCCCCTGCGACTATTATCTCTTACCAAAACTCGATATATCGATCGCTTTGTTGTCGTATTTTGTGTAATTACCAGAACAAATATTTTCGAAGGCATAGCGTTATTAAAGAAACGTTGAAGTAAGTGTTCTTACGTCGAAAAATATTTTTTTGTTTTCTAACTTTTTTCTTTCATAACTAGGTAGATAACATAAAAAACTCCTCGTGCTATTAACAAACTATTAGCTTGTAGTGGATTATGAAATTATTAAGCGCTTATATAACGTACGGATTCTCAAATGAAAGTGAAGTATTTTAAATTTTACTGTAACGGATTACTCGTCAGCCGATTAATTAATTTTAATCGTAAAAAGGAAACAACGGTGAATTTTCCGGGAATGATTAAATATCCCATTAATTTTACGCAGACGTGAGGAAAGAGCGAAAAGTTATACAGAACGTTTGTGCTAAACCAACGACTATTTAATTAATTAAGAAAAACGGGGTCATTAAAATTATATGCTCATTATTCTAGAAATTTCGTAAATTATAAATTTACGCTTCTTAAATTTGTATTCTACTTTATCGGATTGTTGGTAAAAATTAATTTTGAATATTACTTTCACTCCGGAATCACATATACATGTTAATACATTTGCTCCAATTTTGTTTTATGAGTACACTTAACAATATTTAAAAACTAACCGAAATTATAATCGCATCGTTCGCTTCATTCCTTGAATTTATACAACTTTAAATTGTATTATTTTCTAAAAATCCAGAAGCTGAGATGGGTTTACATTTACAACATATTAACGTGAAATTTCAAACTGTATACTGCAGATAAATTAAAATTTGAATGACTCAAAATGGAAACAGTTTGAAAAGTATTCGAATATTTTCCCGAAATACCTGATGAACATTACATCCATACCAAGCATTTTCAATCATAAAATCGCACTACAAAGTCATGTTTATGATATAATAAAGAGTACTTCTTTAAAGCTCGATATTAACAGACACATGAGTGCCAAAATATAAATAGTCCACTGTATTTTTTTTAATCTCATATGTTTCATTAACTTTTTGATAATCTATTGTTAAGTAAATAGTAACCAAAACATTAATTTTTTTTTAATACATTGTCTATAATGAGAAAATTACGATACTTAACGTACTTGTGATTTGTTTACCATCACATTGTACAACGTGCCTTCAAAAACTTTTCTCATTAGAGACAGCGGAATCTGTCACAAAAGTATAATTTTGAACGAGTATGGCAGTCCCTAATGAGGAAACTTTTTGAAGGCATTATATATACACATATTTATTATATGTAGCATATATAATAAGTCTGTATATTTATGGATATGTCCTCAAGAGGCTTATTTTTCTTCCTCGTCGAGGTTTCGACAAACTTTCTACTATCATCGTCCGAATGATGCTTGGTTTCGAATCCAGAATATCCTGAAGATATCAAAAGTAAGACAGAGTGAACAACGTTCGTTCATTTTTATAATTATTTGGAATGGACCAACATTAGAAGATAATTGTAACACGAAACCATAGACCGACATACATTAAATAGATCTTCTCCTGTAGCGAAGATTTGTCTCCTTTTTCTCTAGCATTCTAAGAAAGAGTTTCGAATAGAACGTTTGTGGAATTATAAAGAATGCCGACCCCTGTAATAGCCTATTTTTATTACAATCAGGCGCGGCTCATGCTATATAGCTCATGGGATAGAGCCCCAACTCCGAAAAATAATAAGTAAATCTACTGCATGCTACAATAATATATATATATATATATATATATATATATATATATGACAACTACAAATGTACAAGTATGACATTAATATACTGTCATTTATATTTTAAATTTTTAAATTCTTTGAAAAAGGCATCATATGTAAGATCATCATCATCATGTAAGATTGTTTTAAATATATACATTTTGAAGTTAAATCGCCCACTAATTGAAGCTACTATATATATATATATAAGTGAATAATTAATTGAACGGGTTAACGGTTTGTCAAATAAAAAAACTCATTTAATTCTCTCTATATTTCGTAACCATTGGTTATTTCTTCAGGAGATCCTGTACGATTAACAAAACCCACAATATATTAATTAATATACCAATAATGAAATACTTACAATTAAAGAGTTAAAATCTATAAAAGACGCAACTAAATATGTTAAAATTGATAGTCTACATTTAAACATTAAATTAACTGGCAATTGGTTTAACGTTTTAAAAACGAACATATATCCTGTTAAAATATAAAAATAAAAATATGAAACATATAGCAAAAATAACTGTCATAAAAATATCGAAACTGAAAACAAACTATACATTAAACAATACAAGGACTAGTTAACAAAACTTTGCAGCTCAACTAACCACCAACACCGAGTACAATAAATTATTCTTAGTCCATTCGTATCCGACTTATAATTTACGTTATTAGTGTATCCGTTGATGTGAACCATTCATTAAAAGCATCTTTTTTTGTGATTGTATTCAGCGTTCACAATTCTGACATCGCCAAAATTGAATGTATGGCCCAGATCAAGTACGTGATCCACCAGTGCACAAGATCTCTTACCAATACGGACATCACTTTTGTGTTGTGTGATACGCTGCTTTAACCATTGTGGCGTTTGGCCAATGGACACATGTTGAAAACAATCACAAAAAATATGCTTTTTTGAAATGATTTACATCAACTAGTTAAGTTAATGTTTTAATGTAGGCAAACGATTTTAACATGTTTAGTTGCATTTTTGCTAAATTTTAACTCTTTAATTGTAGGTATTTTATTACTGGCGTATTCATAAATATGTTGTAGGTTTTATTAATCGTGTAGGATCTTATTAAGAAGTAACCAATGGTTACGAAATATAGAGAGTGAAATAAATGAGTTTTTTCACTTGACAGGCCACTAACCAGTTCAATTAATTATTCACTAATATATTATGGTCGACAATACTTACAAGCCTATATATATATATCTGTACCGTAAAGATGGCTTAATCAGGAGAAGTTAATCGAATGTTTCGAAGATTTGAAAGAAAACTTTACATGCAAGGTAGCATACGATTTACAAAGAAATCTGGAAGACCCAGATTTTATATTTTGGTTAAATTTATTTCACAAAAAGCTTCCGCATATAAATCAATCAATTTCAAAGCAGGAATAAGGATAGCATTGCCCTCGTAAAAGATTTAGAGGAAGTTGAAAAATATATATTATCTATTAGAAACTCCACTGAAGAGATAGAGTGAAATATTAGAAATACTATTGAAAATAAGCGACGAAAAATTAATCTTGAAAGTAGAAATTGCATAGTTGCTAAGGAAGTTTGTAATTTACTAAATTATCCAGTTTCAACTTTCAAATCGATTATTGGATTTTATGCAATGTTACGGCAAGAAAAACTAAAAACTGAGCGTGAAGTAATTTATTCAAGAAGTGATATCAAAAATATTGTGGGTGCTTAAAACTGTATATAATCCCTTGCCACAATTACTAATCGTATCCTAAATACGTATTTCATCATGAGTGGGTAAAACCACTAATCAAAGTGTTCAAAGTTGTTGCGTGATCAGAACTGTGCCCCATGTGCGACACTTTGATTAGTGGTTTTACGTACTGATGATGACAACTTAGTTGTCGAAATACGTATTTAGGATACGATTAGTAATTGTGGTAAGGGGTTTTATACCTTTTTAGAGTTTTTAGTTAACCACAGTCTCCAAAGAAAGACTTTTCACAATGACTTCCCTATTGTGGGTGGTTTGAATATGCGTTCCTGGATTTTTGCAAACAATCTAAGTGGAACATTTAGAGAAAAGGAAAAGTTATTAAAAATTGTTGTGACAACTCCAATGCGCACAGCCGTGTCAAAACAATGTTTTTCAACTCTTAAGAAGATAACATCATTTTTAAGCAATACAGTGAATGAAGATAAAATTAATGCCCTAGCTTTGGCATCCGCCAATAGAGATCTGTTGTATAAATATTTCCGATTTTGATGAAAAAGTTGTAGATTTTATTTCGCAAGGACAGATGACTCGACTTTGTTTACAAAAAAGATGTTTTATTTGACGTGTTGCATTTATTGATAGTTACGTTTTTAATTATGTTTGTGAGTTTCTTTTTTGGTAATCTCGCGTACATCGAGTATTACAACTGAGAAAATACATCGCTCCTCTTGGATTTAAATATCAAGCAACGTAAGTGAGTCTTGTATTTGTTTGGTCTTTTGTTTTTTATTTATATTTGCAATTATTTACACCCATTTATTATGTTAAAAACAGAGAGCCCCCCCCCCCCCTCCCCAGGTACAATTTTCACGAGCTACCACTGATTAGAAGGTTCCTGCTGCTTATATTATACGAGCATGAAACAATCATTAAGGCATGTAATAAATAAATATATACCTAAGATGTAATTACCCTTTCTTTAACACTGCACCCGTGTTTTATTACAAAACAAAAGAAATTATAATTTCCGCAAAGTAAGTATGTATGTATTAACTTGAATAAACTTATAATTTTATTTTAAGAGGATTTAAATATCCGTACATATTAAATGTTAATTAATAGCCCTTCTACTACTTTATAATTTAAATTTATGAATACCGATTACTTGTTGCAAAGTAATCGCATTTTTCGCGAAGTAATGTGAATAAATTAAATATAATAGAATACAATAGAAAAATTCGAAAAATTAGTGTCGTAAAATGTAGAAAGCAATATTCATTCACATTACTTCGCGAAAAATTCAATTAATTTTCAACAAGTGCTGACTACAAGCAAAAAGATTAATATCTGTAACATAAGGCTTCCCGATGTATTTGGAACCACTGTCTTTAATAGCTTAGTGGCAGAGCAATGGTCCGGCGAACAAATGGATGTGGAATCGAACCCTGCTTAAAGGTGAATTTTTTCAATAGAAAATTTCGAATAATTAGCATCGTAAAATGTTGAAAGCAAGCGATAACATTCTTTCTAATTATTATTAGACGTTCGCTAAAATTCGTTGAATTAATTATGCTTTACTTTATTAATTAAATGAACGACTTGAAGGCATAAAATTCAATAATACTAATATTTCTCATTTTAGGTTAATATGTAAGATTTTCTTTTTAATATTCTACAAAAGATAATTTCCAGAAGAATTTCTTAAATAAGAATAATTAATCACAAAAAATTATTTTTTATGGATGTAGCAAAGCACGAAAAATATAAGAAATTCCAACAAAAAAAAAAGAGAGAGGAAGGTAGAATGTACTTCCGCTAATAAAGTTTTATATAAGTCGTCCAGCTCCATTTTATTATACTTCATTTTAATTATTCATAGGAAAATGAGATAAAAATGAGGTAGAAGGGAAAAGGAACGCCCGTTTAATTATATATGTGGGCTATGTTTATGAACGTAAAGTGTATAAATTTTTGCGCGGAGACATTTTAATGAAGTTTTACACGCAGGATATTAAACCAAGTCTTCGCATCATACGGTACAATTATTCTTTACAGCGAATTTACGATCTCTAAACAGGTTGGCAATGCATATTAATTATTTCTAATTACATTTTAGTTGGTTCATTATGAGGGATCACGGGCTGTGGCCACTTGGCTTTAGTAACGAGAGTCTAGATGGCACTCACCTGGTGTAGATGTCAACAGACCGTGTTAGAAGGTCTTTGTTGTGCCGCCATTGTGAAACGGTCGTCATTATCACGCTACCATCGCCTGCTTTTACTCTCTCTTTTATAAAAGGACGCTGACATACTTGAAATGGAGACACTGTGCTGGCGGGTTGTAGTTTTCACAATAAGGACGAGCAAAAGAGGCGCATTACGTAAGACATTCTTAAAATTTTCTTCTTCTTTTATTTTAACTGCGGCAATGTACAATCTCAATAGAAGAAGAGGATAATGCTTTCCACTTGCATTGCTAGAAATTTCAACACGAAGTGCTTTTCTGAAGGCTTTAATTACTGACACAGTTCTTTGAATAATAGGTAGGGCAGTTACAAATACAAGTGCAGTACTTTCATTGAATTAGAATTTGATTTTTATTGTTTCTAAATCGAAATTTATTTTTTTTATTTGTTATATAGGATACTATATCTGTTTAAAATTCATATTCATAATTTCTGAACTTCCAAAAGTAATTATTATTCTAAAAACTGTTGTTTAAAGCCTACATTAGTTATAATTGACACAATACAGCAATAATGCTATCTATATAGTAATGGCAATAACAATAATAATAATACAAAAGTATTTTTAATAATATAAAATATTATTAAAAATGGGGTGTGAAGAACACAATACAAGTTCATATATATATATAAATATAATAACTTCGTGACCTTGGTATGATATGGTTAACCTAATTAGTAGGCGATTAAAGGTCTGTATATTACTTCAAAATATATGTATTTAAAAAACTCTACATGTTTCGGCTGTATACGCCTTTATCAAGAGAATACAAAATATGAATGACAGGATATAAATCCTGATTTAGAGAATACAAAATATGAATGACAGGATATAAATCCTGATTTATATCCTGTCATTCATATTTTGTATTCTCTTGATAAAGGCGTATACAGCCGAAACATGTAGAGTTTTTTGAATACATATATTTTGAAGTAATATACAGACCTTTAATCGCCTACTGATTAGGTTTACCATATATATATATATATATATATATATATATATATATATATATATATAGTAAACCTAATCAGTAGGCGATTAAAGGTCTGTATATTACTTCAAAATATATGTATTTAAAAAACTCTACATGTTTCGGCTGTATACGCCTTTATCAAGAGAATACAAAATATGAATGACAGGATATAAATGTCAAGTAATTAAGTTGCTATGGTTTAAATTATTCAAAGATACATTCTAGTAATAATAATAAATCATGCCTTAGTATTCCAAAAAATAGATAACAAGGTGTGAAAATATGTGTTGTTCGCTGCTAGCAATTTGTGTCTCCTTCTGGGTATGAACTTGTGTGTTGGTTGCTGCTGGCAGCTTGCGTCTCTCTATGGGTGTGTGGTTTTGTGTGAGAGCGTAAGTGTAGGGTTTTGTATGTCGGTGCGTTCGTGCGTGTGTTTAGTGATCGGTCGCATGAATTTAAAGAGGTCGGATAACCAGCCGTTGCGTAGGGCCGCCAACCCTTTCCCGACAACTTCTTTACAATTCCGTGCAGTACTTCGACGGTCTGACCCCCGCCCCAACGAGGCAAGGCGCAGACAGGCTAAGCGCACCCTGTACGGGGTTGCTCATCGCAACTAAGGGAACACTCTTAGTGGCTACCTCGGTCGACGATGGTCACACTTATGCCATCTTAACGTTTTCCGCCGAAGCGGGGGCATAGCACACACGTCGAACGTGTGTGTGCTGTTAACGGCAGCCTAGCCAGGTTGTCGCCCAGGACCGGTCCTAGTGGTGTGTGCATTGCGCGGCGACGATATAGCGCCGCGTAGCATGGTTCCTCACTCTTGCTGGAAAGGCGGAATGGCACCTGACTGCCCAACGGGCAGACCCCCCTAAAGTTTTGTAGCGCATATGCTAGGCTGCGACCCAGTAGAGGACCACATCAGCAAAAAACAGAAAACAGGGATAGGCAGGGAAAAGCAAGACATGAGTTATTATTACGTATGCGCTATCACATAATCAATACAGAAAAGATAACATCAAAAAAATTAAAACAATCCTAACTGATAATAATTATCCACCACAACTTATAGATCAAACTATTAAAAAAAGAGTACACCAAATATACAACACTGCAGACACCAATAAAAATTTGAACAATGACACAACATATATCACAATTCCATATGTTCCACAACTATCGGAAAAAATTAAATACACTTTAAAAAAATATGATATAGCTACAACATATAAACTTAGTAATACTAATAAACATTTATTTTCAAAACTTAAACCTAAAATAGAAAAAAATCGAGAAACACATGTCGTATATAAAATACCATGTCGCGATTGCGATAGTTACTACATAGGCCAAACGAAACAATATTTATACAAAAGAATACAAGCCCACAAATACTCTAGAACAGACAAAACTGCATTGTCTACACACAAACTACAACGCGATCACCATTTCGATTTTGACTTTATGTTATTTAAATATCATTTAAATATCATATACTTTTGCTTATCTGATGACTGTTCCGTGTTTTGATTCCTGTCTAGTTGTCCGAGCAGGTTTTCGTGGTTTTCCTTATCGTTTTGAGCGAATGCCGACAACTTTGTATCTTAAGTCGCTCCACGGGCGCATACGTAATAATAACTCATGTCTTACTTTTCCCTGCCTATCCCTGTTTTCTGTTTTTTGCTGATGTGGTCCTCTACTGGGTCGCAGCCTAGCATATGCGCTACAAAACTCTAGGGGGGTCTGCCCGTTGGGCAGTCAGGTGCCATTCCGCCTTTCCAGCAAGAGTGAGGAACCATGCTACGCGGCGCTATCTCGTCGCCGCGCAATGCACACACCACTAGGACCGGTCCTGGGCGACAACCTGGCTAGGCTGCCGTTAACAGCACACACACGTTCGACGTGTGTGCTATGCCCCCGCTTCGGCGGAAAACGTTAAGATGGCATAAGTGTGACCATCGTCGACCGAGGTAGCCACTAAGAGTGTTCCCTTAGTTGCGATGAGCAACCCCGTACAGGGTGCGCTTCGCCTGTCTGCGCCTTGCCTCGTTGGGGCGGGGGTCAGACCGTCGAAGTACTGCACGGAATTGTAAAGAAGTTGTCGGGAAAGGGTTGGCGGCCCTACGCAACGGGTCGGTTATCCGACCTCTCTAAATTCATGCGACCGATCACTAAACACACGCACGAACGCACCGACATACAAAACCCTACACTTACGCTCTCACACAAAACCACACACCCATAGAGAGACGCAAGCTGCCAGCAGCAACCAACACACAAGTTCATACCCAGAAGGAGACACAAATTGCTAGCAGCGAACAACACATATTTTCACACCTTGTTATCTATTTTTTGGAATACTAAGGCATGATTTATTATTATTACTAGAATGTATCTTTGAATAATTTAAACCATAGCAACTTAATTACTTGACATTTATATCCTGTCATTCATATTTTGTATTCTCTTGATAAAGGCGTATACAGCCGAAACATGTAGAGTTTTTTAAATACATATATTTTGAAGTAATATACAGACCTTTAATCGCCTACTGATTAGGTTTACCATATCATACCAAGGTCACGAAGTTATTATATTTATATATATATATATATATATATATATATATATATATAACAGGGGCGTACCGACGATCATGTAGAAATGTGAAATACGTATCAACGTCTTTGGAGAAAGACACATTCACAAATATATGAACTTGTATTGTGTTCTTCACAACCCATTTTTAATAATATTTTATATTATTAAAAATACTCTTGTATATACAAAATTGGTGAGGTTTTACCCACTCAAGTATGTTTCAAATTATGTTGTAATAATAATAATAATAATTGAGTCCACTGTGGTTTTGTTTAGCCTTGAAACCGTTAACAACTTTGTTAAATTCCCTAAATAAGGGATGTAATTTACTACTACGTGTCGTACAAATTAGTCATCTTTGGATCATGGATGATCTCAAATTGTATGCTAGGAAAAAGAATCATCTTCGCGATCTCCTAAACTGTGTTGGCCGTTATAGTAGAGATTTCCAAATGAAATTTGGATTGGAAAAATTCAAAATAAGTTGCATATAAAAGGGACAATGGGTTGAACATCTGGGTTCGAAGTGGAAGGCGGACAAGGACTAGTTATTGGAATGGAGAGCAACGACTATTATAAGTATCTTGGTTATTTGCAGGCTAAAGGAATAGAACACAATATTGCAAAAGAATCAGCGAAAGATCAGTATTTCTCTAGGCTGCGATCGTTGTTGAAAACCAGATTGTCGGCAAGAAATATGTCCAAGGCACTAAACAGCTTTGCAACTTCCGTACTTACTTATGGATTTGGAATAATTAACTGGACTGATACTGAACTTGAAGCAATAGACATCAAGACAAGAGTAGAAGCCAGAAAATTTAAAATTCATCACCCACGTAGTGCGATCGAAAGGTTCCACTTACCAAAAAGAGAAGGAGGTAGAGGAATACCGAGTGCTTATTGCAGGCATTATACACAGGTAAATAATTTACGAGAGTACTTTCTGCAAAAGTCGAAAGAAAGTAGATTACATAATGCGATTGCTCAAATGGACAATTTTACGCCACTCAAACTGGCTAACGATGAATTCAATCCATCCACGAGAATCTTAAGTATAGCCCAACAGAAAGAGAGATGGAAAAATAAATTTTTGCATGGCAAGTATCCGTTAACAATTGGATCTGAAAATTTTGACACCGCAGGCATGGCTGTATACCTGTAACCTGTAACCTGTTTGCAGAAACAGAGGGATTCATAGCCGCCATCCAAGATCAAGTAATTCCAACGCGTTCCTATAGGAAAAAAATTCTTAAGGAGAATTTATCTTACATTAAATGTCGTGTATGGGCAGATAAGGAAGAAACAATTGATCATTTGATGGTAGGATGCTCTGTACTTGCCCCCAAACAATACCTCGAGAGGCACAACAGAGTTGCGAAAATAATACACCAGCTGCTCAGACAGAAGCACTTGTCGTATTCTGAAAATGTCCCGTATTATGAATATGAAGCACCTTCAGTTTGCGAGGACGAAAATTCTCGATTATATTGGAATTGCCAAATAATCATGGATAAAACAATTCCCAACAATATTCCAGATAGAGTACTGACACTGAAGAAGGACAAGATAACGTACATCATTGACATTGCTGTTCTGTTGACAAAAAACACTGGAAGGAACTATAGTGAGAAGGTAAATAAATATTTACCTCTCAGCGACGAAATCAAGAGTATGTGGAAGATGGACAAGGTCCTAATAGTACCAATTGTGATTGGCGCAACGGGAGAAATCCCACATAAATTACACAAGTCCATAAATGTTTTGGATCTCTACCAGAAACTTTATTTAAAAATGCAAAAAAGTGTCTTGTTAGACACGGCTGCAATAATACGTCGTGTGCTAAACTGATGTTGGAGCGCGCGAACGTGGGCAACGTGGCCGGGAGGCGAAATGACGGAACGGGTGGGGTGCTGATGTGGTCTTCTACTGGGTGGTAGCTAGCATATGCGCTACCAAACTCTAGGGGGGTCTGCCCGATGGGCGGACAGGTGCCATTCCGCCTTTCCAGCAGGGGAGAGAGGAACAAAGTTACGCGGCGCAAAACACGGCGCCGCGCAATGCACACACCACTAGGACCGGTCCTGGGCGGCAAGCTAGCTAGGCTGCCGTGAACAGAACACACACGGTCGACGTGTGTGCAGTGCCCCCGCAATGGCGGAAAACGTTAAGATGGCACAAAGTGTGACCGTCGTCGATCAAAGTAGCCGCTAAGGGTGTTCCATTGGTTGGCGATGAGCAACCCCGTGCAGGGTGCGCTTCGCGGGTCTGGGCCATGCCTCGATGGGGCGGGGGTCGGGTCGTCGAAGTACTGCACGGAAAAGTAAAGAAGTTGCCGAGAAAGGGTTGGCGGCCCTGCGCAACGGCTGGTTCTCCGATCTCTCAAAATTAGCGCGACCGGACACTAAACACATGCACGAGCGCGCTAAAATACAACACTCCTACACTTGCGCGCTCGCACAAACATAAAACCACACACCCAGAGAGAGAAGCAAGCTGCCAGCAGCGGGCAACACATAAGTTCACACCCTGAAAGTACTGGTAAGTATCTACTATAATCAATATTCATATAAAAATAAATGAATGATAGATAACTATGCCACCCATCTTGTTCGAATGAACCGATGGGGTAAGATAATGGCAACCAAGAACGAATGGTTCTTGTGAGTGGAAGAGATAATAATAATAATAATAATAATAATAATAATAATAATAATAATAATAATAATAACGAATTGGCGGTAAGAAATATGCCCCAGGCAACCAACAGCTTTGCAATTGCATAATTGGCTGGACAGATACTGAACTTGAAGCAATAGACATCAAGACAAGAGTAGAAACCAGAAAATACGCAATTCTTTCCAAAAAGAGAAGGAGTTAGGGGAATACCGAGTGTTTGTTCTAGGCATTATGCGCAGGTAAGTATTTTACGACAATAATTTCTGGAAAGTCCAAAGAAAGCTCATATTAACGATTTAAGCCACTCAAACTGACTAACGAACAATTCAATCCATCCACAACAATTTGAAATATGTCCCAGCGGAGAGATAGATGGAAAAATAAATCTCTTCATGACACCTCAGCTTCGTAAACCTGTTTTGCAGAAACAGCAGGATTTATAACCGCCATTCAGGATCAAGTCATTCAACGCATTCCCATAGGAAAATAGTTCTTAACGAGAATTTATCTGATATTAAATGTCGTGTATGCGCGGATAAGAGAAAAACAATTAATCTCTTTGTGGCAGGATGCTCTGTACTTGCACCTAAACAATATATTGACACAATAGGGTTGACAAGACACCACCTGATCAGACAGAAACACTTGGAGTATTCTGAAAATGTGTCTTATTATAAATATCAACCACTTTTAGTTTGCGAAGACGAAAACTTATATTGGAACTGTCAAATAATCATAGATAAAACAGTCTCTAATAATATTTCTAATGACGTATGTCACAGAAGTTTTAGAAAAAAAGTAAATTCCTTAAAATAAATATAACCTAATTCATTTAAATTAAGACTTTACCAACATTTTATCTTACATCTAAGTTAAATAAATTTCCATCTAAAATAATGACAGAGGGCCATGATTTTCAATGGTTCACAGTTGTTGCCTAACTTACTCTTATTTTGGACGATGTTTATATCAATTCCTCTTATTCTTTTGATATATTTTCGGCCACAGTTGTGCGTCATTTTCCCACCCATTATATACTTTTCTAGTGAATATTCCCCAAAAATCTTTGATTGGTTGAACCTGTGGTACATTTGGCGGATTTTCAACAAAGAAGTATTTCAATTTCTCCCTCTATATTAAACGTAAACAAACTAGATGTGACAGACCGAACTAACCTCTACGCATGTGCGAACCACATGAAAAAAAATATGTCCTTGACTCCAACGTGCAAAATTTTAAAGGTATAGAAAATTTTTTTACTTAGAAATTTTAAAAAACGTTCTTTGTCATCTAATTCAACTATTAAGATAAAATATCAATATAACAAAATTAATACAATGAAAATACACAGTTCAAATCATACAAATAATGATAATAATGATAATTAGTAATAATTTAAGTACTTACATCTATGAAAAAAATATTTCGTTCACGAGACACCTGAGTTGGAAAACCGTATAAAAATCACTACGAGAAAAACAAACTCGTATAAATAACGGTATTGATAACATTTGGAATTTACTGCAAGTGAGAATTAATGAATATTAAATCACATTCTTACATGTAAATGTCGACTTATTTAATGCGTTCGAAACTACAATCCGACAAACTAAGTTTGTACTAGTATGCAGAACACACCCTTTCGCGACAACGAACTTCCTGGTGATTAGGTTAATTAATAATTAAGAAATACTGAAAAAACAAGTCTATCAACGGGAGGAAACGCACAGACGACGTTTCGTTCTAGTTGGAACTTTTCAATGTACCGTATTCCCTCGATGACGGACATTGCTTTTTCATTTCTATACTTTCTGTATATATAGTTAACATTTGGAATTTACTGCAAGTGAGAATTAATGAATATTAAATCACATTCTTACATGTAAATGTCGACTTATTTAATGCGTTCGAAACTACAATTCGACAAACTAAGTTTGTACTAGTATGCAGAACACACCCTTTCGCGACAACGAACTTCCTGGTGATTAGGTTAATTAAGAATTAAGAAATACTGAAAAAACAAGTCTATCAACGGGAGGAAACGCACAGACGACGTTTCGTTCTAGTTGGAACTTTTCAATGTACGGTATTCCCTCGATGACGGACATTGCTTTTTCATTTCTATACTTTCTGTATATATAGTTAACATTTGGAATTTACTGCAAGTGAGAATTAATGAATATTAAATCACATTCTTACATGTAAATGTCGACTTATTTAATGCGTTCGAAACTACAATTCGACAAACTAAGTTTGTACTAATATGCAGAACACACCCTTTCGCGACAACGAACTTCCTGGTGATTAGGTTAATTAAGAATTAAGAAATACTGAAAAAACATGTCTATCAACGGGAGGAAACGCACAGACGACGTTTCGTTCTAGTTGGAACTTTTCAATGTACGGTATTAATTAACCTAATCACCAGGAAGTTCGTTGTCGCGAAAGGGTGTGTTCTGCATACTAGTACAAACTTAGTTTGTCGGATTATAGTTTCGAACGCATTAAATAAGTCGACATTTACATGTAAGAATGTGATTTAATATTCATTAATTCTCACTTGCAGTAAATTCCAAATGTTAAGTATATATACAGAAAGTATAGAAATGAAAAAGCAATGTCCGTCATCGAGGGAATACCGTACATTGAAAAGTTCCATCTAGAACGAAACGTCGTCTGTGCGTTTCCTCCCGTTGATAGACTTGTTTTTTCAGTATTTCTTAATTCTTAATTAACCTAATCACCAGGAAGTTCGTTGTCGCGAAAGGGTGTGTTCTGCATACTAGTACAAACTTAGTTTGTCGGATTGTAGTTTCGAACGCATTAAATAAGTCGACATTTACATGTAAGAATGTGATTTAATATTCATTAATTCTCACTTGCAGTAAATTCCAAATGTTAACTATATATACAGAAAGTATAGAAATGAAAAAGCAATGTCCGTCATCGAGGGAATACCGTACATTGAAAAATTCCAACTAGAACGAAACGTCGTCTGTGCGTTTCCTCCCGTTGATAGACTTGTTTTTTCAGTATTTCTTAATTCTTAATTAACGGTATTGAAATAAAGCACAACAACCAATTAAATAAAATCACGAAGCTAATAATCTAAAATAAAATATAAAGAGTTATATCTTAAAACACAAGTATGAAAAGTCGGTGTAGACAATATCAACTTGTCTTGAGAGTCAAGAACTTCACCGATATATTGAGTCATTGTAATCCAGTAAGTTACTGTCGATCTGCCTGGTTTATTTCAGATATATGTACGGTAACTGGACGCTGATGATGACAAGCAAAGTACGAAACACGTGTCCGTACATTGAAGCCTCCAATACATTTTGTGTTCATGTGTACGTTCACAAATTTGTGATTATTATATTTATTCCAAAACACCGTTTGTTTATCACCAAATTGACGATTGTAGTTCATGAGATTTCCAAGTATATATTATTTGTTTCAGTCTTATCATACAGAGCGCAGTAATACCTTTTTCGTGACTTTAGAACCAGTTAGATTTAGCAATAATAAAACATAAATTTTAATTGCCATATTATTTCTTATTTATTCGCTGTTCAATAAATTACATTTCTGAGAACACTCAAAATACGAATTTTTAAGACAAAGGAAATACATTATCAGTATCACTCATAGAAGTACTCTGAAAGGTTGTTTCTTATGTCACTGTCAAGGAAAATGACATTTTAAGTGCTGGAGCTTCAACTTCCTATTTCGTCCGGGAAGAAAGTGTACATTGTACATGTGTGATTGTATATTTACGGCTTTAACATTGTATTTATACTACCTCTACCATATACAGAGTTACCTTCATTTGATGTAGATGATTAAAGTTGAATTACTTAAAAACTATCTAAGTATCCTTGTTAATTAATTATTACTAAATTCTCCTTAAACAATCAGACATGATCTATATACTTATTTTTAGTATATTTTAAAAATAAGTTTGCAAAATGCAAAAAATCTTATTTTCAATTTTTCAAAAAAGTCATTTTTCATCAGTTTTTCTTGCCTGTTATATAAATACGAGTCACGTTGAGAAAATTTTATTTTCTTGTACAATATTTTTTCCCAAAAAATATATATTTAAAAAATGTTTGTCACGCCTCTGTAGTATTATAAAAATCTTTCGAATTATTATATATTATCTCATTATTTCAAAGACATCCAGAAAAACTTCTGAAGAATTATTTTTTTTAAAATTGAAAATAAGATTTTAGCAAATATAGTTAAGTCCATCCGCGGACAGACTGTATATATTTTAGAAAACTGGCTAAAATGTTTCTCAAATGGCTAACCTATAATTCTTTAATTGATTTCTAATTGCATAGGCTACAAATAAATATAGTTTCAACTAGTTCAACATTTAAGCTTTTTAGAGGTTTCGTTAACTTGTCAAAAAATAGGTTAACGTACAGAAGATTTATTAAGAAAAGTAAAAAGAAAACACAAAAAATACTGGAGTAGCTAATACGAGTATAATACATTAAAGCTCTTACATTTCGCAAGGTAAATAATTACGTAATATAAATATAGTCTTGAGTATAAAAGATGTTTCTAAAATCACTAATCCATGTTGCAAAAACTGTTCTTTTTATTCATCCGAAGTTTCTTTATACCACTTTTTATCAGTGTTGCTTTAAGAAAGAACATCTGCGACAATGAAACCTCCGTCCTAGTTTAGGAAATGATTAATAGCTTTCGCGAAAAATTTTCAATACGCTTTTTTCCTCACATTAAAACTGAACAATCGCAAAACCAACTACAATACAATTTCCCAATTCAAATCTCGACGAATATTTATAATAAACGTCGAGCTGTATTCGTTTGAGACATCAGAAACGTTAAAAGTTTCCAACATATCGCCACTATTCATAATCCACGACTTGATTAATGAAAGATTCCATCACAATTCCAATGTCATGATTATTTCTTCCGCATTTGTCTTTTTATCTGGATGACTGAACTTTTTTCTCGTTAGTGAAGATTTCCTTTTACTATACTGTCAACTACACACGGGTTAGACATCGCTATTCTGTGAGTTTGGTGTTCCCTCATTTAACGTTTGAACGGATAAAGCGAACGAAAAACGTTCTTCTACGGCGTCCATCTGAGGTGTTTTATTCTTCAATTAAGCTAATGAGAATGCGCCCCCGTAAATTTGATTTTGATTGCTTTTTCAGCCCAATTCCATTCCACACTTCTCTACGTAAGAGACCATCTAGTTCAACCTCGAAAACTTTTGACTTAATTTTCTCATTTTTCTTTCTTCTTTTATTTCTGTATTTGCCTCCTTTACTCTCTCCGTGTCTTATTTTACCATCCTAATATTTTTAAAAAATTTCAAACGACTTAATCGATTACGGACAGTGCAATAATTCATTCTAACCGACGCTGACCATAAAGTGTCGAGAAAAATGGGCATTCGTGCCGGCGTACAGCGTCACAGAAGCGTAAAATATTAGCGTCTTAAATTTTCTTCCTTAATTATAATCCCCGTGTTGGAAAGAGAGAACGTTAACGGGTTCGGAGCGAGAGATAAACGGTTCTAGCTTTTTGGAGTTGGTTTTAATGTTAATAAGGGCCGGATATGATTGATATTGAAATTTCGGTGAATGGAAAATGTGTTTGCGCCGTGATGAATGCTGTTATTTGTCTTGTTTATTGTAGAGTTCGTTCTCCTCTTTCCGGTTCCTTATCTAATCTTTATAAGTTATACAGATGTCCGAACAAATTAAACATGGAAAATGAATACGATCCATAATAATTTGAGTTTGTCTTAAATTAGGATATTAAAATTGTTTCAATTTTCTCTGCTCGGCTCCTGAACATGAATCGCGTACTGTGCATCAACTAGTCTTTTCTCTTGAGAGTTCAACGATATCAATTTCACTGTGAATGTCTTCTATGAGAAAACTCTTTATTCTATCCAGGATTGCTCTGTATCAAAAATGAGAACAGCAATTAGACAATATCCTGCTTGGTTGACAAGACATGTTGAAGAAATAATTCGCATGAAAGAATTCTATTCTAGTCCTAAGAAATGGAAATTGACGAAACTCCATTACCACTATATGGAGTTTAAGAAACTAAGACAACTGCATTAGCGAAAAAACGAAATACGCTTATGATACTTATCAAGCTCGAATTAAAACGAAAGTAATTAGAGATAACCCGAAGATATTTTGAAAATTCATCAATGGCAAATGTTCAACATCTAGGATTCCTGGACACATACGATGACCTTACACAACCGCACATAATTATAAATAAATTTTCTGAAGAATGCTTCAGGTCTCTCCACCAAAGTAAAACTGTGTCCTCAGTGAGGTTCGGTAATTATTCTTCTTTTGAAGTTGAATACAATGGAGGATGATGTGATTTTTGGAGTGGCTAAGTTTAAATTTGACTCAACTACTTGTAACGATCGCATACCCAGCAGTGTTAGCTAATCTGTATAATTTAATTATACAGCACATCGGCATTCCCAAGCACCTCGAAGGTGACTAAAATTATATGTTAAGACTGTATGTCTTGCTTTTGTGTGTTAAGAATATGAATGTTGTATATAGAATGCGTGTTGTGTTACAAGTTAATAGAAAATATATCACAAACCCTACCAATACATAACTAAAATGTGAGTACATGTTTGACGTCATTGTTATGGAATTATGGAAATTATATCTACGTGCAACAATACCCAATATTCAAGATAGTCTTAGAGATGTTACTAATAAATAAATATCATAATAAAATATAATTCCTAATTACGTAGTAATAGGTGTCGTAGTAATAGTAAATCTTCATAATGTATTTTCATCTGTTCTATTCATTAATAATATATTTTTATTGTGCTTACATACATATTTGGAAGTCGTGAGCCTATTATGTACATTTAATTAAACAATTGGTGACCATATTGAGGGTCTATTGAAATTTTTCACTAATAACCAAAGGCAATAAAGAAGCAGTATAAATGTACAAAGCAGGTAATAAACAGATTAGGAAATGTAAATTTTTGGAATTTAAGAAAATATTATAATTTTGGATATGCGAATAAAAGTACGTTATGTAATGGTTTACATACAAAATAATACAAATCTGTATAAAAACAAATTTGTATCTGTATATGCATGGACACACAGAACGTATTTACCAGCGTTTGCTCTACTACCAGACGCATGCGTTTCTGTGTAACCACTTTGTCAATGATAGGTTTACGAAGACAAACGACTGTAGGTACACTTGCGGTCATGTAGCAAGTTTTGTCCTATCCGAAGGCATCAGATAACCTCATGCCATCTGACGGACAAAACCGACCACACCGGGGCAAAGTGTTTCTTCTCGAATAGCTAAGCTATTACAGGAAAAGAAAAAATACGCATATTACTGTGAGTCCATTAACTCGTCGCCAGGTGGCGTAGTATAGCAAAAACAAATTGTATAATTACGTACTTTGTAATTACGTAATTACGTAATTACGTACTTTGTGTCCATGCATATACAGATACAAATTTGTTTTTATTCAGATTTGTATTATTTTGTATCAAAGCTTGATGTGAATTGTCACATCGACATGCAATTCGTTTTTGCTATACTACGCCACCTGGCGACGAGTTAATGGACTCACAGTAATATGCGTATTTTTTCTTTTCCTGTAATAGCTTAGCTATTCGAGAAGAAACACTTTGCACCGGCGTGGTCGGTTTTGTCCGTCAGATGGCATGAGGTTATCTGATGTCTTCGGATAGGACAAAACTTGCTACATGACCGCAAGTGTACCTACAGTCGTTTGTCTTCGTAAACCTATCATTGACAAAGTGGTTACACAGAAACGCATGCGTCTGGTAGTTGAAGCAAACGCTGGTAAATACGTACTGTGTGTCCATGCATATACAGATACAAATTTGTTTTTATACAGATTTGTATTACTTCGTATCAAAGCTTGATGTGAATTGTCGCATCGACATGCAATTTGTTTTTGCTAATGTTTTACACTTGAAAATGCACGTTGAATATTTATATAATTTGAAATGTTAAACTTTAATTCTTTTATGCTAAATTTACTTATATCTAACATATAATTATATACAATATAACAAATTTCTTTTTATGACAAAACAGTGAGCCATACAATGCACTTGTCGAATAAACATCTGCCACCCGAATAATTCTAGAAGCAGAGTCCGGGATATTCGCAAACAAGCTACAGACCTATTTAACCATTCAAGAAAGAGAGATTTGGACAAGCTAAGTGCGAGTTAAATCTGAAATGAATACTGTTATTAGTTATTATACGTTACTTAGTGTGTTTTATTATTAATACAGTGTTTTTGATTACCGATAGTTTTATTTAAATGAACCCGAAATACCAGTTTATCACAATATAAAAAAATTAATTTGCGTGAAAGAATTCTATTCTAATTCTAAGAAATTGAAATTGACGAAACTCCATTACCAATCCACGGAGTTTAAGAGACTAAGACAACTGCTTTAGCAAAAACCTAAAAACGCTTATGATAATACTTCAAGCTCGAATTGAAACGAAAGTTATTACAGATAACCCTAAGATATTCTTGAAGTTCATCAACGACAAACGTTAAACATCTAGAATTTCTGGGCACAGAGGTTGAACTTAGACAACCGGACATAATTATGAATAAATTTGCTGAAGAATGCTCCAAGTCCCTCTCCCAAAGTAAAAGTGTCTCGTCAGTGAGGTTCACTAATTCTTCTTCTTTTATAGTTGAATACAAGGTAGTGTAATTTTTGGTATGGCTAAACTTAAATTTGACTGAACCGCTGGTGACGTTAGTATACCAAGTTTTCTAGTGCGAATCTGGTCAGCAGTCTTAGCTACTCTGTTTGCCGTGCTAACTTAATTATAAGCACATCTGCATTTCCAAGCATCTGGAAGGTGACTAAAATTATACTCGTATTCAATAAAGGCGACAGAATTAACATCTCAATTATCGACCGATATATATATATATATTGTCCAATTTTGCTAAAAAGTTTCAACAAATTCCGTTTTATAAAATCTATTGACAAATAAAACTCTTCTTATCGTGTCACCAACATGGATTCAAATCTGGATGATCAACGACCACAAATCTAGTGAGTATTAATTTCTTTCTTCGACTGTTGACAAGTTGACGTCATATATACAGACTTTTCTAAAGCCCTTGATTCCATAGACTACAATATCCTTTGCATAAACTTGTATTACTTGTGTTTTTGTTCAGCACTCGTTAAATGAATGTCATCTTACCTCGTGAATAGTTCTGGCTGTGTTTTATGATGGAGTTATGCATACAATTTGCAATAGATTATTTTCTATTTTCACAAATATTTTTTAGAATTTATTTCTCTATTTGGAAATGAAAAAATCCCAAATCAAAGAACTAATTTAATGAAACACATACAACACAAAATTTAACATGTAAAGTTCGTGAATTTTTCAAAAGAGAATCAATTTGAAAGGCATACAGATAAATAAATATTAATTCTATACAATTAAATATGCTGGCTTTAATGATGTAATATGGATAATTTTCTAATTTTACATTTAATTTCATGTGATTTTAATTCACTATTTAGAAATTTGAAACTATAAAAAATCCATAGTCTAATAAATACTTTAATTAAATATGTAATTGGAAACTTAGAACATGCTGCATTGAATTCTACAAATCTCATAATATAAAAATATATTTTTCCAACATTCTTTTTTACAATAAAATATGCCTGTGAACAGATTAGGATTTGTGGTTGAGAGAAATACCTACAAAAATATGGCGGATTTCGCACATGCGTATAAAATTTTGTTCAGCGCAGAAAGAGAGTGTCGCTTCTAATGCTCTGTGCCGAAACTGACGAATGTATCCCCACTATTGTAACTAAACTACACCTACGGTCATTAGAATTACATATATGTGTAAATATGCGTGCGCTAGTGTTACTTCCGTCAATCTGTATAGTCACAAGATGGTTCAAAAAATCTGAATCTTGTTCAAAACGCGATTCTTTCACTCTTGCTCATTTGTGTTCGGCGTTCAAGCATTTAGGAATCCATTTCGCCGAAATTTTGTTCATATCTATTCGAGAACTATATGATGGAAGCGTTCATATGAAGTCCTTAGTGCCTCAGCTATATGATTAAGCACTATTCGACGGTCTGATAATATTTTCGAGGGTGAACAACGAAATTGATTTTCCTGGTCAATTCTCATATTTAACGGAAGAGTTTCCTTTTTTGAATGACGCAATTCAATTTTTAAAAGTCGCATATGATGGGCATTGATCGCCAAGTGTGAGCATATGTTTGAAAATTTCCTTACCACTTAACCTTTTCAAATACAAGTATTTGATAATGCCTCGTTACTCCAATTTATCGATATTCACATTTGCATTCGACATGGTTTCTTTCAAAATTTACAGCACAGTAATACTTCAACTTTTGACGCAAGATTTTACAGTGACAATATTTCTTGCCATTATAACAAGATTTTGTTTTGTTCGAGGAAAATGGCCTAGGCTAACTAGATATCAATATCCCCTCGTAATATTGAATTAGTTCACTTTGCGCTATAAACTTTCCACCGACAAGGAATTAAACACACAACACAATTTTTTTAAAATTTAGTAAATATGCTAGTAATTTTTTTTTACATGAATTCATAATTTTATCAGCTTTATTGATATGGGCATATTTAAAAAATTGAATGGCGAAATTAGTGATATTTAAGTTCGTACATTCCAACTGTTTCTACGGCCTTTTCATATACAGCGTTAGTAAAAAGTCCCGGAACAGTCGAATAACTTTGTTATTTGAAATTTATGATTTCTGAAATTTGGTATGGGGGTATAGTTAATATAAATGCATTTTATGCAATACACTTAATATTTTTTTTACTTCCGGTTTAATCGGCAATACGTCCAACTTTTTTTTTTTTAATGGAACGGCCAGATTTTTTTAACACTTTTGAATGCAAAATAAAAAACTACGTTCAGGAAGTATTAAGATGTTTATTTTTATTCACAAGAAAACAGTTAAAAAATTAAAAAAGTGTCCTAATACAGAAAAATCAAGGTACCTTTGAAAATAGTTGTTGTTTAGTGTTTTCATTCTTTTTGCTGTCACATTTGACAATTTTAAAAGCGTTTTGCAACTTTTGCATCGCTATAAATTTACTTATTTTAGACATTAACACATTTGAAAATGGCAGTAAAACTTACTGAATCAGAACGAATTGAGATATTAATGATGCGTGGGTACGGTGATCGTCAACGTTCTTTTGAAGAGGTTCGTATTTTGTTTAATACTGTTTATCCGGATCGTCACATTAGTAAAAGTACGGTATGCCGAACAATTCAAAAGTTTGAAGTATTTCGTCAGGTGAAGGATTTACCTAGAAGGGGACGTCCATTAACAGCAACAGATGAAGAAACTAGTTTGAATGTGTTACTTACAGTGGAAGAAAATCATCACGTGTCCACAACAGAATTAGGTCAAATTCATGAGATCTCTCAAAAATCTGCTCATAAAATTCTTAAATCAGCAAAAATGAAAGCCTATAAAATGTATCCTGTCCATGAGTTAACTGAAGATGATCCAGATCGTAGACTACAATTTTGCGAAACAATGACGGAATTGATCGAGCAGCAGCCTAATGTTTTAGATCACATCATTTTTTCAGATGAGGCAACGTTTTGTCTCAACGGCACTGTGAACATACATAATTGTCGCTACTGGTCAATTGAAAATCCGCATTGGATTGAAGAAGTCCATACACAGCGTCCTCAAAAGGTGAATGTCTGGGCTGGTCTTGTTGGAAACAACATCATAGGACCATTTTTTATAAGAGGAAATTTAACTGGCAACGTCTACTTAAATTTATTGCGAAATGAGATTGTTCCAGCACTTGCGGCCCTCTTCCCAAATGCAAACATAGGTGAACACCCTAATGCACATTTTTGGTTTCAACTAGATGGAGCTCCCCCCCCATTTTGCCCATAATGTCCGCGATTATTTGAATGACATTTTTCCGGGACGTTGGATCGGACGTAGAGGAGCATTCGAATGGCCAGCACGTTCGCCAGATCTCTCGCCATTAGATTTTTTCTTTTGGGGTCACTTGAAATGTCAAGTGTACAAAAATCGTCCCCATAATCTTGAACAATTGGAAGAGAGAACAGTTCAAGAAGCCAATCGCATCACTCCAGAACAAATACAAAATTCAATAAGAAATTTTACTGACCGTTTACATTTTTGTCAAATTGTAAATGGAGAGCATTTTGAACAATTATTGTAATCGCAACCTGAATAGACAGGTACCTTGATTTTTCTGTATTAGGACACTTTTTTAATTTTTTAACTGTTTTCTTGTGAATAAAAATAAACATTTTAAAACTTCCTGAACGTTGCTTTTTATTTTGCATTCAATAGTGTTAAAAAAGTTAAAAAAATCTGGCCGTTCCATTTAAAAAAAAAAAAGTTGGACGTATTGCCGATTAAACCGGAAGTGAAAAAAATATTAAGTGTATTGCATAAAATGCATTTATATTAACTATACCCCCATACCAAATTTCAGAAATCATAATTTTCAAATAACAAAGTTATTCGACCGTTCCGGGACTTTTTACTAACGCTGTATATTCTTCATTTTAAGTAATTTATTTCCAATTCTAGTGGTCCGCACCTAGCGAAAGTAAATGTATTCGTTCAATCGACTCTGTCGAGAACGAAATATTTCACAAAATAAATTCGCCGCTTTGTTTCCATATACGACAACAGTTTTGCTTTAAATTTATGTTCCTATTAAAACTTCCAACAATGTAAATATGCGTGAGTAAAAGGAGATTAATGTGTGAGATATTGTTGAGGATCATAATGGTCACGCAATATTCGCGGTGTTAAAGGCTGCACACTTCGTGGAGTGCCGGCGTGCTGTATTTTTTTCTCTGGTGAAATGTCAGAGAGAGTTATTCTTTTCATTAGTTCAAATTGCACGACAGAATTATCTGAGGGATTACAGGTTTTAATGATTAGAATGTGGAATGTTCACGTTTTAAGGTACCTTGTAGCAGGAGACTGTAATACGATTATGTTGAAATTAACTTATTTTTGAAATCTATTAAATTAATTTTCTCTTCATAAGAGATATTTATGTGAAATGGGTATAAGGGAAATGTATTTAAAGTATGGTATTTTTTACAATCTAAGAAAGTGACTTTGTGCCATGTAAATATTTTAATAAAGCCATCATGCGGGGAGGGTATAGACAAATACAAACACTGATTACAATATTGGGATTGAAGCCAGAGGAGTATTAGTTAATTTTTATTCTGTACGACTAACAATAATTGTTCCTTACGTTTATTTTCTTAAAATAGAAATTGAATAGAGTTTATTTAATAATATTTACAATTAATTAATTAAATTAAAAATTTATAAAAAGTATATAAAAAATTTCAAAAACATTATATAGTCAATATAGATAGATATGGTTTTATTGGTTGGAAATCAAAACCGAAATAATAATTCATATAGATATACATAGAGGACATACAGGTAACCGACACACTTACACAATGTGTTCTAGAGGTAATTTTGAACAAAAAACTTCATATGCACTTTAGCTTATAATTTCTTTTTTGTTCTTTAGATTGCAACAAAAGAAGAAAACTGTTTCAGTAAAGTGTTTAATAATGAAATTTACATAACAAACTAATAAACTAAAAACTAATATTATAGCAATTGCTCTAAATGTTAATATCTGCAAGTTCATTTCGTAGGGAATCTATTCCTGCTATTACAAACGGCGGCTTGTGCTGGATATCGGGATGTGGATGTGCCGTGCTAATAATAAGGAAATTATTCTAAGATAAATAAAATAATTAGTGGTGCTGGTGTAGTTTCTTCAAAGGTCCAGGACGTGCGTTGATTGTTAATTAAAATATATATATAACTTACTTGTTAATTAAATAAAACACGTAAGCGTTGTCCTTAAAGTTTGTATTTATTTTTACATAAGAAAGAAATGAAATAGGTATATTTAAAAGTAATTAGGCAAAAGTAATATATACACGAGGAGCGGTAATTAAGTAACTGAAAATTAACACAAAAATACTCTGAAACGAACGTTTTATTGAGCAGTATATTAAGGGTTAATTGAATACGATTAATATAAAATAATCTCTGTATCGAACAATACAGAGTTACCTTTGATTTGCGTCGATGGACGGCAACGTGGTGCGTCGTATACCTGAACAGATATGCAGAGCGATTTTTGGCCGGAGGAACAAGAAATTAATTAGTTTAATTAATATGGATTCGATTAAAAGAATAATATATATAGAACAATACAGGATTACCTTTTAATTGCGGTGAGAGGCAGGGGCACGTGGATCATGCCACCGGTACTTGACCAGTACGGCGGGTGATGTTGCACTTTCGAGCGTTCTAACGAGAAGATCGGACTGAGAGTTTTGTATCGAAAGAACACTGGTTTTGAAAACGGTCTGTTTTATGACCTGTCGAAGAGAGGGGTCGATATCTTGAATTCTCATTAATTAAGAAGCGGGACCTGAAGGGGTGTTCTATCGATGGCATAAATATTATTAAAATAACCCTTGTGACATAAGCTTTCTAATGATATGAAACACAACATATAAAAGAAGATGTATGTAATTCAATTAAAACAATTTCAAACGAAATGTATATAGAAAGAAATTTCACAGTAACGTTAAGTTTGCTGACGGTCAGGTAGAAAACGAGGGGTCTCGGTTTAGAATATAACAAAAGACATGCTTTCTCTTTGGACACGAATACACAGAAAAATGTCTAAGTTAATATTATGATATTTAAAGAAGAAATATCGATTATTAAAAAATAATTAAAAATATTTTTATATGCGTAGCGTAATACTGCAACTATTCTTTCGATCAATTCTTCCCGCGTCTTTGGCTTACCTTTATTGTAAATACGATTTTTTAAACAACGCCAAAAGAAAAAGTCCAATGGCGAAATGTCAGGAGAACGTGCGGGCCATAGTACAGGGCCTATCGACCGCCCAGGAAAATGTTGTTTTAGAAAGTCAATGCTTTATAAAATGTGGTGGAGCGCCGTCACGTTGATAAAACATGCCGCGTCGAGTTTCTAGTAGAACATTTTCCAATAACCCCAGCAAAGTATCTTCTAGGAAATTGCTATAATAATTTGCCGTTAGATTTCCTTGGATAAAATCTGATCCAATAATATGATTTTTTAACATTTACAGAAAAACGATGTTGGTGATTAACAAAAACTACATTATGTGGGTTTTCAGTCCCCCAAGTGTGAGAATTCCGAGTGTTGTTCATACCTTCTCAAGTAAATTGAGACTCGTCTGTAAAAACTATACGCGGAATAAGTTCTAAATTGTTCTGTAACCATTGACATAGTTGTACGCGCTTCACGAAATCTCTTGGTAGTATATGATGAGCTTTATGGAGATGATAGGGAAGAAGTCCAGTGAAGTGTAAAAGTCGCCGTACCTGAATTTGGCAACACTGGTCGTGGTAGATATCCTGCGTGTACTTGTTGATATATCTTGTTGAATTTGATTTAGGGCAACATTTGCTGATAAAAATCAAACTCTTTTTCGACATGTGAATTTGGTGAAGACCCCGTCTCTCTCCAAAACTGAAAGACATTAGAAAATGTCGTATGGTGAGGAACTGCGCGATTTGGAAAACGTTGACGGTATTCTTGTAATGCAGCACGTCCGCTTCCATTATAATACCCATACACAAACACCATTTCAGCGTATTACACTAGTACGGAGTGTACGTTCGAGGCATGGTTACTGATATAATAATTTGCCAATTATCACTTATCGATCAATAAACATAAGTAACTATAGGTTATTTGTTATTTTATAGAATGACTAGCAACATGTTTAGAAAGAAGAGGCGAACATTTCGAGCAAATTGCATATTAACTTTTTTATTCAGAATCACCTCTAGAACACATTATGTAAGTTGGCGGTTACCTCAGGGAACACCCTGTATATGCTTTAATCTTTTGCGGAATCCTCAACACTCGTTTCTTCACTATCACTTACATTACATTACAAATTATTGAAGTAATATTGAAGTAATTTTGGTAGTATTCATCACGAGAACATGACATCAGAATTATTTGCAGAATGGTTCCAGAAGAAATTATTGACTGTCTTGCCAGCGAGGAGTGTTATTGTTATAAGAAGCGCTCAATATCATTTACGACAGGTCAGTAAAATACCAGGATTGACCAGCACATCAGAAATAGCACGATTTTTGGAATTAAACGATTTATATTACGAAGACAGTTATACAAAAGCACAATTGCTAGAAGTATTACATACTAAGACATTTGGAAAGCAATATCATGTGGATAACGTGGCTGCCAACGCAAGACAAACACAGTTTTGCGATTATCGCCGTATTATTGCATATTTAATCCAATAGAATGATTCGGAAGCCAACTGAGGAAATATGTTCGTTGCAATAACGTATTTCAAATTTTTCTTTGTCATTATTTTGTGTGTACTATTTTCAGTTTAAATAAATCTCCAATTTTCTTATCACCCTGTAGAAATTTAAATTGTATTTTTGTAGTACTTCAAAAAATACTTTTTCACTTTCTTTCAGATTAAATATTCAGCTATTGCGGAAACTTTATCACTTAATGCTAAAATTCCATTAAAATTCGTCATATTTGTAGAAATGAATCGACAACGATCTTTCGCTTCGATTCAATATCGCGGGAACATTATATTTGAATTCAATTTAGGCCCAATATATGAACATCCTCGGAAAAACGAAAAATATCAAATTCGATACCTTTTCTTCATTGTACGTGGAAGTTTTTTTATATTATAGTAATGCTAAAATATCAATATACACAATATTTCGAATTTAAAAGATGAGAATGCTTATGTAATTACATTTGCTTTCTCTGAATTGTACGAAATTATTTTTATATGCGCAAAGTATAATATTAAATTGTTGTTATATTAAATAAAATCAATTTAATAGCATTTTTCTAAATTGAATTTTTCGTGAAGTATTGTGAATTAAATTGTTTTCTACATTTTACGACTCTAATTATTCGAATTTTTTTTTATTGAAGAAATTCTCGTTTAAGCAGGATTCGAACCCACGTCCACTAGTTTGCCGGACCATTGCTTTACCATTAAGCTATTAAGGACTGTGGTTCCGAATACATCGTGATGCCTTAAATCGCATTAAGGAACAGATGTTAATATTTTTGCCTGTAGTACGGCACTTGTTGCAAATTAAGTTGCGTCGCAGTTTCTAGGGATTAGTAATCCCTCTAAAATCCGTATATGGGTTGCGCCAAAGATACATCTCGACAGTGGTAAATGTTCAAGGTGAAAGTAGGTCTTTAAATATTATCCTTAAACATTTCTTCAAATTTATAGACGATATTGATTTATCGTCAAGTTAGTTAGTTACTGATAGGTTGACATTTCTGTCTATTAATATCGTTTGTACTGTGGGTAATGGAGAGAAATGTCAACATGTCGGTGAGGTATCCGTGCCTGTTGGTCTTAAGAACCAAATTCTAATTATTAATATTTTGGTCGTGACGGAGCTTCCTCACGTACTGATTTTAAGAACTGATTTTTGGAAGCTTATGGGAATTGTACCAGATGTGGTGAATGGGTATTTGCTTCTGAACCTGTGAACATTTGCTCTTTCGGTATAGTCCAGCTTCTCTCTTATGATAAGCAAGGCCGTATTAATAAATTGGTTGCGGGTAGTTTTTCTTCCGCTTACTCTAAGCAATTAGGGTGTACCACTTTAGTAGAACATAAAATTGTAACGCATTAAGGCATCGGTAGTCTACTACAAAACGTTATGTCTTATCCTTCTTTGGCACCAACAAGATAGGAGAAGACCAAGGAGTATTTGACTTCTCAAGTTATCATGGAAGTGAATACTATGTTTAGTAAGGAAGAAAAATTATTATTAGTAATAAATAATTACAAATTCAGAAAGAGGTCTAAAAATTTAAATCGTTGTAACAGACCTTATCATTGGCATATATTAATCATAGCCTGTGTGTCGAGGTATTAGAGGTCGCTGTTAACAATGATAACTACGGTGATCAAAATAACTAAATGCCGCAGTTACCCTAAATATTGAGATATAGATTTACAATGTTGAAAAATAAGTAATTGATTTATTTAATTATTGTTCAGTTGGGCGTCAAGAAGATTTACCCCTTCTAAGGTATATAATTGAATTTATTAAATTGCCGGTTAGCTAATAGTCTGCGGAGAGATTAAGAAAAAGTAACACTAAATAAGCTAGTAAGCCGAAATGGTACTTACGCCTTCCTATCTCAAGGCGTGTATGAAATCGTAGGTGAAACGAATGAATCCCTCTTTTTTATTTATTAATTGTTTCAATCAATTCCTTTTTGATTAATATGCTCTTTCAATGAAGTTTATATTACATGATTTGAATAAAACAAAATGGTTATAAAACATATACTTATGTTGACAAAGAGCTTTTTAATTATTACATATAATCTAATACAAAATTCTTTATTGTTACTTTGAAATATTAACTAGACCTATACATACATATAGGGCGAGATACGATAACTTTTACATGTATTTGAACTGTTTAGTCTGATCAGATTAAAGAAACAGTATTAATAATGACTAGCCTTGATCTCTTTACACTATGGCCATATCACTTTACAATCTAATCGCTTCCTCTGGAGGTGATGCACTTGTACACTAAATTTGACTTCCTTTTCACGCCTCAAGGTGCCTGGGACTCCAGACAAAGGCCTTGATGTAATAAGCGTGGGAATTCGCGCGTCAAACAAATAACTTCACTTGTAGGCAAGAAATACCTCTTGCTACACTATGTACTCTTTTTCTTACTTAAGTACATATATTGCGGTAAAGCCTCTCTTTTACTGTTACTTTTAGGGGTCCGCACGTCTGATTCGGTTTGCTACTTCGAGCCAAGTATCCAGTTTCGTTCTCCTTGATTCGTTCTAGCGTCTCTTGTTCTCGGTGAATCCCCAGCTTCTTTTCGAGATTGTCGATCGTTCTTGAATATTTAGATGATGTAATACAGTTACTCTATTCATTCGCATATGTGATACAAAGTTACTCTATTGGAGTTTATACATGACTAACTATACAAGTTGAGCTACAGAAAATGCTGTCATTTGCATAAAAAGATTTGATTGAAATATGAATTTAATATTATTGCGAAATGTTTCGCAATAATACCTAATGCCGGTATATTGATATATAATATTGATATAATTTTTTCTTTTTATTTCATTCAAATTAACTTTTGATATCATTTAAAATTATAACAGATTGATATTAATGTCTTGAAATAAGATGGTCGTAATGTGTCCTATTACATGGTGTTCTGTGGAGGTGTACAAATAAAACTTGTACGGCAAAGGTTTATAGAAAAAACGGAAATTATTCCATAAAAACAAAGACTTGAATCACAACCATCCAGGTGACAGTACAATTACAAGGCAAGTACTTAGTAATTTAGTCAAAAGGAAAATATAAGATGACATGTAGGAAAAACCTGCCAAGTTGATTCATCGTGAAATAAAATGTTCAAATGAAGATATCTTTTCAATTCTAGCAGCAGAAGATTTAAACCGAACTCGGATAAATATGTATTATTGCCGTCGAAGTATTTTACCTCCAATACCGAAGAACAGGGACGAGGTTTTGTTGTAGTGAAGCATTTGTCACCAAAAACAAGTAAAGAAGAAAACTTTTTGTTAGTAGCTGTTTTGTTAGTGCAACACAAATTATAATATTTTAGTTTTACAAATTTGAATTTCGGTACATTTGACGGTACATTTGAATTTTGCACAAAATTCTTTCAACTATATTCACGGTTATAAAAATGGACACTATTTACCTTTAGTGTTTTGCTTATTGCCAAATAAAACCAATGAAACGTACCTAAACACTTTAAAGTTTATTAAAGAAAAATGTACAACTTATAATATCAGTTTTAGTTTTAATCCCAATGAAATTGTTATTGATTTTGAATCTGCAATTCATAAGTCTGTCAACACATTGTGCCCAAATACAAAAATTACGTGATGTCGGCTTCATTAAACTCAGGCTTGGTTTAGAAAAATTCAATCACTTGACTTGAAAAATCAATACATCACAGAAAACTCTGAAATTAGCATTTTTTTAAAACAATTTTTTGGTTTGTCGTTATTAAAACCAGATGATGTAGGCGAATCTTTTACGTATACATTTTAATCTGCACCTGTCGATGATTTTGGCTGATTTTGCGATTATGTACTAAATAATTATATTGATGAAAACTCTGTATTTCCTCCCAGTGTGTGGGCTTTTGCCTCTTCTTCAATGACTAAAGCTACAAATAATTGCGAGTCATTTCATTCCAAATTTGGCAATTTTTTTAATAATTCACATCCGAACATTATAAATTTTGTAGAAATGCTTGTAAATTTATAGTTAGAAACATACGTTAAAATTAATACAGCAAATAAATTTGCCGAGAAAATTAGCACCGATATAAAAAACAAGCAAGCATATATAAAACAAAATCGATGAACTGTGTATAAGTCAATTAGTAAAATAGATTTGATCAAATGCGTTTCATATAAATTTTTGCTCAGCTCTGTATAATATAATATTGATGTAATATACATCTGTATGTATATATATATATATATATATATATATATATATATATATATATATATATATATAGTAAATCCAATCAGTCGGCGATTAAAGGTCTGTTTTACTTCAAAGTAGATATATTTAAAAAAGTCCTACATGTTTCGGCAATGATGCCTTTATCAAGGATATAAAATATAAATGACAGAATATAAATGTCAAATAATTGAGTTGCTATGGTTTAAATTATTCAAAGATACATTCCAATTGAATAATAATAAATCATGCCTTAGTATTCCAAAAAACAGATAGTAAGGTGTGAACATATGTGTTGTTCGCTGCTAGCAGCTTGTGTCTCTTTCTGGGTATGAAACTTGTGTGTTGGTTGCTGCTGGCAGCTTGCGTCTCTCACTGGGTGGGTGGTTTTGTGTTTGTGTGAGCGCGTAAGTGTAGGGTTTTGTATGTTGGCGTGTTCGTGCGTGTGTTTAGCGACCGGTCGCGAAAAATTTAGGGAAATCGGATAACCAGCCGTTGCGTAGGGCAGACCCCCCTAGAGTTTGGTAGCGCATATGCTATGCTACGACCCAGTAGAGGACCACATCAGCACAAATCAAAAAACAGGGAAACGCAGGGAAAAGCAAGACATGAGTTATTATTACGTATGCGCCCGTGGAGCGTCTTAAGATGCAAAGTTGTCGGCATTCGCCTTAAATGAGAAGGAAAACCACGAAAACCTACTCGGACAACCAGACAGGAATCAAAACACGGAACAGTCAGCATGATAAGCAAATATATATGATATTTAAATGTAATTGATATTTAAATAACTTAAGATATATAATTATATAACAAAAAAAAATATATTATGATGGTAAATTGCAGATCGTTACACAATTAATTTAAGCAGTATATAAGGGCCAGAGTAAATACTGATTCGTTGAACAGTCAATTTGGAAATAGGTGGATAGGAACATCCGGTCCTGTCGAGTGGCCTGTTCGTTCATTGGACCTTACGCCCCTAGATTTTTGGTTGCGGGCTTAATCTACAAAATTGAGCTTACTTAACAAATCCAGAAAATGTTGGCATTTTAAGACAAATAATTATTAACACTTGTCAAGAACTACCCGCCGTTTGTCTTTTAAATGCGACTCGTGGAGTAATTAGGAGATGTGCAGTATGTGTTGAAAGAGGTGGCGGGTAATTTGAACAATTATTGGGAAGTGTTTTGTTTTGTTTCTTCCAATACTTATAGTACTTACATTTCCAATATTTCATGGTACATTCGAAAATGTAATAAAAACAAAGTTGATTTTAATAAATGTTTTTTCTTTCAATAAACTTCAAAATTCAATCCGAATATAGCCAAAAATATATATGTTGCCATTTAAAATTAAAAAAGTCTACTATTGTTTGACATTAATGAAAACAAATGAAACACTGTATTTGTATTTCCTTTTTTCTGGGATTATTATTATTTTATTATGATATTATTAAATATGTGTTTATTTAAGGTAATTTTACCCTGACATGTTTCGGCAGTGATTATCCTCCTCAAGGGGCGTATTATTATACTTGTAGGAATCAATAGATCTTTTCCGAAGTGTTTCTGCGTAAGTCTCTTTAATTCCTCACAACTACATATTATGTGCAGGCTAGTTTCCTTCTGAGAGCGTATTTTTAGAAAACATTTATATTCTACATAATTACATCTTTCTATTTTTCGAAAGTTGTCTTTTCATTTCAAGCGCACGCGATATATAAATATTTAATATTCTAAAAAAATATCTATTTAAACGGGTATGTGAGAACACACACAGTTTATTAAAATTTAAATTAAATATAAAGTTTCGATGCACAGCTCCTTTTTGAGTGTTTCAATAAATTATATAATCAACAGTCATGTTAAATTTATTTATTACTTTCAGAGAGACTATATGGATTATTCAACAGTTAATTGACTGATTAATGTGAACTTCCTTCAAATGAAATTCATGACGTACATCAACAATTTAAATGTTTGCAGTTTGAAATCGGTAGAGTGTGCAATTTCTATTGAGAACAAATTTATACTGAACCTTCTCGGAATTCATTAATCTTCTTGAATATCTCCGATCATTATTTTATTCGAACAGCATAAATTGAAATTAATTTAAATTTCTGATGATTGACGTAAAGTACACCTCCGAAGCTGATACGGTGATGAATATTTGCAGTGTATAATTACGAACTAAATAGTACATTTTGTTTACTTTCAGAAGTGACAAGGACAGATTTATTAATTGTAGACGATAAATTATGTACGTGAAATGAATTGTCAATATTCAACATGAACCCAACAGTAATTTAGTAACATAATTGTAAAATTTAATGGCATGCATTCATGACACATATTTAATTATATTTTCTTGGAGCGTTTTGCTGTTTTGAATGCTATTTAGAATTTTAAACAAAAATCAATGTTTAAGCATATGTTTTGTTAGATATTACAGATATTTTAGATTATATGCTATTCTCATAATTATTTGTGTTTGTTAATACTAGTACAATATCGTTATTATACAGGGTTAATAAAAAGCTTTGAGACCGCGATTTATTCTTGTTAGTATTCATATTAAGAAATTATGTTCAATATAAAAGTTTTTTGTGTAACTTTATCTGCGAGGACAATTCAAATCTAACCTTAATTTTATTTTTATCATGCAAAGCGGTTTTATACTAATCGAAGTAGGAACGTTAGCTAACGCCATCACCAACTTCAACTTCATTGTGTCAATACTGCAGTTGTATTAACAATATATTGCAACAATTGTAAAATTCTGTTGAACAACGTCAACACAGCTTGGTTTTTTTATACACCATTGCGTGTTGTGTATGTCTTTTATCATGCTGATTCTGAAACTGGTTTAAATTTACTCCATCACATCAAGATTTGGAGATATTTTCTTAAATAGTTAAAAAATTATTTATTATTAGCTACCCACAGCCAATTGCTTGGCCAATTCTAAAGAAAAATTAAAACTTCCTTTGTGTTAACTGCCACTAACAGATATAAAATTTCTGTTTATTCTCTAGCTAAACAACGAATCAATGATATTTTATTATAAACAATCTATCAATGCCTTTGGACTCACAATATTCTACTTTATTCCATCTGGTGCATAAACAAACAGAGTAGATGGTTTACCAATTTGCGAACATGTTACATATGCATATAAGGATTTATCATTTCCAGCTCTTGTAATCACACATGGCAATTCGATAATTGGGCTTGCAGAGAAAAATGCATTGTTCACCGTAATGTCGAGGTAGTTGCCATTCTGTCGAGACAATTGCTAAGATACGACTTGAAAGGAGTGTACATATATGCAGTTGCGGCCATTGAAAACCCAGACACTTAAATACAAAAACATTTTAAACGGTGTAAACTTTTTTAAACGCTACTCAAACCAATTATTGGCGTAGAATGCAAAATGTATTGCAAAAATAGAAAATTTAAAAAAATTATTAATAAAACTACAGATAGAGTCCTACTTTACTTAATTAAAAAATATCATTTCGAATATCGGAATACGAAACTTTACTTCAAAATTAGTATTTAGTTTTGTTAATAGATTTTCGTAATTCTGATATTTGCGGAATTTTAAAAAATAAACTGACTATGGATTTGTCAAATGCGACATTGTCATCAAACTTTTCAAGGGCCGCAACCGTACTACCGAATGCAAAAAAAAGTGGTGCGATAATATTTTACTCGGTTCAAATTAGGCTGCATGAATGTAGATATATATTAAATTTAGGTGTCAAATTTAAATATTCAAATAACCTATAAAGTGTCAAATACCATATACGTTGAAATACAATAGGTGTAAGAGTCAAAAATGATTTTTGCACGTTACTATGATCTTAAGTACCTTAGCAACGTCACAATACTACAATGTTTAAAAATTTACTTTACATATAACTTCACTACTGTACCCCTTTTTTTTGCATTCGATATTACACACATGCATAGGAGATTTTCTTTATTTGGCAACTTAAGGTCTCTTTTAATTGGATATTTATTTATTTAAGATAATTTAACTCTTAAGTACACGTTTGGGCACTTATTTGAGCTTATGTTTGTAAATATAGACATTCAATTACATATAATTATAAAAAGTGCCAGTATACTCATACTATATTTTGTACTCATTTTATATGTGACGTTGTCATGGTTTTTATATAATGGCTTAAAGTGACATTACGATATAGGCATTCTATAGAAATTCATGTTTCACATATTGCTAATACCTTAACATTTGCCGATAAGATTTGGAAACGAAAATATGAAAACATCCTTCCACACAACATAAGGAACATATACATAAATTTAACAAAATCGGTTATATGTCAATAGAGAACAAATGAATTGTTCTTGATTTATATATATATATATATATATATATATATATATATATATATATATATAAAAAGCGTTCAAATAAATTTTACCTCTAGTAGTCCATGACAATAAAAATGTTTGTCGTAACTTGTACTATTTACATTTGCATCAGTTGTCAATTTGACAGACTATTTATTCTGATGTATACTTAGTTGGAGCTTTTTGAAATTGCTTTGTAATTTAAAATTGATTTAAAATGGTTTTCACTGTTCAACACAAATCATTCATGGTTGAATCTTATTTTTGGAACGGACGTAATATTAACGGACAATGGCACTATTTTCTTGAAGAATGCTTAGAGGAATTTAGAAATATGTTTCCAAACTTCGTCTTTGATTTTGATAGTTTTTGGTACTCAGTTAAATATTGCACTAAGGTTTTCAGAGAAACAGAGAGTGTTATACGGAAAGAAGACAGTGGCCGTCCGAAAAAATGTACGGAAGAGCTAGTTGACGATGTAACGCAAATTATGAATGATACACCAGGAACATCCATACGAGTATTCTCTCCACGAGTGGGTGTTTCAATTGGCACTTGTCATACAATTTTGAAAAAAGACTTACATTTATTTCCATATCGCATGGCCTATTATCAAGAAATCAAAGAAATTGACTATCCTAGAAGAACAACATTTTGTCAGTGGTTCTTAAATAATTTTGATAATGACATTCTTGACAAAATTTTTCTCAGATGAATCATGGTTTTATTTGAATGGATATGTTAACTCACAAAATATAAGGATGTGGAATACTAAGAAACCGCATGACTGTTATGTTGTTCATCCACAGAAAATTGGTGTATGGTGTGCGATTAGTCGAAGGAAAATCATTGGCCGTATTTTCTTTAAAGGAGAAAGGTATCGACAAGAAATTATTATGACATTTATTGAACAGCTTAATGAAGAAGAAATAAATCAGGGTTACTTTCAACAATACGGAGCTAGAGTGCACACAGCTTGTGAAACAATTAATATGATACGGAAATTTATCAAAATCGGTTGATAAGTTTAAACATCGAACATGAATTTCAACAAGATCTTGTGATGTTAACCCCTGTGATTTTTTTCTGTGGCCTTTTTAAAGAACTCAATTTTTTGGGTACAGATACCTGATCTTGCAGACCTTCAGATCAGAATTGCTGAAATAATTAACGAAATCGACGATATGCTACTACAAAACGTTTTCTCCTTCATTAGAAGAAGATGTTAGAAATGTCTCGAACAAGGTGGTGGCCACTTTCAACAATTTTTATAAAATGTTACTTGTTTGTTGCAAATAAACGTATCTCATTTAGTTAAATATTTTAATTTTATTATTTTGACATTTATCATGTCATTCAAATAGTTCATAACCAACAAAATTCATATTTAGAACTTAAGTAAAAAGCTAAGATATACGTATAATTTCCATGGGCAACTTCGAGGTAAAATTTAGTTGAACGCTCGTTATATATATATATATATATATATATATATATATATAAATATAATAACTTCGTGACCTTGGTATGATATGGTAAACCTAATCAGTAGGCGATTAAAGGTCTGTATATTACTTCAAAATTTATGTATTTAAAAAACTCTACATGTTTCGGCTGTATACGCCTTTTTCAAGAGAATACAAAATATGAATGACAGGATATAAATTTATATCCTGTCATTCATATTTTGTATTCTCTTGAAAAAGGCGTATACAGCCGAAACATGTAGAGTTTTTTAAATACATATATTTTGAAGTAATATACAGACTTTTAATCGCCTACTGATTAGGTTTACTATATATATATATATATATATATATATATATATATATATATATATATATATATATAGTATTATCGACCGTACTATAACAACGACTAATTAGTTATTCGGGTAAGTGATCTCTCAACTAAAAAACTCATTTATTTTAACCCCTCTATTTCGCAGCGATTTGCTACTTCTTCAGGAGAAAAAACAAAGTTACGAATTAGCAGTGGACGTCACTCAACATGCTAAAATAGGTTTTCAAAATCTATATTTAACATGTTGATTTGTTAATATTTAACTGTATTTTTCCCGAAGAGGTAGCAAATGGTTGCGAAATATAGAGGTTAAAATAAATGAGTTTTTTAGTTAACAGACCGCTTACCCGAATAATTAATAAGTAATTATATATATATATATATATATATATATATATATATATATATATATACATACATATATATATATATATATATATAGTAAACCTAATCAGTAGGCGATTAAAGGTCTGTATATTACCTCAAAATATATGTATTTAAAAAACTCTACATGTTTCGGCTGTATACGCCTTTTTCAAGAGAATACAAAATATGAATGACAGGATATAAATGTCAAGTAATTAAGTTATTACATTTATATCCTGTCATTCATATTTTGTATTCTCTTGAAAAAGGCGTATACAGCCGAAACATGTAGAGTTTTTTAAATACATATATTTTGAGGTAATATACAGACCTTTAATCGCCTACTGATTAGGTTTACCATATCATACCAAGGTCACGAAGTTATTATATTTATATATATATATATATAGATAACGACATCCCATTATTGTTCCAAAATTTTGTAGTTTTATTCGGAAGATCTGCAGCTCTCTTCTGTTAGGGAAATCCAAAATTGTGACACTATTTCTATTCACAGCTTTCTATTGCAATCTAGATGCATGGCATTTGTATAAGATAAAGTATTTTTGGTATTCAAAACTAATTTTAAATTTCTTCGATAACGGAAGGTTGGTTTATATAAATTTCCATAACTGCCAAAATAAACACATCTAATTAAGGGATATGGAAATTAAATCTACGATTATTATTAGAAGGAGAGACACTCTCCAAAATAATATCTATATTCTAACGCTAAGCTTAAAAGCTTCTGTGGTCGAGAGGGTCAGAATCTTGTGGTAATACTGTGCGTTGGAATGGATTTAGTTGTTGGAGGGGTCAACTAATGGATGTGTGACCGCAACTCGGATCGATTTGCTTCCGGTAACTTCTCCGGAAACAACAAAAGATAAAGATGGACCAGAAAGAGGAGAGCAACAGCTCTCGTATCTTAGATGCAATGAACTTATAATTTTCCAAGTTTAATTAAAATTTTTTACATGTACATAAAAAAATTTGGTATTTTATGTATATGTAATTTACATAATTTCACCAGTACAATACATTTTAATAATGGACATAGAGCTTATAAGTGGATTTATTTAATAATCTTTTGATGTGAATATAAAAGCGCTAAAGGTGGGTCTATTGTGAGGTTAGAGTACAAAATAGAACGGTTTAAATAATTGCATATAATACAGATTAGAATGTGTAGAATTATAAACGCTACACACTATGTACATGGGCGGGATGACTGACTCGCGTGATCGCCTAGAGTAAGCTGTGAAATAAAAAAAATACACATGACACTTTGACAACCGATGCCTTGCCAGTTTACTATTGGTGTTTAATATATTTGTGACAAAGCGTGTTTCGTAGACAACTTTTTTAATTTTACTCTGCTACCAATTAAGTATAAATGGATAATTTTGAACATCGGGCAGTGATCAAGTATCTTTTAAAGAAAAGTATATCCTTTACCGAAATCCATGATGATATGCCCACTGGGGGAGGGTTGTCCTTTGTTGTATACAAGATTGTATATCTTCAGAAAATGGGGTAATGAATTTAAGCGTGACAGGAGCAGTTTAGAAGATGATCCCCGCTGTGGACAGCCAAAAACGGTTACAGGTTTAGAAATGGCGGATAAAGTCCATGATTTATTGCTAAGTGACCGATGATTCAAAGCGTTAGAAATAGCAGAGGCACTGGGCATTTCAAAGTAGTAATGAGTCCTTTATATTTTGCACGAAGAAGTTGATATGACAAAGCTATCGGTAAGATTAGCGCCGTGTTTACTGATGACGAAACAAAGACGTGTTCGCTGTTAAATATCGATGAATAATTTAGACATTTTTAAACGCAGTACAAGAGATTTTTAAGCCAATTTCTTACTTATGACGAAACATGGGGTTCATTATTATACACCCGAATCTAAATAACAGTCAAAGATGTGGACCAAACGTGGAGAACCAACTTGAAAGAAGGCCAAGATTGTTTTATCAGCGGGAAAGGTGTTGGCATCGATATTTTGGGATGCAAAAGGAATATTGTTGCTAGACTACCTTCAAAAGGGCACTGGGCATTTCAGTATCGTTGCTGCAAAAAAAAAGAATGAAAGAATTAAGGTTCGATGAATAATTTAGACATTTTTAAACGCAGTACAAGAGATTTTTAAGCCAATTTCTTACTTATGACGAAACATGGGGTTCATTATTATACACCCGAATCTAAATAACAGTCAAAGATGTGGACCAAACGTGGAGAACCAACTTGAAAGAAGGCCAAGATTGTTTTATCAGCGGGAAAGGTGTTGGCATCGATATTTTGGGATGCAAAAGGAATATTGTTGCTAGACTACCTTCAAAAGGGCACTGGGCATTTCAGTATCGTTGCTGCAAAAAAAAAGAATGAAAGAATTAAGGTTCGAATTAGTATTGCACCCACCATATTCGCCAGACCTAGCATCATCTGATTTTCAGCTATTCCCTAAATTAATAGTAGTTTACGATGTAAGACCATTGCATAGAACTTTACATGCGAGTACGGAAGTTAAATGAGCGAGCGATAGCAAGCTCAGTTATCCGTGCGCATGTAAGATTTTATAACGGTCGAACATTGTACAATGTTTTATGTTATTTTAAGTCGTAAATCCTTTAATGATTTAATCTAAAAATCACAGTTGTTCGTATCAAGCAGATAAATCTACTTCGATACTGTGGTAATATTTTTCCTACTATCAAGTAGAATTTTAATGGATGTATTTCTTTAAAATGTTTGAAGAAATTATTAAAAAATAAGATACACCTACAGATAAACCGTCTGACTACATCCCTGATGGAGTTTGTCCAACACCTGAAGAGATAACTAGGAAACTAAATCCCGAAAAATGTCGTAATCGGTACGGTAATGAATTGATCGTATGCAATCAGTGGAGAGGAAGAAACGCTATCGACAAGGTATTAAATGAAACTGTAATTTTAGCTTATATAACTGGACTAGAAAAACCTTTGAAGCAGCCTCTTTATGAAGTAAATTTTCCATGCTTAAGAAAACATTGCATATCAATAACGATATAAATATATCTAAGTTCAGAAAAGTGACGGTTTTTATGAAAAACCAAAATATTGATTACATGCCAAAGCAATCTAAAATTCTGTCAGCAGAAGAGTGTAGATAATTTATCATGGAAGCTCCAGATGACATATTACTGTGTAAAATAGTACTTGTATTTGGGTTATACGGTACATGTGGTAGGGATGAATTAGTGAAATTAACCCGTGACGACATAGAAGACTATGGAAAATATCTACCGGTAAAACTGAGAGATACCAAGACTCAGGCCTCAAAATCCTTTGTCATACCTGACGCAAGTTCATCCTACGATCCTTATGCAATTTCCCGCAAATATTTGTCATACTTCCTCCTAATGTTGGAACAAGGCGTTTTTTTCGCGTATAGAGAAGGAAAGTGTATCGCGTAGCCAGCTGGTATGAATACTTGGTGCAGTGCCAAGAAAAGTTGCGACATTCCTTGGACTGAAGAGTGTCGCACAGCCAGCTAGTATGCCAACTATTAGTGTCGTGCTAAAAAAAGTGGCAATGTTCCTTGGAGTGTATCATCCTGAGAATTACACCGTACACTGTTTTAGACGTATTAGCGCTAGCATGGTTGCAGGCAGCTGTGGGAATCTTTTGCCAGTTAAGTAGACTGGTGGCTGGAAATCGTCTAGAATAGCAGAACAATATGTTGAACAATCAATCAAAGGAGAGGTAGAAGTTACCAAAATGGTTCTCACTATGAACTTCAATAATTGTCCAATTGGCTCAATGTCAAGTTTACACAGTGCTGGGAATGATGAGCATGGCGAGCATATTGCGGTGAGGTTTCACTTGGTTTGTGAAAATTATAGAATTTTATATGAGCTGCCACCTCAGCATATACCTACATAGACTCTTTTGTTTTCTATGCTTATCTCAGGGGTATTCACGAGGTACTTATTAACTAGGCTTAGTATCCAATGTGTAAACTTTAAAGGAAATGATATAACAGGTCGATGTTTATTGTTTAAAACTTATTTTATTGTTTAAAACTTATTTTATTGATTAATATATATTTACTACTCATTTTTATTTAATCTTTGAAATACTTACATTTTAACTGGAAATTCTAAATAAACTCATAAAACTTTGAAGTCTATTAAGATAAAATAAAACAAATTTTATGAATTTCACTTTTTAATTATCACTGTAACGAGTCGTTTCGCACCAACCTGGGCTTCGTCAGACATATAACTAACTTATTTACAAAATATTTTTTATATTAAACACAAGTAAACAGTAACAAGCAAAAACACATGTTTTATTTTAAAAAAAATAGTCAGAGGGATGGGTGCTTTTTATTACGGGATGTCTATACAAAACTTTCGCTACGGTTTATAAAAAAATGTACAGTTCTTAAGTAATAAAACTAAAGGTTTACATTATATTACAGGGATAAAGAATTCTATGGAAAAATACAAAAATACTATACACTATGTAACTGTCAGCAAATCAAATAAATAGATTAAGTAAGGGTGAATTATTTGTTTCTAATTGATCATTTAAGATCTTGTCAGTTCTCTTTATTTTATTGATTTCCAGTGACTCTAATAAATTAAGTTTTTTGCCCTTATTTTCTATATGTAATATTTTAAATTCTTTGTTAAAAATGTGGTTCGTTGAATTGATATGAGACGCATATGAAGAGTCACTTTTATTATTTCTAAATGAAGAAAAATGTTCTTTGACGCGTACTTCAAACGATCTGCCTGTCTGTCCGATATAAGTAATAGGGCAACTACCGCAGGTTAACTCATAGACCCCTGACTTTTTATTGTTGTTTGTTAAATCCTTATTGTTTTTTATAAATTTGGATAAATTGTTATTAGTTTTAAACGCTGTATTAATGTCAAACTTTCTTAAATATTTACAAATTTTTGTGCTTGAAGAGCCTATAAAAGTGATCATTTTAAATTTTTGGGTGTTATTATTTAATATTGGGTAAACTTGTGATATGGCTTTTGTACGGAGTTTTTTATTTAAAATGTTATCTATTATATTACTTTTATATCAGATAACATTTAAATAAAAAACTCCGTACAAAAGCCATATCACAAGTTTACCCAATATTAAATAATAACACCCAAAAATTTAAAATGATCACTTTTATAGGCTCTTCAAGCACAAGAATTTGTAAATATTTAAGAAAGTTTGACATTAATACAGCGTTTAAAACTAATAACAATTTATCCATATAAAAAATAAAAAACAATAAGGATTTAACAAACAACAATAAAAAGTCTATGAGTTAACCTGCGGTAGTTGCCCTATTACTTATATCGGACAGACAGGCAGATCGTTTGAAGTACGAGTCAAAGAACATTTTTCTTCATTTAGAAATAATAAAAGTGACTCTTCATATGCGTCTCATATCAATTCAACGAACCACATTTTTAACAAAGAATTTAAAATATTACATATAGAAAATAAGGGAAAAAAACTTAATTTATTAGAGTCACTGGAAATCAATAAAATAAAGAGAACTGACAAGATCTTAAATGATCAATTAGAAACAAATAATTCACCCTTACTTAATCTATTTATTTGATTTGCTGACAGTTACATAGTGTATAGTATTTTTGTATTTTTCCATAGAATTCTTTATCCCTGTAATATAATGTAAACCTTTAGTTTTATTACTTAAGAACTGTACATTTTTTTATAAACCGTAGCGAAAGTTTTGTATAGACATCCCGTAATAAAAAGCACCCATCCCTCTGACTATTTTTTTTAAAAATAAAACATGTGTTTTTGCTTGTTACTGTTTACTTGTGTTTAATATAAAAAATATTTTGTAAATAAGTTAGTTATATGTCTGACGAAGCCCAGGTTGGTGCGAAACGACTCGTTACAGTGATAATTAAAAAGTGAAATTCATAAAATTTGTTTTATTTTATCTTAATAGTTATAATGGAATTTCATCAAGTAAAGGCCGAAACAATCATATACTTTGAAGTCTCTTTTGATCTTTTATAAAATCTTTTAAAATTATCTCACTTGAATGTCTCATTTAGCTTAGGGATCTCTATCCTCTAAATACTAAATAATGGCACCTGCATAAGGTGCTTTTGTTTGACTTTGTATCTCAAATTTTTGTGTATGGACTCTCTGGAATTTATTGATAAATCTTTTTATTTAAGGAAAGTGTGTTATTTGAGCGTATGCATTGTGGATGCTAAACCTACGCGGCATAGCGTTTATCTACACTCTTTATATTATTTTATTTACTTGCTAAAATTTTTTTAATGTTAATTAAATTATGACCATTCTCCGACTTGCTTTGTGGATGATTTACCCTACGCCGCAATACCAGATATCTTTAGTAAATGTTTGTTGAACTATTGAATTTACCTACTAATTTTAAAAATAATTATCTATATATATTAATACTGGTAGCCGTAACTTTGTGGTAATTCATTTTGAAAATAATAAAATAAAATAAGCGAGCAAATTGGAAATATAATTTCAAAAAATAATAGTAATGTTAGTATAGCTTACAAACCATATGTAAAAACAAGTAATTTCATTTTTAACGCAAAACCTAAAACAGATATCAATAACAAATCAGGAGTGTATAAGTTGATAATGATTGTAAAAGTGTATATCAGACTGATCGAAGTTTTATTATACGGGAAAAAGAACACTTGAGGTCATACAAACTAGAGAAGACAGATTCAACATTCGCAAACCAACTTATTACAGAAAGACATACATTTGGTCACCGTAAAATATTGTATTTGGCCGAGAAAGGTCGTAAATTAAATATTTTAGAGGCCCTAGAGATCTTCAAAAGCCGGAACGGCACAATAGTTATCGTTTTAAATGACCAGTCGGATCTTATATATACACCTCTTTTCCGATGTTGTATATAATAGTTAAGTAAATAGTAGTAATTTGTAAATAACATCATAAACCACCCCCATATATTTTTTGTGTCATTTATAAGTTCTATGTAGGCCTGTAACTTTTGCAGTTTGATAATGACATTGTATGTCGAAACCGCGGTCACAATTATATGTGAATAAAGTGGTAAAACAAAGTGATTGTTTTATTTTATTTTATTATCTATATATATTTTTAAATTCTTAAGTGAGTTTTATAGACTTCAAATAATTGTATGAATTTGTTACTTACGCCGATAATTTCCCTTCGAATAAATTCTCAAATTCTTGTTTATACATTTTGTACATATCTCGTTTTTCGTAAAAAGATATATATTCTTCTAGTATAAAATTCGTTATTTTGACTGAAATAAAAGTTTTTCTCAGTAAAAATTTGAATTAATTATTACCTTTAAAACTGTAAAGATTTATGTTTACATTAATATAAAAAGTAAACATAAAATTGAAAGATCGTTAAAATTGTTTTAAAACGTTAAATTGTTTAAAATAAAATTGTTTCAGGTATACCGAATATCGTCCTCAAAACTTTCCTGTTGATCTCCTCGTTTACTGTAGTTCGCTCCCTTTTATACTACTCATTCCAAGATCTCTTGACTTTCCATGTCTCTTATTTCACTTTTCCATGTCTAATGTCTATTTTTCTCATATAGTGCATTATATTTTGTTCACTAGTATGTAAAAATGCATTTTCTTTTGTTTTTCCTTTATTATCTTTTCTAAACTCTATTCAATTTCCCCGTAGTTTAATTTTTTAAATATAATATTCTCGCCGGTTCAAATTTTTTTGCCCGATCAAGTTTATTTCCAGTTTGAATTCAATTTACGTATTTTCTTTCATTGGTTGTTCCGTATCTCGCCTTCGAATTTCAAATTCCTATATTGTGATTGGCTTTTCTCGTTTTAGATTTGAGTATCCTTATTGGTTAATTTTTTTTTGATTCGTGCATGTAGTTAGCCTCACTTTGTAAGTTTCTGACAATATTTTTAATTGTTTTGATTTATTTCTTTTTTTCCTCAGGTTTTGCTTGCTGCAATTCCCTTGCTTTTTCTTTAGACTACCTTTTGTTGTTGTTGATGGTTTCTTCTTCGTGCCTGCAGAATTTACTTCGTCTGGTTTGTTACTTATTCACCATGTTTCTCTTTCAGTTATGTTTACATGTAGGAAGTGGCTATCGCTATCATTAAATGTATTGTTTGCACTTAATACATTTATTTATTTGTTTCTAGGCTGTTTGTGAATGGAATTTAAACAATGGATTTTACTAAAATTCATGTGATTCATATAACTTTAGAAACTAGTCTTACATTGTGTCGACGTTATTTTACAAATACTGGATTTTGAATACTAAGGCAATCTTAATACTCCTTTGTGTACTTTTATTTGGTACTTAAGTAAAAGTTAAAAATTTTAATAATTAAATTTTACTTGTGAATCGTAACCTAAGATTCATTGAATTTAACCGTAGAATCAGTTATTACATTACATATTAGACAGGAGCACTGATTCTAGTTACGTTTAGTTGCCATTTATTCTTATTTTTCTGTCATTAATTTGTGTGGTAGTAAAATATCACAAGAATATGATATATTGAAAGACTAATTTGAACGCGTTTCTGCAGAAATCTTTCAGACTAGACCTCTGTCCTGAGCTCTCAGTTCATGTATTGTATGTATGTATGTTTTTTTCAATATAACAGAAGCATATAATAAGTACCATTTCACAATACATTGCAAATTTACCTAATATAGCATCAGTTTAGAGTTTCAAAATTCGTTCAAACTTAATCACTTCAAAACCTATTTTCTTTCTTTCTGTATGGCATAGAAATCAGATACAAGTTATATATACATTTATAATGATTTCAACAAATTCAGCTGGGCTGTGTGCCTCAAAGAAAAGCAATAGAATGCAGAGAGCTCTTCGAATATTAAAGAATTTTATTATTTACTAAATAAAAATTAGCTTAAGGAAGTCGGAACTTTGTCGAAACAGAATAAATGAAAATTAATACCATTTCTGAAAGAAATTTAATTATTAATGGCACTGTATAAAAGATAAAGAGCTTTGCGGCATTCGAATAAAGCCCAAACTCAATTGCCCATAAAATAATTACAACAAAGTTCCGTCTCCTTCTTTATGGGAAGGGGAGGAAAGTAACAAACTGGAAGTTAGGAGATTTCGTGGTGATGTTTATTGCTGCGAAATGCGTGGAAGATAGGTGGGTGAAATAAAAGAGGACAAAGAGAAAAAAGTAAAGAAAGCTCTCTAAATTATACCAATTAATAAATTGCCCTGTAATAAATCGGATTTTACGGGGAGCCTTTCAAATTGAAAAATTCAAAAGATCCGGTTAGGGTAATAAATGTTCTACTTGATCATTCAGATGTTGTGAGTAATCTTTGACATTATAACTGGGGGGTGGTGATTTATATTATAAAGTTTCTACTAAATATTTAAAATTTTAACATATTCAACAAATGTAACAGGAAATTATGTTAATATAGGTTAATTAGTATTGTCAATAAAGGAGACAAATATAATATTAGCAAATACGGACAACCAGTCCTTGAAGTAAATGTGACTTGAAATATTTTAAAATTCATTCGATAAAAGCAGTTTTAAATACTTTTATTGAGTTGAAATTTATAAATACATATTACCACAATATTTCATATCGCCTAGGAAATTCGTGAAGCCAGCTGCTCAGACAAAAAAATCAAGATAATGACTCATAGTCAAGGCAGTTATTAAACCCATTCTGAATCCATCTACTAGGTCTAAACTAGCTTAATTCAATCAAGTTGTTTCAACGCGTGATGATACAATTCGAAATACTATGGAAGAATCCAGCAGTATGTCGCAAATCTTCTTGGACTAAACCAATTTAGCATATTCCGTCTTACTAGACGCCTCAGAGAAGCTGGTGGTGTAAAGAGGAGGCTCGAGCAAGGTAGAAAACGTGCTACTTCGACGGTGGATGATAGATTTTTAACTTTAAATTGCCTTTATGATCGCACTGTCACTACAATACAGGTTAGAGGCATGCTTTATGCAATTCGAGAAGTACAAGTTAATGAGAGGACAGTACAAAGAAGGTTAGATAGAACAAGCAAATCTTCATTATGCCCGTTACCCTGCTAGATGCCCTAGTTTATTACCACATCATCGGAGAGATCGACTCACTTTCTGTCGTTTATATACCAACTGGAATGTGAACGACTAGCACAGAGTTCCTTTTAGATGAATGCCAGTTTAACATACAAGGTGCCTACGGTCGACAGAGAGTATGGAGACGGCCAGGTAAACGTTTTGCGGACTGCACGATTATAGAAAGGAACCGATTCGGTTTCTTCGGTTTCTATGCATGGCTATACGAATCTAGTCATTCTTGGTAAACCTGCTCAGAATGCTCATAGGTACATCGAAGAAGTTGTGCAAAATCACGTAGTGTCGTTTGCTGTAATACGCCGTCCAAATGTTCTATTAATTCAGGACAACGCCCGACCCCACGCAGCTGCTGTAGTTGATGAATTTTTAAATGATGTTGATACTCACCATCTCGATTGGCCAGCTTGAAGTCCAGACTTAAATCCCATAGAGCATCTATGGGATGGGATGAAAAGAAAGCTACAAAACACAAAACATAACATAACTACTCTTAACCAGCTTCAAGAAGGTTTAAAAGAAGAGGGAAATAATGTCGACACAAGCTTTGTGGTAAATTTGATTTGGACCATGCCTCAACGTGTCGAAGCTGTTATAAAAGCACGAGGAGGCCATACCAGATCATTAACCACATATAAATTTCCTTTGTAACAACAATAGGTTCTTTAGGTTTTGTAATTTTTATTAAATAAAAGAATTTTAAAAGCCATAACTTAATCAAATTAATGAGCTATTCAAAAAATTAATCATTTGCACATATTTTTTTGGTTATTTAAGATTTTTTGTAATAAATATCTTAAAAATTCAAATCATGCGTTAATTTTTGCCGGTGAGTGTATATAGTTATTTCTTTCTTTTCTTGATGTTTGTGTATTATAGGAGATTCTCTTTATTCGGCGATTTAATTAAATATTTATTTATTGAAACTAATTCCACTCTTACATGCTTCAGCAAATTATTGCCTTTATCAAAGAGTTTCTTAAAAATGTAAATATATAGTTATAAAATTATATAAATTATTATATTATTGTATATTAATTATATATAAATTATATGTATAAATGACAGTATATTACTGTCACATTTATAAATATACGATATGGTTTTCGAACGATTACTTAAAATTACACTATTAAATTTATACATTCCAGTCTAGATCTTTATATACATAATGCTATGAACTTTTCCCCGCAATATTTTGAAAATTTATTTATTATTTATGAATGTATTTTTATCTTGAACTTGAATATTTTTGACTAGTGTAGTTGTAGCACGTCGTTTTGCCTTTCTGTATTCGCAGACACTAATGTACTCTGAAGTTAGAAGGTCGTGTTTTTTGAGAAGATAAATTCTTTATCTTTTGTAATTAACTTCGTGATTTGATTCAATTGTGTTGGTGTTTGATTTCATTACCGATTTATTTATACGAGTTTGTTGATCTCGTAGTTTATTTGGTGGGCTTTCTAACTCAGGTGTCTCGAGAAAAATTATATATTTTTTTCATTTACGTAAGTAAATTATTTAAAAGATTTATTTTAATTTAAAAGAGTGTAATACTGTATTTCTTATGTATATTTATTTTCGTATTGATATTTAATTTTAGTTATTTGAAATAAATGACAAAGAAGGTTTTTAAAGTTTCTAGTTAAAAAAATCTGTTAACTGTAAAATTTTATACGTTGGTATATCAAGGGCATTTTTCATGTGGATTGCACATGCGTTTAGAGTTTGTTTCGGGCTGTCATATTATGTTGTTTACTTTGTTTATTGAGGGAGAAATTGAAAAGCATCTTTGGAATTTATTAGTTTTAATTTTGCTCGGTTGTCACTAAGGAAGTTTTTTATTATATGCTACGGTCATTTTCATATAATATTTTTATCTTAATAATATTGTTTAATGACGCAATATTAGTCTGTATATTTCATAAAGACATATTTTTTTTTGATTTTTTTTTATTGTTGTATCAGAGTTTCATTTTAAGTTTATTGTGTTTTTTATTTAACATTACTTCAAGAAGTTTACAAGTAACTTAAAGCAATTTAATTAAAACATTTGTTAAAACCCTTTTACTGGCGCTATATAAATTTGTAGAAGAGAAAAACCACGTTTCCTATTGGAACCCTGAGGGAAAAGTAGTCTCATTTGGAATATAAACCGACTGAATATCTAAGCTGGACAGATTGGTTGTGAATTGTGAATAAGCAATATTTAAAATCACAATTGATAGCAATATGTAGAGCCGGGAGCAATATTTTTCGATCGTCATTGTCACTATAAAATTTTAGGAAATTGTCACAATTTAGATTTTTGCCGTGATCGATTATATCCATTGTCAATGAAATGTCAATATAAATTTGTAAAAGTTTTTTGAGGTATTTTTATTATGGTCTCAATATATATTGTAACAAAGTAAGCATTATTTCCTTAATAGAAACTCGGACTCTCTGAAGCTACGGCAGATTAAATTATAGGGTATTACCATTTCGACTGACAATATAGCAACCTATAATATATCATTTTTCAAACGCATTTGAAAACCTGAAAGGCAGAGTTCGTGTGTACATCGAGACAAGAGAGCAACATTTCAAGCATCTTATTTAACGTAGTATTTTACAATAAACGCATTTCTGTAAAAAATGTCTTGTATTTAAAACATTTCATAAGAAACAAGATTAAGTTGTAACACAACTAAATTATAATCTCTCAGATTTGACTTTCGAAAACCCTTACTGTTCCACAGTGTTCCTAAATTTACATTGAAATCATAGGCTACTCTAAATGACAATTTAATTGAAGGCATGTATGTATGTATATAAGTTCGTAATGAGTTGATATATCTCAGTTTTCAAATACGTTAATATAATTCTATATTTCTTTTGATAAACATATGAAGACTATAAAGTATCTACGTAGTTATTACATACATATAATGCTCTGCTTATACTTTCCTTTTTGGTCCGCAGTCTGTGAACAATTACATGTAACCATAATTTACGTACGTACAGTAAAAGGTTTCCTCCGACCAAAGAACCGGATGTTTCCCAATGAAGACAATGCATTCAGCATCGCTGCAATCCGTAATAGTATTTTAAAGGCTTCAGCAAAGTAGTTGAATTGTCAACGTTAAGAAATTGTGCAAATTATTGTCGGACTCTGTTATACATGAGAACGTACACGAACTGAATAACGAAAATGCAAGGAACCCGACAAAAATGGCTTAGGTTGGATTTCTTATACAAATTTGTGCAAATGTGAACACGGGCGTTTGTAAAACATAGCATAGTATTAACGCAGTAGATATGACGGGTGAAAATGAAGATGAACCCCTCTTAGTATTGATTTATAATGCGACTTTCTGCGTATTTACCCACACAATTAAAATTAACTCTTAAAATAAGAACAAACAATTTCAAATTGAGAATAAGCACATTCAAAATGAAAACAAATAATTACAAATGAAATCTGCTTTGATTATATTGTAACATGTAAAGTAACGTAATAAATGGATTTTGTAAATTACATAATTAGATCGTTTAAATTTAATGCGTCCGGTATAAATCGTTGAATATGCGCTAAATATCTTGGATAGTTTGCCGGATTTATTGCATTAACATTAGTATGTATTATCTCCTCTAATTATTGTAGACGAAACTTCGTCTTGTTTCGTCTAAATTTGCTTTGCCCTCACCAGCTAAATATATGGCAAACGCAGATTTAAATCCTGTTTAGAAGCAGCTTTTAAGCTGGACCAAGCCATTCAATTGGATTTAACATTGGGCTATAAGGATTAAGTCCTAGCAATTTATGATTGATAAATTAATTTTCAGTAAATACAGTTTTTATACCAACATGGCACGGATCATTGTCAAATATCAACAACACGTGAGTTTGAAAAATGTTGTAGGCGGAACGCAATCCCTGACGGACAAATTGATTTGCGTCTAGAAGTACAAAAGGTAGGAAAACTATTGGAGCACTCAATTCCATACATTGGGGAAAAAACCATTAGAAGAGACACAAAACTTACGTATATAATGGTTAAGAATATTTCGACATATGATTCAGAAATATCGGATTTGAGTAAAACTAATAAAATAAAGCTGCTGGTCATTGAAATGGATCTTTTAAGAAGAAGCCGTCGAATATCGAGACTCGAAAGGATAAGAAATATAGAAATAAGGAGGATGAACATCGAGAGGGATATTATTGACGACAGAAAAAAAACAATTGACTTGGTTCGGGCACACAAAAAGAATGAATGAGACGAGATGGCCAAGGAACGTATTAGAATGGATATCTTCAGAAACGCGGAAGTGAGGAGGACCAAGAAGAAGTTGGAGAGATGACAAAAACGAAGCTATGGATGCAAGAAATTTAGAGGAAGACATGTGCTACGACAGAGGGATATGGAAACTGGGGACGGAGAGGCGGCGACAGCCGTAGATAACCCGTATATATATATATATATATATATATACCGGGTGCGGCAATAGTGTGTCGGCGGAGCTTAGCACGAAAACTAACAAAGTTGTAACAATGAAATTTTACGTACACATGTAGTATGCTACAGTGCATTTTCTAATTTTATTTATATATTTACAGGCTGTTCCGCAACCACTTTCAATTTTTTTTTTAATAGATTGCTATACTTTCTTGTTATTATGATGATAGCCACCCAAATTATCTTTGCAATGATATATGACAATGTGCACTTACAACTGTTAGTTTTGGTTTTATTGCAAATTTTGTTAAAATCTTGACAGTTGCAGCGTCTAACATTTTAAGTCTTAGCCTGAAAATGGGTGCAGTGCCTCAGGTAACTTTTTTGTTACAAATTTATGGACTAACACGTTGTATGTTTTGAGGGTGAACAACGTGACAACATATACAGAGTGTTAAATATGTCGTGCCAAACTTATCGAAGTTTAAAGGCTATTTTCTCTTCTTTTTTAAATTGAACCTATAATTTTTTTATTAGTCAGCAAATTCCTTGTAAAATTGCCGTTAAAATGATACCAATAACATAGTACTTATTTCTAGTATTTTCGAAGTTATAACCCTTTAATGGGATATACCTATGTTTATATTATTCAATATGCGGTGCATCTAATAGTTGGTTGGCCATGAAAAGATATCAAACAAAGTAACTTTTACAAACACCTGTTTCTCAATTCTTTATTATTAGTTTTAGAATTACATTTTGTAATTTTTCAATAATAAAACAAAATTAATTTAAAATGTGTTCAAATATATTTCCATTCTGCTCTACACATGCTCTTAATCGCCTCTGCATCGACAGACTTACATTTTGAGCCATGTTGTTTTCACTTAATTGAAGAAAAGCGTTTCTGATTCGTTGCTGCATGTTCTCTGCCGTTGTAGGAGGTGTTTCGTAAACTATATTTTTTACAGTAGGTCACAGAAAAAAATCACAAGGGGTTAGATCTGATGACCGCGGTGGCCAGCTTATAAAGCTTCCTCTCCCAATCCACCTATTGGTGAATACCCTATCTAAATGTGTTCTTGCAGCAGCACCGTAATGTGCAGGTGCACCATCATGTTGGTACCACAATCTCTTTATGACGTTATCTGGTAGGTCTTCTAACAGCAATGGTAAATTATTTTGTAGGAAATTTGTGTAGATTTCACAATTTAAAGTATTATTAAAAAAGAATGGACCTACAATAGTGTTTCCTATGATGCCTCCCCAGGTGTTAACACTCCATTTTTGTTGGTATAAAATGGGTTGCACAAAATGAGGGTTTCTAGTGTCATAATAATGAGAATTTTTTCTGTTTGTTATTCCACAATTAGCAAATGTTGCTTCATCTGTGAAAAGCACATGATCTAGAAAATTTAGATCTTGTCGTAATGGAAAAGTAGCCATTCACAGTAAACAAGTCTCCTTTCAAAATTCGTTTGTAATAAGCCTTGATGATTTTGAATTTTGTGAGGGTGAAATTTATGTTTTTTTAAAATCCTTCTTACAGCAGTGACTTCTATCCCGTGTTCTTTCGAAATTATCCTTGTAGATACGCGCGGATTTTCCACAACGGACTGGACGACTGTCACTTCATTATCTTCTGTAACCATAGACTTAGTTCTTTCATGTTTGACATAATTCATTGAACCCGTCCGAAGAAACCTTGTCAACAAATTTTCAAAAGTCATAATATCTGGTGCTCTTCGGTGAGGATACTCCATAGCATATGTTCTTGATGCTAAAAGTGGATTTCTATTGCTAGCGCCAAGAACAAATACCATGTCTATTAGCTCCTCTTTCCAAAAATTCATTCTAAAGAAACACAACTATAAACTATTACGGTATGGAAATAAAAAATAAGGACAACAAAACGATATAACTGACAACAAGATAACAACTAATAACGAGCAAACGGAAATTGATAATTAACTACCCGAACTTAAATTATAACAATTAAACGCGATTCAGTAAAGAGAAACTATTGAAAAACACTTTATATGGAAATTTTAAGTAGATATTTGACGTTTGGTTACATAGCAATTTTTGCTTAATATCATTTCATGGCCAACCACCCAACTATTAGATGCAGCACCGCATATTGAATATTATAAACATAGGTATATCCCATTAAAGGGTTATAACTTCGAAAATACTAGAAATAAGTAATATGTTATTGATACCATTTTAACGGCAAATTTTACAAGGAATTTGCTGACTAATAAAAAAATTATAGGTTCAATTTAAAAAAAAGAGAAAATAGCCTTTAAACTTCGATAACTTTGGCACGACATATTTAACACTCTGCATATGTTGTCACGTTGTTCACCCTCAAAACATATAACGTGTTAGTCCATAAATTTGTAACAAAAAAGTTACGTGAGGCACTGCACCCATTTTCAGGCTAAGACTTAAAATGATAGACGCTGCAACTGTCAAGATTTTAACAAAATTTGCAATAAAACCAAAACTAACAGTTGTAAGTGCACATTGTCATATATCATTCCAAAGATAATTTGGGTGGCTATCATCATAATAACAAGAAAGTATAGCAATCTATTTAAAAAAAAAAATTGAAAGTGGTTGCGGAAATTTGGAACACACTGTAAATATATAAATAAAATTAGAAAATGCACTGTAGCATACTACATGTGTACGTAAAATTTCATTGTTACAACTTTATTAGTTTTCATGCTAAGCTCCGCCGACACACTATTGCCGCACCCGGTATATATATGGTTAAAATAACTTAAAATCGGGCAAGCGGTCAGTCAATTAGAACTAATTTATTTATTATCTCTATATTTCGCAACAGTTTATTGCTTTTTCAGGAGATACTACAAGATTAATATGAACAAGACATTAAATAAATTAGTGTATATTTAATACGGTCGATAATTTCTTTTAAGTTAAGTAATATATATATAATTAGTTAATGTGTTTATTATGTAAAATATGTAGATGATTCAACATATTTGCTTATTATTATGGATTTTTATCCTGTCATTGGATATATGTATATCTGTTAGGCGATTTTTTTCTGTTAGTTTTAGTGTGCCCCATGTTCGGCATTGTGTTTATTAATTTTATCTACTGAGGATGACAACTTAGTCGTCGAAATACGTATTTATTACACAATTTTGAATTGTGGTAAGGGGTTTTATACCTTTTTTTAAAGTTTTTACTTAACCACAATCTCCAAAGAAAGATTTTTGTAATAATTTAGGCCCAGCAGTGCTAATAAATATCCTCCAACTACTTTCACTTATTTGTTTAAGCATATACGAGTATAAAAATAATTTATAAAATCTATAGAAGAAAAATATTTATTCCATCGTGTTACGAAGACTTATTACAACTAAATTCCATCTTTCTATACTATAGAGCTAATGAAGTTGACCAACTTTTAAATTTCCGAAAAGCTTTCGGGGTCACGAATCAGCGCCGCCTAATGCTTCGAACTGGTATTAAAAAGTTCAATAATTGTGTAGCTTTCCTGGCATTAATTATAAAAGTATTCAGTGAAACTTTTATGCAGCGGTGACTTCAAGCAATCCAATCAACGAAAATTTTTAAAAAGCTGCGGATATTTACGCGTTACTTGATACAAGGTTCCTTTCTTTTTTTACACCTATATCGACCGCAGAATACATTATATGAGTTCTCCGTGGACAAACCTTTATTTCTGTAACTTATTCTAAATTGATTTAAAGTTTAAATTTGGAAATTCAATTACCACTCTCTGAGGGATATTTGAATAATTTCACGCTCGTTACTTATATATTTTCTCACAAACATTAAATCGCGGGAGTCGACTTCAACAGTGAATAAATGGATTTATATGCCCAAAAGGTTAAAATACTTCGTTTAAAATGTTTAAAATGTTTGAAGTTATTGAATGTGATTTCTATCAAACTTTATAAAAAACACAAAACTAAAAATACCTACCACAAATTTGTTTTTTATACTTTATTGGCTGCATAATTTATTTTGATAAAATCGTTAAATTAGTATTTTGCGTAAGTAGATATTTTTTGTAATATCTAAAAGTAGAACTGACGGCGTAAAATAAATAATTGCGTCTATATTCGTATTCAACTGCCTTTTATTTCACCACAATGGTTAACTAAATTAAATATTAAATCAACAAACTTTTATCTTAAACCCCTTCTTATGACATCTGAAATAACCTTCAAATTTTCTAGCCAAATTCATACAGTAATAATAACAACAATAATAATATTTATTGCTGAACTGTCAATAATAAATCATTTATATTGAATATATACTAAATTATAAAACTTAAAGTAACACACAAAAGAAGATATATTTAATTACATACACAGACATACTTAGTTCCCCTTAGAAATATCTTGGTAATAAACATCACCTATACTATATATATTATACAGAGGTGAGTTTATCAAGAAATTGGCTGTCAACGTCGGTAATACAAATGTTGAAACATATCTAAATGGACAGCTAAGAACATGAAAGCTTGAACAGTAGATTACAGCAAGCAGACGTCTACGAACATTTCCGTAAAAATGGAAAAAAGTGAATTTCGTATGCTCATTAAACACTATTTTTTCAATCCTGCAATCCTGCAAACCAAAAAAGAAGCTTGAAGAGTGTTATGGGGACTCTTCACCATCGATTAGAACCATCTATTACTGGTTTACTCAATTTCGATGCGGTCCTACCAACACAAGTGACGGCGACTGTTCTGGTCGCCCAATTGAGGTCACCGCTCCAGAAATTGAAGAAAAAATCCATGGTATGATATTGGACGATGGGCGAGTTAAGCTGCGCGAACTTGAAGAGGCTACAGTGGGTCAGTGATTTCAATTTTGAATTGATATTTGGATACGAAAAAGCTATCCGCAAGATGGGTGCCCCGTTTGCGCACAATTGACTACAAACGCAATCGTTTGACAACTTCAAAATAGGGTTTCGCCATTTTATATCTCGATTTATACGAGTTTTTGCGCCGTTCCGTAACCGTGGACAAAATATGGATTCATCACAACACACCAGAGACCAAGGAACAGTCGAGACAGTGGACTTCTCGTGGTGAATCGAAGCCAAGGTGAGTCTATCGGCTAATAAGGTCATGGCGACAGTTTCTGGGATGCGCGCGGTGTTATTCACATCGATTACCTTTAAAAGGGTAAAACGATCGCCGGGCGCATACTACGCAAAGCTGTTGGATCGATTCGATGTCGATTTGAAGCAAAAACAATTTGGCACCAGGGCAATGCACCGGCGCACAAGTTCGCAGTCGCAATGGCAAAATTACATGAATTCGGTTACAAATTGCTCCCTCATCCGATAAATTCTCCAGATTTAGCCCACTGCGACTGTTTCCTGTTTCCAAATATGAAGAAATGTCTCGGCGGTAAGAGATTTGGGTTCGAATGAAGAGGTCATCGATGAAACAAACGCCTATTTTGAGGGACTCGAGAAATCGTATTATTTGGAGGGCATCAAAAAGTTGGAGAACCGTAGGATGAAGTGTATCTAGCTGAAAGAAGACTATGTTGAAAAGTAAAAAAGTATTTTATAAAGCAGGTGTCGCGAAGTATCTTCGCTTTCTTTCATGATATTTTAAATAAATTATTTAGATGTTATTGAAGTTTATATTCCCTATGTAGTTTTTAACAGTTATATTAGTTATTGAAATCGCCAATACAATTACGAATAAAATCTATCACTGTTGATTACTGTAAATATTTTTATATATTTTTTGGGTTAATAATATTCTCTTCTCAATCCGCAAGCTCTAAAATAAATAAATATAATTTTATTCCACTTACTGTGGTACTAATACATAATATAACAGTGGATTGTTATCATGGAAATGAGAAAACGTATTATTTCAGCGTTCCTGCATTTCACTTTCGCAATAAATACATTCTATATTTACTCGAATGTGTTTTCATAACCCTGATATTGTTACATGTTCAATATTTGCTACATAAGCAAAATCATAAATACATATAGAGCAGTAAAAGTAAAGAACTCAATCGAATTTTTACAAAAGGAAACAGAAATATATACCGTGTGTCGCATTTAAGATGAAGACCATATTTTCGTTATTTGAAGGAATACAGATTTGAATTTTTGCACAGTCATACATCTTGATGGGTCATATTTTTTAAGATACTCAACTGACATCTAAACTTTAAATATACAAAAAGGTTTTGTTTAAGTATGACAATACGTTAAGCACGTATAAAGCGTTTGTACAATATGAAACAAACATGTAAATAAATAATTTAGTTACAGATATGTAAATTATTTATTTACATGTTTGTTTCATATTGTCTAAACTTTAAGCTCAACCTACTACCAAATTTACAAACAGGGTCAATTCTTGAAATTTTTCTTCCCGTTAGAGATACAAAAAAATATTAAAAAAAGTTGTTGACAAAAAAACACATTTTTATTTCTTTTTTTGTCTATTCACAAAATTATTACGTTTATTTTTCGATTTGATAATTAGAGTGCCATGGATAGTAATAATTTAACACTAATGCTAAATGTCAGTCAGACTAAACTTTGAGTCTATTGCGTTAAATTCTAATCAGTGGTCACATAAGTAAAATGCCATTAACATTAAGAGAAAAAATAGAAATAATCCGGTTGTTTGGTGATCATGCTCGTAGTAGCATTACGTATGGAAAAGCAGCCGCTGTAAATGCTCTTTTCAATGAAACTGGCTGTGTTATTAAAATCTATCGGAATGTTCAACCTCGTCGAATACACCCGCATCCTGAAGATAACAATTATTGGCGGCAAATCGAGCAAATCCATGCATGAGCCTTCGAGATTTATCGTCTCGACTGAATATTAGCAAGGATAAAATCAGAAGATGTTTCATTCGGCACAAAATCAACCGAATTTCTTACATACATTGAAAGAAGGTGATGATAATAAAAGATTAGACTATTGTTTTTGGGTCCAAGGTAATTTTTTAAATGACAGACATTTTCTAAAGATGATTATGTTTACTGATGAGGCTACATTCACTACGAATGGGGTTGTATCGCCTCAAAACTGTAGATACTGGGCCAAAGATAATCCTCACTGGGTTATAAACTGTAAAGACCAATATTCCCAGAAAGTCAATATCTGGTATGGGATTTTAGGGTACCGAATGATTGGTCCTCCTTTCTTTAATGATTCATTGAATTCTGGCCGTTTAGTTAACTTCTTCGATAGGGAATTTTGGGATGCAGTTGAAAATCTTCCTCTTAATATGCGACAGGATATGTATTTGCAACTAGATGGTGCATCCATCCATAATTCAAGAATTGTTCATCAATGGTTGAACCCAACATTTCCTATGCGCTGGGTTGGAAGAAACAGACCTTTTGAACTGTGGCCTCCGAGGTCTCCCGATGTTACACCCCTCGATTAATTTTTTTTTTGGGAATGGTAAAAAATAAAGTTTATAAAACAAGGCCCAGCAATCGAGATGAACTTTGTGCCAGAATAAGGCAAGTCTGTCAAGAATCAGCATCCCGAGTAGCTAAACACAATCATAAAAGAATCGAAAAATGTATTCGAATAGACCGAGGACTAGCTGAGAGAAATATAATTCGTAGTTAATTATTGTATTATGAAAATTATTTCTTATTTTTTCCTAAATTTAATCAATCAATCAAAAGTATAAAATTGGAAACAGAAAGAGGAGATACGAATCAATTTGAAAATCTGGAAAATTGCGGAACAATCTGCAAAACATACTAAACTAAGATTAAATTAGCATAAACATTATATTAACTTCGTTCGCGCGCTTCATTGAAGATAATTACTAAGCACACTTTGCATGTACAGCCTTGACTAAATTTAAATAAATTATTGTTTAAAGTAAATAAAATAGCTATATAAAATATATTATAAAGACAAGTACTATAAATAGGAAAAGATGTATAATATATACCTAGATTGGGCTAAATATATTAGTTTTAAAAGGTAGATACCATAAAAAGGGCATACCTAGGCAACAAAGTTTACACACATCCTTTTTATAAGAATGTATTTTTTTTAGTAATTTGGACAGTATTTTCTTCAAATTTAATCCCGGTATGTTTTCCAAAAATTGTTTAAAAATCATTTAGCATATTTATTTCTGTCTTTTAATCAATTATTAGTATCTTCTTTCATTTTACTTTCCTAAATACCTCTTGGTTACTTATAAATGTACTGATTTTTTCTGCAAACGAAATATGTCATATCACAATTTTCTAAATGGGTAAATGGCATTTTCAAAGTCAATAAAAAATATACAGACATTATTGGAATATTAATTGGATATGAAACAATTGTCGAGTTGATAGATATAGATATACGAGGATGGTTCTGAAATTACGTGGTCTAACAAAAAGACCTGTTATTTTTCAATATAATCTCCTGCTCGCTCAACAAACTTATTCCAACGATATTCCAAATTAGTAACGCCTTCATTGTAGGTCGATGAATCCAAGTCCTCGAGAAAGCTAGTTACAGCAGCGATTACCTCGGAATTCGATAAAAGTCTCTTATCGCCGAGCCATTGTTTCAGGTTTGGAAAGAGATAATAATCGCTGGGAGCCAAATCTGCGAAATAGGGCCAATGAGGCACTAACTCAAATCCAAATTTATGAATTTTTGCCATTGCAATCGCAAACTTGTAGGCAGGTGCGTTATCCTGATGGAAGAGCACTCTCTTCTTTGCCAAATGAGGCCGTTTCTTTTTGATTTCGTCACTTAATTATTGCAGCAAATTGGCATAATACTCCCCAATAATTGTTTTCCCATTTTCTAACTAAATAATTCCATGCAAATCACCAAAAAACAATTGCCATAACCTTTCCTGTTGACTAATCAGTTTTTGCCTCCTTTGGTGGAGGAGAACCTTTTTTTGTCCATTGTTTGGATTGTGCTTTGGTTTCAGGAATGTTACCGTTGACCCAGGTTTAATCGACGGTAACGAAACCTCGTAAAAGTCTTTCTGATTGTGGCGAAAATGTGCCAAAAGATTGCGAGAAACACTCAAATGATTCAGTTTTTGCTCCGTTGTGAGAAACCGTAGTACCCAACTCGCCGACTATTTTTTCATTTTCAATTTTTCAGTTAAATGCTGTGCACTCTGTCATTTGAGATACCTTCTGCTATCTCGTGCACTTTTACTCCACGGTCATTCAAGACGATACAGTGGATTCTTTCAGTCATATCGGAATCAGTAACAGTTTTTGGACGTTCACAACGGGCTTCATCATTTGTCCTCGTACGACCACGCTTAAATACGGCAACCCAGTTTTTAACAATTGAAAACGAAGGAGTGAATTGTAATAGTGGTGAATCCAGCTCTGCTTTGATATCGGTTGGTTTTAACCCTTTCAAATGAAAGTATCACTGCTCTCAACTCAGTTTTTTTCATTATTACAATATCGCACGTTCACTTTGGTGTACTGTCAAAAACAGACTAATTGACAGGTCGCTCTGTACTGTCATATTTAACCTACTAAAGGATAATTCTGTAGAATGGTAAAGAACGTTCCTGCGAATTCGCGCCATCTTTGTGTTCGGCCGCGTCGATTCCGATCAATCCTCATATTATCAACGTTATTTTATAGTATTCAAGTATAACCTCTGTGTTACTTAATTATTGCGTTAAATTCTAATCAGTGGTCACATAAGTAAAATGCCATTAACATTAAGAGAAAAAATAGACACAATCCGGTTGTTTGGTGATCATGCTCGTAGTAGCATTACTTATGGAAAAGCAGCCGCTGTAAATGCTCTTTTCAATGAAACTGGCTGTATTATTAAAATCTATCGGAATGTTCAACCTCGTCGAATACACCCGCATCCTGAAGATAACAATTATTGGCGGCAAATCGAGCAAATCCATGCGATAAATCTCGAAGGCTCATGCCTTCGAGATTTATCGTCTCAAATGAATATTAGCAAGGATAAAATCAGAAGATGTTTCGTTCGGCACAAAATCAAGCCCTATAAACCGAATTTCTTACATACATTGAAAGAAGGTGATGATAATAAAAGATTAGACTATTGTTTTTGGGTCCAAGGTAATTTTTTAAATGACAGACATTTTCTAAAGAAGATTATGTTTACTGATGAGGCTACATTCACCACGAATGGGGTTGTATCGTCCCAAAACTGTAGATACTGGGCCAGAGATAATCTTCACTGGGTTATAAACTGTAAAGACCAATATTCCCAGAAAGTCAATGTCTGGTATGGGATTTTAGGGGACCGAATAATTGGTCCTCTTTTCTTTAATGATTCATTGAATGCTGGCCGTTTAGTTAACTTCTTCGATAGGGAATTTTGGGATGCAGTTGAAAATCTTCATCTTAATATGCAACATGATATGTATTTGCAACTAGATGGTGCATCCATCCATAATTCAAGAATTGTTCATCAATGTTTGAACCAAACATTTCCTATGCGCTGGATAGGAAGAAACAGACCTTTTGAACTGTGGCCTCCGAGGTCTCCCGATGTTACACCCCTCGATTTTTTTTGGGGGGAATGGTAAAAAATAAAGTTTATAAAACAAGGCCCAGCAATCGAGATGAACTTTGTGCCAGAATATGGCAAGTCTGTCAATAAATCAGCATCCCGAGCAGCTAAACACAATCATAAAAGAATCGAAAAATGTATTCGAATAGACCGAGGACTAGTTGAGAGAGATATAATTCGTAGTTAATTATTGTATTATGAAAATTATTGCTTATTTTTTCCTAAATTTAATCAATAAATCAAAAGTATAAAATTGGAAACAGAAAGAGGAGATACGAATCAATTTGAAAATCTGGAAAATTGCGGAACAATCTGTAAAACATACTAAACTAAGATTAAATTATCATAAACATTATATTAACTTCGTTCGCGCGCTTCATTGTAGATAATTACTAAGCACACATTGCAAGTTACCCCCTCGACCAAATTTAAATAAATGCAATTAGTAAAATTATAGATATTTGAAAATTAATAGAACACTTCAATAATGGCGAATTAAGATAGATTTGCATATTTTTTAAGTAAGAGCAGCTTCAAAATATATGATCCTAACACACATTTGTAATCTTGATAAAAACCCGAGTTCAGTTCACCGCATTTTGGTAATTTAAAAAAATTACTTAGAATTCTAGAAGGACGAAAACAAACTAAATAATTTACGACCGAAAGGAAACCTATATTTGGTCTGTGCGGAATTTAATTTTCATTAATCACCTCCTACAGACATTCTTTTTCTAGAGTAATTAAACCAATCTAATCAGTATTAACACCAGCCTCCAACTTGTGCTTCCCCCCTGTGAACGTGACCGCCATCAGAAATATTGTAACAGATGCCTTCCTTTTATGTATTAATATAAACGAATTTCCTGACATCGGTAATGGAGAATGGAGAAGAAAAAGAACGAATAATATTGCTTCTGAAAATTTATTATTGGGATATTTGACCAATTCCCCTTTCGATAAATTACTCCTATATTATCTTTACCAGATAATAGTGTAAAAATTTACGAAATTAATCTTTCTTTCTTTTCTCATTTTTCGAAATCGACTCTTCTGATTCATTAGAAAGAATTCTGATAAATAACACGTAACAATTACATGAATTAATTAATGAAAGTATGACGACATTTTTGCTAATAATAAATATTAAAGATACTCTTGACGTCGGACTGTCATCAAATGTCAGTTTTCATATATTTTGATTGTATTTTTTATTTCATTTAATATTTGCTCTTCGCAAAGAAATCGATGAAAGATCGATCCCTTACAATAATTAATAACACAACGTTTAAATTTCAAAGAAGATTTAATTTAGACACTATATATCGCTGTGTAGTTTGATTCTAATAATACGGGCTCCAATTATATAAAATGTAAATCGTTACATACGTATATATCTATTTTGACTCTTTGAATAAGTATAGCTCTCAGAATTTGCTCTCGGGTTCTTTGTAACTAGGCCTAGCATCCAATATAAATGTCAGAAATAATACAAGATATCAAATTAAATACATTTACTGCTTATACTTTCAATATATTTATAAATCATGAGTTCAACAAAGTATTATAAATAATTTATTAACCTAAATCAAATAATCATCATATAAAAGTTATGAAGATTGTCTGGAGTACACAGGAATAACTTTGAAGATCAAAAACTCCCCAAAAAACTAAGCTGTGACACAAGGTGTTTTGTTTAATACAATAAATATAGAAGTTTTATAAATCTTTTGAATTTACTGATTTACTCCTTGTACCAAAAGGAGTGCGTTACTCAATATCCGTTTAGTTCAAAATAATTTCATTGCATGAAATATTTATCTCCAAACTATATAGATTTTAATCTGATTCCCAATTCATGAATCTTTATTACAAACAAAACACAGATATCATTATATCATTTGTGAGACAAAGTCCCTACATTTTGACCAAGATACCTTGCGTTATGAGTCGGTTGTAAAACAGAAATTATAATTAATTGATTACAAAGTAATTATTCATATACCCTCGAAATCTGAATTTTTAATTTACGAACTTCAAGATTTACTGTATGTCGTGATTTATACAGACATTTGTTCATTATACAAATTAGCAAACTCTTCGTGATACATTTTGTTTGATATTACAATATGAAAGAAATTAATAATTCCTAACTCAAATTATTGTTTAAAGTAAATAAAATAGCTATATAAAATATATTATAAAGACAAGTACTATAAATTGAAATAATATATACCTAGATTGGGCTAAATATATTTGTTTTAAAAGGTAGATACCATAAAAAGGGCATACCTAGGCAACAAAGTTTACACACATCCTTTTTATAAGAATGTATTTTTTTTAGTAATTTGGACAGTATTTTCTTCAAATTTAATCCCGGTATGTTTTCCAAAAATTGTTTAAAAATTGTTCATTTAGCATATTTATTTCTGTCTTTTAATCAATTATTAGTATCTCCTTTCATTTTACTACCCTAAATACGTCTTGGTTACTTATAAATGTACTGATTTTTTCTGCAAACGAAATATGTCATATCACAATTTTCTAAATGGGTAAATGGCATTTTCAAAGTCAATAAAAAATATACAGACATTATTGGAATATTAATTGGATATGAAACAATTGTCGAGTTGATAGATATAGATATACGAGGATTGTTCGGAAATTACGTGGTCTAACAAAAAGACCCGTTATTTTTCAATATAATCTCCTGCTCGCTCAACAAACTTATTCCAACGATATTCCAAATTAGTAACGCCTTCATTGTAGGTCGATGAATCCAAGTCCTCGAGAAAGCTAGTCACAGCAGCGATTACCTCGGAATTCGATAAAAGTCTCTTATCGCCGAGCCATTGTTTCAGGTTTGGAAAGAGATAATAATCGCTGGGAGCCAAATCTGCGAAATAGGGCCAATGAGGCACTAACTCAAATCCAAATTTATGAATTTTTGCCATTGCAATCGCAAACTTGTAGGCAAGTGCGTTATCCTGATCGAAGAGCACTCTCTTCTTTGCCAAATGAGGCCGTTTCTTTTTGATTTCGTCACTTAATTATTGCAGCAAATTGGCATAATACTCCCCAATTATTGTTTTCCTATTTTCTAACTAAATAATTCCATGAAAATCACCAGAAAACAATTGCCATAACCTTTCCTGTTGACAAAACCGTTTTTGCCTCCATTGGTGGCGGAGAACCTTTTTTTGTCCATTGTTTGGATTGTGCTTTGGTTTCAGGAATGTTACCGTTAACCCAGGTTTAATCGACGGCAATGAAACCTAGTACAAAGTCTTTCTGATTGTGGCGAAAATGTGCCAAAAGATCGCGAGAAACACTCAAACGATTCAGTTTTTGCTCCGTTGTGAGAAACCGTAGTACCCAACTCGCCGACTATTTTTTCATTTTCAATTTTTCAGTTAAATGCTGTGCACACTGTCATTTGAGATACCTTCTGCTATCTCGTGCACTTTTACTCGACGGTCATTCAAGACGATACAGTGGATTCTTTCAGTCATATCGGAATCAGTAACAGTTTTTGGACGTTCACAACGGGCTTCATCATTTGTCCTCGTACGACCACGCTTAAATACGGCAACCCAGTTTTTAACAATTGAAAACGAAGGAGTGAATTGTAATAGTGGTGAATCCAGCTCTGCTTTGATATCGGTTGGTTTTAACCCTTTCAAATGAAAGTATCACAGCTCTCAACTCAGTTTTTTTCATTATTACAATATCGCACGTTCACTTTGGTGTACTGTCAAAAACAGACTAATTGACAGGTCGCTCTGTACTGTCATATTTAACCTACTAAAGGATAATTCTGTAGAATGGTAAAGAACGTTCCTGCGAATTCGCGCCATCTTTGTGTTCGGCCGCGTCGATTCCGATCAATCCTCATATTATCAACGTTATTTTATAGTATTCAAGTATAACCTCTGTGTTACTTAATTATGTCCATGATATTAGAAACTTAACGATTCCCTAATACTCATTTTTAACTTTGCTGTAGTACGGTGTTAGTTATTTTTCGTCACTGAACACAATTTAGTTTTCTTTCAAGATATGTATAAACATGGAAGTGTGTTGCAGATCTGTTTGGAACTTGTAGTTCTGGTGAACATATAATCTTGAACACGGTCTGTACACTATCCGCAGATAAATAAAAGCATTGCTCTGATGTTTGTCATTATAACAAAATGTTTCTAAACACAGCAATTTATAATAGCATTTTGTATTACACATAACATACAAACATTACATGCTGTCAAATTGCTACCTTTTCTGTAATTTTATGTTCTGATAATATGTTTTGGGTAATTGCATTTGATTTTCTTGATTACGCACATCGTTAATCTTCACATCAACACAACTTTTTAAATTTATTAGAAAACTTCGTTTGCTTCTATATACGTAGAAGTGGATAGAAGCAACTACATTAATTCATCATGAGGTTTCAAAATATCAAAATAAATTATAAAACTTAAAAAAAAGTAAAGAAAAGGTGAACAATAAGAAGTGTATTCCCATACATTTTTAATGTGCAGTCTCCATGAACTGAATAAGATAATAAACCCACTGAAACAAAAGACCGGGTATTAATGGTTAAGTAGAGCTCGCTCTCTCATTATTGTGTTTTCGTTCGGCTTATACTCCTATTTCTAGAGTATGTACTACTGTACTGCTGACTATGCATTATCCATGAGGATTCTGTGTGTAATACATAAAAGCATTTTGAAAATTTTGTTTCTTATAGACATGTAGTAAGTGAATATCATGACGTTTTATTACATTATTAGTAACATACATTCAAAAAGAAGGCATTAACTTTATTGTATTATATTAAAGTATTTTTAACGCAAATAAATTCAAATTTTTTAGTATGATTTTTTCTTATGAAACTAAGAAAATTATAGAAATGTGAATAAGAAAGGTTATCCTAATTCCAATTGTATAAAGACCTTCAGCAAAAATCAAATTAAAGGTAATGTACCAATAATGTAATAATTATTTTATATTCGAGTTAGTAAGTAAAAATATTAAAAATATGCAATTAAAATTTTAAAGCAATCACGAACGGTAGATGTCACTCAGTCTGAAAAGAAACCTATCCTGCTATGAGATCTAAGAGAAACAAATATGGGCGAGGAAAGCACTAAGCAGTTTTTATATTACTTCAGTGCATATGATATTCGTTTCGCTTTTGTGCATAAATAGTGACAAGAAAAATTAATTTATTAGTAACACAGATTTACTTGAAGTACTTAATTACTTATATATCACTTTTAATGATTCGAGAAAATACCAGCGAAATACTTGTAGTGCGGTATAAATTTAACTTGAAAATAGTCGACCAGCCGAAAGTCGTAAAATAACAGAATTTCGAATAAATCCTTAGAACGAAAAGCAGTAGCACATGTGGCAGATGGGTGGGGGCGTTCCTAGAAAGGAGCATAATAACGTCCTTCATAGACGAAGTCGCAATTGAGGCTAGAGTAGTTGGCGGTTACCCACACCCCTCTCGTGGGCGCTCTTAGTAAATAATCTCCTCAAGAGACTATTCAACGAAGCTTTGCAGCCTTAGATACGCCGACAACCTAGAAACTGTTCCAGGAATATTTTTCAGGAATTATTTCAGAACAAACGCAAACTGGATTAAATAAGGAAGGCGACTGGCTTAACTAAGAACGACTATCAATAAATGCTGAGAAAACACAAATAGTTAAATTCACAAAAAAGATTACGCTACGAGGCCTATAGCTACTAGTACTTGAAAATACAGAAACTTCGTTTGTCAAGAAAGCTAAGTACTTGGAGGTACTGTTTGATCAAAAGCTTTCGTCAAGTCCTTACATCCTATAAACTGCCATTGCCGTGGGCAGGTGTAGAAGAATGTGTGTGTACCTAGAGACTTGATTAATACGCTATTATATGATTATACGCAAGGATAATTAGACTTATGATAAGCTATGGAACAGCCGCATAGTCGTCAAAAATTTAGCAAAGAGGAGTTAGTAGTCGGCTAAATAGCATACAAAGACTAGCATGTTCAAGTGTCACGGGTACCATGGGCACAATCCCTACAGCTGCCCTGGAGATGATACAAAATCTACCTCTTCTAGATATCCATACTGTTACGATATTATAGTGTATTGTGTATGCCTGTAGCGGTTTCGCCAGCTTATCGGACTTGCGTGACTTGCTTCGCAGTGGGAATACGAGTTTACGAGGCATCGAACACTACCGTTGAGTACCTCGGTTATAGTTGTTAAATATATATATATATATATATATATATATATATATATATATAATATTTTCGTGACCTTGGTATGATATGGTAAACTTAATAAGTCGGCGATTAAAGTCTGGTTCACCACCCCAAAGTATACATATTTAAAACAACCCTACATGTTTCGGCAATGATGCCTTTGTCAAGGTTTTAAAAAATATAAATGACAGAATATAAATGTATATGTCATTTTTTTTGTCATAATTTTTTTATGTCCCAATTGGTCATAAAATTTGATTGAAATGGTAAATATTTAGATATCCACAAATAATACTACTAGATCTACTAGCACAGCAATTTCTGAGGTTTTGGACTATATTTCAGATGCTTTTCATCGCAAGTAAGTGGTGATTCTTGGTTGTTGTGATCTGAGTAAGCCCTTTGACTCCATGGAGAAGACAATACTTTTACAGAAACTGCACAGATACGGCGTGCGAGGCCGACCAAATGCACTTATTTCCTCTTACTTAACGAATAGAAAGCAAACAGTTTACTGGACTAATAAATATTCAAATATATTATCGACAAATCGTGGGGTCCGACAGGAGTCAATATTAGGTCCTCTGCTTTTTCTAATTTACGTGAATGATTTGCCTTACAATATATTATCATTGAAACTTACCCAGTTTGCGTATGATACATCCATTCTAATTCGAGCCCAGGAAATTGGAGAAAGGAGTGTAAATTTGGAACATGCATTAATGGAGGCAGGCGAATGATTTAGCAGTAACCTCCTGAAGCTAAATCAAAATAAAACACAGCGGTAAGCTTACCATAAGGATCTCGAATGAGAACAAAGAGAGTATAAAATTTTTGGGGCTACAGCTCACCAGTGACATGAGTTGGGATTGCCATGTGGAAGATTTGTGTGGCCACCTTGCTGCAGCTGTTTATTCTATTCGTAGGATAAAACAGGTAGCAACATACAAAGCAGCTAGAACGGCCTACTTGTACAATTTTTAGAGTAGAGCTACATATGGTATCCTAATGTGCGGTGCATGAAGTGCAGCTGAGTCGGTGTTTAAAATGCAAAAAAGTGCCCCTCTTAGTAGTGTGTCCGGCAAAACTAGCTGTAGGCAACTGTTTAGAACTCATAAAATACTTACCTTGCCATCCTTCTATGTACTTACCTGTCTTGAATATATCCACAATACACCCCAAAAGTTCCCCTTAAACAGTGATCTTCACAATTACGGCACCAGAAATCGAAATAACATAGTGATACCTTACCTTCAGTTACAGAAAAGCCAAATAAGTACAAATTACCTAGCCTTAAAAATTTACAATAAAATTTCCAATGGAATGAAAGGCCTGGACCGTAGAAAATTTAAAATCGAAGCCAAGGACATATTGCTGAAGGTGTGTTCTTACTCGATAAGTGATTTTTTCAATCATCAATTTTAATGTGTTTTTTTATTATTTTATTGTTATTTTATACCGAATATTTCAATATGACGTATGTATGTATATATACTTCAATAAATATTATTATTATTATTATTATTATTATTACTATTATTATTATTATTATTATTATTATTATTATTATTATTATTATTATTATTATTATTTCCTCCATTCACAAGAACATTAAATTTGTCCTTGGTTGCCAGTGTGTTAGTTAACCCATCGGTTCGTGAGAACAAGATGGCTGGGATAACTATCATAATATTATTATTATTGTTGTTTATTATTTCTTATTTCCAGGTATTTTTCCGTAACCTCACCATGCAGCCCTCCATGTTGCATGCTTCATTCTTGGTAAGCAGATAATAACATCTCCCACCATGTAGCGGGGGGTCATTTTCACATCCCATAAGATACGGCGCTTTAGTTGTTATGTTGACGCAGTGGGTTGAGATGAAGGTATCTCAACAACATCCTCGCCTACGTTCTTTGTTTCTACTGAAGCATGCCATGTTTGTGTTTCATTTCCAGTTTGCTGTTTCGGTCTTTGCTGGTTAATACTACCTGGATCCTGCTCCTCCGACCCACCACAGTATCCTTTTCATCCAGTGTTTGGAGCAAGTGTAACTCATTGGGGCTACTAACCCAACCCAACGGTTAGCTCAGGAACCCGTGGGGTCGCTAGTCCCCAGTAACCTAGCTCTAGGCTACCCTGTGCGGGTTATTATTATTATTATTATTATTATTATTATTATTATTATTATTGATGTGTGCGCTCCTTTCGGGAGAAAGGGAAAAAGTTGATACACGGCCGCGAGGCAAGCATATCAACATCTATCCTGCTTGATATGGATGGAAACAATGGTAGAATTATACATGTATATTAAATATAATTTTTTTTGTCTTTGTTGTTCTTTTGCATTTTTTTTCATGGATCTACTGTAAATTTGCTTTTTTTTTCTCATAATCGACGCATTAAATCATAGGAGTCGTTTAGTTCGTGTTTTCGGAGATATGGTGTTTCGGTTTGAGATGTGTTCGTGGTTGTTTTTATTATGTATTCTGGCTCAGCACCTACCGCACAATGCTCGTTGACTCTAATATGACAATTTTTTGAAGCTGTTTATATGTCATATGATGTATTTTTAGGCTCTTTAGAGCCTCATGTAACTTCAGCGGTAATTCTCCTGTAGCACCCACTTCTGCCGCCCACTTCTTACTTCACTTTAATGAAAAACATGAGGCCCTCAACTCCAGTAGCCCGAGATGGTATCCCGTGGCGAAGAAGAGGGAAGCATGCGTGGCATTGCATATGTATATAATATATGTTATGTGTATTGTATGTATGTTGTGTCATAAGTGTACTGACAATAAACGTATTATTATTATTATTATTATTATTATTATCTCTTCCATTCACAAGAACCATTGGTTCTTGGTTGCCATTATCTTACCCTATCGGTTCATTCGAACAAGATGGATGGCATAGTTATCTATCATTCATTTATTTTATATGAATATTGATTATAGTAGATACTTACCAGTACTTTCAAGGTGTGAACATATGTATTGTCCGCTGCTAGCCGCTTGTGTCTCTTTCTGGGTATGAACTTGTGTGTTGGTTGCTGCTGGCAGCTTGCGTCTCTCTCTGGGGGTGTGGTTTGTGTTTGTGCGAGCGCGCAAGTGTAGGGTGTTGTATGTTGGTGCGCTCGTGCGTGTGTTTAGTGACCGGTCGCGTTAATTTTGGGAGATCGGAGAACCAGTCGTTGCGCAGGGCCGCCAACCCTTTCCCGGCAACTTCTTTACTTTTCGGTGCAGTACTTCGACGGACCGACCCCCGCCCCATCGAGGCGAGGCCCAGACCCGCAAAGCGCATTATTATTATTATTATTATTATAGCATTTTTGTTTGGGCTCCATTTATTTGTTGTAACCTAAAAGTTTCTGCTGTGGTTACATCAAAGTAAGAAATACTAAATTTGTGCTCATTGTTGACCTTGGCTTTGTTCCTTTGTAAGCACTTCCTTCCCTATATATAGATAGGGGAGAATAATATTTGAGATAATATGCGAAATATTAAGAATGTACACAATGACAATAGGTATCTGTATAACTTAATGCTTACCTATGAAGATTATCAAAACTTGATTTGGTTGTATTTGCCTGTAGTCGTTGTTTTTAGTTTTCTGAACAAGTTTTTTTTTAATTTTATTGTCCTATTTATGCCCCAGCTTAAATAGTTACAGTATATATAAGTTTTAAATTATTACATATTTCTATGTTGACATTTTCTATCAAAAGCAAAATGTTTTCCAAGAATTTATTTTGGAAAAAAGAAATAAATGTTTTAATTAACGTCTCTCCTTTAGGTGAGTTAAACTGGGGTGACTGCTTTATTTTCATTTTCGAAAGTAATTACTATTGCCCATTCATTACTTTATTGTCGTAAATTATAAATTAAACTTTCCTCCATCCAATTCCCAACGACAGAAACATTGAAACAATAGTATGGATTAGAAAAACTGAAAATGCCAAAGCGATAACCTCCTTTCGCACTTTCGATTTAAAAATTAAGGAAATCTCATTTGTTATTTTAATAATTCATTTTTTTCTGTAAGTCATGACACATAACTGTTAACAGTACATTTCTCTGATAAACGTGGAGTGTTTTTTATTACAATACAAAGAGGACGAAAAAAAAAGAAAGTGGGAAGAATTAATATTAGAAAAAAATTACGTCATTTTCGCACGGTCGGACCATTTGTTTAGTAGCGTGGCATTCAGTCGACATTCTTTGAAGGACGTGATGTGCACCATTTCGGTGTTATGATGAAGCTCCAAAGAATTAACGTGAATATTTTATAAAACCTTATCGCGAAGGCATTTTAAATGAAATTTAGTACGCGATGTCTTTTCCTACTTTACGTAATCGGAGGAAGGGCTGTTATCACGACTGCCGGGGAAATTTACAAAAGTCTCGGCTACATTAGATAAAGCTCCGCTTAATGTGGTCTTATATAATATATTATTGTGAAATATTTGTTCGTTGTTGAAGCACAAGAACGACACACTAAACAACTTTATAAAACCCGGTGTTGTTTTAAATGTGAATATAAAATTATCAGTTAACGATAAAAGTATATTCGATAAGTGTTTCTTAAGATATGAATTTGGTTATTAAGGAATAATTTTACTGAGCCAATAAGTTATACACCACAATTTTTGATATTTCTTTCTTGATTCTGTTTGATTCGTTCTAGATAAATAGACCTGCAGTATTTTTTAGATTGTTCTAACAATAGCCTTGTTGATAGGAGAGGAATAGCGCGGAGCTATTGTAACTTATCCAGTAATTCTGTTAAATAACTTCATATAGGCTTAACAAGAAATATGAAGTATAAGACATTGTAGACTAAATGTCGAGAAGTAGCCACAATCTACTATAAACTCAGTAACCTGTTCTACTCCCCGAAAATGTCATTTTTTGATGTGGATGTTAGTCTAAGAGCCTAATTGCTTTGTTTTTTCTAATAGGAGATAGAGTTAAATTGTCAACAGTAAAAGGTATCGTGCTATTCTTTTTATACAACTTAGAAAATAACTACTTAACTAACTATGTAATCTTGGATGGTATCAGCGCCAGGCATCGAGTACATTACTGAAGCTTTTAATGAAAAAGTTTCAAAATTTCCATAATTCCATATAATGCATACCGTGTGTAAACGAGGTAAGAAAACGACACTGCTGTGCAAGACGCGTCCCTGCCGCTTTATTTCTCCGATATGTTTGATAAATGTATAGTGTAACATTTGATTGGATAAGCATAAGTCAACATAAGGATAGGTCAGATGTAGGTGTTATACATATACGTATGATTGGATAAGCAATGATAAGTAAGGTGTATGTCTGGTATATACATACGTATGATTGGATAAGCAATGATACGTCAGGAGTAATTGTGGTATACACATACGTATTGCGGTATGTACTCGTATTCCTGTCGTTTCTATCGTCGACGACTAGGACACAGACACGCCTGGCGCCTGGTGCTATAACCGTCCCTTCTCTCTTATCTACTAAACTGGTGGAGTATCGTTTACCTCCCCTCCGTCTCTCACCCCAGTTCAATACGGTATATTATACCTGACATAACGAAAGATTTGTATAATCTTGGAACTTACTAGCCAGTAAAGCTTTCTTGATGGGGTATTTTTAAAAATAATTCTCCTCTATGCATTATAACTGCGGTCGGTCAGCGTTTTTTCCCGAAAATGAATTGAGCTCCACTAGCGCACCTCCCATGGTAAGACCCCAAGTTTTGCGACCTCCTAAATCTGTCAATTTTGAAGCTTGGGCGTTAGGGGTGGTACCAATCGATTCCTTTCGGTCATACACACTTAGGTATATCTTGACTATGCATAATTGCGGCGGTAAGATTTTCAGAACCTTGTACATCTTTTCGTATCGAAAAAGCATGCAAAGTAACGTTGACCCGAATGAAGAATGGTTATTTTAAAGCAATCTAGATTATGTGCTACAGATGACCCTTTCTTTTCTTTTAATTTTTATTGGAAACTAAGAAGCTGAGCTATTAACAATTTTTGGGAACTACCGCTAGACAAATTTTCAAGTTGTGCGCAGTCTAATGGTTATCACGTTGGGCTGTGGACTACATGATCCGAGTTCAAGCTTACTGGGCCGTAAAATATTATTGTTATTTGTTTTTTATGTTTCATTATGTAAAGTAAGTCAGAGATTTCGAATTTAAACTTTATTTTGTAGCAGTGTTAGTAACATCTCATTAATTTGGTCAAGTCGTTTATCTTATAAAGTCTAAGCAGCTTCACTCACTTAATTCAAATTTAAAACCCATTAAACTAGTATTTATTTATTTATTTTTATGTATAATTTAATCGGATTTTAAGCTTCAGGCGTCTTGAATACATCGAACTAAACAGTCCACCGTAAGAGATTAGTAAGTCGAGCAAACAGTTTATCAGAAGATGACGCATATGACAATGACTATCTATTTTATTTATGGTTATGTTGAGTTTAATATCGATTAGTGCGTACCATAATTTGAAAGTCCTGTCTATTTTAAATAAATGGCTGAAAATCTGTGAAGGAATGTGCATTATGAGCTGCAATTGACACTTTTTTCGGTTTCTAAAAATCTTTATTAGAAACTGAACCATTACCAATTTTCAGGAATTTTCGTTAGAAATATTTTCAAATTGTGCGCGGTATAGTAAGTATCACGTTTGGCTGTGAACTACATGATCCGAGCACAAGCCCATTAAGATGAAATTTTTTTGAAATCTTTCGTTTCGCTATTTTATTATGTGAAGTAAGTCAGAGATTCCGAATTTTAACTTTATATTGCTCTTCAGCTTAGTTTTTGTCAGATAAAAACTAATTAATCAGTTGCAATTATGATTTTATTTGAATGTTGCAAAACCCATAAATTAAACCCAAGAATAGCTTTTGAGTTTACCCTTCCCCAACCATGTGATTGCGTGATTTTATGATAGCTTTGAGACTCGTAAGATTTCTTCGTCAAAGTGCAACAATATATTCCCAAAAAAAGTTGTGGATTAGTTTAATACATAATGGGACAGAAAAAAGATAAATATATTTCATGTATTTGAGTCTTTAAGCAAATAAGTGTGATGGACAAGAAGATGTCAAGCTAATAAAAGTTGTGGATTCCAGACCCCAAAAGAGTTCCAAAATGATACCAAAAAAGTATTCTTTATACTTCTTTTGGCATCATTTATAAGATTTTTTTGGGATATTGGGGTTTTTCAACTTTTTAAATTGATAGTCGAAGATGAAGATAATATGGAGACAAACTTGAAAAAAAAATGTATTTCAGTAATAGATCACTCTCAAAGAGCTTCAAATATTGCATAAACCACAAAAAGGCGTTTATAAACTAATATATTTTAATATATTTACAATATGTTTGCCATATGCTAGCGGACTATAAGTATACAAAAAAATGATACAACATAGGTTTTTAATATGTTTTTTTTTCTTTCTACAATAACATTTTCGGAAAATGCTTTCACACAAGGTTTATTCAGTTGTTTATTTAAAATGTTCCCAAATTTTAATTTGTGCTGTTAGAGTTTTGTACTAATGTTTGAACAAGTAAAATGAGTAATTAAACTTCAGAACATGTGACTAGAATAGTTGCTTGAAACGATGAGGAACGATCTCAAAGACACGTTGCTAATGTGATGAATATCAATTAGTCAAGTATCTCTAGGGCAGGAGTCAGATATAGGGAAACAGGTCATTACAGAAAAAGACCGATAACAGATCGTTCAAGGTGTACTCCTCTCCAAGATGACCACTATCTAAAACTACAACCATACGTTGAAGGCAGATAACTGGACTTGGCTTGTCAGAAATACTCGAGTGAGTACCCAAAGGTTCTGTTAGACTGGAATGAGAGCTAGGAGTGGGCGTAGTGATTGACTGGGCCAATGCATTCTTCACAGTTGACTCAAGATTTGGGCGCTATTCCCAGTGCAATATTAGATTTACGCCTAATTTCAGTGGTGGTTCTGCCATGGTTTAGGGAAGCATCTGTTTAGCAGGTCATACGGAGTTAGTACCGGTAAACAGAGATACAATGACTGCTCACAAGTATATAACAGACATTTTATAATGTCATATAGTACCATACGTGCCAGTAATAGGAAACGAATTCATACACGGCCGAGTGTAGCAATTATCGTTCAGAATTATCTTAATGGAGCTCACCTTCCAGTTTTAGATTAGCCCGCGGTAAGCCCGGACATGAATCCTATTAAGCATGTATTTGACCAAATTCATAGAATGAAACGGATCCAAAATGTTTGATATACGGAGGTTAAATGAATCCATACCAAACCAAATGCGAACGGTTATAAGAGCCAGAGGTGACTATACCGAATATTACTACTATCCTGTAATTCTTTTCCAAAATTCTAATTTGTTTTGGTAAACATGCTTAATTAAAATTTCAAATACTTCTGTTTTAATTTTGTCCCTATCATATGTACTTAATAAGATAGGCACCAAGTTATATTAAATATACCCCAATGTATTCAAGAAATAATTTTTATGCTTATCGAATCATAAAAGTTCTTTTTTGAGTGCATTAGGATATATTTAAAACTTTTCCAGCAATAAAATTTAATTATGCGATATAAACGTCTTTTTGTGGTTTATGTTTACTTTGTTGGCGGAAGATAATTCTTACAATAGGAAACTATAATATACAGGGTGAGTTTTTTTGAATGTTTAGCATTGGGATCTCAGAAACTACTGGAGATAGAAAAACGCTTAAATTGGGAAAGATGCGCAGTTTTACGAGTTTGATTTAGAACTGCTTTTGTTTCTCGAAAAACTTTCATGGCTTATTAGATATTCAAATAAAACTAAATTTCACGATTTTCTTTAAACATGCTTAGCATCGTTAATAGTAATTTTAGAGAAAAAGTGTTCAGATAAAATTTTTAGATAATTTTAGGCCAAATAAAACTATGTAGCTAATATATTTTTTTTCGTTCACCATTATCGAGTTATGACACAAACTTGTGTTTTTTAAATGGAAACCATAGTTGTTTTTGACATCATTAAAAAGCTTATTTTTTACTGATTACAAAGATATAAGTTTTGATATGGTTATTTTGAAAAATAAAGATGATATAGACATTTTTATGGTTTTTATGGAAAACAATTGAATTTCAAACTGATAAAATACAAACCAAACGAAAACTTATTTTCAAATCTTATGTAGTAATAAAATGAAAACTATAAGAACTTTTATTAAGGGCACACAACATAGATACCTCCATTATTATTAATACACAAATTGCATCTCTTCACAACAGAATTTGTAGCATTGCGGACTTTACGCCTATCGATGTTATTAAAAGCAACTAAGACAGCTTCTCTTAAATCGTCGATTGTTTCATATGTTCTTTTGTATACTGTGTCCTTTAGTACACCCCACAAGAAAAAATCCAAAACTGATAAATTAGGGGATCTAGCCGGCCATTCAATGGGTGCATTTCGTCGTATCCATTGATTAGGGAAGTTCAAATTTAAATAATTTCTAACATTCAGTTGATTGTGCGGAGGCGCTCCGTCATGTTGAAATCATTGCAGCATTGCTCGGGTTCTTAAATTTAAATTATCTAACATTTCTTCGAAATCTTGTTGTAAAAAATTAAGATAACGATTACCAGTTAGTGATCCATCAAAAATAAAAGGAGGAAGAACAGTTGATCCTATAACACCACACCAAACATTAAACCCAAATTTAATTTGTGGTCTCCTATGTTCAACGTGAAGTGGATTTGTTTGAGACCATATGTGCTCATTGTGACTATTAAACATTCCACAATTTGTGAAACGATATTCATCAGTCGATAATATTTTCATTGAAAAGTGTGGATCGTTTTGACACTGATCTTTAAACCATCTACAAAAAGCTATTCGTCTGATGTTATCACCTTCATGTAAAGTTTGTTATACTGATAATTTGTAGGGACGAAATTTATGCTTCTTCAACACTCTGACAATAGTGCGTTGAGAGGAGCCCATTTCTGTTGAAATTTGTCGGGTCGATGTAGATGGATTCTGAGCGACACTTGCTAATATGTTTATTTCTCTATCTTCATCCATCCCTTTTTTGATTTTTGTTTAACGAACGAACCATAATCTGCTAAATTATCCCATAATCTCTTAAAAGTAGGTAGCGACGGCTGACGTCGATCAAAATAATTTTCAAAATAAACTTCAGCAGCTCCAGTAGAATTTTTCTAGCACTGAATGTAGCATTCAATCATATCACGCTTTTCCACGTTAGAAAATTCCATAGCCAATGCAAACTTATGATTAACGGCCGTTTGCACCGCTTATAGTTAAGTTATAATTAAATTAATTAATAGTTAATTCTCAATGTTTGACAATTAACTTGACTTAAAAGTAAAAATTAACAGCTCTCACTTCTGTGACTCAACGTGAAAGCAATGTTAGTATATTTATCTCGACTGCTCCAACGAACACTATTGCAACTCAGATTTTTCGTTTTTTGAATTACAAAACACCAAACATATTTTTTTTTAAGGTTTTATCTTATAAAGTGAACAATCATAGAAATGTCTATATCCTCTTTATTTTTTAAAATAACCATATCAAACCTTATATCATTGTAATCAGCAAAAAGTAAGCTTTTTAATGATGTCAAAACCAACTATGGTTTCCATTTAAAAAAACATAAGTTGTGTGTCATAACTCGATAATGGTGAACGAAAAAAAAATTAGCTGCACAGTTTTATTTGGCGAAAGATTATCTAAAACTTTTGTCTGAACACTTTTTCTCTAAAATTACTATTAACGACGCTAAGCATTTAAAGAAAATCGTAAAATTTAGTTTTCTTTGAATATCTAATAAGCCATGAAAGTTATCGGAGAAACAAAGGCAGTTTTAAATCAAACTCGTAAAACTGCGCATCTTTCCCCATTTAAGCGTTTTTCTATCTCCAGTAGTTTCTGAGATCCCAATGCTAAACATTCAAAAAAACTCAGCCTGTATATAACATATTCACTTTTCTAAAGCTCTTCCTAAACGGTATTTTTTCATCTTAAGTAAGATAAATAAATTTCTTTTTAAAATTACTATGCTATTACTTATAATAATTAATTTATAATATAGAACTATTATCATATTTTCAAGACAACTCGGTGTTAATAAATAGGTCAAAAACACAATTTTGTATCATATGACCGTTGCGAGGTTTCGACCCACTAGAATGAGATTATTCTCTTATTGCATTGCGCCCCTGAATTGTATACAGTCATATAAGTTGTGGTTAATTTAACCCGGGCTTTAGTTCGGGAGGGCAGTAAAATTTCGGTAACTATCTCGAACATGATGGGAAGTGAGAGCGTGAAATCACAGTGTAATGGCATTGAATAGCACCTCGTTGCCGTTTCCAAGGAGTTCACCTGCCGACTGTTATTATGCCATTAAAACCTCATACTACCAACCGTAGAAATCTTAGCGGATTTGAGACATAGGAAACCGAAATAATAGGTACGCTCAGAAGTAAGGAAGGCGTCTCCTGTATCTTCCTTCTCTCCTAACTGCTTCAACTTATTTAATGGGGCCGTTCTTAAGCCAGTTCTGTATGGACAGCTCCCTTTACACGGATTTACTCCAAAGACCAATCAAAGATAAGACATCGCCAAGAACACAGTGAAATAATATCATTATAAATCTCTAAGGCTTAATTATTTGTGAATAGTGAATAGTTGCAAACAATGACAAGCATAATACCAAAAATTTATTTTCATTAAAACGATCATGTTAATTAGTAACAAAATTAATAAAAATAATAATAAAAGTAATAATAATAATTTTTATTCGCAACAGCGGTTGCTACTAACAGGACAATATAGGATTAAATAATTTGTAGATTAACATTACATAGAAACATGTACAAAATAGTACTTGGAAATATATAAAAAAAGCAAAAAACAAAAAAAAAACAAAAACAAATTGAATGAATATTGATCAATCGTATACATATCAATATACAGTGTGGTCATAAAGTTTGGAACGAAGCTTATAACCGCATTATTTTACATTTTTAGGAAAAACGCTCGGACAGGTAAATTTTCTTTTTTAAAACGCCATCTTTTGACATACTATTTTTTTCTATGACGTCACTGTTTTTCGAGTGATGACGTTATCAACACTTTCTTTAAATGGCAACTATATTATTTTTTTCTCGTTTTTGGTAGATCTTTATATCCATCAAATAGTGATATAAAACAATTGGTATGTTGCATCACAATTTTTTTGAAAAAATGATATAAATTTAGAAAAAAATGCGAAAATTTTATTTTTGTACAAAATCAAAATTAAATTAAAAAAAATACATCTGAACTTAAATTTATTGTAACAGTTAACGTAAATTTTCAAAATGGACCCCACCAACCAACTGACACTGTCCCAGCCGAGTGTAAATGCATTGCGGTCAATAGTAATCTGCGTTATTCGCTCCAGGTCAAAAGAAATTCGTCTTCCCAATCGGCCAATTACTTATTAAAAAATCTTATTTAACATCAAATAGTTTCACAAAAAAAGGGCCAAAGAAGTTTATTTTATTTAAAAATTTGACATGATGTGGCAGACCATTTCTTAATTAAAATTATCGCCCAAAAATTGAAGATTTCAAAAACTAATTAAGCTTACAAAATTTACTGAAATATGTAAGTAAGTTTTTTTCACACTTCTGTCTTGTGTGAGGACTTAAATATTCTTCTTGAACAAACCGGATCGTCAAAAGCACATGTACTCATGTTACTATGCAAAAAATTTACAAAAACAAAAACACGCACTTTTTTGCAAGATATTTCTTTATGACATTCTTGCTTCTTTTTATACAATTTTTGTACAAAAATTTTAGTTTGACATTATTTCTATGGCGACAACATTATTACTTACTTCTATTTTTGACGTTAAATTTTTGAGATATTGTGTAAAAATTGTTCATTTTCACTAATATAAAAAATGGCACATTTATCTGAACGAGAAAGAATTGAAATTTTAATTATGGTTGGGCATGGGGACAGACAAAGAACGCATGCAGAAGCATGCGATTTGTTTAACCATGAACACACTGATAGACCTCCAATTACCAGGTCTTCGGTGACAAAACTAGTTGGAAAGTTTACCGAAACTGGATCCGTAAAAGATCGACCACGGCAAGGTAGACCTCAAGTAGGAGAAGATGTGAAATTAAATGTGCTTCTAGAAGCAGAAGAAAGGCATCATGTTTCCACCAGACAACTTGCGTTAGCCAATCAGGTGGCTCACTCATTTGTCGTCAACTTATTTAAAAAAGAACACTATCGTCTTTACAAAGTTCAACTTGTACAGGAATTACACGAGGATGACGAAGATCGTCGACTGCAGTTCTGTGAAGACGTAATGTTACGTTGTGACCAAAATCCAAATTTCTTGGAAAACATCGTCTTCTCAGATGAAGCTACGTTCTGCCTAAATGGATATGCTCACCGCCATAATTGCAGATATTGGTCGCAGAACAATCCGCATTGGACTCAAGCGTGTCATACTCAGCGCAGAGGAAAAGTTAACGTATGGGTTGGAATGATTGGACGACGCATTTTAGGACCATATTTTTTTAAGGAAATTTGACTGCTGTGCAATATTTAGAATTTTTAAGATTTGAACATGATCCAGCGCTCGCTGTTATTTTCCCAAATCACGAGGATGGTGATGTACCCCATCCAAATATTTGGTTTCAACAAGATGGGGCGCCTTCCCATTATGGTGTAGAGGTTCGCCACTATCTTAACGAAATATTTCCCAATAAATGGATTGGACGGAGAGGCGCCTTAGAATGGCCACCTCGTTCTCCTGACCTGACTCCGTTAGACTTTTTTTTATGGGGTTATTTGAAATCGAAAGTGTATTTTAACAAACCGAACAATTTAGAAGATTTAAAAGAACGAATTCGCGTAGAACTTACACAAATATCCCCAGACATAAATTGAGGCGAGTATACGAACTGTTTACACTCGGCTGGGACAGTGTCACTTGGTTGGTGGGGTCCATTTTGAAAATTTACGTTAACTGTTACAATAAATTTAAGTTCAGTAATTTTGTACAAAAATAAAATTTTCGTATTTTTTTCTAAATTTATATCATTTTTTCAAAAAATTTGTGATGCAACATACCAATTGTTTTATATCACTATTTGGTGGATATAAAGATCTACCAAGAACGAGAAAAAAATAATATGGTTGCCATTTAAAGAAAGTGTTGATAACGTCATCACTCGAAAACCAATGACGTCATAGAAAAAAATAGTATGTCAAAAGATGACGTTTTAAAAAAGAAAATTTACCTTTCCGAGCGTTTTTCCTAAAAATGTAAAATAATGCGGTTATAAGCTTGGTTCCAAACTTTATAACCACACTGTATAGTATATATATACTCTTGGTTACATTGAGATATCAAACTTGCGGATTTGCGGATTGTCTTTTTTAATTTCATTGCTCTAATTAATTTATTTATTATTTCTATGTCAAAGCCATTATACTTTTTATATATTTACATTTTATAGGATTACAAAAAATTTTATCCAAGAAACAGCTAAATAAATTTCCTCATCGCTCTCTCATCATGAGTACTACTAAAATATCTGTGTTTTGTAAAATGCTATTGATGTTAAGAGATACATAAATATTATAATAATTATAATATATAGGGTTATTCAAAAGTAAGTTACATTTTGAAGTTGCCATCATTTTGTTAGGTAGTAAAGTATACATAAAATAAACACATATTTGTGATCATAAAATAATGGGGTTTACTCGTCGTTCATATATTTTATTTCCGTTAGCATGGCAACAAGCTTGTTGATAAAATAGAAACGTTAGCTTTTCTTACTGAATTTGACAGACGTTCACCCTGTGAAGAATGGTTTTGACGTTGCGAAATCGTATAAGTCTTGTTCAGTGCTTCTATGAATGTGCAAGAAGTTCAGTAGCGGGTATAAGAAAATTCTGAAGAAACAATAAACAGTTTGCAGGCTTACCGTAAGCTAATCCGTAAATTTGACTGGTTGCGTTACTGATAAAGCAAAATCTGGAAGAGCTAAAGTAGCAAATGATATTATTGCTATTGAAATTCTATTATACGAGACTGAGAAAATAGCCGGAAATAATAACTATGGAATATGCAGCGCTAATCAAGCTGCAAAACATCTCTAAATGAGTTAAGTTACACCACGCTTTGGCGAATTTTCAGAAGACATCTAAAAATGTATCCGTATAAAATGCAAGTTTTACTTGAACTTAAAGAAACGTATAAACCATTTATGTATGATTTTGCTCCTCGTGTATTAGCACAAATTCAACAAACTCCACAGTGAATGGATAACATTTTATGGACAGACGAGGCGCATTTTCATCTGAGTGGGAGTGTTAATACGCAGAATTTGGTCGGAAAATCAGCCGCATACTGTAATTTAGCAAGGGATTCATGATTTGAAAGTAACCGTGTCAATTATGTTCACATTCCGATTCATTTTAGAGCCATACTTTTTTGAGAAAAATAAAAATGGTCAATTAAAAACAATTACTGGAGAACGATATTTTACCATGTTTTTTATAGTGCTATTTGTAAATGACGGTGCAGCAAGTGAGGCAATGAATTCACTTACCCCGCAATAGAAACGCCTCACTTGCCCCACATGATCTATTCAAAATGATTTAATTATAATTGGCAGCCAAGATTTATTTTAACAAAAACTTAACCTATACACACAACAAAAATAACCTCGTGTTCACAACATGATTCAAATTTATTTTTTTTTTAATGCACGTTATAATATATTATTATCTATTGTATTTAATATAAGTAGGAATATAAATCCATTCTTTTACCTTTAACTAAGTATCGGTAACCAGATCTTTGGCATTCTTTGCCGCGTTTTTGTAGTAGCACTTTATATTACTGGTTGCATACAAATCAAAAGTTAGTTCGAATGTGTTACATAGTTTATAGCAAATGCTTTACTTGCCCCGACTGCCTCACTTACTCCGCCTTCCCCTATTCATAAGTTTGAGACTTGTGAATGTGTAACAAATTGCCCAAAGGGTCTACATTTACAAGAAGAGCCTAGAAGTAGGAATATCGACGAAGAACGGCAAGGCAGAGAAACTGCTATTTGTGCTGCAGCTGAAGCAAATGTATTTAGTGCAAAACAGATATCGGAAGAAAGTGGAGTTAAACAGCGAACAGTACAGAGAGTTTTGAGAAGACATGGATACAAGTGGCGGAAATTTCATTCTACTCAAGAAATATTTCCACATAACGAAAATAATTAATTGGAATTTTTGAAACAATAATGCACAAAGTACAAGAAAATAAAAATTTTATGAACAATATTCTTTTACCGATGGTATGTGTTTCACAATTCCCAAATAACCGGTTATTGGTCTAAGGAAAATATACATCTGAGCACAGAAACACACACACATTATCCAGCAAAATTAAATCTATGGGCTGGCATTTTTAACAACGTAATTGTTGGCCCTTTTTTTATTGACGGTATGCTTAACAGCGACAAATATTTAGATATGTTAAATAACGATATTATTCCCTCTGTCAATAACATTAATATTAATTTTGAAGATATTTGATTCCAGCCCGGCTCATAATGCGAGAATTGTGTAGAAGTTTTTAAGAAATACCTTTCATAATCGTATTATAAGTAGAAATTGCACAATTGGCTGGCCTTCCAGATCAATAAACTTATCAGCTAGCGAGTTGTTTTTATAAGGATACATTAAACAAAAACGTTAAAATAACAAGGCCTTTCCGTACAATAATACCTGAAATGCTGGCTACCGTCCGGCAAGAATTTTATTATAGATTGGCGTATTGTCAAGAACAACACGGTGCATTATTTGAACATCTAATTTGAGTTTGTATTATATTTCATTACTTTAACTGCTAGAACTTTAATTTATTTTATATCTGTAAGGAGAATACATTTTTCTATTTCGGTGCTATAAAGTGCACTTTTCGACACCCGTTTGGGTTGCATAAAGTATTACTTTTTCGCACGCAAAATTTTGTTTTTAGAGGTTGGTCACAAAAAAAGAAATGGAACTAAATCATATGTAAATGTCAAATATAAATGTGTATAACAAGCATGTGTAGTAAAGGTTGTATAGGTACAAAGAATAAAAAATACTTGCTAACATTTTATTTATACTAATTAACAATATAAATTGTTAAACAGAGTTGGAATATCTAATGCTACTATTGACATTTACTTCCCATTTTGAATAGTGCAACTGTTATAAACGTTTACTGTAACACTAGAAGATTCATGTGCATTAATGGAGATTCCAGGCAGATTCTGCGAACACACTATGTTTTGTTTGAATTCCTGTTGATTCACATTGATTGACACATCACTGCCTATTGCATCAGAAGTCGATGGATTCTGAATAATTTTAGTGGATGTATTAGGTGCACTAGACAGTATTCGAGCAACATCAACTTTTTTCATGGTGGAATTATTAATGTAGCCTTCAGCCACTATTGAAGATTTCCATCCTCCATGGCGCTTAATTGTTATTAAGTCACCTCCACTATTAGCCAAGTGTGTCACACTTGAACGCCTAGAGCAATGTCCAGTGAAGAGCTCAGGATTAGGCAAATTTAAGTAAGTAGCAATAGCTTTTGGTACTTTTCCTATAGTATTAATGCAAATTGGATTATTCACGCAAGAACCATTTCTATATTGCAAGAAGAAGCGTTTATGTGTAACATGAGTGGGACGAAGTGAATAATATTTTTTAACCAAATCAATCCATAATTCTTCTGTTATAATAAATTGTCTTGGAATATAAGTTTTAGTTTTTGGCACTCTACCCATTATGACATCATTTTTAAACTGTATATCATCTAAAATCATGTTCATGATTTCTTCACGACGACAAGCTCCATTATAACCCATTATAAGGATAACCTATCAATATTAATATGACTATTATAACAAAATAATGTAGAACATTAATAAAATACTATTACAAGGATGTTTGTATTACTTACTTTCATTGCTAAATATGTTTTATCATCGGCTTCTATTATAAAACAGTTAATATGATCTATTTCTAAAATCTTGGATTTCTTAGGCTCGTAGCCTTCAGATAATCTTTTTAAATATGCAAGAACCCTAGAAAATTTTGAGATATCTATATTTTTATAAATATTTAAACAACATCGTAGCATCGGATATGTGGACCACAAGGTCGATGCCTTTTTTATTTTGCTTTCCTTATCAAAATAAGCAATAATTACATTTTCAGTAATATTCGCGATATTATTTTCTTTACACCAAGTTCAAAAGTGCTCGTATTGCTTTTGATAAATATGTCGAGACTTTGTTGGCAAAAGATTTTGTAAATTATCTTCTACTATTTTGCGAATCTCTGGGGGCGTGCAAATATTTGCTTCGTCCATTTCGTTAATAATTTATTGCATAAATCAATCTAAATTTTAAACTTAAAATGACATATAACACCGCCGATTTTCAATTATTTAAAATGCTCTAGTTAAACATAAATGCTACCAACTTCAAAAAAAGGAAATTTCTACAATTTTCGTACAAAACATGCCTCTTATTTTAAGTCTTTTTGAACTTTTAATGTCCGAAATAGAAAAAATAGTATAAAATACACGTTTCATAATACATTTTAGCGCACTTGTTCTTCAGAAAACTCGCCTTGCGGCTCGTTTTCTAAACTTGAACGCGTGCACTAAAATCATGTCTTATGCAACTTGTACTTTAATATACTATTTTCTATTTTGCTTTCGAAATGAACTCATTATGAAACCCAAAACAGTATCGAAATGAGCTTCATTTCGATACGCTTTTTTTCATTTTTCAATGTTGGCGTTGTTCGAATACAGAAATAAATATCATTGCTGTCATTTGATTTTAAGAATTTATGTACATTTGACAGATATGGTATATGTCCGTATTTTACACAAACAACGTATGTTGTATACAATTGACTGACAACAACATATATATGTTTTTATGTCACTCATGTTTATATTTTTAAATGAAGTATCAAGTAATGTTAACGAAAATTAGTAAATAATATGTAATATAATATACTTCGCGAATAGCAAGATTTAAATTTGAAAATATCAACTATCAATGTGACCAACTGCATGCTTTATATTAAATTTAAACTCTGAACTTTCAAATTAAATAATTCCAATTTAAGCAATTTGTTGATGTAAAAAACGCAAAATAGAAAAAATAGTATAAAACACTCGTTTCATAAGGCCTTTTGCCGCACTCGCTCTCGTGCAGCAAAATGGTGCCTTATGGAACTTGTTTTTTAATATACTATTTATATATAGATATGTATAAAACTTCAACGTATGACAGCAAACAATGTTCTACTTGTGTGAAATTACAAAAATGTATCCTGTGTAAATTGCACTCAGCTTGTAGCGCCATCTGCTTCTCTCTTAAATTGAATGGAGTATAGTCAAAAGCATTAATAAAAATGTCGTCTGGATTATAAAATTCTGTACATATCTGACGTATGTTCACTGTTTCACTCCTTTCTCATAGTAATAGTTTATAACAGAAGACAAGCTACTAAATTTCCTAATTATATAAAAGTTAAAATCTTTTGACTTCGTCAATATGTTTACAAGCTATGTTTCTTCTCCTGATACTTACGATATTAATTTAAAACAAGAAATGAGCAACATTCATTTAGCGACTACATTAAGGTGTCGTAATGTATCAGGCGCACCTCCATAAATTTCTAATTTTGTACTCGGAACATACTCGGTTATTGTTGGACATTTTATAAACACAATTTTATGAGGTTATAAAATTTGAGCACCTAAAAGACACCCTCCGGAGTCGTTATAAGTATTAAATATTGCAAAGTATCTAAAATTGAGTCGTTAAAATACAATATCTTGTAAAATTCATAAAACTGTGTTCGCTGCGTATGGTAATCGATCGTATAAAATTTTTATCGGCATTTACGGTGTGCGGAAAATATTGAAATCCATTTTTATTGAAATTAAACAGATTTAAATTATATTAAGTTTTAAAGCTACCTAAACTCTGAGATTGATATAATTCAATATATGTACCTACGCATGTTTACATGAATGATTTGACGTAAGACTGACTTTTTATTAATACTACCTGGTCTTGAAAATACCTATAACTACCGTGAATGGTCATTTTGACCACTGAGCAAAAACACAGTTTTATGGTATACTTTGTATACCATGAAGATATACAAGAACGCATTCATTCGAAGCAAATAATATTACAATAAACGCATCAAGTTCTTGAAGAAACAGCAACCTCTTTTCGTCATCTCTCAATTGTAGTTTGCTTGAATTTCAGAACACTTTTGAATGTGTTTGATTATTGTGTCATCTACAAATAATCGAAATGCTCTTAGTACGGAGCTACCAGACACACTCCTTTTTGCATACGGAATTAGCCCAGGAACAACTTCCCAAGCAATCCCAGATTTTGAAGTTTGCTTGTTACCTATTGATAAACACTGTAAGTTTTTCGTGTTGAATGCCCTGTAATATTATTTGTAGTTTAACCAGATGTGCAAAAAAAGTGATATTATTGATACTAATATCAGATTCTCCACTTTCGTTATCAACATGAAAATATTTATCACTTTCGTCTTTAGGAATGTTATTTACAGTTTCAGACTAACATTTGGATAGGTTTTCTAACTCTGCGAGATAATCTAAAGTTTGCTGCTGTGTGAGACCGGAGATGATCACATTTTCTATGTAAGAAGTACCGCTAAATTTGCTGAAGTATGCTTTTTGTATGAACGTGCACCCGAGAACTAATCTGCAATTTCACCGTTCCGCAAATATATAGTAACCCCGCCCAACCAGTCCCAAGATTGCAAGCTTTCAATTGTGTAAACATGACCAGACGCGCAAACGCGCAGCAGTCACTTAAAATCTCAGACAACACCAGATAAGTTCAGACTAGCTACCAACAATCAAACAATATGTAATTATACTTAAAACAAAATATTTTACTTTGTGTTAGAGTTATGTTTATCCTCCTATATTCGCATACTTAATAAGAAATATATTAGCAGTCATAATGACGGCTTTTGTGGTTAAAGATATACTATAAAAAAGTAAACAAAAAGGCCTTATCTTTTACTTTGTAATTTCAAGCACACTTTAAAGATCAAGAACGGCCAAATTAACTGCTACGGATGTCCTAGTGCTAAAGCTGTTTTCGGAATAAATATAGTCGTTTTTACTTCAGTTTGGTATCGAAACGTATCGATACATCAGCATAATATTTACCATTTAGTCTACTTTGCTTCTATACAGAACCAATAAGGATCACATTTTCCGTACTGTATTTCTGTCTTTGACCAGGTTTCATCTATAACGACATGTTAATGAAAAAATTCACTTGGATTTCGCTTTAACTTAGCCTACGGTCATTTGAAATTATAACAAGAATTCGCATTAGTTTAACAGTAAGCAAACGCGGGACCCATCTTCCAGTTAGTTTTTTCATATTCAAATGTTGACGCAAAATATTGGATACCCGGTTGGTTGAGATGTTTACGGTATTAGCTATTGGTATATTGGTATATTGGTACTTGCCTGATCAAAATTTATTCATGGACATGGCGTGCATTCTTAAGATCACCGTTGAACAGCCCTATACCAGTTGGCATTTTAAATATAGGTCACTGGATAGTCTTACAGAAGGTAGGTAACGTGAGCGACACTTTTAGTGCACAGTTCACCGAGCCGATATCTGCCAGTTCAGTTAAGAAATCCCTGTGATTCTCTCTAAAACTGCTCGGCTTTTGCTTGTACCTCTGGTACTGTAGTGCTGTATCTCATCCGACGTACTTTATACCAAGTATTGAAAGGTATTTGGGTCAATGAGTCATCTGGTGTCATAGGCGTGAGATGGAGCTCTGATTCGGTGGCTGCTTGTCTTTCGGCCATTGACACTAGTCGACTGAGCAGACTTTACAATTCAGGTATTTGGTATGGGCAATTTACCGCTATCGAGAGAGTGAAGTCATGTTTCGAGAGACTAAGTGTGGTAATCCATCCAACGCTGACGAAGGAATTCGTCTAAGGAGGAGAAGCCATCGATCTGCCTGTCGCTCCCTATCCAAGTGTTGGACTTATAGTGGCTTTAATTTGTTAGTCTAAATTGAACTGTTCGTCTACAAGAGGACTCCTGTACTTCAACAGCAGGGGGTAGCTTTCTTAAACAGGGTGCTGAAAATCCAAGAGTGATCCTTAAGCGTCCCGTACATCCACCAACTGTTTGTCACTGTTTGGTGTGCATTTTGGGCTGGTGGAATGATTGAACAGTTCTTTTTCGAGAATGCAGCTGGCAATGTGGTCACCGTCAAAATGCCGTTAGTTACAATGAGATGTTACACAACTTCTTCTGGCCTCGTACTGCTGAAATAGATCTCGAAGACATGTGGTTTCAACTGCGCAACCTGACACACAGTGAACGAAACAATGGAATAATTGATGAAGACAAAATTTGAAGGGAGTTGGATTTCTTTCTGTAGGTTTTTGTTTAAAGAAATGTGTATACTAACCTAAGAACAATTCCTGAACTGAAAGACGAGATTCGACAAGCTATTGATGAAATTCAGACAGCGTTATGCCAAAATGTCATCGAAAATTTCGTCAAAAGGACCAACGAGTGCCACCAGTCACGAGGCAGCCATTTATCAGATTTTGTGTTTCATAGATAACCTCCATGTCTACACTCTTAATTAAAAAAGAAACATCAAAGCTTTTCAAATAAGCCTGCGTATTTTAAAATAGGCGGTCCTAATGGGACATCTTTCATGATCACTTTTGAAGGCAGTGAACCACGTACAAATCATTCCATGGGAAGGGTGAATTCATCATAATATTTATGTAGCCTTTCATTAGTGTCTTTAATTATTTTTAATTAACACACGAAATTATTTTTTCTAAACGCTAATAATTTACTTTAACGATTATAAAAACTTATCTATCAAAGACAGATTTTGGCGAAATGTTGACAGTAGGCTTCTAAAATCAGCGATAAGAGGGCGACCTGAAATGTTTCCGGAAACGGCAAGAGATGGCGCACAAAGGTTAAAGCGGATTAATTTATCGGCAAGGGCAACCTTTTTTATGGCAACTTTCAGACGTCTACTGTCAGTAGTTGTTGTTTAAGAGTGCGTTTTGTGTAGCAAGTCAGGTGGTTTCGCAAAAATGGATAAAAATGAATTTCGTTCAGTGATAAAACACTTCTGGATGGCTGGGAAAACGGCCACGGTAATTCGAAATATTTTGCCAGAGGTTCATGGCGGATCTACTCCATCATTTTCGACCATCAGCTTCTGGGTGAGCGAGTTCAAACGTGGCCGCATAAGCACAAGTGGCGAACCACGCAGTGGACGCCCCAAAACCGCTACCAACGATGAAATGGTCGACAAGATTCATGATGTCGTGTTAGCCGATCACCGATTGAAGCTGAAAGAGATAGCAGAGACAACAGGCAGCTCAGAAGAACGCGTTGGAATATCCTACACGAAATTCTGGGTATGCTTGCTCACACTGGAGCAAAAACGAAATCGAGTGATCGTTTAGGAGGAGTGTCTGGTCAGGATCCAGCGCAATCCAAGGGATTTCTTCATGCGTTTCGTAAACGTGGATGAGACTTGGATCCGGGCGAATCGGCTCCCAAGAAAAGACCGTTCCATCGACCATTTTTTGGGATTCCCAAGATGTGATCCTCATCGACTATTTGAAGAAGGGAAGGAAGACCACGGGGCAATACTACAGCGATTTATTGACCCGATTCGATCCAGTATTGAAGGAGAAACGGTCCCGTTTGCGGCGGAAAAAAGTGCTTTTTTCGCCAAAACAATGCACCGGCTCATTCATCCGGCATCGTCGTGTCGAAATTGAATGAGTTGCGCTACGAATTAGTCTCTCATCCTCCATATTCCCTCGATCTAGCCGCCAGCGACTTTTTTCTATTACTAAACCCGAAAAAATCGCTGGGAGGAAAGATATTTGCCTCAAATGAGGAGGTTATCGCCTCTACAGATGACTGTTTTGCAGACCTCGAAACATCCTACTTTTCCGACGGCTTGAAGAGACTGGAGCACCGTTTGAAAAAGTGTATTGATTTTCGAGGAGACTACATTAAAAAATAAAAATAAAAAACCACACCAATACTTTGTTTTTCTTGTCAATTCAGGAAACATTTCAGGTCGCCCTCGTATATTCGTCATGGTGAAAGTCTAACTAATTTTTGAAAAGTAACGGTTCTATCAAATCACTCTCAGTTATCCACTGAATTGAAAGGTAATTATATAAAGAATAGTTAGTTTTGGAAATTAATATTTAAAATGTTTTCTGCTATAACATTTTCCGAACGGTGTTTTATGATATGTATATGTTGTATGATATATGTATGTAAATAGACGACGTTATTAAGCAAATTAGACATATTTTTTAAGGATTAAACGGACCAGGAGATAACGCTTAAAAATAAAGTAATAGATTGTAAATAATCACATTTTGTAATGATATTTTTACCTTTGAAATTACTTCTAAATAATTTGCGGGGCAATATTTTTGCGGTAACCAAAATAAACAAACTTTTAATGCGTATACCATACTGACGTATGAGTAGTTAGCCTTATTCCAGTTTGTTCTTTGTTTTCTGGTAATTTAAAATTTTGCTTTAATTTATCTTATATTCTTTCCTCAAGTAACATCGAATCTTGTGTAAATTCTTTTTCTAATTTACTATTTTTTTAAAATACAAACTGTTAAAATGCATCGTCAACGCTAAAAGAGAAAGATTGCAAACAATGCCGTATAATTCAGTATAAATAATAGTTAAAAAGAACAATATTACTGTATATTCATAAAGGCAGAAAAAATGTAATGAAACAAGAAACATGATCTTTTGATATATACCTCTATAGAAGAACAAAAGATATCTTACCGAGCAATTTGATATTTCAAATAAGTAACGGCACACTTCCAAGCAGAATAAAACCACTTTTACAAATCAAATAAAAGTAATGCGATATTCTTTAATAACCAATATTGGGATCATGCGAAAGTTTCTTCGTTTTTAAATATAAAACTTTAATTTAGGAAACCAAAAAGGCCAATGACAATTAAAAATCAAAATACAGTACATTATGTTGTACAGTTTGAAATGTGAAATGTTCAATATCTCGTTTACACCATTTCCTTAGACAGCTTGCTTCTACCTCCGCGGCATTGACGGAAAGATCTGAGTATCTATTACCGAAAAAATTTTTATTGAATTTTAATTTTTTTTTGTCGAGGACTTTATTATTTTCTTTTAATTTCTACAAGACATTAAGCACTTCATTTTGTTTAAGTTATTTTTAGTTTATTTATTATTAGAGTGAGCACGTTAGTGCATATTTTGTATTCTCTTGATAAAGGCGTACACAGCCGAAACATGTAGAGTTTTTTAAATACATATATTTTGAAGTAATATACAGACCTTTAATCGCCTACTGATTAGGTTTACCATATCATACCAAGGTCACGAAGTTATTATATATATATATATACATATATGTATATATATATATATATATAAAATAATAGATTTTTTATTGGTTTTAGCGACCTTTTATTGAATTTTGATGTTTTTACGACGTTTCGACTTTTATTAATTCAGTCTTTTTCAAGTAACGTTATTATGCGTACCCGTTGAAAACCAAACAATAATAACGTTACTTGAAAAAGGCTGAATTAATAAAAGTCGAATCGTCGTAAAAACATCAAAATTCAATAAAAGGTCGCTAAAACCAATAAAAAATCTATTATTTTTAATATTAAGACACGGCCAATAAAATAAATAAGGAAAATAAAATTCTTATAAACACTAAATATATATATATATATATATAAGGTAAACTTAATAAGTCGGCGATTAAAGGTCTGGTTCATTACTTCAAAGTATATATATATTTAAAATAACTCTACATGTTTCGGCAATGATGCCTTTGTCAAGAGAATACAAAATATACATATTTTGTATTCTCTTATGGCATTGAAATGATACTGCAACAAAAAAGAAAACAAATAATTTATTTAATATCGAAATCATAATCAAAATTTACATATAGCTACAGAAGTTGTTGAAAATGTTGTCCATTTACATCTAAACAAATTTAATTTTCTTAATAAGAGTTTTGAAAAATTTGACACAAACTTATAGTTTCAATGTCAAATAATAAATGTCATCATGTGGAAGTGGCTAAAGTATCAACCCCATTTTACAGTCTACGCCAATTATGAATTTTTTCGATGGCTCGTTACTTAGTCCATTTGTATCCAACTTATAATTTACGCTATTTGTGTCTCCGTTGATGTGTACCATTTCTAAAAAGCATCTTTTTTTGTAGTTGTTTTCAGCGTCCACAATTTTGACATCACCAAAATTTAATGTATGATCCAGATCAAGATCTCTTACCAATACGGACATCACTTTTGTGTTGTGTGATACGTTGTTTTAGCAATTGTAATGTAATTTATTTTATATAGCTCGAATTTTTACGATGGCCTTATTAAGGACGTTCCTGCAGACGGTGTGATTTACAAGAAAATTTCATATATTCGTGGTCTTACTCATTCAATTATATCAGATTTTAAACAATATAGTAATATTAAAACAGTCAAATATAACACATACGCTTTGAAAAAATTATATAGTAAGTCCAAGGATGTAACACCTTTGTTTTTAAATAGCCATGTTGTCTGCAGGATACCGTGTTCGGATTGTCGCAACGCGACAATTTAATATTACGAAATTGTTTAAAATGTGATATAATTGAATGAGTAAGACTACCAATATATAAAATAAGTAGTGAAGACACGATAATACAGTTTTTTATAGATATGGTTGTTACCGTCTATAGAAACACGTTGCTTAGTTCGACTGTTATTATGTAGACAGCGCTGAATATTCTTTCACGCTCTGTCTTAATAATTTCTGGTTGATAGCAAGGTAGTTATGTTTGGTTGAATGTATCTCTTCTCCAGCAGGGGCGTACCGACAATCCTGTAGAAAGGTGAAATACGTATCTGCGTCTCTGGAGAGGAGATACATTCACAAATATATAACTTGTATTGTGTTCTTCACACCCCATTTTTAATAATATTTTATATTATTAAAAATACTTTTGTATTATACAAATTGGTGTGGTTTTTACCCACTCATGTATGTTTCAAATTATTTTGTTATATACGCATTCGGTTCGCCCGACAAGTAGTGAAGACACGATAATACAGTTTTTTACAGATATGGTTGTTACCGTCTATAGAAACACGTTGCTTAGTTCGACTGTTATTATGTAGATAGCGCTGAATATTCTTTCACGCTCTGTCTTAATAATTTCTGGTTGATAGCAAGGTAGTTATGTTTGGTTGAATGTATCTCTTCTCCAGCAGGGGCGTACCGACGATCCTGTAGAAAGGTGAAATACGTATCTGCGTCTCTGGAGAGGAGATACATTCACAAATATATAACTTGTATTGTGTTCTTCACACCCCATTTGTAATAATATTTTATATTATTAAAAATACTTTTGTAATATAAAATTTTCTTGTGAATTACACCGTCCGCAGGAATGTCCTTAGTAAGGCCATCGTAAAAATTCGAGCTATATATCAATTTATTCAGTATACGCCTAGGATAGCCATTGTTGGCGAAGATGTTGAAAAGTTCTATAAGATTGCCCTCTAAGAAGGTAGTGTGGCTTATATGTGCTATTCTATTTTTCATAGCTATGACGGTGTTATACTTTTGATTGAGAGGATGATAGAATAATAATTAATGAACCGATCGGATGAAGTTGGTTTTCTATTCCAATTCAAAATGATCGAGTTGCCGGCATCTTGAATCACTGAAACGTGAAAAGAAGGGTGCGCTGTTGTCTTTTTCTTTTTCCACAGTAAATTGTAAATTTTTGTTATAGCTGTTAAATATTTGTAGTGTTATATCTATTTTTTCCTGTAGTACAGAGCAAACAATGCCGTCAATATACTTGTACAAACACGATAACTCAATCATCACACTCTTCAACAACTGATCCAAAATTATTTGGGCTAAAATGGGACTTATGTGCACTCTCATAGGAGTTTCAAATAGCCTGTAGAATTTTTACTTAAACGAAAAGTATGTTTGGAACTCCTATGGAACTAAACCAGCAAGATGCACGTAATCTAGTTTTATTTAGAAATGTAACCAAAACAAATGCATTACATATTAACAGAACAATTTTAATGTAAGTAATTTTAATTTAACATTGTAATCCTATCATTTTCTTAACATTTTCAATAAATATTAGAGTTTCGAAAAAGGTACTATATGTAGTAGCGAAACGTCATCATAAATTAAATATTGTTTTAATTACCTGACCGCTACTTCCAAGAAACACTTACCTTTTATTTTATATTATTTTATCGCCAAGATTCCTATATTCCTATATAATAAAATATATATACAAATATATATTTATAGGCAAATATGAGTACATACTTTAAGCGATAGTGTACATAATAAAATATTTTCCCAAATTAGGCCAAACTATTTTAAACTAAATTAGATATCGTGCCGTATTTATTTCTATTGAATTAACGCTAAGAGAGGATTTAAAGTTTATAGTGGTAACAGTTAATTAGCATTTCCTCTTTTAATCTTCTCACCGAAAATTTACTAAAGACGAGTTACGATCTGTATTCATGGGTGAATATTCTATGTGCTTTACTAACATGCTTGTTTTGCAATCTTCCGCCGTAAATATACAAATAATTAGATATTCGCAACTTTACAACGTGTTTATTATGAAAATATATCTGCTAAAATTGAGTCCTAGTGGTATAATCGAATCATCGTGGTTCACACCTCTATTAAATTTGTGGAAGCGTGTTTATTTTCATTTATTTAGTGACTGAATAATACTCCATTGGGTACGCAATTAATTTTCCTGTGTCTGTTGTATAAATGGTCAAATAATAACTTTCTATTTAAGAGAAATATAGTGAGAGGGCTAAAAAATTTAATAAAATTAATGCACATTTATTACTTTTGTTGTTAAATTTGTTAAATGGAACTTATACGAAAGTATTTTTAATTTTTCTTAAATTATAGAAGCTATATCAGATTTTATATTTCCATTTTCAAAATCCCTTTTTCCTCAATCTATGAAACATCTTTTAGAAAGTGCGAACACGTAAAAATCGAAAAGAAAAAATCGAAAGAATAATTTAAACCAAAATAAAAACGAATATATTTTGTTACTACAAAAAATATCACCCTTGAAAATAGGTAAACATGAAAGGTATTTGAAATATAATTTAAAATGCCATAAATAAATGTCTATCTTGAGCTTATTCTTGTAAAGTAGAAATATAACAATAAGAAGGTGTCACCTTGGAAATTGAGAAACTGAGTTTTCTTTCTATATTTAGTTGAAATCTGTATCTTGCCTCTGTTTCGCAAACATAAGACGTAGGAAAAAAATCAAGTATACAAACCGCTGAAAAGTGAAATGAAATATACAGGCAATTCAAACAATTCTTTATTGTGGAATTGTTTTCTAATTTCGCTGCATTTCGTGAAGTCTGTGAAAAGTTCATATACTGCAATTAAGAGTATTTCGAACTCGATCTCTGACTTATTCGTATTTTAATGGATACAGAATACCTTCAAAATGTATTCGCCAATATGACTAAATGATTTTCAATTGTTGTATATCAAATTTCTTATCAGGTGAACCTATAACTGCAGCTAGCTGTATAGTTGAAGGTTCAGACTATTTGCTATCAATATTTCCGATAATCAGTACCTTTTCTTATTATTCAGCAAGAGCTTAATTTTACCAGGAACATTTTTCACTAAAGTTCGGATTCGAATCGCAGGAAATGCTTTAAATATACCCATAAATACGTCACGTTCTTCTCAAAAATATGTCAAATACATGTTTCATTTGTACCATTTATGCATTTTTATGCACTTTATTTCTTATGTATTTCGCTTACTGAAAATCAAGGAAAGAGTGCAGTAAAACCAAAAATGTAGTCTAAATTACATTAGTACATAAAAAATACTTATTATTACATAATATAACATTGCATATTAATATTGAATTGATTCGGCATTTACTTGATGAAGATCCATAATTTAAAATAGAACCGTAGCATATTAATATGGTAAAAGATTATAATTAATAGTTATATACACATAATTCCATAGATGTTACTTAATAACATAATAAGTTATTATGTTATCAAGAACATCCATAGAGTTATACGTATAGTTACTGTTACGCTACGCATATAAAAATATTTTAATCTATTTTTAAATATATTTCTTCTTTGAATATCTCGATTTAAAATTATATTTAAACTTAAGACATTTTTCTGTTTATACGTGTCCAAAGAGAAAGCATCTCTTTTGTTATATCTTAACCGAGACCCTTAGTTTTCTCCCTGACCCAACAATCGTCACTGTGGAATTTCTATTTACATTTCATTAAATTGTTTTAATTTAATTATACATCTTCCTTTATATGTTGTGTTTCATATCACTAGAAAGCTTATGTCACAAGGGTTATTATAATGCCATCGATAGAACACCTCTTCAGTACCGCTTCTTAATTAATTATTATTTAAGATATCGACCCCTCTTCGACTTAGGTCATAAAACAGACCGTTTTCAAAAACCAGTGTTCTATCGACACAAACACTATCAGTCCGATCTTCTCGTTAGAACTCTCGAAAGTGCAACATCGCCCGCCGTACTGGTCAAGTACCGGTGGCATGATCCACGTGCCCCTGCATCTCACCGCAAATAAAAGGTAATCCTGTATTGTTCTATATATATTATTCTTTTAAGCGAATGCATATTAATTAAACTAATTAATTTCTTGTTCCTCCGGCCAAACATCGCTCTGCATATCTGTACAGGTATACGACGCACCACGTGGCCGCCCATCGCCGCAAATCAAAGGTAACTCTGTATTGTTCGATACAGAGATTATTTTATATTAATCGTATTCAATTGACATTTAATTTACTACGCAATTTAACATTCGTTTTCAAGGTATTGTGTGTTGATTTTCAATTACTTATTTACCGCTCCTTGTGTATATATTATTTTTGATTTAATTACTTTTAAATATACCAATTTCAAATTCTTTCTTGTGTAAATAAATACAAACTTTAAGGACAACGCTTATGTTTTTTATTTATTTAGTAAGGAAGTTGTAGATTTATTAAAATTAACCAATACCACGCACGTCCTGGACCTTTGAAGGAACTTCACCAGCACCACTAATTATTTTATTTATCTTAGAATAATTTCATTATTATTGGCACGGCGCATCCACATCCCGATATCCAGCACCAAGCCGCCGTTTGTAATATTAATATTAGTAACTGTTCACTTTCGCAATGTGATCTACTTATCATTGTATCAATTAATAACTAGGTGCTTTTCTAGATTTTCGACATTAAAATTTTGTCTTTTATCGTTTAAAATATTTTTATATGTTAAAAGCGTTCTTTCGATTTCAACTGAGGCGATAGGTGCATACAAGGGGCAAACTACAATTATTGAGAATAGATCGATTAATACAAGTTTATAGAATTTTTATTTTAAATATGTTCAAAGCAATTGCTATCAACAATAATACAATTAACCATTCTTTCTTTCCATAATTCAAAAGCGTTCAGCCAGTCTTTAGGGGTACTATCAAAAAAAAAAAACACTTAACGGCGATATCAATCTCCTCTTCTGATTGGAACCTTTTCCCTCTCAAATGTCTCTTGAGCTCAAAAAATAGCCAGTCACACATCGTCAAATTCGGTGAGTAAGTTGGATGTTGTATAACTTTGATTTTGTTTTCAGCTAAATACTGAACAGTTAATCTCGCTGTATGGGACGATGCGTTATCATGATGTAACATAATTCCCTTTCTTGGCACTTTACTGAACACAGAGGCAAACAATTTTCAACATACCATGTAGCGGTAACTGTCTTCTGATCTTCTAATTTAATTGCGGCCACCAAACTCGTACTTCTAAAAAATACTGCGTGCATTACTTTTTTCATTGCTCGCTGTTTTTTTCACCATCGTAGGGGTTTCCTCATCTTCATGTACACAGATTCGGCTTTCTTGGAGAGTGGTGACATCAAAAAACAGTATGTACGTTTCATCGCCAGTTACAGTTTTAGAAATAATTTGATGGCCTCCAGCATTCAACATATTTAAAGTTTGTTGACAAATTCTAACACGTTCCGCTTTCTGTAAATCTGTCAGATGATGGGGTACAAACCGAGCAACAACCTTTTTCAAATGTAAATGTTCGTGCAATATTGATCTCACTTGCTAGGATCCAATCTTCAGTTTGGACTCTATCATTGCATTGTCCTCTTCCATCATTATCCAAAAGTTCTCTCGTGCTAATTCCATTTTTTCCATAACAGAAGCGTATTCTATACGTTATTTCTCAGACACTATTCAACCGAATTGCACAAATTAAACTGCATTTGACAGATAAAATAATGCACTATTTAATAAACAACAATTTGTTTTTCATAGGTAACTAGATTTTTCTATTCTCAATAATTGTAGCTTATCCCTCGTATTTTAATGACGCCAGATGTTCGGGGTTTAGATGTAAATTATTATTTGTAACAGTCGAACTTAATGATAATGATAAAATCTTTGAGATTTCTGTTAACTTTTGAAAACCATCATTTCTTGTTGTAATGCTATAAAATTTATCTAGTATAACTTTACCAGAGTGACCTGGAACAATTTTCAATAAAATTTCACAATGTTTTACAATAGAAATTGACTCTAATAAAGATATTTGGTCAGTGTCTAATTTTTCCACTTAGAAAACTATAATGGGCTGTAAAATGCGTCATCTGATCTAGAATCTCTCGTTTTTCGAATAAACTAATCAGAAAAATCAAGCTAACAATTTCTACGCCGTTGGTTTTCTCTATCTCTTTCGTACTAATTAAAAACGATTTTGGCAAAATATTTTGGTTACCGACTAATAAATTTGCAATATAGCGACCACGAGCATCGGTTCTTTCACCAAAAATATGCGATTTTATGTTGTAAATGTAATAAATATACACTTTATGCACATAAACCAAAAATATGAACTAAAGCTTAATTTTATGCAAAATATATAATTTTTTTATACCGTTAACCGCATTATTTCAGTGTAGAATGGATATATCCACGATATTGGGGTGATATTCATAATAGTAAAAAATATGTTTTTGATATAAAATCCGAACTCTATTTATCACACTCATTATGAATTACCGCGATCACAGGGAGGATAAAACATATTAGGATAAAATATATTATGCAAAGCTGCTAAAGTAACATCACTTAGGAAACTAGTTTCAAATAATCTTCTTCTCTCTCCAATGACGTTGTATGTTGGGGTGATGGTGTAATCTATTTGCTTAAAGTATCTGAATCTCTAGTATCCGAGAAAAGTACAAGCTACTTTTTGCTCTTCCAAATTCAGAGTAAAAGCCGTTCTAAGACCTAATATTAATGAATTACTCTGTTCCAATCAATTCCGTTCATAGGAAAACACACTCGAAGTAAATGCGCGTCTTGCTTAGGTACTAATTTTGTAATTTAGTACGCAGCAAGATTAGACCAAATATAATTTTCTTTTCTGTAAATAAGAATCATAAAAATAACTAACAATATGTTCAGAAACACCTTGATTTAGTTCATGGATTTTAAAAGTTAAGTTTAAATAGATTAGTCATAAGTATTTTAGTAAACACATAATAGATTTCCCGACAATTGTCAGATAAACCTCCTCAATTTAATAAATTTTTAAGAAATGTACAAAATGAGTAATATAAACCATTGGTAAATCCACAGAAAACACGAACATTTGCTTATTTAGGGGTCAAACTCTTATTCCAGTTAGGTAATCTACGTAGGCATATACTTCTAATAGATGAATTATCTCTAATGGGTAACATTTTGGCAAAAAATAATTTGTTATAAATGTGTAATGATGGAATTCTTAATATTTTCAATTTTAGGAAGTGCAGCTTTCACACTCACTTTTGCCCTGATACATTTTATTTCGTATGTTGTCTACTGCTTCATAATAAATAGAAGTAATATATTATTAAATTTGCTGTATCTATGTACGTTAAATATTTGTGTCGCATTCAATTTTTCACCAAAATAATTTAGGTTAATATTCAAGCTTCAACTTAAATCAATATATTTTACTCCAACCCTTTTTTGTGTTTCTGAAATTCTATATTTAGTTTTGTAATAAGCCACTTTTTAAACGTAAAGCACATCCTTTTATTCTTCAGTTGAGTATTTCTTTTGCTTGTAGGACCTTTTATAGAGTGGCCTGGAACCATCTCCTCCTCGGTATCTCCTTTTAATTGCATTTAAAACTAATGTTCTTAATCCTTCTTGTGATTCTACCATTTAGCATTTTTTCAAGTATTCTAATATTTCAATTTTGTAGAGATAGCAATATTGCTAATTTCTACGCCTTTTATAAGAGGGCCAGATCAGTGCTTACTTCTTCGTTTTCTTGAATTAGCTTCATTTCCTCCCTTTTCACTTCTTCCCTTTGTTAAGAAACAATGTTTTCCTTTTCATGTACCGATATTTTCTTGTATGTCATTACCCTTGTCATTTCTGTTTTAGAATGATATATTTTACTACCTTTGGAAGTGTTTTAATAGTATTATTATATATTAATGCTACCGAACTATTTCTATTTTTAATCAGTTGCGAATATATTTTTTTTGTTTTCATCCGAGTCTTCTTAAATTAATATACCCAGAAAGTTATGTATGATATCATTATGATTGATTGATAAAAACTCTAACACACAATCAACAAATACAATAATTGAAGTCGCACTAATTATAGCAATGAATCGCGAAGGCAAACTAACTATTATTCTTAGTTTATTCCTCAGAATCAATTTTGATGATGTTTAGGAGTTATATTAAATTGCTGTATATGTAATATCGAAAGCAGTAGTAAAATTTAACACTACTTAGTCGTTAGAAAACAATGTTTTATCAATAAAAATAACTTTCATTTGCTTGAACATTTTTCCTTTAGCGGCCAACAATGGCATAAATACAATTATTATACAATTAAAAAAAATCAATGTTAGAAACTTTTCTCTTTTATATATTTAGATAAATGATATCTTGAAGATTCGTGAATTTAGTTCCAAAGTTCACCACTACAATTTCTTGTTTTCCATAACCTATTTGATCGGTTTTACTTCAAGTCTTGCCCTAACTTCACCTTTCCATTATCCAACCTTGTTACGTTTAGCGCTCTCTTACGATATTTTCCTCCATTAAAGCTTAGAACAGGTGAATATATTGTTTTATAAATCATTACTTTTTCTCTCTTATATCTTTATGTCCAAGCAACTTTTTCTGTAACAAGTAGTAAAATTTAGTAGCCTACTGAATCCTGAAGCATCTTTCTTCTTCCTGTGTTGTAAGTTACACTACTAAGTACTTATAACATGCGACCTGTTCTTAGTTTCTATTCTGTTTTTATATTTACATCCAATTCTTTCTTACTTATTATCATCGACTTTGTTTTTTCTATATCGATGTATAGATTTAACGTCGCAAGTACTTCTCTCAAAATTTTACGGTTCTTGCAAGCTCTGTCCTGATTTTATAAATATGGCATCAAATATGTCATCCGCAAAGGTGTATGCTTCTAGTTATAATTGCAGTATAACTTATTAGAAATTTCCCAATCCTTTCCGGGTTAACTTTTATTGCCTAGTCAATTGCGCAAATAAACAATAACTACCTTGTCGGACACCTTCTGTAGTTTCACTTATAATCTAATTGATTTTATCAAGTTAAGCAGATCCTTTAAGAAATATTCAGTAAAACTAATTTAATTTACTTCTGGACTTTCGTATTTATTACATGACTATCATACATTAACTAAAATAATTATTCGTATTGTAAATTTAATATCACTTTTCAAATGACTATAATAGTTACTTATGTAGCTAAGTTCGCAAATACAGTTTTATGGTCGAGAATACGACTACAAACTGAGACCCGTAGTGTCGAGGTTTGCATTTATTCAAGACCATAAAACTGTACTGTACGAACCGTAGTGCTTATGAAATTTTTCATCATACCTACGTTTCTTTTTGAAATAGACGAATTTTAATGATTTTCCACTTTACTTTTACTATATGTATACACATTATTATGCATTCCAATTAAGAAAGGACCAGATGGCGCGGCAATCTGAGTATAATTTACACAGGAATTTCAAAAAACTAGTCAATTTATATGTTAGGTTATATACTTCCTAACCTATATAAAAGATTATTTTTTGACGTTTGTTTGTTAACACATTTATTATTAAGAAAGCTTGGACAAGAAGCGGCAAATATATACCAATGCAAGGTATTAGACTGATATAAAATACTTCAATCAATATCTTATAATCTGTTATTTATTGTTTGAAGGTGTTGCATCTACAATAAATTTGTGCGTAAATATAGTGAGAATAGGTTAAATTACTACAGGAGAAATATTGACATCTTTCTTTGATTTTATTAGAGAACAAAACTTTTGTGTAAATGTGAAACTAATAAATTTAAAGAATTGATGGTGACAGTGTATTATAATTATCATAATATTTGTGTACCGTTTATCTTAAAAAATATAGCATTTTACAAAATACAGTTATTTTAATAGTATCTATAATGAGAGAGTAATAAGAAAATTCATTTACCTGCACATCATTTCACATAATTTGAATAAAAATTTTTATATATCTAAAAAAGGTATATTTTCAGAGAGATTGATTGTCTCGTAGATATTAGGTTTAAGCAGTACTACTGATGATGTGTGCAGAGCACAGGAAATGTACGTTTAGTTATTAAAACTATTTCTGTGAAAAAAGTGTTTTGTTTTATTTCATTATTTCAATATTTCACAAGTGTTCGACATATAAGGTAATATATTTTGCATCCATGAGATGAACACCTCATTATTCATACTTCATGGTAATCTACAGTTTTCTTGAATTCAAATAATAACAAACCCCCATTAACAAAACCATTTTCGCTGCCAATATGAAACACAATTAATCGCTTTCCTTTACCAGATGGATCTTTTGAACCAGTAGAAATGTCTTCAAGAAACGCTTGCCTTGGATTATGTACCGTTATATCTTTCCATATTTTTGCTTTTGTGTAACCTGCATTCACCCATGTTTCATCTAAATAATAGATATTTCTCCCTTCTGCACGAAACTTTCTTATACTTTTCAAATAATGACGTCTCCATAAGATAATATCATTTCGTTCAATTTATATGCTATTTCGTGTGCATTTTTCCCACTTGAATCCTAGTTTCTTTAGGATTCTCCAAAGTGATGTTCATTTTAAAGGAGGTAAACTGGCATCCCCTTTAATAGCTTCACATATTTTTGTGTAAGTTGGTAACTCATTTTTAAAGAAAAATGAATGCACATGTCTTCTAATCGTACTTTTTGATACTTCATCTAATTTATTGTAAGCATCTCGGCAACTTCGTTTTCTTAAAGGAGAATGTGTAACTCCAGACATTTCAATTTCCTTAATAATGTCAAACATAATATTCCTACCAATTCCTACTTCCTTTGAAGTTTGACAAACAGCAGCTGTTTTGGACATATTATCTTTGTTCTTAAAATACAGATTATAAGCCATCTGCTTCTGTCCACTTATTACATACGGTAAAAAAATGTAGAGTCAAAAAATAATAAAATTGACGTACAAAAAATATAAAAATGATTGAGTCAATCATTTTTATATTTTTTGTACGTCAATTTTATTATTTTTTAACTCTACATTTTTTACCCCAGAAGAAGCGACAAAGTGTTGCGAAATATAGGGTAATTTAATAAAGGAGTTTTTTAATTGACCGCTTACCCGAATTTAAATAAATTTTTGATTATATATATATATATATATATATATATATATATATATATATATATATATATATATATATGTGATTTGTGGTCATAACAGTTTATTTATGCGGTACGTATGACGAAAAATGAATTAATGTAAGTATCATGTTCCAGTACATATAATTTCTAGAAAGTAATTTATTTGGGCAAAAATATCGGTTTCCATTTAATATTTCTTCACTTCGATATAAAAAAAATGATAGAGAAATGTGTACCTAAAACGGAAAACAATTTCCTCTTTTATATATTACTTATTAAAACAATATTTCGATTTATAAGATGAATGAGGTTACTCGTGTATAGAAGTGAACATGGTTTGGTTTTTTGTTATTGGGGTTATCACTCCCTTCTTTCTAACAAAAAAAGGCTATTTTCATTTTGATAGGTACAATTTCTCACGATATAAAAAACAAATTTTGATTCAGTATTTTAGGTCTATACTTTCCTTTCGACTTCTTCCGACACAAGCAAAACATTATTATTATTTGGTAAGCTTTGTTGAGAAATTTCCGATATATTTACACAAAAAAGTAATTTAGTTTTTATGTATGCTCCATATACTGTAATAACTAAGAAATAGTACTTCCGTGAAGTATATCTGTGAGTAGAAGTATTGAAAGTTTTCGATCATTCTACTTCGAATAGAAATATGATTATAACTAGTATTTATTCTTAAAGTAAATAAATAATTTTCAGCACATTATTATCGCATTTCATGTTAATATCTTTGAGGAAGTTATTTTCAGTAACGACAAAAATGGCAGTAATAATAACAGTTACAATTAATTCTACAAGAGCGCGTCGACGATTCCGATAACAGGAAACATTTTGTGATTTGTTTAGTTAATCCAAAAGGACAACGGGAGTTTGGTCTACCACGCGAGGGCGATAGTCGTTAGTCATCCATTTGTTCTTTAAATACACAAGTCAAATTTAAAATGTGTGCTATTTATTATAAAGGAAGGGGTATTTCGTTGAATACATGAAAAGGTACCAAAGATGTCTTCTGTTGCCGCTGCAAAATATAAGAAAAAGCTTATTGACTTTTCTTATATTTGAGATTCATAAAGCTTATAGACTTTTTTAAAAGAAAAAATATTTAGATTATTTACCAGATTGTAGCTTAATACCAACAATTACCAAGGATCAAGATAAGATTATTTGGGGAATTTTTCAAGTAAAATCACTTTTTGCATTACGTTAAGGGCAGTATAATTTACGTAAAGAAGGTTTAAATGTTAGTCTAAATACGATGTAGTGACTCAAGTTATCCAATAAAAAAAAACCTGTTGTCGGAAAAGCATTGGAGTAGATTCAAGCGAATATAGATAAAGATTAGTCGAATATAATCTGTCTAATCAAATGTAGTGATAAAGTGTTTTCTGGACATAAAATTGTCCAATGAATGGTGAACTGGTATTGATAAAGTAGTGTAAAGAACGGTGAACCACCTTGTGAAGGTTTGTGGATGTTTATTAAAACATTGATTTGGGTCGTTGCCTTGGTAAAAATAATGATCCTTGGGTGGACTTTTGATGGAAACACTTACAAATGTTATAGCGGGCAAATATAAAAATTGTATTGACAATCTAATTCCAGTAGAAAGTAGAATGTGGGACCTAGATGGATTAATGGACGATATCTTGGAACCATTTCTTATTCATGTTGGAAATACTGACCGTGAAAGTGAATTGTTAAAATCCAGCATGAGTGAAGTAGATGAAAGAGCCCCACATGTTGGTCGAGCAGGTTGGGACCGAGCGGCTCGTCCAACATATCATATCGTGGATGTGGTCGCTCCCAACATGCTCGACGGATTTGTTGGGTTGGACGCTCGGTTTGATAGGTACCTCTAAGTCCAACCGCGCGCCCAACATGTTGGATCGTGGATTGATAACAGTCGAGCTGATCGCCCGACACGGCTTCAGTTCTCAATCTACCTTGTTCCACGTAGGGTAATATATAGTACTCTTTATTTGAGAATGTCGTTTAGTGACAACAAACAGTTCCGGACAGAATTTATAAAATTTTATAGAGATCAAGGTTAGTTGTGGGATGTTAAAAGTGAAAATTACTGTAACAAGTACATAAGGAAAGAAGGCTATGCTGTGTTGATTGAGAAAGCAAAGGAATTGTCTCCGGAGAGCGACGAAAAGTTCGTGAAAGCTAAAATAGAGTCTCTTAGAGCGTCCCTTCGAAGAGATGTGGTCCTCTACTGGGTTGTTGCCTAGCATATGCGCTACCAAACTCTAGGGGGTCTGCCCGATGGGCAGTCAGGTGCCATTCCGCCTTTCCAGCAGGAGTGTGGAACCAAGCTACGCGGCGTAAATCACGGCTCCGCGCAATGCACACACCACTAGGACCGGTCCTGGGCGGCAACCTGGCTAGGCTGCCGTTAACAGCACACACACGTTCGACGTGTGTGCATTGCCCCCGCCTTTGCGGAAATCGTTAAGATGGCACAAAGTGTGACCGTCGTCGACTGAGGTAGCCACTAAGAGTGTTCCCTCGGTTGGCGATGATCAACCCCATGCAGGGTGCACTTCGCTGGTCTGCGCCTTGCCTCGTTGGGGCGGGGGTCGGGCCGTCTAAGTACTGCACGGAAAAGTAAAGAAGTTGCCGGGAAAGGGTTGGCGGCCCTACGCAACGGCTGGTTATCCGATCTCTCTAAATTTACGCGACCGGTCACTAAACACACGCACAAGCGCACCAACATACAAAACCCTACACTTACGCGCTCATATAAATACATACCCAGAAAGAGACAAAAGCTGCTAGCAGCGAACAACACATATGTTCACACCTTGCTATCTATTTTTTGGAATACTAAGGCATGTTATTATTATTGGAATGTATCTTTGAATAATTTAAACCATAGCAACTCAATTATTTGATATTTATATTCTGTCATTTATATTTTTTATATCCTGGACAAAGGCATCATTGCCGAAACATGTAGGGTTGTTTTAAATATATATATACTTTGAAGTAATAAACCAGACCTTTAATCGCCGACTTATTAAGTTTACCATATCATACCAAGGTCACGAAAATACTATATATATATATATATATATATATATATATATATATATATAGTAAATTCAATCGCTTTATATATATATATATATATATATATATAAAGCGTTAACAGGCCATTAGGCCGATAGCTTAGAAATTCCTCTCCATTCCTCTCGACTTCTGGCCTTCGTCTTCCAGTCCCGGATATTCTTTTCCCGTAAGTCCTTTTCGACAGCTTGCAGCCACCTAGTCCCAGGTCGCCCTTTTCGTCTATTGAGCATAGGTCTTATTTGTATTATTTGTTTCACCAGGCGCTCTTCTTCTCTCCTCTCGATGTGTCCCAGCCATCTTATCCGTTGAGATTTTACAAAATCCGATATTTTTGGTTCTTGGTACAGCTGCAGTAGCTCGTTGTTATTTTGTCTTTCCCAGCCATCTTCCGTCTTTTTTCAAACAAAAATCCTCCTCAGCATCTTCCTTTCCTACGCCTCTAGTTTTTCACTCTCTGCGCTGTTCATATCCCACGTTTCGCATGCATACACTACTGTTGGACGTAGAATCGTCTTATACAAACGTATTTTCGCTTTTATAAACACTTTTTTAATTTTAATTGCTTGCTTAATGACCCCGCACATCTATCTCCCTTCACTATTCTCGCTGCGATTTCGTCGGTGCCATTACCATTTTTCAGTCAGCCACGCCCCCAGATAGATAAATCCTTCCACTCTTTCGATGTTAACTCTCTTCCCTCCTTCTAGATCCATTACCAACTCTCTTTATCCAACCTGGCCGCTCCCCGGTCCTCGCATACACATATACTTCGTCTTCTCTTCATTCATTTGTAAACCTACTTCTCCTGCTGCTGCTTCCAATGCTTTAAATGATTTTTGCAGCTCTTTCTGTGTTTGCGCCAATATGACGATGTCGTCCGCATATGCTATATATTGATGGCTATTATATTTTCTCGTCCCAGAATAATTCATCCCACTTCGTATAATAACTTTTTCCAAGACTTAATTAAATAATGTTATAGATAATCGGTCTACTTGTCTAACTCTATATGCTGTTTTGAAAGGTTGCGATTCAGACCGTTTACTCTAACTTTGTTATTGGTCTCCTCTGTTGTTATTTTTATTATCCTAACAAGTTTATTTGGTAATCTCATTTCCCTCAAGGCATCATATAATTTATCCCTCCTTATTGAGTCACATGCTCGTTGAAAATCTATAAAAATCATATGCTGTGCTCGTAGGATAGTGTTTATAATTCTTTTATTATAAAAATTTGGTCTATCACCGATCTATTTCTTTTAAACCCACATTGGTAATCTTGCCTATAATCCTCTCAGAATATTTCTCTAATTTGTTTCGTATCAGTGTTGCCAAAATTTTGTACGCCGTGTCTAGCAGAGCGATTCCTCTATGGTTTCTGCATGCCGTCTTGTCACCTTTATTGTTTATCAGTATAATCACCGCATCTTTCCACCTTCTCGGCATTTGCCCTGGTCCCATATCGTTCTTATTACCTTGTTTATCTCGTCCATTAGATTTTCTCCGCTGTGTTTCGTTAATTTCAGCACGATTCCATTTTCCTTTCATTTTTTGATATTACTTCTTCAAGCTCTTCCCTTGATGGGGTAGCTATATCCTCCTCCTCGTTTGTATACGTACGGTAGGTCAAAATTTATGCTGTGTGGACCGAGTTTTGGCGGAATGTTTAAGTCACTTCTTCTTATTCTGAGACACACCATAGTTATTTACGCACCTCATTTATTTTACGTATTAATTGCAAAGCCTTTTTTGCTCATGTTTATTTGTTGTCGGAAGACAATTTGAACGAATCTTATAAAATGTTTCGCGTTATACGGTTTTAATTGTGCAATATATGTTAATTTTTCATTTTTAAAATTGCTAAAATTCAGAAAATATTAGTCAGATTAAAAAATGGTAATGGAATATTCGTTTCACTTTTTAATAATTAACATCATATCATAGTCAGTGTCCGTAAATTTTGTAACACCTTGTATAGTTTTACGTCTAGAACGTATTTACATCCATTTATTTACATTAAATGAAATAAAAATTTAAGTCCTTCAAAAGTAAAACACGAGTTTAATTCACGTAAAGGAGATTTTAATTTCAGCGATAGTGTTACGATAAACGAAATTTAATAATAAATTCATATTCGTGCAAAAAATAATTTATTTTCCCTTACTAACGAAATATGCTACAAAGCAACACCACGCGATTTTAGAAAAGAGAAAAAATTAATGGTCTATAAGGGCGGTTAACGTCCACGTCTTGTAGTTGGTACAAACACTACGGGAAGATTTATTAATTCACTAAGTTATTGAGACGCTAGGGTGTCGAGTGAAAGTCTATAAATTTCCAGGGTCCGCTAGACCCCACATTATCCACCTCATCAACATAAACCCAATATAAAACCAATATTACAGGACGTCACAATAAATTTTGTAGAGAAGCGCGAAATTGAAATTTATATATACAGGTGACGGGTCGCCTTGAATGATTCATTAGCATTCCATTTTACATGAATATTAAAGAACGCGAATGAAGTTCTAATACAGTTTTTTCACGTTTATTTGTCGCTCGATGACTTGGTAACTTTTTGCTAACTTTTTAAATGAACTAATAACTCATTTCAAAGTCCGCAGAATACACTAAAACGAAAACGGAACAAGAATTATATATATTTTCAATTTCATCTAATTGTTCCGCAAAAATTAATTTACATTTCTCGATTTTATTCTTTTTTCATTCTTCCTGCGTTCATTTTTGTATTTCGCTTTTCAAGAGGGTAACCTAATTTATAAGTTAATTTAATAATTGTATGCGCGCAGAAACAAAAGGGAAGTCGATGTTCTTGGAAATAAGTCAGACGTGGCACTTTTTTTCTCTCAGTGCATGGAACTTTTGCAATGAAAATAAATTACGGCTTTCTTTCTACTGATTTGCATATCAAAATTTAATTTTGAAAATTGTCGATTCCTGTCGTCACCATCTAGAATACTGTGAAATATTTCGTATGCATTTTCTTTTTCTTTAAATATTAGAATTTTAAACAATTGGATCTAATTAAGTTACAGCAAATTGAGCTTGTATTGACTGATTATAACTAAAGCTAATATCGTATGGAGCAGCAATAGATATACAGAATTTAGTTATAAAACTTAGATTAAACTCCTGTTTAGTCGACTAAAATGAACGTGGTTTTATAAAGCTAAGTTTTTATAAAAACTCCTGTGCTCCTAAATTGGCTAGAGAATTTGCTCTGATATCAGCTATGTAAATCGTGAAACTGTAAAGAAATTAAGATTTTAAGATTATCATGGGATAGTACCAAGAATAAAATTACTGACTTCAAGTGTTCATTTGAAAAGTAAATCTAGTAGCATGTGATTTACTGAGAACATTTTGAAGTATGTCGTAAATTAAAATTTACTACTTAACCTACGAAGTCGTATATTTTGACAGTTTCATACATACAAATAAATAACAAATAATAGGTATTTATTGAAAACTATAACAAATGTTGAAAATGTTGTCCTTCAAGATCAATGCACTTTAAAATCCTCCGTTCAAAATTTCTGATGATATTCTGCAACATTACTGGATTGTTATTAATTCCATGCATTTCTGTTCGATTTTCTGTAGCATATCATTCAAATTCAATATAGGTGTTCGAAATATGTAATTTTTAGATAAGGCCACAAGAAGAAGTCGCAAGGTGTTAAATCGCATGAACGTGAAGGCCAGGCAATTTCAGTATTTTGACTAATTATACGCTCATAAAAATATTCTCTTAAATAATCCAAAGATTCTGCAGTACAGTGACAAGGTGCTCCGTCTTGTTGGAAATATGCATTTTGAAGTTCATTATCATGCAATTGATTGACAAATGGTTGTAAAATTTCCGCACGGTACCTTTGAGCAGTTAACGTTCCCTGAAAAAATATTGGTCCAATGATTCGCCTTTGGCTTATCGCTGCCCAAACACCTATTTTCTCTGGATGTAGCGATTCTTCATTAATAACATGTAGATTTTCACTCTAAAAATTCTTGAATTTTGTGAATTTAGGTATTCCGTTTTATAAAACCATGCTTCATCAGTAAAGATGACTCTTTGCGAAAGTTCTCCATTATTGTTCATATTTACAAACCAATTACAAAACTGCAGTCTACCTGGGTAATCAATTTCTAACAATTCTTGTAATGCTGTGACACGGTATGGATAAAGTTGCATATCTTTTTTTAATAACTTGTGAGTTGTACCAACAGAAAGGTTTATTTGTTTACCCAAATTTCGAACAGATGTTTGTCGTTCATTTTCCATTATTTCTTCAACACGATTGATAACTTGAGGTGTACGTTTCTTAACTGCTCCGCTGCCTGATTTTCTTAAGAGACTACCACTTTCAGAAAAAGTTTTAAAGTTCTATCCAAAGTATTCTTAAATTGTATATAATCTATTACAAAATGTGGAAACTCAACTTGAAATTCTACCATGCAATCTTGAACTGAATAAACCCATAAACCATCAACATTATTACCACTTCGAAAATAAGTCTGGACTAAAAAAAATTTATGTTCTAAAGTGAAAGCCATTTTAAAACTGAGAAGCAATTTATTTAAAGCAGAAGAGACGCACGATTATTTTATGCTCTAACTGATATTTGTGATTGACATTATCAAATGTCATTTGGATTTACGTTTACGGAAGAACAAACACATAATAATATATATGCGTCTTATTCTATTAAAATTTCAAAGTAACCTAGATCGACTTTTCAAATGAACACACGTTATGAACAAAACGGAATAAATATTATATCAAAGAATCTGAGGAAAGGAACCAAATTTTTGAAGAAGTTATTATTTACAGGCGAACACGGATATGTTCCTGAATGCCTAAAAACCGGACGCATCAGGCCGAAATTACAATGGACCATGTAGTCTATAATATGGCTAAGTACAACACGCAGTTATTTAATAGCACTATTCATTCGGTTAAACGCATATCTGTTTTTTGTAGTTGAATTGTGACGCAATTACTTCAATCTTACAGTTAAATTCATTCCTTTCTTCATAGACGTAGATAGAAGTGAGAAGAGTTTTTTTTATTTATTAGTTTATATTTCATAAGATAAATAAAGTACGGTGAGTTAGTTTATTTTTGCTATTGTTTTAACAGTTAACTACATACTTCGTAATTTTTGTAATAGATCCTGTTTAACATCGTTTAATCGAATCTACTTCTCTCAATTATTTTGACGTAAGTATTCAGTAAATTTCCTTAAGTTTCAATAACTTACGCATACATTTTTAATTTTCATTTCGAATCTACTTCTCTCAATTATTTTGACGTAAGTATTCAGTAAATTTCCTTAAGTTTCAATAACTTACGCATACATTTTTAATTTTCATTTATTTAGATCTAGAACATTGTTTAAGTTACTTTTCCAAATATGACATGGAACAACGTCAAGAATGGCATCGTGTAACATTAGCGAGTTGGATTAAGAGTCATACCGATTGAATGTCCATTGCCAGTGATTTCGAAATTTATTGCAAAGTCTGTAAAATATCGTTAAAAAATTCCAAGAAATCGCACGTAAAGTGTCACTTATCATCGCAAACACATACACAGCCTCCTTGGAATCTGACAATTTTAACGAAAAACTCTGTGAAACTTTAATGGGCAAATATTCCATTAAATAAACTTAATAATCCCACCTCCAAAACATTTCTCCGAAAATATAGTGCTCGAAATGTTTCTGACGAATCCACCTTACGTATATATTATGTTGATAGGTGCTACATGAAAGCAATAGAATGCATTAGAAGCCATCTTTCAAATCAGTACCTATGGATAAGTGCCGACAAAACTGTCGATATATTGGGACGCTGTGTGGTAAATGTTGTAGCTGGTGTTCTACATCCAACTATTCCATATAACGCATATCTAATAGCAAAAAAAGTTATAAATACAGTTGATGCGGATACAACAGCGTGTAAAATCATTTACAAGATAATGCACTAAATGCTTCATTCGGACGACAGGTACAAAGAAAAAATAGTTTTATTTGTCAGTGAGAGTGCTGCATAAATGCTAAAAACAGGCAGACTATTAAAGGAAACATATTCTAATATACTGCATATTACTTGTGTAACACATGCTCTCCACAGTATCTGTGAATATACGAGCGGCACCTTTCCGGAAGTTGATAGACTTGTATCCGCTTTTAGAAAAGTTTTCAGCAAAGCACCATTAAGAGTAGCTCTTTACAGGGAAAAACTTCTATACTTGTCACTGCCTCCCTCCCCAGCAATAACTAGATGGGGAACGTGGTTAGAAACTACTAGTTTTTATGCAGAGAATTTCGATAGTTTACAAAATTTCATTACATGTTTAAATCACGATGCTCGAAGAATTTCTGAGTGCAAGCAACTAATACAAACACCAAATTTAAAAAATCAGTTGTACTTTCTTCAGGAACGCTTTGGAAATTTGCCAAAACTAATCACTTATTTTGAAAATCAAAATCTCAAATTAAGTTATGGATTAAACACGTTAGATGTAGCTTCTAATAATAAGAAAAATATTCCAAGTACTTCTTGATGTGGCCTTCGCAAAAGTTTGATGCGGATTTTAATAGAAATCCAGATTTAATAATTTTGCGGCAATTGTGTATCGGGACAAAGCCTCAAAATCTAACTGCTAAATAGACTGAAATAAAAGAGTATTTCCAGTATCCACCTGTAATCAGTTGCGATGTAGAAAGGACGTTCTCTATCTACAAGGATGTATTTACTTGTAGAAAATATTGCTATTTAATATTAATACTCCTTTACTCAACTTGAATTACAAAATTAACAACCTCCATCTATGAGTCCTTGAATTTTGTTTCGTGGTCGAAGATTGCCTCCATTTCCACTCCATTGTTTCGTATCTCCCAGGGTTGTGATGTGTTTGAGTCTGATTAATGTCGTGCGTTGTTGTGTTTTTTATGTGCGGTCATGTGTTTTGTATGTGCAGTCTGTGCGTCAGTCGCGTTTAAGTCATGTGTGTTCGTTTGTTGGTCATCATCACTTTTTTTTTTTTGCGTTTCAGTTGTGTGTGTGTTTAATGTGTTTTATTGTAAAGTATTATTATTGTCTGTGTTTGTGTTACGAAGTATTGTATTTGTTCGTTTGTAGCGTTTGTCGAGTGTAGTGTTATTAGCATATTGCCTAAGACAAGTGCTAATTCGTCAACTGTGTTAAGTGTTGTTTTGTTTTGTCTTTGAGTCCAGGAATTAGTTGGAGGAATTAGGGGTGGTGCTGGTATGTATTTAGGTTTGGGTGTGGTTTTGTTTGTTGGGTTGTTTGGATTATTTGGACAGTTGATGAATGTGGATAAGTGTGGACCACCGCAGTTTGCACACATTTGTGGGGTTGTTTTGGTCTTAGTACATAAGTGTGTCGAATGTCCGTCTCCGCATTTCATGCATTTGTAGTTTACGTTGCAATTCCGTTGGTGATGTCCGAAAGTCTGGCATTTGTGACATTGTATTATGTCAGTCCGTTTATTCAAAGGTTCAATTTTAATTGCAAGTCCGCAGCAGTCGCGTAAGTTGTAAATTGACTTGTACTGTCTAGTTAGTTCGATTAGTGCCAGTGGTGCAGGTATGCCGTGTTTGCCGTTCATTCTCTTAATTTTCAGTGTCCGGTATCCTTGGTTAGTCAAGTCGTCGGTAATTTCAGTGTCTGTGATAAAGGTAGGAATGCCACGCATAACTACCTTTAGTATCTTTTCACTTCTCAATTGAAAAGTGTAAAACTGTATATGTTCCTTGTCGAGTATGTGTTTAAGTTTTCGGTAGTCTTCGTCAGTTTTTGGTTCGATGTGAATACCAGGTTTCACAAGATTGTTTTCTTCCGTGTTGATGTTGTTTGTCTTAAGTATGTGTCGTATGTGTGTCCATTTGTCTGTTTCCGTTACTATTATTGGTGCAATTTTGCGTGGTTTTCGTGTTTTGTGTTATGTTGGTTTTGTCACTTACCCTGGGTGTACTGTTTGATGTTGACGGTTGTGGAGTGAATTCGGAGGTTTCTTCTTCCATTTTTTCTTCGGTTTTGGTATTGAGGGCGTCATATGAATTTTTTATTTCTATCGGTGTACTTGCGTGTTCTGTTTTTTGTTTCTTCGCTGTTTTCTTCGGGCTTGTGAATGCGTCGGTGATTATTTTTTCGGTTGTCGGTTTCATTGGGTTTGTTTCTTCTGTGTGATGTGTGTTAAATGTAATTGTTGCTGTCGGATTGTCGCGATCAACCATGAATATTTGCGATTGATTGCGCAAAAGACGTTGTATTTCTTCTTCATCGATGGTATCTTCCATTATAGTTTCAGCGTCTCTTTTTTGCTGCTCGGTGCATCTTCTTATGAAGTTTGGTCTCAGCGCCAGGTTAGTAATGTGAATAATATTATTATCTGCTCCTTCTCCGGCCATTGCTTCCGGGTTCGTTTGACGAATGTCGTCGTAGATGCTCTCAACTGCGATGTTGCGTGAACAGATATCGCAGTGAGAATACAAAATTAACAAATAAAATTTCGTATTTTATAGATCACCACCCGTTTGTTTTCCAATTATATAAATAAAATTATAAACTCTTTCCTCTCTCCTCTCGTGTATGAGATTTCTTTACATGTAATTAATTGTTATGTATAATATTAAAATTATTTGTTAAAATTAATCGTTCCTATTGTACTTTGCACAACAGATGCGTAAATAGGTTGCATTTTATAAGTTTCCTATTCAAGGTAAACAATTTACGGCAAATTAACATAATTTATTCTATTATAAACTTACCAAATTACATTGCCCGTAATACTTATTCCTAATAGCCTTATTAAAACTATTAAATGAGATTGCGTGGACTTTTAGAGTTATAAATAACAATGACGGAACGTTATGGCGTCCCATACACCTTGATTCTCAGTGAAGAAGGATTACGTGCGGGTTCTTTGCGTGCCAGCGGATAATCCTAGCGCCATTGTGTTGAAGGACAATGAAAACTCCTTTCAATTCTCCGGTCACGCTACACACGTCAATAAAGTTTCCCATTTTAGTATTCCGATCACCGGTTTACCATTGGCACATATAGTACCTATACGTTCGACCATGGTAATCAGACATACATTCTGAGGTCTGCAACCTAATTCTCTGCAGCTTCGATCAGATCGTATAAGAGAGCTCCGGTTTTAGAGCGCCGTATTCAGAGTTTAAGAGCTTTTCTTTTTTTACATACTACCTATCTTTCTAAATCCATCTCGTTACTCGGATTTGCCCTAGTGGTGATCATGTTAAGTGTTCAATTTAGAAGGACCATCGTAATTTCGCAACTATATTAATTGAAATTTATAATTCACATTACTTAATGAACAAAAAATTGCTTTTTTCGACATATATTTGAATTTTAATGTCAAGTAGGTAAAAGAGTGAAGACGACTTTTGATAAAGCAACTGCAATTAATGTAAGTATATATGTACTCGTATATATACACATTGTATTTGAAATAATGAAACAATAAGAAAAACAAAATATACTAATTTCGCTAGTCGTAAATGTAAAACATATTGTGCTTTATACCCTCCCACTTTGTTTTCCTCAGCAATCATATTTATACCGCATTTATTGCTGTTTTGTGTTTTTCTGGTAGGCTATACATCTACATTAGAGATGGTCTTACTATATTGCTACTTATCGCGCAGAGGCGCAGTTCTGGCGTAATGAAGATGCTCAGTAAGGAGTCGAAATTGGTAGTCGTATCGCACAATATAAGACAGGGGTGGCCAAGAGGTCGACCGCGGTCTACCGGTCGACCGCGAAGGCGATTTAGGTAGCCCCCAAGAGATAAATAAATAAACTGAAAAAGAAGACAAAAAAAATCAAGTGTATTCGCGCCAATAACTACCCACGCGCTTTGGTCGTAGCGCAGTGCAAGTTACGCCATCTAGTTTCACTTGGTAGTACTAACTTGCCTAGAACAATATCGACGGCGGCGATGGAAGATTCGTGAAGACGCGCGAGCGAACGCTGTGTGGGTTCGCGAGTTGTTTCTCGAAATTTCTAGATGTCGCTAATCCCATCATATAATTAAAAATAGCTGGCGGAAGCCACAGCCAGTCAGTTTGAATTCAGAAGCGATACGAAACGATAAAAAGTGCGTGAAGAGTCCTGGACTGAGTGCGTTTGGACAGACGTATGCGTTGTGACTGTGAATACCGAACTCTCGGCCAACATCGTTCGTTCGTTCGTTCCTCACGTGAAATTCGTCAGGCAGCGGCGTAACCATACTAAGTAACGTAGGGACCTTTGTGAGTTTGTGACTTTTATTTAATCAAAATGAGTGTGCCATCTGGTTCAAGTGCAAAAAAAAGTAAGACTTACCAATATCACAGTGAGTGGAAAGAGGAATTTTTTTTCGTTATGGTTAACGACAAATGTGTGTGCCTAATTTGTAATTCAAGTGTAGCATTACCAAAAAGAGCAAATGTGGAAAGGCACTTTAAAACTACACATTCCAAATACAGATTTTCCATTTGGCAGTGAAATTCGGAAGGTAAAAGTACGAGAATTAAAAAGCAGCTTAAGTGCGCAACAATCGTTTTTTACGAAACCAGACTTGAAATCAAAAGCTGCTACACTGGCGTCATTTGCTGTTACGGAAATATTGATAAAACGAAAGAAACCTTTTGAAGATGGAGAAATGATCAAGGAAGTCATGCAGAGAGCTGGAGAAGTACTGTTTAATGACTTTAAAACTAAGAAAGAAATTATTTCAGTCATAAATGCCATTTCTCTGTCACGAAACACTGTGATGCGACGAAGTGAAGCCTTAAGTGGAAATTTGGAACAATTGCTTAAGGAAGACTTGCAAAAATGTAGTTTTTTGTCACTACAATTCGATGAATCCACCGATGTGATGGACACTGCGGAATTGTACATTTTCGTGCGTCTAGTTTTTGAAGATATGACGTCAAAAGAAGAATTATTGACGATGATTCCATTGAAGGGGCAAACAAGAGGTGAGGATATCTACAGATCTTTTAAAGATTTTGTAGAAAAAACTGAGTTTCCGATTCACAAAATAGTTGCTATTACGACAGATGGAGCACCCGCTATGCTGGGACAAAGAGTTGGTTTTATTTCATTGTGTAAAAATGATGACAACCTTCCAAGTTTCACCAACTATCACTGCATCATAAACCAGCAAGTTTTGTGCTCTAAAATTCTTGTCTCGGATATTATCATGAAAATTGCCTTTAAAATAGTTAATTCTGTTCGAGCCAGAAGTTTGCAAAGGCGTCAATTTCGAGCTTTAATTGAAGAGACTGAAGCCGAACACTCGGATCTTTTGCTACATACAGATGTTAGGTGGCTTAGCCGTGGTGCTTTTTTGAAGAGGTTTCGCCAATTACTGCAAGAAATCAAAACATTCATCCATTCGAAAGAAGAAAATGTACCTGAGCTTGAAGATGAAAAATGGTTCATGAAGCTCGCCTTTCTTTGTGACATAACGGAGAAACTCAATCAGTTGAACTTTAAAAACATGGAAGAAGAATGCACGCACAACTCAAATCGGGACTTTGAAACTTTCGCCAGACAGCTGGTGAACTTGCACCTGGAGTTCGAAAGAAGGTTTTTGGATTTCTTCGCTCTCGAGGAAGTGCTAAGTTTCATGACATTCCCTTTTAATGAAAGCAATGACCTTCACAGTTTGACTGCAAAAATCGGCAAGCTAACTGATTCTGAATCTGTTGTGGTGGAAGAAGAAATAATTAAAATGAGATGCGATATATTTCTGAAAGCAAGAGCATTTGGCAGTAATACTGATTTTTGGAAACTGATTTGCAAAGAAAAGTTCCCATGCCTAGAAAGGTTGCCTTATATTTGACTTCGTTTTTCGGTTCCACCTATCTTTGCGAATCGACATTTTCTACTATGAATACAATAAAAACCAAACATCGTTCTCGTTTAACAGATGCCCACTTAACTTCCTGTTTGCGCATCGCAGTTACTTCTTACACTCTTCAATATAATAAACTTGTGGAGAATATGCAGCGCCAAATATCCACCCAAAAACCTAATACAGAATGAACATTATGTATTTTGTTTTCAACGTATGTAATAGAAAAATACTTACTAACTTATCGCTAAAATGTTTTATTTCTCTCTTGTAAACTCTACCTTAGAGTCGCCCGCAAGAAACATTTTTGAACACAAGTAGACCTCAGAGGGCAAAAGTTTGGCCACCCCTGATATAAGAGAACCTCCATTTATCGTGTGTGCCTTTAGTCTGTGGAGACGGGTATGAATTGACTAAAACAGATCATAGGTAGCGGCACTTAGTTTTACGTACAGAGGCTCGAGACTGGAAACTATGAAAAAGATTTGCGCGTTAGTAGGCGTATACTACTAAAAATGTACCGAAACGATGAGCTAAACTGAAGGAGGGGTACTTAAATACAAAAAAGGAAAAGTCGGAAATAGTTAATTCCTATATTGTAAAAATAAAAAAAAAGAAGTAAGTAACAAGTAGATAACAAGTAATCAACAAACGGCTCACACGCCTCAATTATTAAAATGAAATTTAAGTTATGAAAAAAAAAATTGACACTGGGATATGAACACGCGGTATATCAGGTCATAAATTTTTTTAACATATTACAAAAATTTACATGAGTTTATACTAAATCAACATAAAACACCAAAATTAGATAAATTAAATTAATCTGCAAAAGCTACCAAAATTATGACAATTAGTTATTTAATCAATTTCAATTAGCCTTAATCTACGATCAAAATTCGTAGTTCGACCACAGATCTGTTCTTGAACCTTATATTTGGTATTACACATACAGTATTTTACAAGTAGAGCAATAAAATTTAATATAAATTGCAATTTACCGCGATCTGATCCCATGCCTATGATAACATAATGTCAGAAAAAAAAACACTGCAATATATGTAGTTCTAGTATCTCACAAAATTGTTGCAAAATAAAAAAAATTAACTAATTAAATGTGTGGAATCAACTAATTAGCCATCGATTGAAAATTCAAAATTATTCCACTTCCCGAAAGGTGTCTCTGATATATTCACAGATTCTGTGGAGAGCATGTCCTACACAAGTAATATGCAGCATATTTAGATATGTTTCCTTTAATAGTCTGCACTGTCGCTCCCAAATGTATTTTTTCTTTGTACCTGTGGTCCGAATGAAGCATTTGGTGCATATTCTCGTAAATGGTTTTACCTATTGTTTCCCCATCAACTGTATTTATAACTTTTGTTGCTATTACACATGCGTTATATGAAATAGTTGGATGTAGTACACCAGCTACAACATTTACGACACAGTGTCCTAATATATCGACAGTTTCGTCGACACTTACCTATAGGTACTGATTTGAAAGATGGCTTTTAATGCGTTCTACTGCTTTTGTGTTGCACTTAGAAATATAATATTTGCGTAAGGTGAATTCCTCAGGAACATTTCGACCAGTATATTTTCGGAGAAATATTTTGAAGGTGGGATTGTTAAGTTTATTTAATGGAATATTTGCCGCCATTAAAGTTTCAGAGAATTTGTGGTTGAAATTGTCAAATTTGTAGTCAAATGTCTAGTATCCATAAATATAAAAGTACTTCACATATTTAAAAATGACATGTTTTAATACGTTTTAAAAATTTGAAACATATACGAAAATGATATGACCGAAGGTGAGAATAAAAATGAAACATTTAAATTGCGGGAACAAGATATTTACCTTCAGCATTGATACACTTTGACTAGCGATTCTCTGGAGTACTATTACAATGTTATACTTCGCATACGTTAAGAATGTTCGTAATTACATTTTTGTTTATTCACAGACATATAGAAATAGCTCAGTTTATTATTGAGCTACTTTTTTTTAGATATCGAAATTATACTGACCCGGTATCAAAATAGACATAATTATATCACTATTGCAAACTTTATCTACATCATATCATGTGAGATATTATTTTAAAGTATTTTTCCCAAGTGATATTTAAACTACATTAGTTTCATTAACAAAATAGACATAATTATAGCCACTGTTAAATCACAATTGCAAACTTTATCTAAATCTTATCATGTGAGATATTAATTTAAAGTATTTTTTGCAAGAAATATTTTAATTATATTAGTTTCATTAATATCGCAACCCTTTAGCTCGCGTCTTTAATTAATTCTTAATTCTTCAGACATTGGTATTCAATTATTTCAATATGATCGATATGATTGATTGGTTACCTTTAAACAAGTTCATAAAACTGCCTTACTGCGACGAGTTTTCTCTAACGCAAGCTCTCTCTAGCCTCTCGACTGCCACGAGGAACACGTTTCTCACAACAAGTGCCTGTATTGTTCCATAGAAATATCATTTCAATTACGTTCACCAAACTATTATGAAACAACTAACTTATTTTTCACTGTGTATTTATTGTTTTATGTTTCAAATACTTATTCGTCCTTACTTACTTAATTGCTTTAATTCATTTCGCAGCTTAATTCCTTTACTATAAATATTAAATAAAACTTTATTGCGTTTTTGCTTATTTAATAAGTTGTATTTAATAAACCTTTACTTCAGCATACTACAAAAGTCCCCTTTAATACTCATCATCACAATATTTTATTATTTTATATCATTTACATTATTGTCAGGAGCCTACAACTAACCTGAAATAAAGCAATACAAACCATATGCGTCCATCTTTTAACAATTAGCGTTCCTACATGCTGAAATACACCATCCACTAGTATTTTTATGACAATATCGATTTTATAATGATCAGTATCAAGGTGGGTAACAAGGAATAAGCATCCACGCAGATTGCATTTTATGCTACTTTCGAAAAGCAATCGAGCATCCCCTGGAAACGACGAAAATGTCGGAAGGTCCTTCCATCACTTCCATTCACATTTTCAAAGGCTCACCGAAAGTTTTTTTTCAAAGCCAACTCAGGTAACAAATTCAATAAATACGTGAGGTGGTATCTGCAGAAAAAGAAAGTCTGGTATCAGATCTGTGCAGGGAAAATAACTGCTATTTTTTCATGCTCCAAGAGACATCAAGGGAGGCCCAGAATCAGCGGTGCAAATCTAATTCTCGATCCCATCATAACTATAGCAGCAATTTTCGCTAGACCCAAAATTAAAATTTTTACCACATTCTTAATTGTGAAAACGACATCGAGACATCCACAGTCGAGCTGAATTCATGTAGAATAACATGTGTTTACAAGTCACCCCCTGCAGCTTTTATCTTCTAAAAACACGGTAATTTTCGCCGCCACCCTTTAAAATTTGTGAACTCAATAGCCACAGCACCGTCTAGCGGTACGGTGAAACATATGCAAATTGCGAAGAACTGGAAAATTGAGTAGAAAGAATGAGTCTTAAGTTGATTCATGACCCAAAGCAACCTACATCTTTTAATAGTGGAAAATGGAAAAGGTGATACAATCGAGACAAAATCTTCGTCAGCGAAAGACTCAACTAACAGGTTTCAAAAGTTGTCGAAAGTCCGCTGCCAAGATTCAAAAGTAGGCTAATAACTTTCAAAATCAAAGCACCGGTCAAACCAGAAATTATTCCATTCAAAAAAAGATTCAACATTAAAAAATCCAATTAGGATGCTAGTGCCAGAGACCTAGACCAAGAGATTTCAAGTTTACAATCACATCCAAGAAAATATCAAGTAAGTACGTACCATGGAGTCGCATTACCGAATATATCGCAGGCCTTGATGGAGAATCTAAAGTTCTCTAAAAAAAGTGTGAAATAGAGAAATTAGTATTGATACATCGATGATATTGTGATGCGTTTTCCTTGTATAAAGAGTATGCCATAACTCCAAGTGTTTTTTTTTCAGTTTTTTCAACTACTGATTATGATAACTTAGTTGCCGAAATACGTATCTAGAATTAATAATAATATAATTTTGGCATGGGTTTTCTAAGTTAACTTTTACAAAATAAGCCATAGTCCCCGATTCATTCGAGTTAGTCAGAAATAAAGGAAGTAATAAAGAAAAAGGCAAAGTTATTTTTTTTTACAAATATTATCCTGTATAGCAGACAGCTTTGGGATCACTGCTGACTTCACTAGTATTACGTGTGACAAAAAAACGGTATTATAAGGGTTAAAGGAATTTTTTTTTGAATGAGAAAATGCCAAAGCGCCTCACCTTTATAAATTTAGATTCTTTTGAAAAGGTACTAACACTCTTATCAGTAATTAGCAGAAATGTATTCGGGCATACTGATATTGTTTTCTATAAACTGATTAATTTTAAATTTTGTTTGCACAAACCTAATAAATAAACGCGATATATTTTATGTATACATTTGTAATGATTTTCAATTTACCAAGTATATTCTATTTATATAAAAATGGTAAATGTGTTTAATTAGTGTGTATATATACACGTGAATGATATTGTAATTTAATATATGTACATATATGTATGTAGATTATATTGATTATCTCATGTGTTTAATGAATTACAACATGTTTACCAATATATCTAATGTCATACATTAATCCTGATACATGTCATGGTTCTACTGTGTGCTGTAAACGGATTATCGAAAATATGCGGCTTAATGTAAAATTTGGCTAGGTTATGCGTGCCATTAAATGAACGATTTAATAAATTATCTGGGAAACTTGCATAGACGAGAGCAAAAATTCCCTAATTGGTATTTAATAAATTGATTCCATCAACTTCATTAATCGATGCTCTGCAATTTTAACTGATTTTTCAGTGTTTGCTTGTTATTTTGATGTGCCACAAGGATATGTAATACAAAACAATTTATATTCCTCCAACAATTTATATTGTTAGGCCCAAATAGGTGAAATACGAAATTATTATCTGGAGAAAAGAAATTCACATACATTTTTTTACTAAGATATTTGTAGTACAAAAACTTCGATGAAAAGACGATAATAGATTAAGGCACAGAGGTGACACAATTTAAATGACAATTTTATTAAACAAATTTAAATCATGACCCTCCCTTGGACTGTAAAGGTTATCTATATGCTTTCGCCAGATAATTCATAAAAACGATCCCTTCGCAATTCCAGAATACAGTAAGCAACAAACGGAACTGCACGTCCTTCTTCGGGTTTACGCCAACTTTTGGTTTCAAAATTGAGATAAGGAATCCACGTTTCGTCAGTGGTTATTATCCGTTGCCAACATTCATCACCATAACGGGCTAACAGCTATTGAAGTTGACGACAAGTCAGACCTACTGAGTTTCTGTTTCGGACCCAACAGCCTTTGCACCTAGCGGACTCAGACCTTGCTTACGCCCAAACAGTCATCTAAGATCTCATGAACTTGCCATGTACCTATTCATAGGCGTACACTAATTTGAGAAATAGTCATTTGTCTGTCCTCTCTCAGTAAGTTTCTCCACAGCAGTAATGTTTCTTTCATTTACTGAAGTACTCGAGTTACCACTGGGTGGATCATCTTCTAACGTCTACCACTTATAAAACGATCGATCCACCGATATACAGTACTTTTAGATTCTGTAGATTCACCAAACTCTCCTTAAAGACGTTTAATAAAAAAAATTATTGCTCTTTGAGATTTAGCAGCGTCTTCCATGGTTACACAAACACTGCTATAAAATGCATCTAAATAAAAAAATCAGACTGAACGATATTGCATTGTGTAGCTGCATAAACATGTTAAGACTTGTTTGTCACCAATACCATTGCCTATAACTTAATTAAAGTACAATTCCCATAACTTTGGAAACATCCCTCGTATTTCTTAATTCTCTTTCTACTTCTTGTATATATAACGCATTTCCTTTAAAGAAAAACTTACAATCGAATTTTCGTAGAGCGAATTTTTTACATCTATATAAAAATACAAAAACCTTCATGCAGATTGGTCAATTTGGAATATTTTACTAATGTTGATTATGCACTTATGAAGTTCTACAATATTCTATATAACATCTTGGATAAGCATGTTCCCAAATGTTCTTCTATATCGAAGAAATTAAAATATTCTGTTTTCTAGTAATATTATCTCAAACTTGAAATTAAAATTTTATTATTATTATCGAGGCAAATTGAAGTTTTATACCACCTATCTCAGAAAGGTTGAACACTCTCTCCAAATTTATCCAAAATATTCATCCTAAACAAGGCAGGACTCGTATATTCCCTCCTAAATTCTCCCCTCAAGGTATAATTGAGGCATTTCCCAACAAATTTTCGTCTGTACACTCTATGAGTAGCAACTTTTCTTACATTCAGAAAACCACTAATTATACTCATTTTACATTAGTATCAGTAGCTAAAGACGAAGTATTAAGTATTATGGCAAAGTTGCCACAAAGAAGTATTGTGGGTAATGATTTAATTCCTAGCTTTATTTTATATAATGCAAGATTTGCCCTTGTAAAGCAGCTTTTATTATTAACATAGTGATTCGGGCGGATGTAAACTGGGCACCAAGTATATGGATTTACCTGCCCTGCAAAAAGGATTGCTTAATCCTACAGGTAATCTAGGCACCAGTACCGTTCGGGTAATGATCGCTTTAAAGCTTAAAGTAAGAAATTAGACGTTAATAAATTAAGGAATTTCCTAATGACCAAATAGATTATTTCAAATGTATTTTTATTTGTGCATCTATTGTGGGCGGGCCTCTATTGTATTATGCTATAATATATTCTATATATAAGCTTAAAGTAAGAAATTAGACGTTAATAAATTAAGGAATTTCCTAATGAACAAATAGATTATTTCAAATGTATTTTTATTTGTACATCTATTGTGGGCGGGCCTCTATTGTATTATGCTATAATATATTCTATATATAAGGAAACATTTAGTTTGTGTATTTAGTTATTTCTATCTTGTTTGCGGCGTTTGCTTAAAGTAAGAAATTAGATCCGCTTCTCAGTCTCGAGTTTTGTTGCACACTGTTAAGAATTATGGAGGTCTCTTTCGTGGACAGTAACAACGGATAATGTTTGCTAGTGGTTAACAAGTACACCTTTTCAAAACAGAAAGTGTTGAAGACTGGCGAAGTGTTTTGGCGTTGTACAAAAAAATCCTTAAATTGTCCCGCAAAAGTGTTTACGTTTGGTGCAGAAAATTTAGTGAGCAGAAGCCAGCTAGAACATAATCATGAACAGAATCAGAGTAAATTAAACTGAAAAGTGATTTCAAATGCGTGTAAACGTAAAGCCGTTGATGATATTTCCGAAAAACCAGCGAAAATTATTCGTCGTGAACTAGCTAAGGAACTGCCGGAACCAATTACGATAACAGATTTCACTTATATCCGAAGAAATTTGTACAATGCAAGGAGCAAATTTCTTCCTGGGCCGTTACCACAAAATAAGACAGAAGTCCATGATATAGTGGAAGCTGCTAATGTTAAAACAAGCAAGGATGAGAGTTTCGTTTTTATAAACTGTCCAGTGAGCAATATCATATTGTTTTCTTGTGAAACGAATGTTAGAAGTTTATGTGGTATGCGTAAAGTGAACATGGACGGTACATTTTCGTATTGTACAAAATATTTTTACAATTATTTACAATCCACGGACTTAATAATGGACATTATATTCCATTGATTTTTTGTTTGTTGCCTGATAAACGCAGTGAAACGTATGCAACATTATTTGAAATGCTAACAAAAGAAATCTTTCAATGTCACTCTACAATATTACGACCAGCTGAAGTTTTTGTAGATTTTGAGAAAAGCATTCACACAGCGGTTCACGCTATATTACCATCAGCACAAATCTATGGTTGTCGTTTCCATTTGCACCAATTGTGGTTCAGGAAAATCCAAAGTTTGGGTTTAACAGCAGAATTTAGGAACACAGATTCCGAAGTAGGAAAATGGCTGCGATATACATTTGGATTAACGTATTTGAATCCTGACGAAGTAGGCGATTGTTTCGCCTTAGATTTGTTTGCCGAAAAACCTGCTCATGCACAGGCTGACGAATACGTCGATTATTTATTGGAGACATACATAGAAGACGATGCTCCTTTTCCTCCACATATGTGGGCTACTGCAACTCCATCGATCACTAACACCACAAACGTATGCGAAGCGTTTCATTCCAAACTAAATGAGTCATTTTATTCAACACATCCATCTATTTATATCTTTATCGAAAAGCTTAAGGAATTTCAAATAGACACTTATGTTAAAATTCAAAGTGTACACACACCAGCGAGAGTTAAAGACACACGCGCAAAACAAAAATTAAGAACTCTAAATGAACTGTGTGAACAACTAAATAATGGAACAATATCACGATTACACTTTGTGAAGTGTATATCATTTTATTCATCAGTATGACTTCAAATACACTATTTTTTTATTATAGTTTTTATATAATTAAGTATTTGCTTTTATTATTGTTTTCATATGAGTACATATTTTTTATTTTCTATATTTTTGCTGTACTTCAACTTGAAATACACTATTTCTATATTATTGTTTTTGTTTGCTTTATACGGTGCCCAGTTTACATAGACCCTCTGCGAGTACATTTTTAGCTAGTGCCCGAATTACCAACTAGATTAAAATTTCAGGTAGGTTAGTGCCCAATTTACATCCAGCCAGTAATTCGAACTGTTTACCGATCATTTGGAAGAGAGCGAGGATAAGTCCAATAGCTAAAAAGGCAGATAATACTCATGTTGATAACTTGATAACTATAGACCCATATCAATTTTGTCGAATTTTTCTAAAGTATTTGAAAGTGTAATTTATTCCGGTCTGTACCATAACACTAAATCCTATATTTCTCCATTTAAACACGGCTTTATGCGAAGTAGATCAACAGTGAGAAATCGTGTGGGTATTTGCCAGTTTATTAGAGAGCAGGTCGATACTCGTGGCTAAGTTACGACATATAGACGGACTTTAGTATTGCCTTTGATGTAATTTACTATAGCATTTTACTTAATAAATCGTCTACGTTTGGGTTAAATCTTTCCCTATTGCCATTTCTACAGTCTTACTTAAGTAGTAGATTTTATTATGCTTTTTTAAAAAGGCTAGAAATCCTTCACATTTAGGTCCTCTCTCATGTCTCTTGTTTCTAAATGATCTACTACCGTCTTTGTCTTTCCCACTACTTGCCCATGCAGATGATCTAAAACTATATTCATCCATTTAACTTGGTATATGTGTTTTATAATGTGTGAATTTGAACCTTCTCTCCCAATGGTGCCGTACTTCTAAATTGACATTAAACATTAGCAAATGCTGCTACGTCTCTAACATAAGAAAAGTTAATTTTATAAACTCCAGTTATTTTGTAAATAATACAATTTTAATAAAGTTGATAACATAAAGTACCTTGGTGTTTGGTTCGATTCTCGTTTAATTCTTGTGTCGCATATCAACAACATGTGTGTGTCGCAGCTTCAAAAAGACGAGGCTTTATGTCATGTACCTGCAAATTCTTCACTTCTATGTCTTTGTTCAAAACTATGTACAATATGACTATTAATTTACAGTACTGAAACGGTAGGCCTTCTACTGGTTAAACCTCTAACAATAGGAACTGTTATTTGACATAAATATTGGTTGAATGGATGAGGCTGTAACTTTGTGAAAATCCATATTAATACGATGTAAAATAAAACAAAACAATTAATTTGTTTAATCTTCACTATATAAAACGTATATTTACTAAACGTTTACAAAAATGTGACGCGTTTCGCTTACACTGTAGCTTTATCAAACGACGATGGTATAATGATTATTCTACAAATGAAATGCGATGCACATAAATTTGGTAACTACAGGTACATAAAGAAAGAAACGATAAGTTGTTAACAAAGGAAGGAAGAGATTAGGAATTCAAACACAATAATCACATGGAAAAACCCTAATTAAATAAGTTTAGTAAAGGAGAACTATTTATATCTAGTTGGTCATTCAGTAAATTCTCAGACTTTTTAATTTTATTTATTTCCAGGGCTTCTAAGACGTCTAATTTATGCGATTTATTTTTTACATGTAAGATTTCAGATAATAAGTGATTCGAGTAATTAGAATCTAGTTTTTTGGTATCATAACTACGTTTATGTTCTGAAATTCTAGTTTTTAAATCTCTGAAAGTTCTAAAGTTTTAAAGTTTAACGTACATAGGAAAACCTTCAATTAAAATTAAAAAATGTTTAGAAACTTCAGACCTAAATACATGCTTTAAAACAGACAACAATTTAGCCAAGTTCATTAAAAACAATAAATCCAAATCTTCAAAAGTTAATAAATCAGGGGTATAAATTAAAATGAGGTGGCAATTGTGACAAAATTTATATTGGTGGAACTTTCAGAAATTTCAAAACTAGAATTTCAGAACATAAACGTAGTTATTATAACAAAAAACTAGATTCTAATTTCTCAATTCACTTATTATCTGAAAACCATTCATTCAATCTGGAGTTTGAAATCTTACATGTACAAAATAAATCGCATAAATTAGACCTCTTAGAAGCCCTGGAAATAAATAAAAATAAAAAGTCGGAAATTTACTTAATGACCAACTAGATATAAATAGATCTCCTTTACTAAACTTATTTAATTACGGTTTTTTCATGTAATTAATGTGTTTGAATGCCTAATCTCTTCCTTTCTTTGTTAACAGCTTATCGTTTCTTTCTTTATATACCTGTAATTACCAAATTTATGTGCATACACTCATTTCATTTGTAGAATAATCATTATACCATCGTCGTTTGATAAAGATACAGTGTTAGCGAAACTCGTCACATTTTTGTAAACGTTTAGTATATATACGTTTTATATAGTGAAGATTAAGCAAATTATTTGTTTTATTTTACATCGTATAAATATTGGTTTTGGTTAGATGTACTGGTATGTTTGCAAGTTCGTAAATAATATTATCTGCTGAAGAAAATGTCTTTTGGTTGAGCATTATTTTCGCTGATACGGTTTAAGTAGCCAAAATGGTCCAAGCATTAAATTCGTCCGCGATCAATTTTCGGAGAATTTCAATAAACAGGGACCAGGTAATGCTACTGTACTGAATATTATAATCAATTTTAGAAGAACTAAAAGTGTTCTACACCAAGGAAAAGGTAAAGCTGGACCAAAAATAGTATCAGGTCATGCAACAGGGTAATGTCTTTTCGATGTTTTTTATGATACTACTCTATACTATACTAACATAGATTGGACTAAATGTATTGCAGTAATGGTGCAAAGGCGATAATGGGAAAGAACACTGGATTAATGAAAATATTAAAAGATCGTCTTTTGCTAAAAGCGGAATGGACGCATTGCTACCTGTACATATATTCGTCGCAAAAAGCGTCGACAAGCCCGAAAATCCCAATCAAATTCTTTGCGAAGCTGTAAAAATGTTTAATTTTATTAAAAACTGACCGTTACAGAACATGCTGTTTGATAAACTATGCGATGAAATGGGTGAAAATAAAAAATCTCTGCTTTTACATACAGAAGCTAGATGGTTAACGCGAGGGAAAGTGTTATCCCGGGTATTGGAATTGTGACATGAATTAATAATATTTTTCCAGGATAAACAATTGTCATTTTCATTGTTTTTACAGAATAGTAAGTGTATGTTGTTGTTGGCTTACTTTGCTGATGTATTTTCTAAAAACTCAGTTGAGGGAAGATTTCACGGAAGATAAAAATAATTTTGCGAAGAGATGGGTACTGAATCCGTTTAGTGAGAACGTTGTTGCCTAAGTTACTAGTTAAGATTCACGAGCAGCTCATCGAAATGTCTGCCGACAAAACGCTACAACTGCAATTTACATCTGAAGATTTAAATACGTTTTGGCTTGCTCGTCGAAATGAATTTAGTCACAAAAGCATTGAAAATATTAGTCCCTTTTACCATGTTTTATTTGTGTGAAAAGGCTTTTTCGTCTATGGTTGCACTAAAAACTAAATATAGGAATCGTCTCTTATCACTCGAAATCAATTTGCTTTTGTGTGTTTCTAACGTAGATCCACGTATGGAGAATCTTTTAAATGAAAAACAAATGCAACAATCACATTAATTTCTTTTCTTTATATGTGTACTTATTGCGAGTAAAATGTTAATAATAAATGATTTTGTCTCATAAAATTTTTTCATTATTATTTAGGCTATTTTGTTACCTCGGGGTCGTGACTCCCAAGTTGAGAAACGACGCACTAGGATATCAGCCAGATATGGAACCTTTACAATTTTTTAAATAATTGAAAACACTGAATCAGATAAACAAAGGTGGTGTTAATCAGTTGGTTCACAAAGTAATGAACTTACATACGTTGGTTGTTAATTTTTTGAGTAAATTTGGTCAAAGTTCACATTTGTTTTATTTAAAAATACGACATAACTTTCCGCTGGACCTAATAAATCTCCCATGAAAATAATAGTTTCATTTTCTGCGTTCGTTTTTTTCGATGCAACGAAATTGTGATATAGTGTACGTATGCTTCCACATTTATTACTCCTATATATTTATTTCGCATTCTCTCCTTGCATCGGCCGCAGTTTCATCGAACGACGTCAATATGAAATTTTATGGATAAAGTTTGCAAAGTCCCTAAGAAACTTGGCCACGACATGTACACTTAGAAGCATACATTTATACCCAGCACACACATACATATTTCTCGATACAAGTTCGAGGCCATAATCAATGAATGTTCAAGTCACGATCCGAACCCCGAAAAACTTTCGTCGTCCTTCCTCTTAAACTCTCCTCACTCTTCGACAAAATCTTCTTTTTTATTGGAAATATTTTGCCTGAATTAAACATGAAACATCTGAGAAGGGATGCCGCGCTGTAACGACGGGGATTTATTCGTGAAGATTTATAAGTTTACTGATTCATTCTCTTTCTCTAACCACTATTCGGCTTCATACGGATTTTGTACGAACAAACACACACACACACACACAGAAATATATATATATATATATATATATATATATATATATATCATAAGACAAGTCGTATTTATATTTTTATCTGTGTAACAAACGGACTAGACGTAGAATAGCAACGAAAAATATGAGATAGCTGTCGAAATGTGGACGTCTTCTAAAGCCTTTACTTATGATTTATGTTGGTTTTCTCTCCGTTTCTGATATAATTCCCAATCTCGGTCCCCTTGATCCCTGCAACCAGTACGAGATGAACATTGTGATGTGCCACGAACGGATCATTTTCAGTTTCGTTATACGCGAAAGAACTGATTCTGTGTCGACTGATGTCAGAACTGAACGTTGAACAAGCAGTGCGGTACAAAAAAGCAATTTCAGCTTTTACGACCTTTCAGAAAATAATTTCCGCTGATGTATCGTACGGGCACCACTTGTAACATACTAACCTAATACCTCTTTGTACATAAGTATTAGAAATCTGTGCGTCCACGTTCGAGATAAAAAAATAATTTTTTTTACAAACTATTCAAGAAAAAATGGAATAAGAAATAGCCGTATTTTTAATTATGTAGTATTTTCAGTATTTATATAATACCTACTATAAGAAAGGCATCTAAATTCTAAAATTTGTTAGTTGTTTTTGCTATGAAGGAAGTTAGAAGGTATATGGTATATAGACATATACAATACAAGGAATAGCCAAATAATAGGTTTCCCGTATTTTTACTTCCACGAAGAGTAGAAATTTTGTTGTTGAGACATAACCACTCTTGTTTTTGTAAAACACAACCTTTGCTTTACAGGTGGCACGCGCTGACACCTATGTTGAGAGAAGAAAAAAGTGCTACATCGTATGTGCCCAAAAATACAGACCAAACACTTTTACGACTAAGTTTTCTTGAGATTTGTGAAGCTTTACAAATGTTTGAATGTTGCTGACGATTGATACCTTTCTCTGTCCATATCGTTTTCTTTTTTTTAGAACAATACTACTAGAACTCATTGTAAATAGGAAGGATTATCTTTCGACAATTCTTGTCTTCATTTTATAAAGTTAAGTTACAAATGCGTACGTTTCATTATTAGAAACAAATAATTGTTAATATATATATATATATATATATATATATATATATATATATATATATATATATATGTAGTTGATTTAGATATTCGGCGATTGAGGGTCTGTTTTACATTAATATGTATATATTTAAAATAAGCTCTTACATGTTTCGGTAAGTATTACATTATCAAAAAATTATAAATCACAGATATGGATGTCAAAGTTATATAAGTGATGTAGTCATGGTCACTGATAAATTCATAAATACATTCAATTCAACTAATAGAAATTCATGGCATAACAAAAGTTTGATATCAATTATAAAGAGAATGGTAAGTCATGAGTTATTATTACACTTGCGCCCGTGGAGCGACTTAAGATATAAAGCTGTCGGCATTCGCCTAGGACGAGAAGGAAAACCACGAAAACCTACTCGGGCAGCCAGTCAGGGATCTAAACACGGAACTGCCAGCATGGTACAATAAACCCACAGATTTTTTCGATATCTGAATTACCACTCAAATGCACCTACAGTAATCAATAACATGATTATAAATAATCTGACTGATAGAGCAGTAAAACTGTCACATACTCAATACAGAAAAGATAACACCAATAAAATTAAAACGATCTTAACACATAATAACTATCCATCACAACTTATAGACCAAACAATTAAAAAAAGAAGCCCCTAAATATACAACACTACAGACACCAATAACAATTTAAACAATGACACAACATATATCACGCTTCCATATGTTCCAAAATTATCAGAAATATAAATAAATATACGTAAAAAAAATATGATATGTCTACAACATATAAACTTAGTAATACTAATAAACATCTATTTTCAAAACTAAATAAAACACAAAATAGAAAAAATCGAGACACATGTCATCTATAAAATACCATGTCGCGATTGCGATAGTTACTACATACAAATACTCTAAAACGTACAAAACTGCTTTATTTACACACAAACTACAACGCGATCGCCATTTGGATTTTGAAAACACACAGATAATCGATAAAGAACAACACACAATGAAAATGGAAATGAAAGAAATGATTAATATTAAACAGAAAAGAAATTCAATTAACAACAGAAGTAATACAAAAAATCTAAACAGTATATATTATAATCTAATGATGTAACGGACTGCAATTTACCATCATAATATATGTTGCCGTTATATAAATATACATCATATGTTATTTAAATATTTGTACATTTGCTTATCATGCTGGTAGTTCCGTGTTTAGATCCCTGACTAACTGTCCGAGTAGGTTTTCGTGGCTTTCCTTCTCGTTTAAGGCAAATGCCGACAGCTTCACATATTAAGTCGCTCCTCATGGTATCCCATTCCCCCGTTTTTGTTGTCTAACTGTTTAGAGAATGCCAAGGCAACTACAGATATATATATTATGATATTAATATACTGTCCTTTATACTTTAAATTTCTTTGAAAAAGCCATCATATGCCGAAACATGTTAGATTGTTTTAAATATGTACATATTGAAGTAAAAACAGACCTTAAATCGCCAACTAATTGAATTTACCATAACATACTAAGGTCAAGAAATAATTATCAATATATATATATATATATATATATATATATATATATATATATATATATATATAATTATAAAAAATTTGTTGACCGAGATTTAATAATTATTAATTCTCATATACATGAAGTTCATTATAGTTCGTATATGTACACGAAGTATAGAAGTGAAAGTCATGTCTGTCTCCGGCTAGTGTGCACTGATGATCTGTAAAATCAGTGAAATATAGATATTTGCACATTCCGGGCGGATATGTCTTCCACAAATTTTTCATATATATATGGTAGATTCAATTAGTTGGCGATTTAAGGTCTGGTTTTACTTAAAAATGTATATATTTAAAACAATCTTACATGTTTCGGCATATGATGCATTTTTCAAATTTGAAATATAAATGACAGTATATGAATGTCATACAATATATCTGTAGTTGTCATTGATAAAATTATTCAATGATACATTCAAGTTCAATAATAATAAATCATGCCTTGGCATTCTCAAACAGTAAAACAACAAAAACGGGGGAATGGAAAGCTATGAGTTATTATTATGTCTGCGCCGAAACCTGTAAGATTGTTTTAAATATATACATTTTGAAGTAAAGCCAGACCTTAAATCGCCAACTAATTGAATCTACCATGACATACTAAGGTCAAGAAATAATTATCTATCTATCTATATATATATATATATATATATATATATATCTGTAAGTGTTTAGTTAATTTCTTGGCCGTTCATTAAATATATCAATTGATATATATATATATATATATATATATATATATATATATATATATCGTCGAATGTTTTCGCGGTCGTTTGTTGAAGCGTTGTTCTTCGGGATATTTCGCCGCGTTTGGATGATTTCGTCCTGAGAAGGACAACTTTCTTCCTGACGTTTCGGTGACATCACTTTCACCTTTTTCTAGAGGATCTTCTCGTTGCAATGGTAACTTCAAGAGTGCGTTGATTTCCTGTGCCGCTCGTATTATATGGTCCCGTCGTAGTGGGGACGCGTTTCTGACTCCTCGTGATTGGTCCGTCGGTTGTTCTGTCGCTTTCGACTATTGGTCGATCGGTTTGCGTTCGGTCCGAGTTAGTATGACTGGGCTGTGGCAAGTTGTTCTCATTACGTCGCTTGTGTGTAATCTGCCTGTTGAGCAAGGCCGACTTCCATGTGTCAGGCAAACGCTGTCCGTTGTCACGTTTGTTCATACAGTTTTGCCGTTTCTCAATTTCTATTGCTTCTATTATAATCCTGTACGTTAACCTCGTACTGCGTGCTATAGTTTTTGTACCGTCAAAATCGATTGTGTGTCCTGTATGTAGCACATGCTTAGCTAGGGATGATGTTGATTCTTTTTTAGCTACCGCATTTCTGTGTTCTTCCCTCCGTACGCTGGTTTTACGGTTAGTATGCCCTATGTATGTTTGATCGCATTCATAGCACGGTATTTCGTAGACCCCTTGGTTTTCTAGTTCTATCTTGTCCTTTGTATTAGGCAAAATGTCTTTTATTTTCCTGTCTGTCGTATAAATGGTGTCTATGTCGTGTCGGCGTAATATTCTACCTATTTTCTCAGTCGTACCTTTCACGTAAGGGAGAAATGCTGTCCGTGTAGATCTTTCTTTCTTTTTTGGTTGATTCTTGTTAATTCGTGTCGCTCTGTTAATGGTATGTTGTGAATATCCGTTCGCTTGTAATATGTTTTTTATTGTTCCCATTTCTTCGTTTCGATGTTCTGCGTCTGACAAAGTTTGAGATCTGTGGATTAATGTTTTTACTACAGAGTTTAACTGTGCTGGGTGATGATGTGAAGATGCGTTGAGATATCTGTTCGTATGTGTAGGTTTCCTGTACACTGTGTATCCTAGCGAGCCATCCGGTTTTTTGATTATCATCAAGTCTAAGAACGGTAGCCGATTTCTTTCCTCCATTTCGACAGTAAACTTTATTTTCGGATGTCTGGTGTTCAGATGTTGTAAAAATTCGCTTAGTTTCTCTCTTCCATGCGGCCAAATCACCAGGGTGTCGTCTACGTATCGCAGCCAGAGTTTTGGTTTGTCTGTAGCGTTTTCCAGTGCTCTTTGTTCGAAGTCTGCCATAAACAAATTTGCCAGTATAGGTGACAGCGGTGATCCCATCGGCGCTCCATCGGTTTGCTTAAAAAATTGTCCGTTGTATATAAAATACGTGTTTGACAGGCAGTGTTTCGTTAGATCTATGTCGTAGTCGGAGAGTTGGTGTTTCTTTATTAGTAAATCTATTACCTCATTAATGGGGATCTGTGTGAAGAGCGAAACTACATCGAAGCTCACCAACATGTCGTCTTGATCCATGGTGATATCCTTGAGTATTTCAGTTAGGTGAGTCGAGTTTTTAACATATGATGGTATTTCTTCGGCAAGGGGTTGTAGTTTTTGTGCTAAGAAGCGCGAAAGCGCTTGAGTCGGTGAGCTAACGGAACTTACTATCGGTCTCGTAAACGACGACTGCAGAAAAACAAAGATATTGTCATAATGCCGGCTGACAAGGGAAACGCCACAGTAATAATGGAAAAGAGCGACTATGACCGAAAAATACGAACACTTCTAGAAGACTCGATGTATAAACCGACACATAACGACCCGACCACATACTTAGAAAAGACGACAAAAAGCAAGATCAAGAACGCACCTCTCGAAGAAGGTATTAAGAAACGACTGATTCCTAGAGAGAAATCGTCAAGATGTCCGAAATTCTACGGCCTACCAAAAATACACAAGCCGGATGTGCCGCTGAGACCGATAGTAAGTTCCGTTAGCTCACCGACTCAAGCGCTTTCGCGCTTCTTAGCACAAAAACTACAAGCCCTTGCCGAAGAAATACCATTATATGTTAAAAACTCGACTCACCTAACTGAAATACTCAAGGATATCACCATGGATCAAGACGACATGTTGGTGAGCTTCGATGTAGTTTCGCTCTTCACACAGATCCCCATTAATGAGGTAATAGATTTACTAATAAAGAAACACCAACTCTCCGACTACGACATAGATCTAACGAAACACTGCCTGTCAAACACGTATTTTATATACAACGGACAATTTTTTAAGCAAACCGATGGAGCGCCGATGGGATCACCGCTGTCACCTATACTGGCAAATTTGTTTATGGCAGACTTCGAACAAAGAGCACTGGAAAACGCTACAGACAAACCAAAACTCTGGCTGCGATACGTAGACGACACCCTGGTGATTTGGCCGCATGGAAGAGAGAAACTAAGCGAATTTTTACAACATCTGAACACCAGACATCCGAAAATAAAGTTTACTGTCGAAATGGAGGAAAGAAATCGGCTACCGTTCTTAGACTTAATGATAATCAAAAAACCGGATGGCTCGCTAGGATACACAGTGTACAGGAAACCTACACATACGAACAGATATCTCAACGCATCTTCACATCATCACCCAGCACAGTTAAACTCTGTAGTAAAAACATTAATCCACAGATCTCAAACTTTGTCAGACGCAGAACATCGAAACGAAGAAATGGGAACAATAAAAAACATATTACAAGCGAACGGATATTCACAACATACCATTAACAGAGCGACACGAATTAACAAGAATCAACCAAAAAAGAAAGAAAGATCTACACGGACAGCATTTCTCCCTTACGTGAAAGGTACGACTGAGAAAATAGGTAGAATATTACGCCGACACGACATAGACACCATTTATACGACAGACAGGAAAATAAAAGACATTTTGCCTAATACAAAGGACAAGATAGAACTAGAAAACCAAGGGGTCTACGAAATACCGTGCTATGAATGCGATCAAACATACATAGGGCATACTAACCGTAAAACCAGCGTACGGAGGGAAGAACACAGAAATGCGGTAGCTAAAAAAGAATCAACATCATCCCTAGCTAAGCATGTGCTACATACAGGACACACAATCGATTTTGACGGTACAAAAACTACAGCACGCAGTACGAGGTTAACGTACAGGATTATAAGAGAAGCAATAGAAATTGAGAAACGGCAAAACTGTATGAACAAACGTGACGACGGACAGCGTTTGCCTGACACATGGAAGTCGGCCTTGCTCAACAGGCAGATTACACACAAGCGACGTAATGAGAACAACTTGCCACAGCCCAGTCATACTAACTCGGACCGAACGCAAACCGATCGACCAATAGTCGAAAGCGACAGAACAACCGACGGACCAATCACGAGGAGTCAGAAACGCGTCCCCACTACGACGGGACCATATAATACGAGCGGCACAGGAAATCAACGTACTCTTGAAGTTACCATTGCAACGAGAAGATCCTCTAGAAAAAGGTGAAAGTGATGTCACCGAAACGTCAGGAAGAAAGTTGTCCTTCTCAGGACGAAATCATCCAAACGCGGCGAAATATCCCGAAGAACAACGCTTCATATATATATATATATATATATATATATATATATGGTAAACTCAATCAGTCGGCGATTAAAGGTCTGTTTTACTTCAAAGTATATATATTTAAAAAAAACCCTACATGTTTCGGCAATGATGCCTTTATCAAGGATATAAAATATAAATGACAGAATATAAATGTCAAATAATTGAGTTGCTATGGTTTAAATTATTCAAAGATACATTCCAATTGATAATAATAAATCATGCCTTAGTATTCCAAAAACAGATAGCAAGGTGTGAACATATGTGTTGTTCGCTGTTAGCAGCTTGTGTCTCTTTCTGGGTATGAAACTTGTGAGTTGGTTGCTGCTGGCAGCTTGCGTCTCTCACTGGGTGTGTGGTTTTGTGTTTGTGTGAGCGCGTAAGTGTAGGGTTTTGTATGTTGGCATGTTCGTGCGTGTGTTTAGTAACCGGTCGCGAAAAATTTAGAGAGATCGGATAACCAGCCGTTGCGTAGGGCCGCCAACCCTTTCCCGGCAACTTCTTTACTTTTCCGTGCAGTACTTCGACGGCCCGACCCCCGCCCCATCGAGGCAAGGCGCAGACCAGCGAAGCGCACCCTGCACGGGGTTGCTCATCGCCAACCGAGGGAACACTCTTAGTGGCTACTTCGGTCGACGACCGTCACACTTTGTGCCATCTTAACGGTTTCCGCCAAAGCGGAAAACGTTAAGATGCGCCTTGCCTCGATGGGGCGGGGGTCGGGCCGTCGAAGTACTGCACGGAAAAGTAAAGAATTTAAACCATAGCAACTCAATTATTTGACATTTATATTCTGTCATTTATATTTTATATCCTTGATAAAGGCATCATTGCCGAAACATGTAGGGTTTTTTTAAATATATATACTTTGAAGTAAAACAGACCTTTAATCGCCGACTGATTGAGTTTACCATATCATACCAAGGTCACGAAAATATTATATTTATATATATATATATATATATATATATATATATATATATATATATAGGACATAAATACTCCTGTTTCAACAAACAAAGCTTCAATAACCCTTTTTGCAACTTAAAAATCGAGTAAGCATGAAGCAGATTTCGCTAGTTGTACATTCCCCTTTATATTATGACAATGGATGAAAATAATCCTTGCATGATCTAGCCGTAAATGAATACGTAGACTTTGTTTATTCTGTTTAGGATAACCGACGTTCAAAAGAAGATATGAAACTTAACCGCTTCTATAATTCAAATAACTATGTTTCAAAATAACGATTTATTTGAATATGTGTATGCTCTATTTTCATTCTCTACAGCATACGATATTCTCATTTACTAATGTAAGTAATATTTTACATAATTATCTCTTCATTTACAAAAGCGTAGTAAGTAGTTCTAATGCATATAACATATAAGGAAAGACTGAGGTTGTGGTTTGTAGGGTCTGGCGGTGTCCGGCTGAAATGAACCAAGACCAAATTAATTGTGCCGTGGCTGACCCACCCTTAAGAGACCGTTTTTGTTAAGCCACCGAGGCTGTTAGATGAGAAGGATTTAGACATCAATCGATTTTCCCTAAGCTTTCGTCTGTATGGGATGTAATTACTGTGGAATGTAACTAAGGCAGGACATCTACCAAACAGTGTTTGATAGAACTGCCGGTAGTCTAAATAAACATTTATATCTTCCTCTAGGGGGTTGGACTTAAACTCGATTATTGACAATAGGTTAATTATTCGTATATTGAAAGCAATTTACTTAGTTATAACTTTTTATTTTGATTAGAATCTTCTATGAAACTTTAAGATGAGATAAGTTAAAACGAAAATATATAATTGAAAGAACAAAGAGATTTTAAGAATCTATGGCTTACTTCAATAATATTGATTCTTGTACAGTGCTATTATTTTTATGTCTTTATAACATGATCGTCACTAATTAAAGAGGGTTAGCTGGCATGTGTTGCAACAATAAAAGTCGCTACGTATTATGAAAAAGCTCTTTCTTGCAATCCATATGTCGTAGTATTTTATACAATAAAGAGTCTATTTACTTTTTTAAATAAATTCTACAAGAAAAACCTTAAAACTTTTTTGTACGCACATAAACTTCTAAAACTTTAAATACCAACAAAGAAGTTTAAAGAATTTGACTGGAATTTGATAAATATAAAAAACAATACGTTACATTTTCATCCGCCATCGATAAAATTCGGATAAAGATATATAAAAAAACTTTCTTCTTGACTGAGATATCTTGTATACAGTTAATAAATATCTTTCCATAATATTGGTACATATGAAAATCGAGTTTTACTTTTGATTGAAATATCACTGAGTCAGTTTATCCACATACTGTGTGAAATTAACCAGAGTTAAGGAAGAGAAGCGAAACTTAACGTTAAAAAGTAGTACCCTGTTTATGTATAGTTCCTGCTAAAACTGTAGTTAGAGCTACAGTCGATCGAAAAAAAAAGCGCGATTTTTAAATTTAACAATATATTAATTATAGTGTTTTAGAAGCTGTTCGTAGCCTCTACAGTCTACACCATTCTACACCATTGTAATATATATAGCATAAGTTTGACGGTACGCATACTACACCCGTATAGAATAATGTAGAAACTGTAGACGCCTCAAACAAACCTTTAAACAAGTTTTTATTACTTTTAATTCATGTATACCTTAAAAAAAAGAAAAAAAAAGAAAAACTCCGAAATACAGACATATACAGCCGAAATTGATTTTTATACTTTTCAAATTACACAATTCAAAAAATAAGTTTAATGGAAAGTATATAGCACTTTTGTCTTTCGTTCAAAATCTTCAAAAAGTTCAATAAAATATGTAAATGGGATTTAAGTAAAACACTTATATTAATTTCCAGTATATATTACACTTTATTATATATTATTAAATAGATAACATGTTTCGCTACGATGTAGCTTCTTCGGATCTTATATTACTACTGAACACGCTCTTCACAAATGTATGGCTTTTTTCTAAACTATTTCAATGGGTTGCATTTGTCTACATTAGAATCGTCTCTTACCGATATATCGTCTAAAATTATTGTTATTTTAATATTTAATGAAACCAGTTTAAAAGTGGGGAATATTAGGCCTCAATAATTCCCCACTTTTAAACTGGTTTCATTAAATATTAAAATAACAATAATTTTAGACGATATATCGGTAAGAGACGATTCTAATGTTGACAAGTGCAACCCATTTAAATAGTTTAGAAAAAAGCCATACATTTGTGAAGAGCGTGTTCAGTAGTAATATAAGATCCGAAGAAGCTACATCGTAGCGAAACATGTTATCTATTTAATAATATATAATAAAGTGTAATATATACTGGAAATTAATATAAGTGTTTTACTTAAATCCCATTTACATATAATGGATTTCCAGCAAGTATCGGCCGATTCAAAATAAAAATCAATAAAATGTGTTTATAGATTTATTTATATTTTCATAAATACAGAGATTAAACTTTGATTCGCAAAATTAAGACATTTGAAGTGATTTTAGTACAAATACGTATTAAAAAATACTCATATATAATGAAATAAAAGTTTTATAATGTTAAAATACATAATTGTAATTAAAAAAACAATAATCTTTCTTTAAATTAAAATAAAAAATTTAAAAATTCAGGCATTGTCACAAAATGTATATCACAAAAATAATTTTCTAAGTCTGTACTTTTGTCTGTACAATATGAGTTTTAATTTTATTAACAGATTGCTTAAGCTAACAAGAACTGAGAAAAGCCTACATTACTGTTGTAAATTAATACTTCACGGGCTTGTCGCCCTTAAATAATTTAAAATCGAATTGATTCAAGCATCTGAATACATAAATACATGGATTGAAAACAGGTAGTTTTCAATTGAATAGTGAATTGTACAAATATTTATTACATTAAGGACCGATTTTATAAGATATTATCAAACATGAATGTAAAATTATTTCTTTTTTGATTTTAAATATTTATTCTTACACTTTTGAAAAAATATAAAAACGGGAAGCTCGCCCTTCAAATTATTGAAGATAACAATTTAATAAACTCTTTCCTGATAGATGCATAAAGTTGCTCTTTGTGGCTATCGCACTTTATTAAGTATTCAAAACAAATTTCATTTGAAATTGTTGGATGTAATATTTTATAAATCTGCTTTTTAAAAAAATTTCTGGCGATAATACCATACACAAATTATACATTAATTCCATTCTGCCAAAAACTCATAACTGAAATACTGTAGCTTTCTTTGTTTTGAAAGTTCTAGTAATTCTGTAAAACTGTGGCGTTCTTCAAATTGTCCGGTAACAATGCTTTAATCTATATGCACTTTTCCTGTAAATATATACATATATATATATATATATATATATATATATATATATATATATATATAAACAAAAGTCTGCTAAATAAAATACTCTAAATATGAAACACACTATATATATATAAAAATGATATGTTTTCCACACTAAATGGATATCTGACACATTACAATACACAAAAACAATTGCAATACAGGACAGGCTAATAACACGACCAACAAAATTTTAACAATTAAGACACGTAACATACACATGGCTGAATTTCTAATTTATGAATTTATTGATATATTTTTATTAAGAACTACAAAATTTTAGGAACCATAATTCCTATCCAAGCGCGTACCTGTGTTAATTTCACGAAATTAACTCATTTTTGAACAACACAAGATTACTACGAGGTATATTTGAAATGTTTCCGGCCTTACCGACATAAATTGCAAAAAAGAGTTTCTTTCGCCTTCCGATAGATGGCTTCGACATATGTAAACTGTCAAAATAACAAGTCATACTGATTATTAGTTTGTCTATGGTACACTTTTAAAGTTGTCAGTTTACATTGTCGTTCAACAATGGAGAAGATTAAGTAGCGCGCAGTGATAAAATTCCTGCATTTGAAATGGAAATAAAAGACGATTTAGACTCTGTATACGGTGAGGTCTCCCCTTCATTTACAACGATAAAACATCTCGTGGCCGAGTACAAACGTGGTCGTACGAGTATTTTAGATGAAAAACGTTCTGGGCGTCCGAAAACAGCTACGACTGACGAAATGGTCCAAACTGTTATGGAAGATCGTCGATTGAGTGTTATCGATATAGCTAAGGCTTGTGGGATATCATCTGAGCGGGTGCACAAGATTTTACATCAATATTTAGAATATTTAGAAAATTATCTGTGCGATGGGTGCCGCGTTTGCTGATGATCAACCAAAAACGCATACGAACGGACATCTCGGGCGAGTGTTTTTAGCGGAATTTTTACGGCGATTGATAACCGTCGATGAAACTTGGTTACACCACCATACGCCTGAGACCAAACAGCAGTCAATCTAGTGGATTGCGGTGAGAGAACCAACTCCGAAGTAGGTAAGGGTCGATTTATCTGCAGGGAAAATTATTCTTGTCTTAACTGCCTTGGGTAGAATTCAACAATTTACGGACGGTCATTGCTAGATAAATTGAAGGCCGCAATTATGAAAAAACGTCCCACATTTGATAAAAAAGAAAATCTTGTTTCAGCAGGATAACGCTCAGTTTGACACGTGCATGGTTGCAATATCAGAATTCAACGAATTGAAATTTTAACTGGTTTTGCATCCACCCTATTCGTCAGATCTAGCTTCCAGCGACTTTTTACTGTTTCCTAATTTGAAAAAAAAATTGGGAAGACATATATGTCAGACATAAGTTTGGAAAGAGCTGGCCTTTCTCAGGGCTACTCTGAAGACGACAATAGATTGACTGCCGAAGCATCGGATTATTAAAATCCCACATATGATGGAAATTTTTTAATCGTTAATCGCCAACAACTTCTCGTTGAAGACGCTGTAAATTAGTATTGTTCAGGTTTGGATCAATTTTTTTCTGACGGTTTGAAACGCAATTGGAGGCTTCATTCGACGTATCCATTACTGCCAGGAAGTTAAAGCTGGGCACTTTGAACGCTTTTTATGAACACATTCTTATTTAATAAATGATATTTTATTATTGTTACCCCAAAAGAGACCAAAACACTTTTTATCCGTTTTCTTTAAACTATTTTGGAAAAAGGACGTATCGTAGATATATTTGCATCGTTGAATTCGGACAAAATTGGTCTTTCCGATGATATAAAATTCAAGCACTGTTATTTAAAAAAAAAAATCAATTTAACCTTGGAATTCAAATATGCGGTAAGAAAAAAAAATGAAATGGGAAAAACGTTGTACCAAACGTTGCAGTTGCAGGGAGCCTACAGCCTAAATAGCAACAGTGCTTGAATTTCGTATCATTGGAAAGACCTTTTTTCCGAATTCAGCGGTTCAAACATACCTATGCTATGTCCTTTTTCCAAAATAGTTTAAAAGAAAATGGACAAAAAGTTTTTTAGTCTCTTTTGGGGTAACAACAATAAAAAAACATTTATTAAATAACAAACTATGCGTTTACAAAAAGTGTTCAAATTGTTCAATATGAACTTCCTGGGAGTAATGGATACGTCGCATGAAGCCTACGGAAATTTCTTGCCGAACTCGTAATTTGAGGTCTTCAATATTTTCTGGGCTATTAACGCAAACCTGACTTTTTAAATACCTCCACAAAAAGGCGGTGCCAAGTGATGTGACCTTACCAGCCATTCGATAGTTCCTCGTAGGCCGATCCATCGGTTTGGGTAAGTAGTGTTAAGATCATTCTTAACGTTCATGGCATAGTGTACTGGCGCGGCATATTGCTGGAACCATTTTTCATGGTTTTCATTTAGTATTTAGTTGGAGGGATGATATTTTCTTCCAATAGTTCCGAATACTTATCTGCCGTCAAGTTGCCATCACTGAAAAGAAGTTCCTACAATACTACTAAATCCCATCCAAACATTTAATTTTTGGGGTTACTATGTATGAACCTGATATATCCAGTGCGGTTTTGTATAATCCCAGTTTCTACAATTGTGTCTGTTAACATGACCATGTAAACAAAATGTTGTTTCATCCGTGAAAATTATATTTGAAACAAAATTTGGATTGGTAATCAATTTCCGATCAAAATCATCTTCACTTAATTCTCGTAGTAATTGTATTTTGTTAGGATTAAAGTTTTTTTTAATTGTTTCTTGAAATGAACGTCTACACATGTTATGGTTTAAAACTAATTGTTGGACAGAAACCTTACCATTGTCTATTACATCAATAAAGGTATTCAATGAATTTTCATCATTAGTTTTTGTTTTTCGTCTTTCAAATTTTGGACGATTCTTAACGCTGCCTGTATTCATGTACCTTTTCACCGTTTCTGAAACTGTTGGTTTATTAATGTTTCTACTTGGATGTCCTTCATTATATATCCAATCATTGCTATTATTAGAATTTTTTCTCTTTCACTTATATACGTCTTAATTACGTATGATAATTGAAATAAATCTCAAACCCACAGATGAATGTTAACGGTTGTCAAGTGTAATTAAATACTTGATACGTCATCCGTAGTTTCATAGCCAACTAAACGAAAAATGCATTTACCCTAAAAGAAACCGAAGCAGAAAATAAGGATTTTCCAACGATGCCAAATTAATGTTGCCATTAAAAAAAAATCAAGTAAACCATGGATTTCAAATATGCGATATGAAACTACAACCTTCTTCTTCTTCTAAACATTCCTTCAAACATTTCCTTATATCCGTATATGAAATTTCGAACATCCTGTAGATAAGCAAACCATAGATGAACATTTTACATCGTACAAGTATAGGTTTCCCTATGCCTATCTCTCATAGTTTTAGAGTTATTGATTATTTTCTAAATAGTAAGCCTTGAAAAGTATGTCTGATCTGCCAAAACTGTCACAAAGCTTATTTCATGTCTGACTGGTTTTAAGTTGTTCACAAATATGTAAGACGAATTAAATATTTATTCTAATAGAGACATTTTGAATTTATTTTACATTCATGGCGAATCGCTTCAACTTATCGAAAGAATATTTTAATGAAAGATACCCACATTTACTAGAAATTAATAAAACAAAATTCAAATGAATAGAGTCAAATTTCATTCGCTTTGGTATTCAAGTCAAGAAGACAGTTCCAAAACCGATTGCAGGCGACGAAGGTAATGAAATCGTTGTTTTTTGATATTTTCATGCGCATCCAACCAGTTCCGGCGGCGTCTGTAGATGTAGGAATTTCATGTACATCAAAGGATTTCAAAGAAAAATAAAATGCATCTTTATTCTTTCCAATCAGTTCAGGCCTTTCGTCCAGGAGATCAAGATAGAAGAAATCAGTTTTGCGAGTTTATTATAACTAAAACACAAGAAGATCCCAATCTTTTATCTAAAATTTTCTAAACATATGAATCGAAATTTAACCGTGAAGTATTTTTGATAGAAGAAATTGTCAGCATTGGGCGCAACAAAATCCACATGCCATTGGAGAAGCAAATTTTCAAGACATTTTTAGCTCCAATGTTTTTGCAACGATAAGACATAACCACGTTGAAAACGAAATTTACAACGAGAATTTAACAAGCGTCAGGTATCTACAATTGTTAAAGGAAGCAGTTGCTATCATTTTTAAATAACCTGCTATACAATCCGATACGGTTATGTTGGTTTCAAATGGATGGAACACCCGCTCAGTCTTCACATGAGGTAAATCGGGAATTAGCCAATATCTTTGAGGATAGGTGGATTGGCCGCAATGGACCTTGGTTGATTCAAATCAAAAATGAGGTTTATGCATCTTCCGTGCAAGACAAAGAATAGCTTATAGTTAGAGTACGAGACGGTTTTCGAAACTTGAACGCTGAGCAAGTAAGAAAAGCAACTAGAACAGAAATATAAGAAGAGTGATGCTTTGTTTAGATCGGAACCCAAATCATTTTGAACATTGGCGAATATGATTCTAAACGCACTAGGTGTCTTTAATGTGTTGATTTTATTCACTTTTTTGCTTGTTAATATATGGTTATTTTGTTATCTCACATGATATAAAATCTTTTCTCAGTTTTGCAGTTTATTTTCTTTTCTGACCTTTTCGCAAGAAGTTTGATGAATCTAAATACAATTGATATAATTCCAAAACTATTTAGACTCTTTTCCAAAGCTTTCTACTAATAATGCTCAATTTAGAAAATAATCATTAAAAACCCTAAAACTATGAGAGATAGGCATAGGGAAACCTGTACTTGCACGATGCAAAATGTTTATCTACTTATTATGGCGTGCTCATCTACAGGCCGTTCCATTAAAAAAAACGATTTTTCTTTTATTAAAGATAACTTAAATAATCAATAAATTTCGAACACCCTGTAGGACATTTCTTAAATATTTAGACATTACTCGGAATCTTATATCATTCGCTGTTTTCTGTAGAAATATGACGTAGTTCAGTTCAAATGCGCCTTAGATATATGGTTTTAAAAAGTGCATTGAGAAAACAAAAATGTTCAAAAATGGTTAAGTTTTTACAAAAGAAACCATAATAAAAAGTATTAGAGCACTTTACAAGGAATCTAAAAAAGCAATAAAAAATATGACATTCTATTTAAAATATCAAAGTTGGCTATGATTTCCGGTATAACCCAAAGTGGTTCATAAGTGTAAATATTTTATTAAATATAGTGTTAAGATTATATACAAAAGTATTTTTAATAATATAAAATATTATTAAAAATGGGGTGTGAAGAACACAATACCAGTTATATATTTGTGAATGTATCTCCTCTCCAGAGACGCAGATGCGTATTTCACCTTTCTATAGGATCGTCGGTACGCCCCTGCTGGAGAAGAGATACATTCAACCAAACATAACTACCTTGCTATCAAACAGAAATTATTAAGACAGAGCGTGAAAGAATATTCAGCGCTGTCTACATAATAACTGCCGAACTAAGCAACGTGTTTCTATAGACGGTAACAACCATATCTATAAAAACTGTATTATCGTGTCTTCACTACTTGTCGGGCGAACCGAATGCGTATATAACAAAATAATTTGAAACATACATGAGTGGGTAAAACCACACCAATTCGTATATTAAAAATGGGGTGCGAAGAACACAATACCAGTTATATATTTGTGAATGTTTCTTCTCTCCAGAGACGCAGATACGTATTTCACCTTTCTACAGGATCGTCGGTACGCCCCTGCTGGAGAAGAGATACATTCAACCAAACATAACTACCTTGCTATCAAACAGAAATTATTAAGACAGAGCGTGAAAGAATATTCAGCGCTGTCTACATAATAACTGCCGAACTAAGCAACGTGTTTCTATAGACGGTAACAACAATATCTATAAAAACTGTATTATCGTGTCTTCATTACTTGTCGGGCGAACCGAATGCGTATATAACAAAATAATTTGAAACATGTATGAGTGGGTAAAACCACACCAATTTGTATAATACAAAAGTATTTTTAATAATATAAAATATTATTAAAAATGGGGTTTGAAGAACACAATACCAGTTATATATTTGTGAATGTATCTCTTCTCCAGAGACGCAGATACGTATTTCACCTTTCTACAGGATCGTCGGTACGCCCCTGCTGGAGAAGAGATACACTCAACCAAACATAACTACCTTGCTATCAAACAGAAATGATTAAGATTTTTAGAGATATGGTTATTACCGTTGCTTAGTTCGGCAGTTATTATGTAGACAGCGCTGAATATTCTTTCACGCTCTGTCTTATTAATTTCTGTTTGATAGCAAGGTAGTTATGTTTGGTTGAATGTATCTCTTCTCCAGCAGGGGCGTACCGACGATCCTGTAGAAAGGTGAAATACGTATCTGCGTCTCTGGAGAGGAGATACATTCACAAATATATAACTGGTATTGTGTTCCTCACACCCCATTTTTAATAATATTTTATATTATTAAAAATACTTTTGTATTATACAAATTGGTGTGGTTTTACCCACTCTTGTATGTTTCAAATTATTTTGTTATATACGCATTCGGTTCGCCCGACAAGTAGTGAAGACACGATAATACAGTTTTTATAGATATGGTTGTTACCGTCTATAGAAACACGTTGCTTAGTTCGGCAGTTATTATGTAGACAGCGCTGAATATTCTTTCACGCTCTGTCTTAATAATTTCTGTTTGATAGCAAGGTAGTTATGTTTGGTTGAATGTATCTCTTCTCCAGCAGGGGCGTACGACGATCCTGTAGAAAGGTGAAATACGTATCTGCGTCTCTGGAGAGGAGATACGTTCACAAATATATAACTGGTATTGTGTTCTTCACACCCCATTTTTAATAATATTTTATATTATTAAAAATACTTTTGTATTATACAAATTGGTGTGGTTTTACCCACTCATGTATGTTTCAAATTATTTTGTTAAGATTATATGCCACAAATTTTCAAAGGTGTCCTAAGGGATTAGCATAGAAAACTTCAACGAACGGGTTATGTGAAAAACCCTGTATGTGTACTTAATATGTGTTTTCATTTGCGTTTGCTTGAAACTTGCTCAGGCGTACACATAACATAGGACAGAAAAATTTTTCGTAATATAGTACGCTTCTTTTGTTGTACTTTCAAAAAACCTATGTATTATGTGCGAATAATTGATATTCTAGCGCTTATTAATAAATATACAACCAGATTAGTTTACGAATATTTAAAATTTATATGAACTGTCATCAATATTTATAGCTTTCATCCCAGTAAAACCATACAGACGTGGAATGAAAAACAAACACCTCTTAGTATCTATTTCAATATCTTGCTTATTGAAATATTTTGTACGCATTTTCTAAATTCTCTTTCCACAGTACTAAGACTCAAAGTAATTAAGTTAACGGGCGTCAAAGGTATACCACAGAATGGGGGTAATTCCTTATGGATATTTATCTCAGTCTTGTATGTGTAGATTAAAATCGACAAGCTACAAAATAAATGGGAGTGATTTATCACGTTAACCAACACTCCATCTACATCCAGATAGGAATCTAATACATAACATATTTACATTACCAACGGTATGAAATTTAATTAATACAAAATTACATAGTCATGTGTTTGCATTCTGAAGAAAGTGATCAATGTATTTTATCAGTTATATTGCTTAAAATACATAATTAGAAATGTCAATTTATCCATTAAACTTGCCTTTTCAATATTAACATTATGCTAATGCTACTTGAAAACAAAGAGCAATTCAAATTCTACAAAATTTTACAGTAAAATGAAAAATTCATTCCGCATTAGGACGGAGAAATTTAAATATCTCTTTTTTATCTTTCGGAAATGATTTAAGAGAGAAACTCAGCGGAGGGAATCTAAGCCCATTCGTATGCAAAGTCATGTATTACACACGTTATCATTCATACAATATTGCAAGATCGGCCGTGTGTTTAATCTAAAACAGATACCAAAGCTGTGTAAATTCGCATCGTATTTGGTACAAGAAATCCTTTTGTAATAATTTAACAGGCGTATTAAATTTTATAATAATCCTCTAATCTTCAATCTTAAGTAATATTGGATCGAGCCGTTCATTTTATTTTGATGTTACAGATTTTGTTCATGATCACTTTCCTAAGCTGTACTTTGAATTATTAAATGAAATCCAAATGTAAAGAACTAGTATTTTATTCCTATACTAACGCAGTATTTACTGATATATGTTCAAAATTTTTTTAAAGGAAAATAATATGGTGAATATATCACGTTAACTTTTGGAATATTTCAATATCATATTGTTGCTATTAAATATTTCTATATGAAATTTGGAATTAAGGCAGCTGATAAAGGGTATCACAGAATAACTATTCCTAATTTTCAGAAATGATAGAGAGCACTTCAGTCAACATTTTTTATTAATAAACTAATGTCTCTGTTTCTCGGTGTCAAGATGAACTAGAAATTTTTAAAAACAATTTCAATTTTTTTAGTGAAAATATATGAAAAAGTGGGAAGAATGTTTTGCAAAAGCAGATGTAGGAGTAGTATGATATAGATGCTGAAATCCTCCTAGAGCAACGGTGAAAGTGTGTCTGATACCCCACCACTAAGACTTCCGCAATGGCTTTGATAATATCGATTCTCTAAACACACCTGCTAGAGGATCAAAATAGTTTGGAGGACGTTGAACATCTGGAATTAACTGCTGGCTTAGCAAAAATTCAGACGGTATAAGCATTATGAAAAAAATTTCTAAGACTAAATATTATGTTTGTTCTATTAGCTAAAGAGGAATTATTTGAAAAATGGTAAAAATGGTAAGTTTTCTCGGATAAATGAAATTTTAATTTAACTCAGAAATTATTGCAGCAATTTTTCATAAAGCATTTTTTTATATACTCGTATTTAGTTAGTTTTAAAAATATGATTGCACTCATACTATTTACGAATCTTGATTTACGTTTCCAAATTCTCATATACGAGAGGGTACCTAAAAGAAACCGAAATGATGTTTCTACCACTGCGTTCTGCCGATAGGGGCGTTTAGAGCCCCATTCATACCATCCAGTAACCGAAGTGCCGCCTCTAACAAAGGTTTCATTTGGTTTGTGTGAATTTTTCTAGTAACAGTTCTTTTGTGTGCTTAACGTGGTTGTAAAGTTTTGCTTCTTGCTCAGAAAAACTAGAAAACTAACTTTTGTAATATTAAATCGGTCTACACGTATGATGCTACTGGCAAAACTCAAGTGTTTGAGTCGGTTTCTTGGTTGACAAACTTCACTCTGGCCATCCTTCCACCGCCCGAACCGATGAAAATATGGTAAAAATTCGCAAAATTATCATGAAAGATCAACGACAGACCATTGAAGAAGTTGAAGAGACAGCTTGGAACAACTTGGAGTTCAGTTCAGTGAATTTTAATGCAATATTTAAGGATTAAACAAGCGGGTGCCAAATCCATGCCTCGACTGCTGACTGTTGAACAAAAACAAGATCGCGTGGAGGCATACTGTGATTTGAAAGAAGAGTTCCGAAATGATCCAAACTATTTCACCAAGGTCGTGACAGATGATAAATCATAGTACTTACAACTCTGAAAGGAAGCAACAATCAAGCCATGGAAAGCTTTAAGTTCGTTTCGTCCTAAAAAAGCTCTCCAAGTGAAATCAAACGTCAATTGAATGCCACTTTGTTTTTTCGATATGAAAGGAGTCGCCCATTCTGAGTATGTTCGGTGGAACTTTTGCAGTACTGTGTTCTGCCGCTAGGAGCGTTTAGAGTCCCTGTTGTACCGCTCAGTAAGCGAATCATCGTCTCTATAAAAGGTTTCGTTTAATTTGTGTGAATTTTTTTTAGTGACAGTTGTTTTATGCGCTTAATGTGGCTGTAAAGTTTCACTTCTTGCTTGAAAAAACTGTCCCCGAAACTCTTATAATATTAAAAACCGGCCTACAACTTTGATGCTACTGGCAAAACTCAAGTGTCTGAGTCGTTTTCTCGGTTGAAAAGCTTCACACTGGTCATTTTTTCACGGTCCGAACAGATGAAAATGTTGTAAAATTTCGCAAAATTATCATGAAAGATCAACGACAGACCATTAAAAAAATTGAAGAGACAGCTTGGAACGACTTGGAGTTCAGTTCAGTGAATTTTAATGCAAGATTTAAGGATGAAACAAGCGGCTGTCAAATCCAGGCCTCGACTGCTGACTGTTGAACAAAAATAAGATCGCGTGGAGGCATACTGTGATTTGAAAGAAGAGTTCCGAAATTATCCAAACTATTTCTCCAAGGTCGTGACAGGTGATAAATCTGTCTGAGTCGTTTTCTCGGTTGAAAAGCTTCACTCTGGTCATTCTTTCACGGCCGAACAGATGAAAATGTTGTAAAAATTCGCAAAATTGTCCCGAAAGATAAACGACAGAACATTGAAGAAGTTGAGAAGGCTGCCTGGAGTAACATGGAGTTCAGTTCAATGAATTTTATGGAAAAGGAGGATAAAGTAGGTGGCTGTCCAATTCGTGTCTCGATTGCAGATTGTTGAACAAAAAACAAGATCGCCTGGAGGCATACTGTGATTTAAAAGAAGAGCTCCAAAAATTAATAAAACTTTTTTTCCAAGACCGTGTTAAAAGCTCGTCAAGTGAATTCAAACGTCAAACGAATGGCAATTTATTGTTTCGATATGAGAGGAGTAGCCCATTCTAAGAATGTTCCACGGGGTCTAGGCTTTCTATCTAAAAGTTTTGAAAAGCCCAACAGTTCTACCACGATAATGCCCTTGCTTACACAGCGCTGTCTGTACGCCAATTTTTAACAAATATCGCATGACCCCTGTGCCCCTCCCCTATTTACCCGACCTTGCCGTCTACTACTTTGTTTATTTCCCTGAATGAAAAAAGACATGAAAGGAAAGCGTTTTGCCGACGTTACTGAGGTGAAGAAAAAGCCACAGAGGCGCTGCCGGTCGTCACAGAAAACGAATTTAAAAAATGCTTTAAGCAATGAAATAAAAGACTATATAAGTGTATTAGTGCCAATGAAGAGTATTTTGAAGTTGCTGAAGGTTTTTTGTTTAAAGGTTAAATAAATAAATGAATAAAAATAGTTTCGGTTTCTTTTAGGTGCCCTCTCGAATATTGCGTCACTAATGTTCGCACTTTTGGGGTCTCATACAGGAGGGATTTAAAATCGTGTCCGTGTAACATTATGCAAATTAAATAACACATATAAAGTGGAAAGCGTTCACCAAAGCAAAGCGTTTTAAAGTCTCTAAGAGTATTTATATTTATATCAAGTTTCGACATAGTCTCTAAAATGTACTGAAATGTAAGGTTTTCATTCGCCCACCTACATTTTCCAATGCCACTGATCTAATGTTTTACGTTTTACGAGTATGATGAGTCGAAATTCCGTTCGTAACTTTGTAAGGCACTTCAACAAATTCGAACAAATACGAAGAGAATGAAATTTCGTTTGAATGCGTGGAGTCTATATTGATCTAAAATGGAAATATCTTGTCGTTGTTTGATCTCGATAATATTAATATCTTACCTCTTGGGAATTTGAAGCATTATATATAAACGTCTGATACTCACCTGAAACAATAAAAATAAAAGATTAGTGGTTGCCTTTCGAATTTTTTTCCAAATATTTGCTTCAATCGATTGTTAATATCAATTATAATTTTCTATTCGCAAATTATATCAAACTAATTATATTTATTAGAACGAAGAAAGTTTCTATAACGTGTGGATCCAGTGAAATGTTAACATTTGTGTTTTCTAATTATCTCCTAATACAAGCTTACAAATGACATGCAATATACACATCTGTAACTGTACACATTGACAATACACTGGACAATAGGCGATTTAAGCTTTATATACTTCACTAGCTTAACTGATGACGCCTAATAGTAGATGGCAGAAACACGTGTCTTAAGCAGAAGTAAACGCTGGAAAATACGGGGTTTATTGTCCATGTGTACAGTTACAGATGTGTATATTGCATGTCTGTTTCATTTGTAACATATGCGTAATACGTGCTTAACGTATTGACATACTTACACCTTTTTTGTATAATACAAGCTTACTAACAAATTTCAGCTTCTATTAATCGTTCTATCAATTTATTTCTACAAAATATACAAATTAGGTCCATCCTTAAAAGTAAAGATATGTTTATATATATATATATATATATATATATATATATATCGTCCTATGTAGGTTTAGAAAATATAATTTTTTTAAATTTATTTACTTACATGTACCAAAATTCAAAAACAGACTAATAACAAGCACTATTTGTTTATTGTTTGTCTATTTAAATTTCGTTTTTAATATGTAACACACAGTCAAAGCCGTCTTAATATAGAATCAAATTTAATGTAAGTGGTTGTTAATTCATTAGGTAACTAGTAACTGTCACTGAATATCATTAATAAAACCACAATTTTGAAAAGTAGTACACATACTGCCGAGATCTAATCATGGATCCTATTTTGTTTTAATTACTAGGCCACCTATCAGAGATTAATTTTTGCGTTTTTATTTTCGTATTAAAATACATCGAAGAAATTCCCTTCTGGTACATATATAATATTACAAGGAATTTCTTACTTTCGTGCCCGTAATTATAATATCAAATAAAAAGTGTTTCTTGGGAGTAACGGCCAGGTAATTAAAACAATTTTTAATTCATGTTGATGCTTCGATACTATAGATAGCGCCTTTTTCAAAAATTAATATGTAAGGTACTGTTAATATGTAAAGTATTTGTTTTTGGTTAATATTTCTAAACATATAGGTATAGGTATATTGAAGACAAGTTATTTGTGTCTGTTCTGTCGTTCATGGAATCTGTGTTTTTTCTTCCATTAACGATAATAATAACAATTATAAACATTACAAAAATAAAATTAACAAACAAAACACGTGTCCGAGAAACGTTTAAGTCCAACGTATGGTGGGTGACATTACAAACATTTTCACACGTCAAAACGATAATAAACATATTCCCCATAAAAAAATGTCTAAACCAGGAAGATACACGTAATTTAGTTTTATATAGAAATGGTAACGAAAAATAATACATTACATAAATATAAACAGCACAATTTTAATGTAAGTAGTTTTTATTTTAACATTGTATTATTTTTAACTTTTCAATAAATGTTAAGTTTTGAAAAAGGCACTATATATAGTACCGAAACGTCAACATAAATTAAATATTGTTTTAATTACCTGGCTGCTACTCCCAAGAAGCAATTACTTTTTATTTTAAATATATATATATATATATATATATATATATATATATATATGTATACCGGGTGCGGCAATAGTGTGTCGGCGGAGCTTAGCATGAAAACTAATAAAGTTGTAACAATGAAATTTTACGTACACATGTAGTATGCTACAGTGCATTTTCTAATTTTATTTATATATTTACAGGGTGTTCCAAACTTCTGCAACCACTTTCAATTTTTTTTAAAATAGATTGCTGTACTTTCTTGTTATTATGATGATAGCCGCCCAAATTATCTTTGCAATGATATATGACAATGTGCACTTACAACAGTTAGTTTTGGTTTTACTGCAAATTTTGTTAAAATCTTGACAGTTGCAGCGTCCTTGTAAAATTGCCGTTAAAATGGTACCAATAACACAGTACTTATTTCTAGTATTTTCGAAGTTATAACCCTTTAATGGGATATACCTATGTTTATAATATTCAATATGCGGTGCTGCATCTAATAGTTGGGTGGTTGGCCATGAAATGATATTAAGCGAAAATTGCTGTGTAACCAAACGTCAAATATCTACTTAAAATTTCCATATAAAGTGTTTTTCAATAGTTTCTCTTTACTGTAATCGCGTTTAATTGTTATAATTTAAGTTCGGCTAGTTAAATATCAATTTCCGTTTGTTCGTTATTAGTTGTTATCTTGTTGTCAGTTATATCGTTTTGTTGTCATTATTTTTTATTTCCATGCCGTAATAGTTTATAGTTGTGTTTCTTTAGAATGAATTTTTCGAAGGAGGAGCTAATAGACATGGTATTTGTTCTTGGCGCTAGCAATAGAAATCCACTTTTAGCATCAAGAACATATGCTATGGAGTATCCTCACCGAAGAGCACCAGATATTAAGACGTTTGAAAATTTGTTGACAAGGTTTCTTCGGACGGGTTCAGTGAATTATGTCAAACATGAAAGAACTAAGTCTATGGTTACAGAAGATAATGAAGGGGCAGTCGTCCAGTCCGTTGTGGAAAATCCGCGCGTATCTACAAGGATAATTTCGAAAGAACACGGGATAGAAGTCACTGCTGTAACAACGATTTTAAAAAAACATAAATTTCACCCTTACAAAATTCAAAATCATCAAGGCTTATTACAAACGGATTTTGAAAGGAGATTTGTTTACTGTGAATGGCTACTTTTCCAATTACGATAAGATCTAACTTTTCTAGATCATGTGCTTTTCACAGATGAAGCAACATTTGCTAATTGTGGAATAACAAACAGAAAAAATTCTCATTATTATGACACTAGAGACCCTCATTTTGTGCAACCCATTTTATACCAACAAAAATGGAGTGTTAACACCTGGGGAGGCATCATAGGAAACACTATTGTAGGTCCATTCTTTTTTAATAATACTTTAAATTGTGAAATCTACACAAATTTCCCACAAAATAATTTACCATTGCTGTTAGAAGACCTACCAGATAACGTCATAAGGAGATTGTGGTACCAACAAGATGGTGCACCTGCACATTACGGTGCTGCTGCAAGAACACATTTAGATAGGGTATTCACCAATAGGTGGATTGGGAGAGGAAGCTTTATAAGCTGGCCACCGCGGTCACCAGATCTAACCCATTGTGATTTTTTTCTGTGGCCTACTGTAAAAAATATAGTTTACGAAACACCTCCTACAACGGCAGAGAACATGCAGCAACGAATCAGAAAAGCTTTTCTTCAAGTAAGTGAAAACGACATGGCTCAAAATGTAAGCCTGTCGATGCAGAGGCGATTAAGAGCATGTGTAGAGCAGAATGGAAATATATTTGAACACATTTTAAATTAATTTTGTTTTATTATTGAAAAAATACAAAATGTAATTCTAAAACTAATAATAAAGAATTAAGAAACAGGTGTTTGTAAAAGTTACTTTGTTTGATATCATTTCATGGCCAACCAACTATTAGATGTACCGCATATTGAATATTATAAACATAGGTATATCCCATTAAAGGGTTATAACTTCGAAAATACTAGAAATAAGTACTATGTTATTGGTACCATTTTAACGGCAATTTTACAAGGAATTTGCTGACTAATAAAAAAATTATAGGTTCAATTTAAAAAAAAAGAGAAAATAGCCTTTAAACTTCGATAATTTTGGCACGACATATTTAACACTCTGTATATGTTGTCACGTTGTTCACCCTCAAAACATATAACGTGTTAGTCCATAAATTGGTAACAAAAAAGTTACGTGAGGCACTGTACCCATTTTCAGGCTAAGACTTAAAATGTTAGACGCTGCAACTGTCAAGATTTTAACAAAATTTGCAATAAAACCAAAACTAACAGTTGTAAGTGCACATTGTCATATATCATTGCAAAGATAATTTGGGTTGCTATCATCATAATAACAAGAAAGTATAGCAATCTATTTAAAAAAAAAATTGAAAGTGGTTGCGGAAATTTGGAACACCCTGTAAATATATAAATAAAATTAGAAAATGCACTGTAGCATACTACATCTGTACGTAAAATTTCATTGTTACAACTTTACTAGTTTTCATGCTAAGCTCCGCCGACACACTATTGCCGCACCCGGTATATAGATATTTATTTCGTGACCTTTATATGTTATGGTAAATTCAATTTGTTGGCGATTTAAGGTCTGGTGACCTTAATATATATAGAGTATATTTAATTAGTTGGCGATATATATGACGAATTGGAATTCCGAACCGCGTCGGTAGTTTGTCCTGGAACTGGAGAGGTGTTACAATAGTGATCCGCAAGAGCATACACAGTAATATACTACAGAAATTTTTTAAGGTCCGTTTCTGCATAAGAAGCAAAATATTCTAGATATCATTAAAATATATTTATTTCCACATTCTACATATTTTCATCAATTTTTCTATATAATTCCATTTTTGTTCTAACAAATGTTATACCGTTCAACAAGTTCTTGAATTCCCATGTTAAAGAAATCTGCCGTCTGTGATGAAGGCCAATCAATGACTGCAGCTTTCACTTCTTCGCTGTCGTCAAACCGTTGACGATCAAAGAACATTTTTAAGTACAGACACAAGTGAAAATCACGAGGTGCAAAGTCAAGACTTTCAGGAGAATGTCCAAGTTGTTCTCATTCAAAAGAACTGATTATACCTTGTGTTTGTGAAGAAACATGTGGCCTTGCATTGTCATGGATCAAAATCACAACGGAAGACAGTAGGCCACGCCACTTGTTTTGTACGGGACGCCGAAATTTTCTCAATATCACAATGCGATTTAGAACCAATTGTTGTGCCAGAATCCCTTTCCTGTGCCGTAATCTTTCGTGCCAAAAGTATCTGTTTGACTTTCACTCTGCTTGGTGACGATGTGTGTCGCTCTAATGTATTTATCATCAAGTAGCCTTTGATTTAACTTTTGACGCTTATTACCAATTAATTACTACAGTATTTGACGTACCCATCGAAAAAGTAAGAGTGGAGTAAATTTGGGTGAAACTCCAATTGAAACTTTTGCAATGATTGAAACTTTATACTCAGATGATGGTTTATCACGATGTAGAGTGTTTGACTGGAATAAAAAATTCAAAGACGATTGTAAATCAGCGGAAGGTGAACCTCGACGCGAGTGACCACCAACTGCACGGATTGATTCAAAAATTACAGAAATTAACGACTTGATCCAAAATGATTGTCGGATTGGCATATATCGAATTTCTAACAATGTTAGTTTCTCTTATCGTTCCACTAAAAAAATTATTCAGGACGAATTAGGGTACCGAAAGGTCGCGGCAAAATTGATTCCAAAAGTGGTGACCGATAAACAAAAAGCCAATCGAAGAACTATTTGTCGGCAGTAGAAACAGTTACTGCAACATAATACACAGTATATAAATAATGTGGTTACATGTAAGAGAGTTGGTACCCTGAATTAAAGTCTCAATAGAGGCACAAAGACAGTATAAGACAGCAGAGGCGAAAACTGTGAAAAAAGCTATTTTTTATAAATGTGGCGTTATTTATGACCACATTGTACTTAGAGAACACACAGTAACTGGACAGCAGTATTCTAATGTACTTCGAGGCAAAACTAAAGAAAAAACGGCCGCTTCAACAATACATCGGTTGGATCCTGCATCACAATAATACTCCGGCCCGCACATCAGCGATTTGTCAAAGAATAATTGAAGAATTAGAGTCGGAAATTATGTTCCACCTTCCATACTCACCTGATCTTGCTTCATGTGACTTCAATTTTTTCCCGAAGTCAAAAAATAATTGTGGTTGAAAATTTGAGTCGAATTTAGAGCTCAATATGGTTGTACTAAAAAGACTCTCAAAAAATAGTTTCTTAGATGTTTATGACAAGTGGACAAAATGATGGGACACGTATATTCCACAGAATGGACAGTACTTTGAAGGATAGTTGTTGAAGTTTTCTAAATAAATGTTTCATTTTTGTACTACATCTCCAGTCTCGTTATTTGCCGATATTTCTTCGTATATACAAGTGGCGATGAATATGTACTTAGAATCTGAAAAGTAAGTTAATTGTTTTGTAAACTAAGCTTGGTGAATGTAATTAAAATAATATCTATAGGGAACAAAAGCCTGCTTACCCATAAGACTAAAAAGAGAGCTTTGTGTAAGAGAAAACACGTGGTTGAAAAGGATCGTTTTAGGATCTAGTTCAAGGATGACCAATCATATAGCAAATAGCAATGTCCAAAGGATGAAGAATTAATTCAAGACGCGAGCTAAAGTGTTATGAAGTCAATAAAATTAATATATTTAAAATATTCCTTACGAAAAGAACTTTAAAATAATATCTCACATGATATGGTTTAGATAAAGTTTACAATAGTGATTTAAACAATAAATAAAATTACTAATTAAGAAATGATTAGAATAGAAGTTGTATGTAATTAATTAATAACTAAATTAACATGATATATAACATTCTCAAGAAAGAGAGAAATATGAAAGAGGAATATGGGTTTACCGTTCGGTAGATATTATTGAAAGGCATCATTTTTTCCCAGTGCGATACAAGCGAACAGTTTTTTCTTGAAAATACGATTATATATGGCACGAAATATCAGGAATTTTTAATATTTTAAATTCGATATATTTGTAATAAAATTTCAAATATAATTTAAAAATGTGTTTCAAAACTTATTCATATATGCGAAGTGTAACACAGCCAATAGTGTTTTATTGCGAGCTCCATTGCTCTGCCCTCTTTAATAATTTATAGACGATTGATTCGCAATCCAAGACTCGTATGTCTGCAATATCTGGAAGGTGCGAGCAGTTTCACGATCCGTTACGATTCCCCTGCTTAAATATATTTAAATATTTCTAGTAGTATGTTTTCTCTCTTCCTTTCTCTCTTTCTCTCTCACTAAAATATATATGAATATATACATATATATATATATATATATATATATATATATATATATATATATATATATAATACATATTATTACACGCTATTTAATTACATATTTAGTTGAAAAATCGGAGACTATGGCTTTTAAGTGAATAAAAAATTGAAAACCCTTCCCATAATAGAATCTAACAATTCTATATACGTATTTCGACAACCAAGTTGTCATCCTCAGTAGAAAAAGCAGTGTAACACTTGAAAACACAAAAACACACAACACTCACTGAGCGCTATATTGTACGGCTTCTCGTTTAACACTCTCAGTGTTAAACGAGAAGCCGTACAATATAGCGCTTAGTGACTGTTGTGTGTTTTTTGTGTTTTCAAGTGTTCTCGTTTAACACTCTCAGTGTTATAAGCCGGTAATCAATGATAAAAGCGAATTGGCCGTATTATTAACAATACAGGAAAATCCACATATAAGTATACACGGTATTTCGAAGGAAATCCATACAGGAAATCAGGAAATACAGGAATACAGGGAATACAGGAAAATCCACATATAAGTATACACGGTATTTCGAAGGTAACAGCTATTGAAGATAGGAGCGTACGAAGAATTTTAAGAAGTCATAAGTATCATCCGTACCATATGGAATTAAATCAGGAATTGCATGGTGATGATTTCATTAAAAGAGCAGACTTTTGTGGTTGGTTGTTAATTAAAATGCGAGAAATGCCAAATATTTTAACAAAGATTTTGTTTAGCGATGAGGCTACTTTCAAAAGTAATGGGGCGGTAAATAAACATAACATGCATTATTATGCAACAGAAAACCCGCATTGGATACGTCATGTAGACAATCAGAATAGATGGTCTCTTATCGTCTGGGGAGGTATACTTGGTCCATATATCATTGGATCGTACTTTTTCGATGGAACCGTTACAGGCGATACGTATTTGGCATTTTTGCAGAACGAACTGCCTAATTTACTTGAGCATGTGAATGCTGACACCCGACAAATTTTCTGGTTGCAAAACGATGGTGCACCTGCTCATTACAGCCTTAACGTTAGGGAGTTTCTAGGGCGATGGAAGGAAGACAAATGGATAGGACGAGGTGGTCCAATCGCTTGGCCTCCACGAAGTCCAGAACTTACTGTCTTGGCCTTCTACTTTTGGGGATATGTCAAGGCTCTAGTTTATGTGGAAGTTCCTACAACAAGGGAAAATATGATGGAACGCATAAGAGAGGTATTTAGAAATGTTCGCCTAAAAACAAAATAGGGCATATTCAACAGAATTTCAACAGGCGGCTTCATTTATGTATTGAGAGACATGTAAGGACATTTGAAAGTTTTCTTTGATTTATTTGCATTTACTACTTACATTTACTTTATTTTTATTTACTGTGCTACTACTTTTGTTAATTAAATTTGATGTTGTGTTTAATAATTAGTATTTATTTAAAATAGTGCAAACTTTTAATACTACTCGTACTTGATTCTTTCCTACATGATTTCGATTTATGTTAAGCTAATTAGGTATGTATTATTTCATATTAGATATTCGTAAAATAGTTGGTTTTACAAAATTCTTTAAAATACGAATTAATTAGTGCAAATTTTTTATTAAACTAACACCAGATAACTTGATCAGCAGTGAATCTATTGAAAATGCTATATTACTTTATATTATATAATTGTCTTATATACAACTGTTTCTCGTACTTAATGGGGGGGTTTCTTCTTGTTATAGACCATTTATGGATAATTTGTTGAATATGATCTTACAGAAGGTTTAAAAGCAAATTAGCTACAAAAATACAAGCATTTTTCATTAATTCAATTCTAAAAAGAAATAATTAGCAAATGTTTCTAAATAAAATCCTAGGTGCATCAAATGAGATATCAATAGAAAGCGTAGTAAAAGGGCTTTTCAATGAGCTAAAAATATACAGGCTGTTCCATTTAAAAATTAATTACGAGATTTCTTCTATTTTGCGAAATTGTGAAGAACCTGTATAACGCGAGCAGTTGCAGAATTTATTTCACGTAGCAACGAAAGTGCATACTAGTAGAAAATATTCTATTCTATTAGTTTCGGATATTTTGATTTTCCTTATGCAGAATAGCCTACTGAAATGTATCAATTTATCATAAGTAAAAACACAAGAGCTTTTTTTTTATCGGATAAATTTCTGTTTGTAACGAAATTATTTTGCCAATCAGTAATTTGACGAGAAAAACTTACATGAAAAAATCGCCATACCGAAAGGTCGAACGATTTTTTCTAATGTAAATTTTTCGAGCGAAATTACTGATTGGAAAAACATTGAGTTAAAAAGAAATTTATCCGATTGAAAGAAAAGCTCGAGTGTTTGTTGGCAAGATAAATTAACGACATGAATAAAACTTTTTAAATTGTCTCCATATTGACGATTTTGTATTTTTGTGTATTGCGGTATTGATCTTTTGATATTTGTTGAAATTTCCCCAAACCGACCTGTCAGCTGCCAAAATAAATTAAGTGATGCAGGGCTACTAGATATGTAACAGGAAGAAGCATTTTTATCGGAAGAAGAAGCATTTTTATCGGTGATAAAAAGCTATGTAGGTTTTTATCGCTGTCAAAGTGACAAAAATGTCACCCGCAAATGGACATTTTTATATAGGAGTTAATTTATCATAAGTAAAAACACAAGAGCTTTTTTTTTATCGGATAAATTTCTCTTTGTAACGAAATTATTTTGCCAATCAGTAATTTGACGAGAAAAACTTACATGAAAAAATCGCGAGACCGAAAGGTCGAGCGATTTTTTCTAATGTAAGTTTTTCGAGCAAAATTACTGATTGGAAAAATTTTGAGTTAAAAAGAAATTTATCCGTGAAAGAAAAGCTCGAGTGTTTTTTGGCAAGATAAATTAACGATATGAATCAAATTCTTTAAATTGTCTCCATATTGACGATCTTGTATTTCTTGTGGATTGTGGTATTTTCTCTAGTTGAAATTTCCCCAAACCGACTCATATAATACATTTTACGTTCAACGATACTTAATAGTTATTATAACTGACAGCTGCCAAAATAAATTAAGTGATGTGGGGCTACTAGATAAGTAATACAATTTTGAGGAAGAAGCATTTTTATCAGTGATAAAAAGCTATGTAGCTTTTTATCTCTGTCAAAGTGACAAAAATGTCACCATCAAATGGGTATTTTTATATAGGAGTTAATTTATCAATTAAAATAATTATTTACACAGAAACTATCAACTTAAGGCCCATAGAACATTATATCGATGTAACCTGCTTTCAAGCGCGGATCATTTTATCTATTAATATACAGGGTGTTCCATTTAAAAAAATGCAACTTTAGTCTGGCATTTCCATCTGGAACACCCTGTATAAAACAAAATATTTTTAGAACGTCCGCTTGATGGTACGGAAGGATATCCGATGACTAAATATTTGACTAACTTTCAAATGCGCGTGTAATCTTCCGTCCCCGCTTCGTTGCCGGGCCCTGTATGTGTCTTTCGCATGGCTATTGTATAGAGATCTTTACTCTAAACTTAGAAAGATCATATTTGTCTTTTCTGAACATCAGTACTAATACAACAGCAGGATAATTTTACGGGCAGGAGATTGAATTTTCTTATTCCTTTGAAGCTGAAGATTTTTGTAATGATATTTCCCAAAATCCCATAAATACAGGCTCCTGTTACAATAAGTTCTTCATCCCACCGAAAGTCACTTGGGGTTAAATCTGTCGAATAGGGCAGGTGACGCACAACCTTAAATTTAGTTGATACAATTTTCCGCAAAGAATTTGACTGCCATGAGAAGGCCCGTTGTCGTGATCAAGCATGACTTTAATGTGAACTCTTCAAAAGCATTTTTTCTGAAATTTCTTTCTTCAATTTGCCTAGTAGAGAAGGCGTAATATGGTTACGTAACCGTTCACGTAACCATATTACGCCATTAGTCTTTAGGAGATAGTTTTTGAAAATGATTCCCTTAGAATCTCAGAAAATCGTAGTCATTATCTTTCTTGTCAATGGAAATAACGGGTATTTTTTATAGAGGTATATAACTTTAAGTCGGCAACACTTTTTTAACTGGCGGCCATTTTGTCAGCTATCAAGTGATTTATGTTTAGTTTGGTTTGGCATTTCAACATGAATAGACTGACGCCTGAACAACGCTTCCAAATTGTGCAAATTTATTTTGAAAATCATGATTCTGTTCGAAATACGTATCGCGCACTACGTCCAATTTACGGTCAACATAATCGTCCATCAGAGCAATTAATTCGATTAACTATGGAACGTTTTCGCATCACGTTTACTCTAAATGATAATACGCATCCACAGAGACGTCGCACAGTGCGTACAGAAGAAGTTATTGCTGCTGTAGAGCGTAGCGTAGAGGAAGACTCGTCAGAACGTTACAGTCAATGGTGACCGCTATAGAGCCATGATTACTGACTTTTTCGTTCATCAATTTAACAACCATGATGTGCAGGAGCTGTGGTTTCAACAAGACGGCGCAACATGTCACACAGCTCGTGCCACAATTGATTTATTGAAGGAAACGTTTGGTAACCGAATAGTTTCACGTTTCGGACCCGTGAATTGGCCTCCAAGATCGTGCGATTTAACGCCGCTAGACTATTTTCTGTGGGGATATGTGAAGTCGCTAGTCTACGCCGATAAGCCCGAAACGATTGACCACTTGGAGGACAAGATTCGCCGCGTTATTGCAGATATACGGCCACAAATGTTGGAAACAGTCATCGATAATTGGACCTCCAGATTAGACTACGTCCGAGCCAGCCGTGGCGGTCATATGCCAGAAGTCATATTTAAATTATAATGCCAGAAGATTATCTTTCGAATAAAGCAAATTTCATGTCAATTTAAAAAATTCATCTTTGTTTTATTCCATTTCAAAGTTCTATACCTCTATAAAAAACACACTTTATCTGGAGAGGGCTAGATTTTATTAACCATAAGAAATGGCAAGGGTTAGCTTTTTTTAAAGAGCTTCAAATTTTCATTGGACGTTCGTGTTCTTTCGTGTTTAATCGAAATTCAAGCTTTGCAGTACCCATCTTACTGAGAGCTTGGTCTTGTCCAATTGTACATATCAAATCAAATCCTTTCGTCGATACTCACAGCATACTTGACTTAAATTTTCGGTTGTCAATAATTTTCCAAAGTTATTCCTGTTGTTCCAGTTCTGATCGTATATCAGATTCTAAGCTCAAATTGCCATGTTTCCAAAATTAGGTGCTAGCTTCACTTCCAAGAGAATTATCCAGGTATGTAAGTAATAATTGTTGTATGTTGTATGAGCAAAATAGTAACAGGTGTCCGCCGGAAAGGTATACTACCACGAAGTCCAGATTTAACTCCAATAGAGCACGTACGGGATACTTTAGAAAGATCAGTAAGGCGACATTAATCTCCAAGAATTGGAACAAGCTGTTCTTTTCGAGTTGGATAATATTCCTCAAAGAGTAATTCAAAATTTGATAGTGAACTTACCACGGCGAATAAAAGCTGTTATCAGAGCTAGGGACACCTCCCCTAGCACACGTTATTAATTTTTATTCTTCCGTTATATTTTTTTGTTTTTAGAATTTTTTAAGATTTTTAATGATATCGTTTTGCTTCTGAATTTGTAATTTAATGTAATTTATAATTTTTTCCATAAATTGCCACTAAAAAATTTATATAATTATCTCCAGTTCAATTGTTTTTGGAGGATGTTGAACAATAATTCACCAAACAATTTTGGAAAAAATTATATCGAATGAATTGAGTGGTGCGTTAATTTTGAACATGAGTTTAGGAATACAAAAAGAAACTCCGAATTACGTAGAGTTTAATCATTTCAGCAATTTATTAACAGTTCACATTTAAAAACTAATTTGATATTTGAGCAGAAAATTAAACAGGAAGCTAATACTGATATTGATTTTGTGAAGAAAATATGTAGGTAAACACCGCGCATACGTCAACGATATTAAATTATAGATATTGTGTAACAGGAAATATATGATACTGTTCACAACATTACTACTGAAATTAATGAATAAATTATCGTAAATAAACGTTAGGAAAATTTTCACGCACCATTCAGCGGTGCTTGTATATAAGCTGAAATTAAAATTATATGTTGTTGTATAATGCCGTACGTTTAGATCAATGCTATTGTAATACGAGTATTACATTAAGATTATTAAAATACAAACATTATAAGTGAAAATTATTCAAAAAAATGCCTATTGTTTTTCCATAGTAAATATTTTATTGTAAAATAGATTCATAAATAACATGATTTAAAAAAAAATATCTACGGTATGCGCCAAAATAAACAACACTGAAATTACTGAAGTATATTATATATTACTTATACATTATTATGTCTATAGAATACATGTTCAAAATGTGCGCCATGGCGTTGTAGGACCTGCTCATAACGGTTACGCAGATTGTCAAACATATTCGAGAACACAGGTTGCTGCATATTCCTGAAAAAGGAGACGATCTTCTCACGTAAATGATTAACAGTTCTGGGTGGGTCTGTACCGCTGAAGACTTGCTCCTTTAACATACCCCATACGTAGGCATCCGGTGGTGTAAGATCGGGGGAATATGATGGGTAGTTGAAATAAGAATTGCGGGAAATGATGCGTCCTTCAAAAGTTTCCTGCAGCAATGCTATCGATTGTCGAGCAGTGTGACTGGTCGCCCCGTCCTGTTGAAACCACTGCTCTTCCATCCGAAGGTCCCTGGCACGACAAAACCCTCTGAGATCTTGGACAAATGGCGTTACCACAATGTTTCTATAACGTTCCTGGGTAACAGTAAGAGGTGTGCCATCATCATCCTCAATGAAATACGGACCAATCACACTGCACACCATATCGTCACACGTGCACTATGTAGCGGTTTTTGGATAATCACGTCTGGCTTACCGAAACCAAGGAAGCGAGTTGTTTGTTTATTGATGTAACCCTCCAAGTGAATATTGCTTTCGTCTGAGAACCACACATTATTAAAGAAATCTGGATCCTCGTACAACATAGCCAAAAATTGTCCACAATACGCAACCCTGGCATTCATATCTTGGTTTGACAATCGTTGTCCAACTTGAATTCGGTACGGAAATCCACCTACATCATTGAACAAACGCCGAATCGACGTACTGCTGATATTCAACTTAAATGCCGTTTGCCGAAGACTTCGGTTCGGTGATTGCAAAACCTGATTGAGGACACGTCCATGGTTCCCATTCGTTCTCACAGTTACTGGCCTACCAGACCTTCCCTTCCGTTGGCACAACACACTGCCAGAGCGACGAAATTTCTCAACAATAGAAAGCATAACTTTGTTGGTAGGTGCCTCTTTATGAAATTGATCGCGATATGTTTCCGTCACTAACTTCAAACTCGTTCCACCTTGTTTGCCTTTTCCGTACGATCGAAAATAATGCTCGACGATAAACACTTTTTCCTCAGTCGTGAGACCCATTCTCAACTATAACATCACATAACAACGTTCTTTGCACTACTAAAAACACATAACGCTGCTAGTATCATACGTCAAAAAGCAGACATGCGCATAACAATGGCACGCATTTCAGTGTTGTTTATTTTGGCGTATACCGTATTTAGGCACATACATTTAAGTTACAATTCTATTTCTTATTTATATAGGGTGTGACTCGGGAATAGTCAATTTTTAATTTTGATAGTACTCTGAGAGGGTAGGTGATAGAGGAGTGGGGGAACGATCCCTCAACTCTGCTAGGTTCGCCATTACCGTAATCAGTATCTAACATGGCGTTATGGAGGTTGGAACATTTTCGTGGATGACACTTACGTCAAAATGGACTAATCAGTTGTTAACGCACAACGGAAATTCCAACGACATTTTAACATCGGGCGTCACGGATATGTTTCATCTTACAGAACAATTATGCACTGACTTCAGAACCAGAGGAACCGTGATGAAAAGGAAATCTCCAGCCCCGCAGAAAAGTGTCCGGATTCCGAAAAATGTGGAGATGTAAGATTCTGAGAAATCCTGGTCGCTCAGCACGTCATCATTTTGCAGGACTGCAAATTAATGAACACACAGTAAGACGCATTCTCTATAAAGGTCTAGGATTTCATCCTTTTTAGATTGCGATGGTACAGAAACTCAATGAAGGTGACTACCTACAAGGAGTTGCGTTCGCAGAAATTATACAAACCGTTTTTGAGAAAATGAAAATGGGGTGATCATCATCAGTGATGAAGCGCATTTTTACCTAAATGGTGATTTAAACAAACAAAACTACCGATATTGAGCAACACACAATCCCCGTCAGTTGAATGAACACCCTCCACACAGCGCAAAAGTCACTAAGTGGTCACTAAGTGTTGCATCATTGGACCTTACTTCTTCGAAGAGAAGAGAGTGACAGTGATGGTCAATTCTGTTCGCTACATAAACATGTTAAACAACTTTTGTTCCGGAACTCCGTAAACGACGAATCGGTGGACGTAATTTGTAGTACCAACAAGACAGGGCCACCGCCCACATACCAAGAGCTTCTATGACAGCTGTACAAGCCTTGTTTACGGATCAAGTGTTTTTCAGGTTCGGTGATGTTATGTGGCTTCCTCGCGCACCTGACTTATCAACCTGCGACTTCTTCTTATGGGGCTACCTCAAGTCGAATATTTATCTGGGGAAACCGAGAACCATGGAAAAGTTGAAGGCTGCAATACGACATAAGATTGATAACATCGATGGCAACCTTCTTGAAAGAGTGGATTCCAACTTCAAGGAAAGAGTTCAAATTTGTACTCAAGAAAATGGTCGTCGCCTTACAGACGTAATTTTTTACACAAAATATTCTTTAACGGCATTACATAACCTATGCATTTTTTAATAAATTATTTTCTCGCATAATTGACCATGTTCTGCTTAATTCAAAAATTGACTATTCCCGAGTCGCACCCTGTACTAACAGTGTTTATGGAATAAAGTCGCAATTTTACTGTCGGATAGATTACCTCCTTTTTTAGAGCGACAAAAGATATAATATTACTTAATGTATACGGATTCAGCAGAGTTAGCCTATTAATAAAATCGTACCATAAACGAATATATTTTGATATATAGGGTGATTACCGGAAAACGCATATTTTTTAAATAAAGAGTACTCAGCCAATTATGAATGAAATTTGTATTTATTGTTAGCAATGTATTGCCTAAGGTATGCAATTTGAATACACAAGAACTTCACAAGAACACACAAGAAACGAATGAAAATTACATCTGTAAGATGGCCTCCTTCTGCTTGAACGCAATTTTGGGATACTAGGGATGCCGTTGATTTCTTGGTGAATAGATTCTTTTAAGTTCCAGTATAGTACCCCAGCTTGTTAATGTAAACTCAAAATTTTAAATGTCTCCATAGAAATCTGGAATGGTAAAATCCGGTGAACGGGAGAGTCAGGTAACATCACCAAAACGAGAGATTACTCTTCCAAGAAATGTTCGTCTAAGAATGTTCATCGAAATGCGAGCAGTATGTGCTGTAGCCCCATCTTTCTGAAACCATACATTACGTATCACAAGGCAGCGACCACGCAATTCAGGCAATAAATAATCTTCCAATATTTCCACGTACCGTTGTGCATTCATTGTAACTCCATTACCATCGTCGTCCTCAAAAATATAAGGACAAATAATCCGTACTTCACCAACCGCACACCACACACAGTCACACGCAAGCTGTGTAGAAGTCTGTCACTTACCATTTGTGGATTTGCTGGACAATAAATTCGAAAAATCATCAAAAGTTTCCATAATTCTGTAACAAAAGTCAACAACTTGTCTCTTATCTGCATGACTCAATTGATGACAAACTACAAGATTGTATGGAGGAAATTTCAGATCCATAAGCAAAATTTTTATCACTGTGCTGCCCGCTTCCTTATCGAACGGCTAGGATTCAGCACCGTTGCAATCCGTACTCGCTCGACATTCTCCGGGGTAGCAACTGTCCCTGCCGGTCCTAGGGGTTTCTTTTTCAACAATCAGCCTGTTACATTGTGTATTCAACGCAATATTGTGTTACGATAAGGGATCGCACCATGCCGCGCAACGTTAAAATGCAAACGAAAGTCTCGTTGGTCTGAGTGACTGATTCACCGTTTGCGTAAAGGTGTCTCAAGACAAAAGTACGACGTTCAAGGTTCCACATCAGGTCTACAACTGGAATTGCATACTTTCCCCTACGCAGTGCCACTATGCGCAACTCCCACCACTAAATATTTCCATGTAGTACGCAAGTCAAGACATGCGTTTCCCGGTAATCACCCTGTATAATAAATGACATGAAAATTCACTTTGCGTTCAAAATATAATTTTTTTAAAATTCACTACGTTCGTTTCGCTCTACTTGAGCTTCATCAGATGATGATAATTGTAATACAAAAACCGTAATAGAATAAACAGAATAATTGATATCATTACCAAATTGTTAAATTCCACTTATGACTATAACTACAGAATAATACTACAGAACTACAGAATGATAACTCTAATGCTATTAATTTAATACACAATAAATTGTGCCAAATATCAATCGGCGATTTTAAGTTTATAATTTAGATACAACATTAGCGGAATATCAAACTTAATATAATGACATTTATCCGACTAACATTTTTTTAATATTTATGTTTAATAACGGAGAGCTATTAACCTCTAATTGATCATTTAAAATGAGGTTTAGTTTGCTCAACCTATTTATTTCTAAACTCTCTAATAAATTCAATTTATTGCTCTTATCCTGTGTGTGTAATATGTCAAATTTATTATTAAACTTAAGTTTATGTTCTATGCAATGGTTTGCGTAAGTAGAATTTTTTTTTTTTTTGTAATTTGAAGTTTTTTTCATGTTCTTTTATGCGTGCAGAAAAAGATCTACCAGTTTGTCCTATATAAACTAATCCACATTCACAATTGAATTTATAAATACCAGACTGTAATTTCCTATCGGGTTTATCTATACTATTGTTAATATAATTATGAAGTGTGTTGTTAGTTCTAAATGAAATAAGTGTATCCAAAAATTCTTTAATTTTAATGGAAAATGTGCCCATATATGCTAAAGATACGTATTTTGAATAAGTGTTAGGCACTACAGGGTAGATTAATGAAACGATTTTTGTTTTCTGTGTTTTTTTAAAGGAGGTTATTAATTAAGGCTTTTTAGTAAATGTTATTTTGGGCTATGGTGTAAATTCTATTTAATTCTATGTTATAATTATCCTTCTTCATAGGAATATTAATTAACCTATGCAATGAACATATTTCAACTTACAGTTGCAAGATTTATATTTATTGGTGAATATTTTAAAATAATTCCTGTAAATGACGGTACATTAAAATACTTTTTCTAAGCAGTGTTAAGACCTATCTCTTATTCGCCATATCATATCATCAAAATGTCTTCCACTTCCAATATTGTTTATTTACACTTGTCAGAAGTAATGTACATATTGCTGTGTAGTTTAGGTGGGTATGTGTAGATTAATTTCAATTTAGTTTACGTTCTTACACACACAAGCACACACCTACCTAAACACTTATTCCATGTTTACTTATTTACCTTAGGGGTTAATTAGATTTTGCCTATTCAGCCTAGCATCCAATTAGAAAATATTGTCGAGATAAATATGCACCAAATTTTGGTTTCTTAATAGAACATTTATTTAAACTTTTCATTTCGTATTTACATATAACTTTGCATAAAAATTTTATGTAACTGAATTTAATAATAAAACTTCTAACATTTATACTGTTAACTCTGAATATTGTGATGACTCATCCAACGACGCGTCGCGCGTCATACCTCTGGCGTTTTCTCGAGGCATGCAGAACGCTCTAGAAGAGTATTCACCACGATATATAAAGCCGTCGAGGAATGGATTGAATCATTCCATACCGAATCATCGCGGATTAAATGCATAAATATAAATACATAAATTTGCTATTTGTTAGTAATTAGTTTTAAATTGTTATTCGTTTTATTATTAATATAGTGTGTGTCTAAAGTTATCGTTAGTTTTATTTAAGAACCCGTAAATACAAACTTTACAATATACTGAACGTTTAAAGAATAGTTTACGCTTAAGGCGACTTTAACTTACTTGGAAACACAAAATTAACTGGATAAAACTTTATGTTAAGATTTATCACTTATTATTGCGCAAATATTTGAAGGTTTGTAATAATAAGAATAGTATGGCTTGTCCAAGGGGATGTTGATCCTCCAAGATAGAGAAAATGGTTTCGAATGGTAAAACTTCAATATTGAAATAAAATTTGTATATTTTGACTTTTGCAAGAATTTATCAATAAATGTTGGTAAGGAAAAACCAAAAATGTACAATTCACATTAACATTTATTAATATATATTTAAAGATTAAAATATGTATTTCTAAATTTATTCCTATTTACAGTAAGTTCAAGATGATAGGTGTATTATAATGCAGCCGATTTCTTTTTCGAATTCGCCCGAACATATCGTTTGATTCGTTCGTCCTCTTTGGGTGTTTTTACTTACTATATATTTATTCTATTAAATTTCAATGATAATTCGTTGCAATAAAAATTCTAGATTTTGATTTAACTTCGATTTTCTTAAAATTCTCGACGTTTTAAGTATTTGTTCTTGTTCTTCTGAATGAAATTTGTAAAACTATCAGATGTCAGCCAAAATATATTTATGAGGCACGAAGGTTCAGCGAAAATATATGCAATCGTTTTCGTTGTCCGCACAGTCACTTTGATCCTCCATAGTTAACTATTATCCTTATGCTGTTAATCTAAATTACATTTTCCACCTCTTAATGATATGACTATCAAACATGTTGATATGCCAGTCCCGGTTAAAATTTTGCTTGAATGTATATTGTTTGACAGCTGCAGAATCGTTATTCTTGAAACAAGTCTCAACAGCGAAAGTCAAGACTTCAGAGTCCACTGCTAAATTTGAAGCAATCATCGAAACAGTAGCCTGCTACCGCATACTCATATATTTCTCCATTGTTCTACATGTGTCAAAATTCTTTCTGTCGTATCTTATGTAAGTCGCTTAAAATTAAAAGGCGTCGCAACTCTTACTTTTTCTTGTGATTATTATACTGGTCCTTATTAATAAGTGGTCAGGGTTGAAAGCCTACAATCTTAAAATCCCATGGGACCTCAAAACATATTCGGGAAACTATTGCGATAAATATTATGTTCAGTTTAATTTAGAAAACATATGGTAATTAAAAATAACTATATTAATAAAAAGTATTTATATACACATTTATGTTTACGAGCGTAAGTAGGCGACGATTACTGGTAGAATGAATCATTCTTCCTCTTAAGTGTGTGTATAGTCATCTGATGGTTCTGGATTGTTCGCCTTCTAGGGGATTCGGGAGTTTCACGATGTGCACGGCCAGTGACGTCATCATTTACGTCACCGGCTGACAAAATGGCGTTTGACGCACATCATACTATTATTACTAATTAATTATTGAAAGGAAGTTTTATCATTTCTATTCGCGTTTGTACACATTACTAGAAGAAAATATTAAGAAAACAAAGAAGAAATAAACGTATATAAGGCTCTAATAAGACCTGCTATCAAATATGCGCCAGAAATAGCAGCCGTAACTAAAAGGGAAAAAGACCCTTAAAGCCTTGAAGATGGCTGACGAAAATGTGGACGAAAGTAATAAGAGAAATACTAGAACCAAACAATATAGATAGAGAAGAAATCAGAGCAAAGAGAAGCAAGAAAATATGAGAAGGAAGGGAAGTTACTGTAGGATATGCAAAGGAAAATTGATGAAAACCGACAAGACATACAATGAGAAGAAAACCAAGAGATATGATCCAGTGGGTGACATAATAGATTCTAGCATGGTCAGGAGGTAGAATTACATTGAGGAAAAGATTGGGATATCTGTTTGAGAAAAACACAATGCCAATTGGAATAAGGAACTCCAAAGGCAGGAATGAAAGAAGGAAATAACAGTGGCAGCAAGCGCCACTACGCTTGTGTAATAATAATGATGAAGCAGAGAAGCTACCTCAGTAAGTTGTTTTGAACATGGTTAGCGCTAGACAAAATACCAGAGATTAAACGGCTTGATGATAATGAACTTTCCTGAAATTGTTTCTACACTAGTATTATTATTGAACGTATGGCTTACATGGATTGAAATCTATACGGAACAGAGTTATATTTTGAAATTTAGGCCATTGAAGTCACTCATCGAAGAAGTCACTCATCTAACCTCCATATGCTGTAAAGGGGAACTCGCGCTGTAATATAGTTAATAGTTTGGCGAGGTTGTCCACATTCGCAAGTCGGCATCTCAGTCAGATCCCATTTATAGAATGAGTCACGACAGATGTCGTGGGACGTTCTTATTCTATTGAGGGTCTTCCGTTCGTGGCGAGGCAGTTCTATTCCTAATAAGGGTATGGTAGGATCGGTGATATGGATCGTTAGAGCGGGTATCAACTCTTCCAACTATTCTCTCTATCTATTATTTGGGATGAAATTTTCTGCTATAGTTTCTGCTAGCAGCAGTGAAGGAGATCTAGACCTTCTCAACAAGGTTGCATTAGACAGGTCACTGTGTACTGGAAGGTGGGGATTCGATGTTATTTTATTAGGAATGTAATCCAAATACGCAAAGCGCATATTTTACTTATTTTGCACATTAGATGCATTTTTTTAATATTTGCATTTATCCTTAATAAATAGCATATTGGGCATTATTGAAAGAATCTTGAATGATGTAGATGTTTGGCAGGCGTTTCAAGAATTCAATATAAACAATTTTATAAATCTTCCATTATGAAGTAATTTATTTTATCACGTTTACAATTTTCAAGAAAAATTTTTTTTATGGGGTATAAGGCATGGGCATTCCCAGTCCCGAGCATTTAAAATAGGTCGTTTTAAACCGCTAACAGGGGTTTTATTGTATCTATATTTACATAACTAGGTAAATAATAAATATATTTCTGAATTTTATTTCTGATTGTGCTTTTGAAAAGATAATATTGATTTGTGTTTTGTAGTGTTGTGGTAATTTATTTATTTTTATTAGTAAAATGCCCAAAGTCAGTAGAGCATCAATGTGGGTTAGGTCATATAAAGATTAAAATTTTTTCTTCATACGCCTGTTCCTGGAGATAATGTTTTGCTCATTTTGTCAGATGCAGCACCGTACATGATAAAGGTCGGGCAAAATTTGAAAATCTTTTATCCGAACTTGATACATGTAACATGTCTTGCTCATTCTTTAAATAGGGTTACTGAAGAGATGAGGAAACATTTTCCTATTGTAAATAGTTTAATTTCCAATATGAAAAAAATCCTCCTTAAAGCGCCTATTCATTCCACTTCAACCTGTTATTGCAAGATGAGGCACTTGGTTGGAAGCCGCTTTTTTTATTGCGAGAATTTCTGTCAAATAGAAGATCTAATTTCAGAATTGTCTGACGAATCTTCCCAATCCCCCACTGAAGTTGTTTGTGCATATTTTGACTAAATGATTTACATATTGTGACGTGAGTTATCCGCAATACGTGAGCCGATGATCTGGCGATGACATCATGCGCCGACTATACCACCCGTCTCCGGAAAGTCTAGAAACTCCGGGGATAATCTCGAAGCTTAATAGACCTATAAAAGAACTGGAAAAGGAGGGAAATAATTCATTCAACGAGTAATTCTTATTGTGCAATAAATATTCTTATTTTTAGTAATAGTCTTAAATGGTTATTTAGTTTGTTTTATTATTAATATAGTGTGTTTTAAGTTACCGTTAGTTTCACTTAAAAGAACCCAGAAAGACAAATATTTTACAATATTTATGCGCATATTCCTGGGTTTTCCAATTGCATATTTGGGTTTCCCTATTTATTATATTCTTTAACAAGGCTTCCCGGTCTCCGGATGGTGGGAGATGCCATATGGATTAGAACGGGGAGCCAGTGTAGAAGTGTACTTTTTAAACAACCGCTAATTATTCTCATGGTCTCATTCGAGTTCGATGTCGATTATATGTGCGTGGTAGCTGTAGTTACTAGATACATATTAATTCAATTTTTAATTTTTTTTTATATCTTGCGTTATCATGGGTTTGATATACAATAAATTTAATTATTTCATCTTCCTGTTCAAATAATAATGAATATTACTTTGCTGAACGCGTAGATTATAAAACGTTCAGTAAATATTAATTAGTTTAAAAGTTTAGAGTAAGTATTTATTCGTGCAAATTAATAACTGAAACAGTTCCTAAAAGCGCGTCATTTGTAATATTTTAAATAAAATTTCGCGAATTAATTTCCATAACTTAGTTTTCCGTTTGTTTTCTTCTTCGGGACGGCGATTCCCCTTTCGTACATAAACTTTCATAATAATCTCCGAATAATGAAAAGGAAAGTATCTCTAAAACACCTGAAATATCCAGCTTTATGATTATAAATGACGTAAAATATGAAACAAAGAAATGCCTGAGCTGTTGAAAATGTCTCCATCCACCAGGTGGAATATTAATATTACGAGTGACAGATTTATTATATTTTTGCGAAAACCCCATTAAAATTTTTAATATTGATACGGCTTTTAAAAAGTTTTGCCGTTGGTTGGTTATCTTTTTCGTTGCTTTATTCACGTATTTTCGGTTTTCCTAAATTCTCTTCCTGTTCTGTCTTAGCTCAACAGAAACCTCTATATATCAAACGAACTGCTATGGAAAAATATGTCTGCAACACTAAATCTACATCGCGACAACGAGAGGACAACTATTATCATACTTAATGCGCTAACCGAATGTAATAAATTTCCTTTGTCACACATATTACGCTTGGGTGTATTCATCGAAAGAGGAACAGACCATTATTTACTGAGTTCATATATTAGTAGATTTATCTGCATAGTTACGGGAAACGTCGAGTTTTAATAAAAATTCAGGAAGCTAGGCTCTCAACTTGCCGCAACCTCATAATTACAAACTTTATTAAAAATGAAACGTGAAATAATAAATTTTCAGCCCCGCAACAAACTTATGTCTAGTTATCATAAAGCATAGCACGTATTGCACTAAGCTAAGGATTCAATACGAACTTCTGAATAAAGTCATATTAATTCGTTATTGCATTCAAACAGTTTTTAAAGATGTCCATACTGTAACCATATTTGTACAGATTTTATAATAATTAGAAAATTTTTTGCTCAGTCTCATATATATTGGAATACGAAATTTGTACATAGAATAAAACATGAAAAAATATCTTAAGCTTCTCAGGTTTCCTTATGATACAAATTTAAACTGTGTGATCGGTTTCAACAAATACAATATTGGAATTTTTTCACAAATTTGAAGTATATTATAGATAAATATCAGTTTACATATGAAAGTTGTTGGAATACAAATGAGACCGGTGTTCAAACTATACAACGGCTTTCTAAAGATATTTCGAACGACACCAGCAGAAAGGGATACACAGGTCGCTCTCTAAGTGTTTTTTGTAATTCTGTTCCACCTCTGTTTATTTTCCCAAGGTATTCTTTAAGAACCATGCTATTAATTTTTTATAGTAGACCTACTGACTGTATTAGAGTTGTCTTTTATATTTTAGATATAGAGCTTGAATAAAATAGTAGAAAGCTTTTAAAGACTTAATTGTTTTTCGAAGTATTCTCCACAAAGATTTATGCATTTTTGCATGCGCTCGAACCAACTCTCTAAGCGGTTCCATTCGTTTTTTGGTACAGTCAAAATTGCGTTTTTGAATGCAACGACTGCTTCGTCTGCCGACTGGCACCTTTGTCTTGCGAGCTGTGTGTGAACTTGCATTGTCTTAGTGGAGGATGATTCGTCGTTGTATTTCTCTGCTACAATTGGTTTCATTAAATTCTACAATCCGGCAAATCACTTTTGCTCCAGATTGTGGACTCAACATGCCGCGACGTCAACTGTACAAGTTGTCAGTACAAATGATAATGAAAAATTTGTGAAAGACATATTACTGTAGCAAATTATGGCGACAATCGCATGTAAAATGAGATTGAATAATTATTAATTATCATACACATGACACGTAGTATAGACGTGAAAGTCATGTCTGTCTCCGGATAACGTGCACTGATGATGTGTGGAAACAATGAAATATCGATATTTGTACGTTCCGAGCGGATATGTCTTCCACAAATTTTTCATTTTCATATATATATATATATATATATATATATATATATATATATATATATATATATATATATATATATATATACAGGCTGTCACACAAAAATGCCCCATTAATTATTATTATCTTATTTATATTTAGATTTTCATGAGACAAGTACCAAATAAAATGGTTTGATGAGTACTATGTTTGGGGCTACACTTACTTCTTCCAGCTCCATTTTCAGTTCCTAGCGATTGTCAATTTTCTTTTGCAAATTGCATAGTATATATTTTTTGCATCATTTCATAGAGATTTTTTTCTGAATCTATTGATGTACAATGCATACATTTTAATTGTATATTTGGAAGAGAAAAGAAATAACATTCTCCTAATATCACTTGTGTTATACTGTAGTGTGCTACTACTAACTAATTTTAATTTACAAAGAAAAACAAATAAAAAAATTAAAAAAAATTCAAAACTAAAAAATTTTCAAAATATTGTTCGAATTGATTACCGCCATGCTCAATACAATACTGGCATCTCCTTATAACACCATGGATGGCATTTAATACGAAATTATTAGGTATTTCCCGACAAGTTTCAATTATTCGCTTTCGTAAATCGTTTAGGTTCTGTGGCACTGTTAAATAAACACGACTTTAGAGATCCTCAAAACCAAAAATCTAGAGGCATAAGATCAGGTGAATGCGCAGGCCAACGAACAGGGTCCATATGTGCCATTCCATTGTTCATTAAAATTTCTATACCACCAACCAACATTTATTCGTGCATTATGGGGAGTAGCATCGTCTTGTTGAAAATATACTTCACGCAGTTCCGCAAGTGGTAATTCATCCAAAAAACTTTCAACATCTTCGCTTAATAGTTGGTGATAACTTAGTTGACTTAAGGAACCGTCGATAAAAAATGACCCAATCAAGCGGTCTCCAAGTAGGTCACACTAAAGAGTACAGTTAAAACGACGTTGAAAATTATTGTTGACGACATATCTAGGGTTTTCTTGGCAGCATTGGCGATGAATATTGCCATTAATAATTCCATAATTAGTGAAAGTACATTCATTGGGTCTTGTTGCAAAGTTGTTAAGTAAAAATTACAAAACGGTGTTCTTCGAATTGGATCATTTTTATCTATTGCTTGCACTTTTTGGACAATGTATTTCTTAAATTTGTGTTTTTTAAGTACTGCAGGCGCAGTATTTCAGGACGACCAACTATGTTCGCAATTTCACGAACTGAACCGAACAGCTAGCAAAACGTCAAGTTCCACGTCTTCAGAAAATTTCCTGCACGCTACTTTCGATTTCTTGAAATATTCGAATATTCTTAAATTTTCTTCAAATCGGCTAAACTTCTGGAACTTCTCTTTCCGGAAAACGTTCCATGTAAATTCGCAACGTCTCATTACAGTTTTTATTACATTCAAAATAAACTTGTAACATGTCAGTCAGTTGAAAATGGCAAAATATGTTTGCTTAATAAAGAAAAGTCAAAGATGACAGTTACAAATGCGTAATACGTTATTTTTCCACCGCACACTACAGTATAACACAAGTAACTAAGAGAGTATATGGACAGCGTTTTAGTATTTTTTCTTCTAAATTTAACTAAAATTGATGTATTGCACATCAATGGATTCGGTAAAAAAATCTCTATCCAATGATGCCAATATATATATGTATATATATATATATATATATATATATATATATATATATATATATACCGAACAATTAAAAAAAAGCTGACAATCGCTAGAAATTGAAGCTGGAGCTGGAAAATAGTAAACGTAGTCTTAAACATACTATCCATTAAACCATTTTATTTGGTAGCTGTCTCATCAAAATCGGAATGTAAATAATAGAGTTACAGCTTTGGGCGTCTTTTGTATGACCCGGTATATAACTTACACTTGTATTTCTTAAGTTTTCCCGTAACATGATTAACAGACTAACACTCTCCGAGTTTGTATAACTTAATAATAAATAACAACAGTTTCGTTAATTGTAATCTAATAATCACGTATTCGAGTTTGTTCAGTTTCCTCAATAAAATACAGTAACTGGCAGCCCACACTAGAGATACTATCTCGCATTAATTTTGTAGATGTAGTTAATGTCGTCGTGGTTGTTTTGCGAACGGTTATCGCTATTAGCATGGAAATGTAATGAACGATTTTCGGAAATATTAACCCGGCTTGTGACCCCATACGCAAAATCGAAAAATTGTCGATAACCGATACAGGTGGATGTAGATATATAAATATATATACATACATATTTTTATGAATGACATCGAACATTAATACAACTGTATATGAGGGTGAATTTTGCAAATTTACCTCGCATTCGCAATGAATAAACAAAATGGTAATTCCAATTAATGATGTGATAATATACATACTTATACAATAATATTCATAACCTTATTATAAATAAACTCATACATAGCGCTAAAAATATGGATGGCTACAAAATGGGGAAAAACAATCTCACTATTTTATGTTATGTTGACGCTGCAGTGCTAATCGCAGATACTGAGGACAACCTACAGAAAGTTCTCTATCGATTCACAAAAACGGCTGAAAGATGTAAATATTCACATAAAATACCAAATCGTTAGTGGTCGCAACGGAGCCTATACGATATATATTAGAAATATGCAACAAAACCATTGAAGAAGTGATATCCTTTATGTTATTGGAGGTAGAAATATCGAGTGAATGGAACAACTACAAAGAAGTCAGGCGACAGACCATGAAAGCAGCACGAGTGTCTGAATATCTAAGAAACCTGGAAAAATAAATACCTCAAAACAAAGGGCAAACTAAAAATATGTAAAACCATGGTAACACCAATAATGGTGTATTCAGTTGCAACAAAGGTCGAAACAAGTAGAATTATACAACTGATGGGAACAACCGACATGAACACTTTAAGAACGGTAGTAGGAAAAAAACATGTGGTATCGGAGATGTCGTTGGATTCGTCAGAGGTAGGAGAAAAGCATGGAACGAGCACGTCAAAAGGGCAGATGAGACCAGCAGTAAAAAATAAATACCGGGAGACCGTTAAAAAGAAGGCAGGAGAACTGGGTGTCCAATTACACAGAAACGCCATGAAAAACAGGTTTTGACGTAAATAAACGTACAAGAAGAAGATAATTTACATTTGAAATATCCGAATTGGTGGAGACTATGGTTTGAAATCTCTTACAGACAGAAACAAGAAAACTCCCTAACCGCAATAAATGAATAAACTTCTAAATATGTTTTCGGCAAATAAGTTGACAACTTCCGTAGAACAATCTGAAAAATGAAGATAGTGTTAACACTTAGTGTTATCCCATTGGCGATTTGATGAAGAGTATATCCTCAAAGGTTGTGCCTTAACCATAGCCGATAACACTATATTTTTCAGATTGCTTTAGTGAAGATGGCAACTTATTTGCCGAAATGCGTATTAAGAGCTTATAATTTATATTGTGGTAAAAAGTTTTTCTTGTTTGTTTGTGTTAAATAAGAAAGACTTTTTCTTGGCTCATTAGTCCACAAAATTGTTTATCAAAGCTTTTTCTATATTTTAATCTTGATTTATACGTAGTGTTAAACTTTCTTTATAAGGTATAACCTTTGAGAATATACTCTTCACCAAATCGTTATTAGGATAACAGTAAATTTCTAATATTAACACAAACCATTACATGCTACTTAAATCTAGTTTAAAAATTAAAGACCCGTGAAGCGTGAAAAAACACAAACACAATAAAAGCATACAAACTGGACTGAGGAATAGATTCATTGTCATAATTCATTAATCTGCTCTTATCTCTATGTAAGAGGATTGTTCGGAACATGCATGACCTAACACAAAGATGCGTAAATTCGCAGGAATCTTATCTTTACCATTCTATAGAATCAGTCTTTGATAGGTTAAATATGACAGTACAGAGCAATCTGTCAATTAGTCTGTTTTTGACAGTGCGCTTGTGTATTTTGTAATAATGGACAAAACTGAGATGAGACCAGTGATAAAGTGCTTTCATTTGAAAGGCTTAACATTAACCGAAATCAAATCAGAACTGGATTCAACACTATTTGAATCCGCTTCTTCGTTTTGAATTGTTAAAAACTGGGTTGTCGAATGTAAGCGTGGTCGTATGAGCGCAAATGGTGAACCGCGTAGTGGACGTCCAAAAACTGTACCGAATATGATTAAAAAAGTCGACCGTATCGTCTTGGATAATCGTCGAATAAAAGTGCGCGAGATAGTAGACATTGTAGGTATCTCAAATGACAGTGTGCACGGAATTTTAACTGAAGAATTGGAAATGAAAAATATTAGGCGCGTTGGTTGACGCGGTTACTCACAACGGGGCAAAAACTGAATCGTTTGAGTATTTCTCGCGACCTTTTTGCACGTTTTCGTCCCAATCACAAGGACTTTGTAAGTTTTTCATTGCCGTCGATGAAGCCTGGGTCCAGCATTGCACTCCCGAAATAAAAGAACAACCAAAACAATGAAGAAAAAAGGTTTTCCGACACCAAAGTAGGCAAAAAAAGTTTCGTCAGCAGGAAATGCTATGGCAATTGTTTTTTGGGATCCTCATGAAATTATCTTGGGGAAAAAATGAATGGGGAGTATTATGCCAATTTCTTCCAACAATTAAGCGACCAAATCAAAGAGAAACGGCCTCATTGGCAAAGAAGAAAGTGCTTTTCCAACAGGATAACCCACCTGCCCACAAGTCTGCGACTATAATGGCAAAAATTCGTGAATTGGGTTTCAAATTAGCGCCTCCTTCATTCTATTCCCCAAATTTGGCTCCCAGCGATTATCACGTTATTCCAAACCTGAAAAAAAAAGCTCTGCAGTAAGAGAATTTTGTCTAATTTCGAGGTAATCGCTGCTGTAAATAGCTATTTCGAGGACTTGGATTCATAAGGCATTGCTAATTTGAAGTGTTGTTGATATAAGTGTGTTGAGCAAGCAGGATATTGAAAAATAAATTGTTTTTTGTAAAAAAGAATTTCGTTTTCTTTGTTAGGCCACGTAGTTTCCGATCTACCCTTGTATATAAATACTTTTGTAGCTATCTAGTTCCCTATAATTATTTATTGCAAAAGCAATTTTAATTGGGTATGTAAAGATCGAACATTGTTCTATCTTGTTTTCGGATGAAAAATTTTTAATATTGAAGAATACAACAATAAAGAAAATGATACATGTCCACAACAGTTGAGAAACTAGTGACGTTGTTCTATGTATACAGAGGCCACTACCCTGCGTCAGATATGGTATGAATTTCATGGTATGGAGTTACGAAAGTTCATTTTTGCGAAAAAATGTTAAAACGGATGCAATTAATCTAAGATTATTTGGAGGCCTAGTGACCTATTTCCCAAATATGTCAGGATTTGAAATATGATGTATGCTAGTGGTTCTTCCTTTTACGATTCTACCGGTTTAGCAGAATTCAGATTTTTCCCAAGGCGCCCGATTTCAAATACGAATAATATACTTTGTAAAACAGCGAATAATTGTTTTTAATTAAAGCATTAGGCAAAAATAAATGAAGCACGTATTTAATACCACAAAAAAATGTAATTTGTAATGTTTACTCCGCGATTGCCAAGAGCGCCGCGACGCACACATTGGAAACCACCACCGTATGCTATTAAATTAGCTTTAGTATTATGATAATGTAATAATCTACTTTTTATATAATGAAGTTTTTATTTGCTTATATATTGTGCACATGTTTTTTAATTAATTACTCTTGTCTTGGGGTTACAATTTAACAAAACAATTTGTAACATACTTACCATATTTTCTGCCAAAATATTGTAAAAATCGGATGTGGAGAACACAATACAAATTCATATTTGTGCGAAAATTGCTATCCAAATATGCAAACTGACTTGTTATATATTTGTCAGTGCATGATGCTGAGATAGGTAAAATTCACAACAATAAATCTCTTATTACTTACAATCAAGTCACAAAACACAACACAGAAGAGCATTTAGCGCCGCTCATTGACTAATGTCAACACCACGACTTCCAAACCAACAATCGCCGTCCTCGTGGCAAATGTAAGTCTTGGCAAATTGGTTTAGTCGAACGATCTCAGCAGCAATGACGGAAACTGTCCGATTTATAGTGGAGACACGTTAATACAGCTTAATAAAGTGGCTTCGGTCGTTAATGGATCTTCCTTAACGACCGAAGACGCTTTATCTCCAAATTTAAAGGCATGTCACATTACAGTGCATATTTCAATGGTACTCATACTTTATCATTCAAAAGAAAAGTTGTAAGTTTGTTAGGGTTGATGTACCAATGTTATGGTTGATGTTGGCTCGTGGACCAAATGTTTGCGATGAATCTGGTTTCTGGCGGTAATTCTTCAAATTCAGTTACTAGAATTACGGCCCCTTTGTTGCTTCACTGCACACAAATTGTAAAGCTGCATACGCTTTACTTTTTAAATCTTCTGTGACTATTTGTTAAATTACTATATCTACTTTCATCTTAAATATATTTATTTACACTATACCGCCTAATTCTGAGCAAACGCAACGATGCGAATGTATGAATATTTCTCCCGCTTCGAATACAAATCCCTTGAACGCATTCAGCCAATCACAAAACAGTCTGTCGCGCAACGATTTAACAATTAATGTCACAAATTAGCGTCACCACTGTCACCCTATACGGAGTCTCTTAAGCGTTTGAATAGTGATAATGCCGCGTTATACACTAGAAGAGAAAGCCGAAATGATGAAATGGTACCACGCTGATAATTCTTATCAAAGAATATGTGACTTATTTGCCAGAGTTCCTAATGATACGTTCATTTTAGTATGCGCTGCAATAGAACTAAATTCAAATTTGACACATAGCAATATTTCCAACGATTTAGGCATATGCTGCTCTTAAGTTAACTGCATACTAAAAAGAATGGTTTTCGTAATTATAAATATTCCAAACATCATCAATTATTTTACAGTGATGAGTTTAAACGGATGAATTTCCGTTATTATATAATTAATTTCTCATTATGAACAATTTATTTTATTATCTGTAAGAGTAAATTTTTCTTTACATTACTAGAATTTAATTTAGTTTTTATTTATTTCTGAAGTTTATTTAGTTTACTATGAATAGTTTTTGTTACCTTTATTATTAAAATTTAATTTATTAAATCTCTTGATGCCTTATTTGCAATTTTCTTAACCGCTTATTAATAATTTTATTACGCTTTGTGTGACCATCGTCAGTATAACGTATTGCAATTTATTTATTATAAAATCATTACAATAACACAGGACTAAACAATTTATAGTCCTTTAATAGTAATTTGGTAATCAGATAATTTTTCTTACGCGGCTCCATAATATGTAAATATGTATGACATATGACATCGATGTTGACACGCCTACAACATTCAGGGGAATTCTATTTGGAGCAGGAGAAGTATTCATACATTCGCATCGTTGCGTTTGCTCAGAATTAGGCGGTATACATTTATTTTGTATATACAACGACTTTTACAAATATAAACTGCTATAGAGACTGGTGTTTCTTGTTAAAAAATGATTGTTATGTTAATGTTTAAAGTAAGACTGTGTGTCTTGTTGTTGATGTTGATACTGTGTTTGAGTTCGTACTGTGTTTTAATTCATACTGATCTATTCTGTACTGTTTTTCAAGCAGGTAGAAGTATATCACTACCCCTAACTATTGCATATTAAAGTCGTATTGGTGGAATAGTATATTGTTTGACGTCATAACGGGGAATTTTTCTCGTGTTATTTCATAGAAATTGTACCTACATCAACAATACAAGATTTTCGATAGAGTCTTAAAATTCAAATGTCAAGTAATAAATACATAATATAATATCATTACTAATTAGGTATTAGTAGGTGTCATAAACCTAAGTATGTATTTCCGGTTCGTCCATTGTTAAAGTAATAAAATTTATTAATTATACATATCTAAGAAGGGATACCTTAACGTCGTAATTGACACAATATTTTGGTTTCATATTCTATATAATTACATCTTTCCATATTTCCATACTTTGTCTTTTTATTTCAAGGACACCTGTATAATACTAGCAAATTGCGACATAATTTATTCGTTTTATCAATGAGAGCGGACAAAAGCATAGCCTTTAATAATAAATTGTGCGTTCAGTTCGCACTAACAATACGTGACGGTTGAAAAAAAAAACAATGAATAATCCATGTCGATTATTGCAATGGAAGTTCAAATAGAAAAATCAAGTACCGCGAATATTAATGTAATTAAATTGTAGTGTTAACACGACTAAAAATCAATTTTAAAAAATGTTTCATAATATATTTTTATAGGGATTTTTAATAATACCGAAATTAAATTTTCACGCAATTTATAAGTTTGTTGACAACTTTTAGTAATGTAAAATTGTGAAAAGCAAGTTGGATACGTATATCGTATGAGCGAGCGTCCTATAGTCCTTTATAGTAGTCGGCAATAATGCGGAACTAGAAGAGCACGAGGGCGGTCGCGCTTACGGCTAGCGCTAGCTGCTAAACACATATGGACAATGCGACCAGCGTCAGTTCCGTGCTGGTTATTGAATGGAACATATCTATCTTAGAGCCCCATTTTATAGTATTTATATTTATTGTTTGTAATTAATCTATTATTTTCTCTTGTTAACGGTGCCTTGTTTCTCTTTTCGGCATATTTAGTATTATTTTCGTTGATGCTGATTTTATATCTAGCTATTGAAATTTTTTCGCTTTTCGCAGTTTGTTACTAAATGTTATTATCTTGGTCAGTCAATAAAAACCCGTTTATTTCAAACAGAATTTGAAAAAAGCATCGCGTATGAGATAGTATATCACATTATTAATAGTTTTGAAAGCTATGATTGCTTGTATTCGCAACAACATAACTTCACAAAAGAAGAACAGGATATTCTCATTTGCGCTGCAGTAGAAAGACAACCACAAAACAATTGCCAGGCAACTTACTATCTCAGAAAATGCCGTTCATAGAGTTAAAAAGTAAATAAGTATCGTTCTTATGACATATGCGGAAAGTTTGAGTTTTGTGGAACAATTTTAGAACGTTGCAACAATGACGAAAATTTTGCAAAAAATATACTATTTAGTAACGAATTCAGTTTCCTTCTATATGGTCACCATAATTCTGCTTTTGTGCGGTATTGGTCAAAGCAAGATAAAGGTAGGATTTATAACGTTCGAACACAAAATCCGCAAAAGGTGAATGTTTGGACAAGACTTTTAGTAAAGAAAATTTAAACTCCTACGTACTTGCTTATTTTGCAGAGTAGTATCGTATCTTGTGTTCAAAGCGTACCAGATATTTACATTGTTACGCCTTGCATAAGTAAGAATGTTTAATTCTATTTTTAAATTATATTTATTTCTTTAAATATTTTGCATTTAAAATATTAAACTTAACTTAGACATTTTCCTGTATATTCGTTTGCAAAGAGACTTGCCTTTTAACGGTCACTTTGGATTTCTACATACGAGGTGCATTCAAGTTCTAAGGCCTCCGATTTTTTTGCTCCAGACTGGAAAGAGATAGAAGCATGTGAATTGTTTTAAAATGAGCGTGCATTCGTTGTCAATACGTCACAGAGATGGCAGCACTGTAGGGCAGATGGAATTGTAGCGGCAGCGTCGAGAATGAAAACTGTTTTAGATACTTAAAATGGCTACGTTTTCCTTACTTGAACAGCGTGCAATCATTCGTTTTCTGAATTTGCGTGGTGTGACACCAATTGAAATTCATGGACAGTTGAAGGAGACATGTGGTGATGGAGTTATGGATGTGTCGAAAGTGCGTTCATGGGTGCGACAGTTTAATGAAGGCAGAACATCGTGTGACAACAAACCGAAACAACTCGGCTCGCACAAGCCGGTCTGACGACATGATCGAGAAAGTGGAGAGACTTGTTTTGGGGGATCGCCGAATGACAGTTGAACAGATCGCCTCCAGTGTTAGCATTTCCGTGGGTTCTGTGCACACAATCCTGCGTGACGACCTGAAAATGCGAAAAGTGTCCTCCAGGTGGGTGCCACGAATGCTGACGGACGACCACAAGGCTGCTCGTGTGGCATGTTGCCAAGCAATGTTGACGCGCAACCAAGGCATGAATGGGACTTTCTTTTCGTCGATTGTGACAATGAATGAGACGTGGATGCCATTTTTCAATCCAGAAACAAAGCGCCAGTCAGCTCAATGGAAGCACACAGATTCACCGCCACCAAAAAAATTTTGGGTAACCGCCAGTGCTGAAAAAATGATGGTGTCCATGTTCTGGGACAGTGAGGGCGTAATCCTTACCCATTGTGTTCCAAAGGGCACTACGGTGACAGGTGCATCCTACGAAAATGTTTTGAAGAACAAGTTCCTTCCTGCATTGCAACAAAAACGTCCGGGAAAGGCTGCGCGTGTGTTGTTTCACCAAGACAACGCACCCGCACATCGGGCTAACGTTACGCAACAGTTTCTTCATGAAAACAACTTTGAAGTGATTTCTCATACTCCCTATTCACCTGACCTGGCTCTTAGTGACTATTGGCTGTTTCCAACAATGAAAGACACTGTCCGTGGCCGCATATTCACCAGCCGTGCTGCTATTGCTTCAGCGATTTTCCAGTGGTCGAAACAGACTCGTAAAGAAGCCTTCGCCGCGGCCATGGAATCATGGCGTCGACGTTGTGAAAAATGTATACGTCTGCAGGGAGATTACGTCGAGAAGTAACACCAGTTTCATAGTTTTCGGTTGAGTAATTAGTTAGAAAAAAAATCGGAGGCCTTAGAACTTGAATGCACCTCGTACATTTCGATTTTAAATTAAATTGTTTTAATTTAATTATGTACGTCTTCTTTTATATATGGTGTCTCATATCATTTGGAAGGTTGACTCACAAAGGATACTTTAATAATATTTATGTCATCGATAGCGCACCTCTTAAGATCATTTTATTAATTATTATTTAAGACATCGACAACATCGATCCTTAGCAATAAAACAGACCTTCTCTAGACCAGTATTACTTCTACACGAACTTACAGGCTTCTCTTTAGAATCTTCGTAAGTGAAACATCTTACACACCGTGCTGTTCAAGTACCGGTCAAGATGCATGTGCCCCTGCATCTTCGCAATTAAAAGGTAATCTGTATTGTTCTATATAAATTATTCTTTTAAGCTAATCTACATTAATTTAATTGATTTAATTTATTGATTTCTTATTGCTCCGGCCAAACACCGCTCTACATATCTGTCCAAGTATATAACGCACCACATGGCCGACCATCTTCGCAAATCAAAGGTAACTCTGTATTGTTCGATACAGAGATTACTTTATATTAATTAATAAATTATTTAATATAATTAATTAATTAATTAATTAATTAATTAATTAATTAATTAACATTTAATTTACTGCCCAATTTAACGTTCGTTTCAGTTTATTTTTATGTTAATGTTCTAATTACTTATTTACCGCTCCTTGTGTATATTACTCTTATTTATAATTACTTTTAAATATATCAAGCTCAATTTCTTTTATGTAAATAATAAATACAAGCTTTAAGAACAACGCCTTGTGTGTTTTATTTAGTTAGTAAGTTGTAATATATTTAAGCATTATCACACACGTCTTGGACCTTTGATGTAACTTCACCAGCACCACAATTATTTAATATAGAATAATTTAGTTATTATTAGCACAGCATCTGAAACCATAAAGAAAACGCGTGTTTGTAATAACATAAACGACATTTGGTTTATTACTGCTGCAATTGTGCGTTAATGTTTAAACAGTATTTGATACCAGATTAATAACTGATTGGAGCGTTATTCCTTGGCCTGCTAGGTCACCTGATTTAGCACCAAACGATTTTTTTTATGGAGTTATCTAAAACCGTCTATTTACGGTTTTCAGAACAACAGAGCTCGTACTACCACTACTTTAACTGCGAATACTACCTATTCCATGCATGTATCACCTCAGATATTGTCCAATGTTCGGCGAAATTTTGTCGACAGATTAGGGTAGCTTAGGTGATCGATTTAATGTTCTAATAGAATTATTCAGAATTGTTATTCAGGTATTTTTCTTTAGGGGATTTTTTAATTTAATCCTCTTTGGTTTCTTTAGGAGAGTTATTTAGTTTTTAGGAGTGTTCTTATGTTACATTATGCTATAAACAGAATTTGGTGATTTTATTACTAAACTTATATAGTATATACTATACTTCTTATTACTATACTTTTATTTTAAATTTTATAAAATGACAATTAATACTATTGTTACTGATGATGATAAATGGTGTCTTCATGTTAGCATCAAGAACAGAAAAGAACGGCTTAGCCCTAACGAAAAGGTAATTCCTCGATTAAAAGCTGAAACTCATTCGCATAAACTGATATTGTACATATGGTGGGCTAAGAAAGACGTGGTCTCCTATGAATTACTTCCGAGAAATGTAGCCATCATTTGTAGGACGATAACGCCTGCCCTCATACTTATAACATTACGAAAGCGGTTACTAAAAAAACTCGGTTGGAAGATCATTTGACATCTTTTCTCCTGATTTCGCTCTGTCAGATTTTCTTCTCTCTTCTCCTCTGCCAAACAAGTTAATAACGATGCCACGCTTCGAAATTGGCTTCATAACTTCTTGATTAGTGTGTGTACTTTGTTTATAAAAAAATTGCTCAACTTTGAATTCAATAGAAACGCTTCGAACTTGTGCATGAACCATATTAAAGGAAATAATGACAAGCCTGAAATACTTCGGCTTCCCTTCTATATTCCCTTCATATAACGTAATCATTCTCAGCATCAACATTTAATTTAAAATTAGTTTTTCAGTTAAAAATTATATACTTATGGTATAATATTATACAAAATGCTAAGGAAATCATGGCGAGCACGTTAGTGTCTACTTTTTTTTAATGCGGTGTTTTTTAAAATATCCTCATATATACATTATAATTGACGTCTGTTAGCATTTTTCACGAAAACGCTGTGGGGCTTCACTAGGGTACCTTCCATGGTATAATAGGCATAAGTCCCCAAGTTTTGGAACCACCTAAATCAGTCAATTTTGAAGCTAAAGCGTCGCGGGGGTACCAATCGATTCTTTTCAGCGAGATACACTTAAATATGTTGGACTATGAATAATTACAAACTCGTAAAAAAGATGTTTCAAAAAAATTTTGCAACAAGAGACTTTCTTTTAGGGATTGGAATTTACTCGACACCAGTATGATTTTAAGAATTTTCATGGTCAATAACCTTGGACATATTTTTTTCGTATTGAAAAACCATGTGTGTGAAGAGATATATGTAAATCTATGCAAATTTGGCAGGTAAAGTTTACCCATGAAGAATCCTAGCTATTTTAAGCAAATAGCTGAAAATTTGTGAAAGCAATCTACATTTGGTGCTTCAGATTATACTTTTTTTCCTTTTTAAAAATATTTATTAGCAGTCGAGCTCTTAACAACTTTAGAGAACTACCGCAAGAAAAATTTTCAAATCGTGTGTGGACACAATAGTTAACACGTATGGTGTGGACTACGTGAAGCTAGTTCAAGCCCATTGAGCTGCAAAACTTTTTGTTTTATTATGTAAAGTGAGTTTGAGATTTCGAATTTTGACTTTGTTTTACTCTCAAACTAAGTTTTTGTTAGATAAAAATTAATATTTATGTTATTATCAATTTATTCGAAATCTGCAAAACCCATAAATTAAACCCAAAAATAGCTTTTGGATTTACCCTTCCCAACCATGTGTCTGCATGAGTTTAAAATAGCTTTGAAACTAGTAACATTTCTTTGTCAAAGTTCAACGTATTCACAAAAAAAGTTGTGGACTAGTTTATTGCAAAATGCCTCGATGCAGCAGATAAAGGGTAAATACATTTTACCTTATATATTTACCTTTTTTCTGCCCCATCGGGACATTTTGCAATAAACTACTAATTAAATAATTGAAATAATAAACGATTTTAATCGCTAATAATGATTCTGTTGCTAATGTATTAGTTAGTCCAAGATTTTTAAGATAGCATTGCTGGATATGAATTTTAAGTCAGTTCTTATAGATAAAATTGTATATACTAGAATATATTGCGAATCAACATTATACAAAAAGTATGCAACAACCATTGCCAAGACTATATGCATCTTCTCCTGAAGTTTAAAGTAAAAAATTCCTGCTAAATTTTCTTGCCAGTTACATAAAATTACTTGAGACGATGTCGTAAATTTCAGTAAACGGAAGTAAGATGAACTCTATAAATATGACACTTTCCGTAATATTTATGTTCAAACAGCTCAGATGAGAAAATAGGGCCTTGCCGTAATATAACAGACAATATATTTTCATTATAATACGTTCCCTTTTTCCTTTCGCAATTCATAGCGATCAGTTTTAATTTTTAATTCGTCGTCAGATTGGTTTTCCGTTAGGGAATGCAACTAGCTGAAGCGTAATATAATGGTAAAGTATATGAGGAGTTGTTCGCTGGCATTATGTAAATCCGTTTACGACTCATAAACTTTAATGTGCAATATTTTCGCTTAAATTTATTTCGTATTCCACCAACGTTGAGGTTTGCATGATATCATAACTATGAGGTTTTCTTTAATATATGCACTGAAGTGCAGATTATTGCAGCAGTAAACTCTAATATATATTTTAATTTTAACTAAAACTTTTCATGGCTTCTTATTTTATATTCATTTTTCAAATTCAAAAATGTATTTTTGTACTATTACAGTATAACCTCCTTATAATGGACACTGACGGGGAATCCTAAAATGTCCAATATATGGAGGTGTCCAAAATGTGGAGGTGAAAAAAAAAACGAAAAAAAAAAAACATTCTCATATCAATTTAATCACACATAAGACGAAAGTCGAAAAAAATTTACAATACTTAATACACATACAAACATACATATTTTATGCTAGATTTTACTTGAAATAATCATTAATTGTTGTTTGTCTTGCTTTTTTCATTTTATGTTTAAATATCTCAGATTCACATTCAAGAAGAGCTTGAGAAATATTGTTAGCAATGTTAAAACTGTTAGTGCTTAAGAAATAGTTCTCAAGATCTTTTAATTTTTGATGGGCTTCTGAAATATTTGATATACTAGTTACAAATTCCTCTTCAATCTCATTTTCCATTTCATCACTGATATCAGTAATTTCATCGATACAATCTATAATGGAAACATTAGGATTTTCAGTAAATAACTCATTATCAATTAATGCGTATGTGCTTAAATCTAAATTAGTGATGTTAAAATTGGGAAATAAAAATGCTAATGGTATATTATCTTCTATATCGCACTCTGCACTTAGATCACTGTCACTTTGATTGAATCCGCATTTTTGAAAACAGTTTCTTACGGTCACAGGCGAGAGTTTTTTCCAAGCAGCTGATATCCATATTAATGCAGTGACTACCGTAATGTTTTTTTCTACCATTTCTAGTGAATTTTCAGTATCCATTAACGCCAAAAGCCTTTTTACAAGCATGCTCCGGTAAATTACCTTAAAGTTTTGAATCACACCCTGGTCCATAGGTTGACAATGCGAGGTAGTATTTGGATGCAGAAAAAACAATTTTACGTTTTCCAATGAAATCTTCGGATGAGAAGTGGCATTATCAAGAAACAAAATTACATGCCTTTTTTCTTTCTTCATCTTGTTATCAAAGTTCTTTAACCAAGCTGACATAATATCCAAAGTCATCCACGCTTTTTTGTTAGATATCCATAGTATCGGCAACTTATCCACATGAGCTCCTTTAAAACATCTAGGTTTCTTACTTTTACCGATGACTAACGGCCTTTCCTTATCACCCTCCATATTTGAACACAACAATATAGTTAGTCGTTCTTTTGCAGATTTTCCTCAGGCACATTTATCACTTCTTAACGCAAATGTTTTTGTCGGAAGGGCGCAGAAAAATAAACCGGTTTCATCAGCATTAAAAATATCTATCGGAGAGTAATCTTTGCATATTGATTGCAACTTGACTTTCCAATCGTCTACATTTTGCATGTTTACATAGGCAGATTGACCACACACACTTTTAAATGATATTTTATGACTTTGACAAAATTTCTCCAACCAACCATTAGACGCTTTGAATTCGGTGAGTTGAAAACTTTGTGCTACTTCCAGCGCCTTTTCTTTGAGTAGGGGTCCTGACATGGGAATATTTTTGTTTCGCACCTTACAGAACCAGTTGAACACTGCTCCGTCGATTGCTAAACCACTAGCTTTTGGAAACTTCCTTTTTTGAGCTAGGTTTCCATTTTTCTCGAAAAGTTCTTTTATTTCACTTTTGTTTTTCACTATATCACTAATTTGCGACTTTCCGACACCAAACTTTTCCGCGAGCTTTCGGACACTTAAGCTTTGCTGTTCACTAACCGCAATAATATCAATTTTATCTTGGATTTTTAACCGCTTTCGTTTACTAGAATCCATGTTGACACTATCAAAGGCTAGTTCAAACTGATTCAAAATATCACTCCACTTATCACCTGACGAGTAGGCCAGTGGTAAACAGTCGTTCCTTTGTATTATGGGAAAAACCCGAGTCGATATACTTCCACGTGTGCACTTTGTACATACATATGTATTATGGGAAAAACCCGAGTAGATATACTTCCACGTGTGAAGCAATAAAAGTACATACATACATACATAATTGCAAAATTTTATTCGGCGCCGCCCGTCTTGTCTGTCCTTAATTAAGAGATATATTTGCAGATGTTTTATTGCTTCGGTGAAATAAAGGGTGTCCGCGTCCGATTTATGGAGGGTCCAATATTAGGAGTGACTATTGTTAAGAAAACCCATTATAAAATTTCGTACCACAAAAAATGTCCATTTTTAGAGGTGTCCGATTGTCGGAGGTGTCCATAATTAGAGGTTTTACTGTATAAGAATTGCTATAGAACGAATAACTAAATACATGTGTATTTTTAACTTTGACATCGATATACCTTAGTAAAATAAGCTTAATTGAATAATATAAGAAAGACCACGCAAATAAAAGGAATCAATTAAATTGTGACAGACGAATCTTTGATATGATCTACAATAAGTGAGAAAATGGCCCGAAATTTACTTATAGAGTTTAAGTCCAGTTAATGCGATAATCCTTACATTTTTTAAACTTTTTTTATTGAACTCTAAAAGTAATATTACAATACATTTTAAGATATTCTGTAATTCGTTAATATTATACAACATAGAGGGACTCGTCTACGAACTCATTCCCGTTAAGTATTTATCAACATATTGCTATATGATTAGTAAATGTTTACTGTTATTTTAAAGATAAATTTGTTTGGCAAATCCAGTGGATCACATTTTTTTAAACGTATCACTTTTCGCGCTCACAGCAATTCTGACATATAGACGTTCGGATGGTCTTCAATGTCTTGTTGGTATTTGGTACTAAAGAGCGTTATTTCTTGTTGAGCAGGTGGGATTTTCTATCCGTCAATTACTTAGTTAGGATAACATCTCTTTTAATTAACTTAATTAAATGTTTGTATTCTGTTGATGTTAGGGAAGCTGGCGGCATGTAAAGCTGTATGCCATATATCTAGAGAGGTTTTATGACTATTCTGTATAATAGTAACTTATTGCCAAAGGATAATAACGACCTCGGTCCCAGTAGTCCATAAAAGTAGGAATATTTTAACTCAAATATTTTGCATTTGGCTGGTATATATGGCATTCATATTAACTATTGAAGCAAGTGTATACCCTGATCTGATAGTATCTGATAGTATTTGTATGGAAGGTACAGTTTCGGTTTGTACAAGAGTCTAAATACGTTCGTATACGCACAAATATATACGCAAGGCATACAAAATTCGCATTGGAGACAATTAACGCAAGGACGCAAGTTTTGGCCTGCCTTGTAACTTGTGTTCATTTGAAAAGTCAATCTAGGTTACTTTGAAATTTTAATATATTAGTATGTGTTTGTTGTTCCGTAAACGTAAATCCAAATGACATTTGACAATGTCAATCACAAATATCAGTTAGTGCATAAAATAATCGTGTGTCCATTCTGAATTAAATAAATTGCTTCTCAGTTTTAAAATGGCTTTCACTCTAGAACATAATTTTTTTTTAGTCCAGGCTTATTTTCGAAGTGGTAATAAAACTGATGGTTTATGGGTTTATTCAGTTCAAGATTGCATGGTAGAATTTCAAATTGAGTATCCACATTTTGTAATATATTATATACAATTTAAGAATACTTTAGATAGAATTTTAAAACTTTTTTCTGAAACTGGTAGTCTCTTAAGAAAATCAGGCAGCGGAGCAGTTAAGAAACGTACACCTCAAGTTGTCAATCGTGTTGAAGAAATAATGGAAAATGAACCACAAACATCTGTTCGACATTTGAGTCAACAAATAAACCTTTCTGTTGGTACAACTCACAAGTTATTAAAAAAAGATGTGCAAGTTTATCCATACCGTGTCACAGCAGTACAAGAATTGTTAGAAATTGATTACCCACGTAGACTACAGTTTTGTAATTAGTTTGTAAATATGAACAATAATGGAGAACTTTCGCAAAGAGTCACCTTTACTGATGAAGCATGGTTTTATAAAACGGGATACCTAAATTCACAAAATACAAGAATTTGGAGTAGTGAAAATCCACATGTAATTAATGAAGAATCGCTACATCCAGAGAAAATTGGTGTTTGGGCAGCGACAGGTCAAAGGCGAATCATTGGGCTAATATTTTTTCAGGGAACGTTAACTGCTCAAAGGTACCGTACAGAAATTTTACAACCATTTGTCAATCAGTTGCATGATGATGAATTTCAAAATGCATATTTCCAATAAGACGGAGCACCTTGTCACTGTACTGCAGAATCTTTGGATTATTTTAGAGATTTTTTGATGAGCGTATAATTAGTCGAAATACTGAAATTTCCTGGCCTGCACGTTCACGCGATTTAAGACCTTGCGACTTCTTTTTGTGGCCTTTATCTAAAAAATAACATATTTCGAACACCTATATTGAATTTGAATGATATGCTACAGAGAATCGAACAGAAATGCATGGAAATTAATAACAATCCAGTAATGTTGCAGAATATCATCAGAAATTTTGAACGGAGGATTTTAAAGTGCATTGATCTTGAAGGACAATATTTTCAACATTTCTTATAGTTTTCAATAAATACCTATTATTTGTTATTTATTTGTATGTATGAAACTGTCAAAATATACGACTTCGTAGGTTAAGTAGTAAATTTTAATTTACGACATACTTCAAAATGTTCTCAGTAAATCACATGCTACTAGATTGACTTTTCAAATGAACACCCGTTATTTATCAGCGTACGACGTGAAGTCACTATGCCGTGAATTGGTTCACCGGATACACCAGACTTGTACGAAACATCCCCATGAAAAAATATTTCACGACATCTAGCGACCAATAACGGCAACATCTGGCGATAATCAGTTTATTTAGTAAGTTAAGTTAGTCTAAGTTAAGTGTCCTACACAAGCACTAATCATCAAGGTTTTAGTAAAGAAATAAAGCATCAGCTGAAATTTTTGCTAAAAATAGAAAACGCTTGAAAGTCGTTCCGTGACAAGGACCAAAATGTGTTAATTATTCGAAACACATCAGTGACGACGAATGTAATGGGATAATTGCTCGCGTCCACAAAGACCACGAACGTTCGTGAATGTTATCAATACTTAAAAAGTCAATGACATTATGAATCGTTCAGTTAAACTTAAAGTAACAATTGAATCACTTTCTTTCGGTGCTGTGAAAAAAATCATGAAGATTTGATTGTGGTTAAAGGCTTCTCTCTATTTTCTTACTGGAGAATCTGGGAAATATTGAATTAACATTGTAAGATAGTTTTTGGGTCGGTATGAAAGGAAAACAATCCTATGAGTATGTTAGAAAAGTGAAGCTGATTATTTTTGAGTCTCGAAAGGTGCGTATACCGGTGTATTTTTAATTTAATATCTCGAAAAATAAGCAGTTCAGGAAAAAATGTCCAAATTTGAAATTTAATAATTTAATGGAGAAATACACTAGTATTAGAATTACTCCCTCTCTCTTCCTCTATATAGGTGCGGCTGGGGTAACTTTGAAATCTTAAATAGGAACCCGTACATTTTATTACAGCTTCGAATTCTACTAGAAAAAGTACGTAGGATTTGTCTTAGACATTTTTTTCAGTTCATGACAGATGGTGCTGTATTCGATCAAATTCAATTTATATAAATTTCTCGCACTGAGAAACTATGCATACGATGTGCACGAAAAAATACTTTTCCTTGTAAACAATCAAAATTACTCTTGGAAAACCTGTAATCAATTTACAAATTTCGAAGAACTGGGAAAATGTCACCTGTAGACATGTAAATTGCTGATGAATAAATTATATTTAGCGTAACCCAACAACAACGACGTGTACGAAGTACACGTCGTTGGGCTTGGGGTGCTTGATTAACCTGAGTCTCGCTTATGACGTATCAGGGTGCTTCATTTATGTCCCTTCGTCTCTCACTTATCACAGTGCTAAATTCCCCCTCGCCTCATCATATTTCAATTAAAATAGGTGCTCAAAATGATGGCCTTCGACTTCAATGTACTTATTTAACCGCATTTCAAATGAATGTAGACAACTGAGGAGTGTATCTTCTTGAATTTCGGCACAAGCATTTCTGATTCGCTCTATCATATTTTCACGTCTTGTTGGTACTTGATAGTATACTCTGCATTTAAGATACTCAAATCAAAAGAAATTTGGCGAAGTAAAATCTGGTAATGTAGCAGACCAATTTACTGAACCAACTCTACCGATCCAGCGACCATTGAAATTACGATCAAGTATTTTACATACTACCACCGAATAGTGTGCTGGACAACAATTATGTTGAAACCACATCTTCTGTCGCATTTCTAAGCTAACGCCTTGAAGTAGTGCTGACAGTTCATTTTCCAAAATGTCACGGTACATTTCACCAACCAAGTGGCCTTCAGTAATGTGGCTGCTGAAAAGTTTGTTCCAAATTATTCTACATCACACGTTGACAGTACAGAGGCACTGGTGTTCAACTTGGCGAAGCCAGTGATGATTTTAACACTCCAGTAATGTGTATTGCGTCGATTAACCGTTCCGTTGTTTGCGAAAGACGCCTCGTCGGAGAACAACACGCAACGGAAAAAATTGGAGTTTTGTTGTAATTGTTCACATTTGCTCACATTTGTTCAAATTTGGTCAGTGGAGTTTCATTATATTTTATAATAAAAATTGTGTTTGTAGAAAAAAATATTGTACGATACACATGTTAAAAATGCTATTTTATTTCACTCGTAAATTGCGACACTCGCTAACGCTCGTGTCGCAAACTTTTACTCGTGAAATAAAATCGCACTTTTAACACTTGTATCGTAAATAACTATTTAGACTGATCCTACGTACTTTTTCTAGTAGAATATTCATCTGGAATAAAATATACGGGTTCCTATTTAAGATTCAAAGTTATTTCCGCCCCACTTACATGGAGGTAGAAAGAGGGACTAATTCTAGCACTGAAGTATTTCCTCCATTGAAATATTAAATTTAAAATCTGGACATTTTTTCGTGAACTGCTTATTTTTCGAAATATTTGAAAGTTTCAAGTTAAAAATACACCCGGTATATTGATTTCCTTGAATAGTAGAGGACGTGAAGTACTTTTTTTGTTATTGGTCGCAATGAAGTAAAGTATACATATTAAACTAAGTCAATATTTGGTACAGACTGATGTGTGCACAAACCAATCAATAAAAAAAAACCGAATCGTCACGACACTTCTATATACTACATCGTATGTTAAAAACAATTCCAAATTTTTTCTGGAACTCAAAATGTAATTATCGCTTATATAAGTCGCCTCAAAAAAGGAAAAAACAAGAGCACCGCGAAAAATTTAATGTAATGGTAAAATAAAGGGTTTTGTGCAAATTTAGTTAAGCACTCAGTCTAGTGAATTCTACCGTAAGTGTAACTTAAAATTTCGGGACAAATAGCAAATAGGCTAAATTTGGGGAACGGTATATTAAACATGAGCTGAAATTATGTAAAACTTTTCGTTCACATGTAACTACCCACGGGTATATATTTTGAGTGGTTAATAATGAGTGGGAGGTAAATCCAATTTTCAATTCTCTATAATATTGTTTTGTATAGCTTTCCTTATGAATAATAATGGACATAGACAAAATGTTAATTTTACCAATATAAATATGAATGCTTATTTTGTTTGTAAATATAAATTGATAGTTATTGGATAAAATATTAAAACTTGGTTTGAATTAGATCTTAATAAACGCTAAGTTGCCATGGCAACCAGGCATGAAAACTTTGTCCGCACGATACGTACACAGTGTAGCTAATTAATGATGAAATATGTCGAAAACACCAATATAATAACACTTTGTGTGCCCTTAATTAAAAAAAATAAATAAATATAATTTCATTGTATAAATTTTTTTTTTGCGAACAATGGTACTATTTCACTTTTAACGAGTGCCCAACACAAACATAAATTGTCAAGTTTAGGAAAATGACAGAAGTCAAGAAATTAGACTTAGACAACTGTCATAATTACAAGGTAATACAAAATGGTATTATATTTGCGAGCAATACTACTCGACTATCTACACATTTTTAATTAATCGTATTATATTTGCAAGCAAAACTACTCGACTATCTACACATTTTTAATTAAAGTGAATAAATAATGACATCTATTTGAGTACATTACATATTTAAAGGAAAGTAAAAAAGTGCGCAATATTTTTAAACATATTTAAGATAATTATTATGATTTATTATCACTTTTCAAGAAAGATTTAAAAAACACAATGGCTGCAACACTATAAAATGATTGAGCACTAGAATCATATTTAGCATCCAAACATAAAATAGCTATAGAAGATTTTAATTGGCGAGAGAATATAATAACAAAGTTACAGGAACGAAATAAACTACAGACCCCATTTCAGAAACTTATACACCAAAGTAAGTATATTATTCATTCATGTTGATACTTCATACTATATTAATAAATTAATCTGAAAAGTTTTAAAATTATATTGCTAACTCATCACAATACAACCAAAAAAAAACTCTTTACCTATTGCCATAATTGAATACATTAATGAACCAAAATAATAAATCAACCTTGATTGTGACAATAATGTAAAACTTTAATTAATTATATTTAAACTACTAAATCACTAAATTTCAAACATATAATAGTATTAAATTTAATGGCATTTCGACAAATGCTTTTGATAGGTACTGTTGCTAAGTAACGTAACACTTAATAGTGATATTTTCTGACAGATTACTAAATTATTATCTTATGATTTTTAAATTTAATATGATAATATCTAATTGTAAATGTAGTTGACTAAATGCATAAAATGAATATTCAGGCATCGTAATTCTAAATACTAAAATGGGTAATTTAAAATATATAAAACTTCAAATAAGAAATAACGGCGACAATAAGTTAATATTTACTTATATTTCATTGGAAATTGAATGCGAATTAACGGTTGTCATGGGAACCATAAGATCAAGCAACGTGGACTATGCATCTCTTAGCATGTCAAATTGTCGGAGTGGAAATGGCTTAGCAACAGAACGGCAGTCCACGTGAACGGCGAACGCCAATAGACATTCGCGTACGCATGTACTTAAATCAGGTCTATGCCCTAGCATTAGAATGCATTCGAACAAATTCCAAGAACTGTTTTTGCTAATGGATTTTATTTACGATTTTTTTAGATGTTTTCTTTGCCATGAATGATTCTACTGTTTGACACGTTGATTTTAAATATTAAATAAGAAATGTTTCTCTCTCTTAAAATGCATTTTGAAGTAATTATTTTTATTCCGTATTTGGGATTATTTTTCTCACATAAAATATTGTTTTCTCTTTTTATTCACATTATAAAAAACTTTTGTGTAGAAAATACTAATATGTATATAACATTTGTGGAACTTCTTTATATGTAAAAAATTCCTGGAATTTTAATTTAACTCGTGTAGCAAATATTTAGATTTTTTATGCTTGTTAATTTCATAAATGCTAGATTATTATTTTATAAGGATTTCAAAGGAATTTCAACCCCGGAAAATCAGTTGGGGTTCAATTTTAGTCTTTTATGTTATCTAGTGAAGAAACGAATTAGAAAAAAATATTCTTTTAGTAATTCTGCAAAAAAGATATTTTTCAACGTAAGAAACACTAGCGCTTATTCCAACGATTTTCTAATAACGCTATGCATTCGAAAAAAAATTCCTCAAAATACTACGCCACGGCATTTTCCACATCGTCATTCGAAAAAAATCCACGCCCTCTCAAGTGTTCTTGAGTTTTGGAAAGAGTCACGGGGGGGCGAGGTAGGGATTGTAGGGTGAATTATGTAATTCCTGAAAGCCGCATTCATTGATTACTGCTTGAACAATTCGTGCCTTACGCACCTTGCAGTTGTTGTGCAGAAGCAAAGTTCTTTGTGCAACATTTTTTGGTCTTTTTTCGCGTATAACCGTGTTCATGTTTTTAATTGTGTCCTTGTAGACATTTCCCGTTATTCCGTAATTGTATTCACTTTTGGAATATACTCAATTAAGAGAATCCTCTCCGCGTCCCAGAAAACCTTTTCCACAGAAAATTGCGTTTTTGCATTCTCAGGCGGTGGGGAGCCCTTATGAACCCATCGGATGAACTCTTCTTTCGTGGGAAGGTGGTGTACCCAACTTTCAGCCCCAGTTACAATTCTATTTAACAAGTCTTCTTCTTGAAATAAAACAGTCAAATTCTCTTCACAAATTTTCATCTACACAATTTTTGTTCGGGACTAAGCAATCTTGGAATCCATTGTGCCGACATTTTGCTTATTCCAAAATCTTCGTGTGGAATTTTAAACACTCGTTTCTGATTTTCCTATTTCCCTAGCAATAACTGAAACTTTTATTCGGCGGCAGTCAAGAGTCTTGACTGAGTCTTCAGTTCGTGCTTCCAAAGGTCTTCCACACTTTGCAATATTAGAAATGAGTGTTTTCAAATTCCAAAGATGTTGGAATAAGCAAAGTGTCGGCACAATGGATTCCCAGGCTGCTCAGTCCCGAAAAAAAATTGTCTAGACAAATTTGTGAAGAGAATTTGACTGTTTTATCTCAAGATGCAGATTTCTGAAATATAATTGTAATTGGGGATGAAACTTGGGTACACGACTGGGTAGCTCCTACGAAACAACTCCTTCACCTAAGAAGACAAAATAAATTTTCAGCGAGAAAAGTGATTGTCACAACTTTCTGGGACGCGGTGGGGATTCTCATAATCGAGTATATGCCAAAAGCTACTACAATAATTCGAAATGTCTAGAAAGACACAATTAATAACTTGAACAAGGATATAGGCGGAAACAAACCCCACAATTTTGCTCAGAAAACTCTGCTTCTACGTGACAACTGCAGGATGCATAACGTACGAATTATTCAAGCAGTAATAGGAAAGTCTTGCTAAGCGTTACGTCACCTTACGGCTGCTTACAGTAGGGGAAGTGTCCTTAAAATGGGACAGTAAGCTAAAACGGGATACCATGTATTTTATGTGAAACGAGTGTTGCCATCTAGCGAAATATTGCCTAAGCGCAAGCTGTATTAACTTTAAAATTGTTAACGGACTTTCAGTTGCATAGTGAATGTGATTGTTGACACACGTAAGTTTTTATGTTTTTCAATATTTTAAAGTAGTATTATTAACTCATAATACTAAGGATTGCTTTTTTATTTGTTAAGAGAATGTGTTGATAATTTTTAAAGGCTAAGATAAGACGTTAAACATTGATATAGGAATGAAATTTCATCAATATATTTTAAGGTTAAGTTTGTAAAATTTACGGAAGTCAAAGGTTGAGGTATAGGTAAAACGGGATAGTGGCATTTTTTTAAAATGAGATATCCCATTTTACCTAAACTATGTTGATAATATTATTTACCTAATTTTTCTTTGTTGCAGTAATAATACATAGGTACACAATATAGCGGGTCGGTACTCAAAAACTCACCGACAGGAGTGGTCTGAGGAGAATACGAAAAAAGCAGTAGACATGGTTTTAAATCGAGAATGTGGTTATCTGAAAGCGGCAAAACTTTGCCACGTGCCAAAGAGTACTTTAGAACGTCGTGTTAAAGGAAAAAATAAAATAAGAAAAGATTCACTTAAAGGTTTAGGTAGCAGACTTGGTACGTTTAACAAGGCGCAAGAAACGGACCTTGTTCGGTTTATTACTAACATGGAGACAATGATGTTTGGTTTGACCACTGAATCAGTGCGACGTTTAGCTTATCACTTTGCTGTACAGAATAATATACCGCACCACTTCAGTACTGTTAAGAAGAAAGCTGGTTGGCACTGGTTGCAAAATTTCCTTAACAGAAATAGATTATCTCTTCGAATTCCAGAAGCAACCTCAACCGCACGTGCCAGAAGTTTCAACCAAACAAATGTTTCTAAATTTTTTGACCTACTTGAACCACTTCAACAAAAAAATAATTATTCTCCATCAAAAATCTACAACGTTGATGAGACAGGGATCACCACTGTACAAGGACGTCCCTCAAAAGTAATTGCATTAAAAGGACGTAAGCAAGTAGGGTCACCTACTTCTGCTGAACGTGGCACTTTGTGCACCGCAGTTATTTGGATGAATGCTGCTGGCAGCTACATCCCTCCTATGATTGTATTTCCATGTGTTCGCATGAAAGCAGAGTTTCTAAATGGTGCGCCTCCTGAAACAATTTGTGCCTGCCATTCCACAGGTTGGATGCAACTTGATTTATTTGAGCAATGGTTTGACCATTTTTTGAAGTTCTCTGGTGCATGCCAAGATGCTCCTACATTCTTGATTTTAGATGGACATAAAACCCACACAAAACTTGAACGTTATAGAAAAAGCCAGAAAGTATTCTGTGACTATTCTGTGTTTACCTCCGCATTGTAGCCATAGAATGCAACCCCTCGATGTATCAGTCATGGCTCCTCTTTCAACTTTCTATAGTCAAGAAGTTGAATGTTTTCTACGTAATCATCCTGGAAGAGTAGTCACTATATATCAAAATGCAGAAATATTTGATATAGCTTATTTACGAGCCAGCACTCCTACAAATGCAATAAATGGTTTTAGAAAGACAGGTATATATCCAGTTGATCGTAACGGTTTCACCGAAGATCTGTTTTCTGCTGCACAACCTACTGATGTTTCCGAAGAGGTTCACGTTCACAACAATATTGGAGAAGTTGCGGAAACTGTTTCAAATCTCAATAAAAATGATAACGTAGATGAGGTTCAACAAGAAGTGCTACCTGAAACACCGCCAAGACCATCGGAAATATCAAAAGAGGAGATCCCCTACACGCCTCAACCTTCAACGTCGAAAGGCCAAGAAGAAGTTTCGAGCGAGACCCTGTACTTCTCCCCGGAAATAATTTTACCTTATCCCAAAATGACTAAGAAACCACAACAGACTTCCAAAAAGCAAAAAACTGGTAAAACTGTTGTTTTAACCAGCACTCCTTACAAAACAGAATTAAAAAATTCATTGGAACAAAAACGATCGAAAGAAATTAAAAAACGTCCTAATAACAAGAGAAAAATAGGAAAAACTAAAAACAAAAAAAAACTGTTGCCAAGATTGAAAAAGACGTGGATTCTAGCGCATCTGAAGACGACAGTAACCCTGAATGCTTTTATTGTTGAAACAATTTTAGTGAGAGTAAGAAAGGAGAAGGCTGGATCCAATGTGTAAGTTGCAAGCGATGGGTGCATGATGCTTGCTCTGGAGCAGAGGAAGAGGAGGAAAACTTTCTCTGCGATTACTGCATTTCTTCTTAATTTCTATTTTTGTTTGTTTATTTCAATAGTGCATCGCTTTTTTTGTTTATTTTAATATTTGTATGTCCAATAAAACATTTTTAATTTAATTAAAACTTTGTTATCATTTTGCAATAAGTTTGATTAGTAAATTAACATATAAATTACTATCCCATTTTAAAAATATAGGGTATACCATTTTAACCACAACACTCCCTAAAACGGGACTGTTGCACTTTTTTTTAAAAGCATTACATTTTTGATATTTATACTTTGTTGTAAAAATTCTTTTGAGATATAATGAAAAACACGTTAGAGAACATGTTTGTACATTTTTGGCGGGATTTTCTTGATTTATCGGTTATTTATGGCTACACAAACCTTAAGTATCCCATTTTAAGGACACTTCCCCTACTGCAGGTGATCACATTAAACTCATGTTTTTTAGTACTATAAATATACTATAATAAGAATAATAATTCGTATAGCTCTGTGCCCGGATGCAAGTAATGGGCGAAAAGGAATCCAGAATTAATCTTTCATAAATTTCCTGTTGTTGAAAAAGAAATAGTATCTTTTGAGAATAAATTGGGTATTCGAAATAAAAATCATATACATAGTAATCATATCAATATACTTTATCTATTGCATTTACCTAGTACACCATATCAATAGAGCTGATATATGTTTACACTTGCCACTGTTTCCAGCTTTACAATTGCACGACATGCTTTTAACAGTCGCAATCTTTTTAACATTCAATTCTCTTTTGCATTTATTCATTTAACAAACCGAAGACACCGAAGTCACCGAAGATTTAAATAGTAAAGTGTATCCAACCTTACAACCTGTGCATGTCGAAGCAAACATCGGGATCGTGATTCTACTAACTGAGATTTGAAGCATCACTGCCAGAAACCGGATTCATCACAAACATTTGATTACACTAGCCACAACATATTTGGTGTTAGAGCCACATATTGTTCTTCGAAACGAAACAATGTGAAAGCTGCAATTTATTACAAAACGTTGGTGAAAGCAACAGTATTTTCATGAAAATATTAAAGAAGTTTCCTTTCCACAAAAAAATGCGCACTAAGAAATTATAATGAAATGGCGGTTTGTAACATTTAGAAGTTTTAGATCTAGATGTAGTCCGAATAATATTTCAGGTTTCTTAACAAGGTTCTGAAAATAATTCTACAAATATCAATATTAAAAAGTCGTTTTTTATAGATGAACGATCAGCTAAAATATTAAAAAAAACTCTACTACTGTCATACGTGGGTCTCATTAATTGGAGAGGACAAGGTCAACAGGCTAACTTCTCTCTTAGGACAGCTTGCAAAGACACTTTTAACTCATAACGTAGAATTGTTCAAGACGGAGTATTTGTTTTTAAAATAGTCCGAAAAAGAACTCAAGCAACCTTTTTTTTGGTCGCGCAGTCAGAGGTGACGAAAACTGAATGCAATGTAAAAATAGCCAGCATAAACGAAATTACAGGTATCTAAAACGGACCTTGGACCATTTCAAAAGTCAACTATGAAGCTATTACGTTCAAATCTGTTGATCGGTCATCCTAATTTTCAACGCACGAGTGAGTGATCTGATTTGCGGAAACACATTCACGTGAAGGTGTTTGAAATTTTCAGTTTAAGCACATAATTTATATTGATTTGTTTGTACATAATAGAAGATAAATTCCGATTAGGTACAATTTATAGAAATAATTCATTAAATAAATGTAATTATTTATTGAGTAATCATAACAAAATCAATTAAAATACTGCAATAAAAATTAAAAAAATTAAGCTATACTTAAAAAATGACAAAAAATAAAAATATTTATATTTATAAATAATAATAATAACAATAATCTTTATCTACAAACAGGACTTGGTTTATATAATTTGTGGTGGAAATTAACAACATTTCATAAAAAAATACATAATAGAACTTTATAATTAGAGACCGGGCGCGAGAGGTTGATAACTCATCGCCCACGGCGTACTATTGAACATTTGTATTTTAAAAGTTTTTAATTTTATTTATATAATTGTACTTATAATAATAAAACGGGTACACATACGGCTACAAAATACGAAATATATTTTTATTTGTTCATTTTGATGTTCAAGTTGAGTAAAGGAGAATTAATATTTACTAGCAATACTTTCTCTAGGTTCCCTTCTGTAAAATTTGTTTTCTCTAAATGAAATACATCCTTGTAAATAAAAAACGTCCTTTCTACATTGCAACTGTTTATATGTGCAAACTGGAAATACTCTTCTATTCAGCGTATTTATCAGTTAAATTTTGAGGAATTGTCCTCATACACAATTGCCGCAATGTTATTAAATCTGGATTTCTATTAAAAACTGCGTCAAACTTCGGATGTGGCCGAAGGCCACATCCGAAGTCCTTGGAATATTTTTCAAATTATTAATAGCCACATCTAATGTGGTTAATCCATCATTTAATTTGAGAATTTGATTTTCAAAATAAGTGATTAGTTTTGGCAAATTTCCAAAGTGAGTATAAGAAATAATACAGCACTTTAAAATATTCAATAAAATTTTATTATGGTTACTAGGGCTGGGCGATACCGACGTTTTCGGTATCGGGAACCGATACCAATCGAGGTATCGATACTTACCGATGTATCGGGTCTGTGCACGGTATCGATACTGAGTACCGGAATCGGTAAAATATCGATAGCTATCGATGTTTTGGAATCGATACCTTGGAATCGATACCTTGGAATCGATACCTTGGAATCGATACCTTGGAACCGATACCTTGGCATCGATACCTTGGAATCGATACCTTGGAATCGATACTTTGGAATCGAAACCTTAATTCGATATCTAGAAATCAATATTCATAACCCGTTTTCTAGGTGTTGATTGTTTGATATCGATTTCAAGAAATATAAAAATAATTTACCAATTCTACCATAACTACGGTATGAAATTTGCAATATTGTGAGATTTTTTTTTTGTAATAATTATAGTTATGTCATAATAAGGATATTTGCTACACACAATAATAACATCCTTTTAAATATATATTATACTAGCTGACCCGGGCAAACGTTGTTTTGCCTTAAAATTTTATTTTCACTGCAAGTCTGGTTTCGTTGCAAAGTCATGGCGGATTGATATTTCGAAGAAGAATGAAAGGTGCACTAAATCGACATAGCAATTATTGTTCAAATACCGTTTACCGAAGCAGAAATAATGGAATTAGTTATTTTTTATAGCAGGGCCCGGTCCGCGTTGCTGGCCCCAAATTTTTCTTTTATTTTGAACTGCCTCTCGAAGAAAATCAAAATCAGTGTTTTTAGTTATTTATAATAGAAAAAAATGTTTTATTCAAAAATCCAAAAATCAAAATTGTAATAACACACACAGTTTATGTTTTTTTTTATATTTTATGTATTTTAAAAAGTAAAAATTTAAATTTTTATAATTATAAATTATGTTTTACATATTTTATTTAAATTATAACTATATATTTACTGCAATGCTTTTTGATAAACTACGTTTTTGGTTTTGCCTTCATTAGCGAATACGAATAATGATGATGGGTTACCAACACGTGAGCATCCAACGTATAGTTGTCCATGTGAGAAGCATGGTGTTTCAAGATTCAATCCACATACTTGCAGCGATTGACCTTGGGATTTATTTATGGTCATAGCAAATGCCAGACGTACTGGAAATTGTATGCGTTTAAATGAAAACGGCATATCTGCGGGCATTATTGGTATACGTGGAATCAATACGACTTCACCTTTGTACTTACCAGTTAATATAGTTGCTTCTATAATGTTATTTAATAATCTTTTTATAGCTAATCTTGTTCCATTACAAAGCCGTGGTGGATTTAAATTGCGTAATAGAATTATTGGTACACCAACTTTTAACTGCAGCATGTGAGGTGGAGTTCCTGGCAAGTCAAGCGAATTTAAGAATTCAATTGGGTAATTAACAATTTCATCAGGATCATTAACACAATCAATGGATTTATATGTTTTTATTTCTCCGCTTATTTTATTTTGAATATCAACATTAATATCGCAAACATCTTTGTTTTTGGCTGCCAATATAGCGCGATCACTTAGCCATTGGTGATTGGTAAAATTGCGCTCAATATTGGGAAATACACTTGAAATTAAGCCTTCTTTTGATTCATTTAAAACACAACAATCTGCAGGCAATGTGATGAGTCCTGTTGCATTGTCCATAGCAATTTTTCCATTTCCAATATCCAATAATTGACGTGCAAATAAACGGGCTGATGCATGATTTTGTAATTGTATGTGCATATTTACCCTTAGTGAAAGTTTTTTAACATATCGCCACAAATGAGATGCTTTTAAACACGCATTTAGTTCATCTGCTGGTGTTGATCGTGATATGACTGGTAAGGTTTGTCTAAAATCGCCTGCCAATAATATAAGAGCACCCCCAAATGGTTGTTGATTGCCACGTAAATCTTGCAATGTTCGATCCAATGCCTCTAGAGATTTTTTATGCGCCATTGTGCATTCATCCCATATAATAATCTTGCATTGTTGAAGTACCTTTGCCATCCCAGATGTTTTTGAAATATTTCATGTTGGTGTTTCGGTCAGTTGCATATTCAATGGTAATTTTAACGCAGAATGTGCCGTTCTTCCACCATCTAATAGGGTAGCAGCAATTCCCGATGAGGCTATAGCCAACGCAATATTATCGACAGACCGTATTTTTGCCAAAATTATCTAAATTAGATAAGTTTTACCAGTACCACCTGAAGCATCTAGAAAATAAATTGCACCAGTTCCTGCATGGTCAGTTTTCATAATAGTGTCGTAGACGTGTTTTTGCTGTTTATTTAAGTTTGGTAAATTATGCTCAACAAATGTGTTTAATGCATTGGCATCGTAATTTTGTTCACGTTGTATTTCACGATTAACAGCATCCGTAACGGCTCGATTTGGAGATGTCATTACCAATGTATTCAAAGTTTTATTCACCATTACTAAACAAATATCCTCAATGTATATTAATGCTTGATTATACATCTCAGGAGAGTATTCTAATCCTGGACTTGCAGTTGCATTACGCGGTTGATATAAAATGTCATCTGTCATTGCATTTTTATATTTTTCCCACAGTTCTAAAGGTTTTGATGGACCGCATGTTGATATTATAATTGCGAATAATATACGAATTTGATATGGAGAAGCAGCCAGTGAGGCATCGGCAAGTGAATTTTCCCAATGGTCATCGTTCTCGAGTAAATTTAATTTTTGGCAGGCGTCCCGATATGATTCACACAATATATTATTTATGGTTTTCAAATTTTGAAATGATGTCGGACCACGTATATGAATCAAAAGCAAACGCAAGTAATAGCATTCATCATTATTTGGATGTACAGTGTATAGTCGACCTAAAGCATCACTTGAAAATACATTTGGGTGGTCAGCTACTATTTTTCCTTGTTTGCGACGTTGGAATTGTTTTGTGGATACATTCCATGTAAAATATCGCGGAACCTCATTATACAGTAGCGTCTTAGCGAAGTCATCAATTTGGCACAATGAAAAAAATGCAGTCAATGTTGTTGCTGGTGGTTGTGCTGCTCGCTCGTTCACATTTGCCGCTGTAAAATATACTCGCTGACCATTTTCTAAATGAACTGCCAAATGAACTACAGTCGGATACCTCTCATGAATTGGAAAAGAGAATATGCGCCAAACTGCTTCGTTGCTGCTAATGTATCTTCCCATTTGATATTGTTTGATTTCATCTAGCTTATCTTCAGGTGCCACTCCATAAATGGCCATATCACTGCCTTTGTTTACATATTTACAAATATATTTGATTGATTTAACGGAATTGCAATATTCAACGTTTATATGTGTTTTATATATTTTCGATAATAATGGTGAATATGGCACTACCCATCTATTATCAATCTCGATATCAATGTTTCGTACTTTTAATGTAATGGATCTAAAATGCGATTGGTATTGTGTATTGCTGCTCTGGAGGCTCTTCTCGCAGCACGTTGTTGTTCGTTCCGTATTTCGCTATTTTCTTGTGAAGAATTTTGGCGTAAAAGTGACATTCGATTCCTGGCTTGTTCGTTGTCTTCTGCGCGCTCCTCTTGTGTCTGCTGTGAGCGCAGCACACTCATATGATTCGTGTGCCGTGCACGGCGACCAATATTTGCACGTGGGCGTGGCATTTTGTACTGCAATATACGTTTTTTATGATCTATTTTTTTTTTGTTATTGTTGGGGTAGGGAGGCTGCCCTTTGTTGTCTTACCTGTTGCTTGTTTACTTTCTTCAATAGCTTTCAATAATGCAATTAATTTACTTTCACTAACACAATTAATTTACTTTCACTAACACCTTGGGTTAATTTATTAAAATGTATGTAATATTTAATTTAAATAAATTAAACTTCAATTGAATAAGTTATTTTTTTTCGTTTGACTCCCACGCACTTTTCACCAAAAGAGGTTATGTATGAGTCGGTGTCGGGATACTTAACTATTGCGCCATCTGTCGGACGAACTTCAAACTACACAGAAACACTACTCACGGCCCATAGAGCATGCATATAAAATTTGGTCAAAATCGGTCCAGTGGTTTTTGAGTTTAGCGATCACGAACATACACGTAATTTTTATATATGTAGAGATAATATATATAATGCATATATACTTAAAAATTCTTTACTTAAAAAGTTATTGCATCCATTATGTACATTTAAAAAAATGCACGAAGGTAAGCTATCCGATACATGGCTACCCGATACATCGCTACCCGATACATCGCTAACCCGATACATCGATACTTAGCGAGTACTGGAATCGGTAAGGTATCGATAGGTATCGATGCTTTGGAATCGATACCTTGAATCGATACCTTGGAATCGATACTTTGGAATCGATACCTTGGAATCGATACCTTGATTCGATACCTAGGAATCAGTATTCATAACCCGTTTTCTAGGTATCGTTTGTTTGATATCGGTTTCAAGAGATATAAAATTAATTTATCGTTTCTACCATATCTACGGTATGAAATTTGCAATATTGTGATATTTTTTTCTGTAATAATTATAGTTATTTTGTTTATGTTATAATATGGATATTTGCTACGCATAATATAAAATTCAACAACATCCTTTGAAATATATACTATATAATATATTTAATGCTATATATACTTAAAAACTCTTTACTTAACAAGTTATTTAATCTTTTATGTACATTTAAAAAATTGCATAAAGGTAAGCTACCCGATACATGGCTACCCGATACATCGCTACCCGATATATCGATACTTAGCGAGTACTGGAATCGGTAAAGTATCGATAGGTATCGATGCTTTGAAATCGATACTTTGGAATCGATACCTTGAATCGATACCTTGGAACCGATACTTTGGAATCGATACCTTGGAATCGATACCTTGATTCGATACCTAGGAATCAGTATTCATAACCCGTTTTCTAGGTATCGTTTGTTTGATATCGGTTTCAAGAGATATAAAATTAGTTTATCGATTCTACCATATCTACGGTATGAAATTTGTAATATTGTGATATATTTTTTTTAATAATTATAGTTATTATAGTCCTTTTACGATAACAGACGAGGCACGTCATCAACATACGTCATGTTTGCTTCACGCACTCTTGCCAAATCTTTTGTTTACATCTATCACAGAGGTTATGTATTAAAAATAAGTTGACATGTAATCCGCGTTGACAGTTACGTAGGTCTTGTTCATACTTAGGAAATAACGATAATTTACATACTTTTAAAACAATTAGATAAACCTAACGTCTCTCATTCTAACTATAGTTTTATGTACGTGGTAAATTATAACTGACAATTAGCATAATTGAGACATGTTATTAACAGCAATTAAGCTATCGAAATAAAATAGAAATACGTTTATTTCAATAAATATTATTATCAGTATACACAATAAATTGACATTATAATAAAGAAAAGCAAATTTAATATAACATGATATAAATGACAAACATAATTTTTATTCAAAATCGCTGTCATCGGTTGAGCTTTCTTCTGCGCCTATATTAATAACTAAAGGCCTTACATCTTCTCGTTCAAAGCCAATTTCTCTATCCCACCATTTTTTAATTTCTGTTTCGGTGTGTTTGATGCTGTTTGCCCAACATGTTGGGGTTACTTCACTGAGCGCTTCCTTCCATAATTTTATGCAGCCTTCTTCTGTTCTGCCGTATTTGCCAATATGGTTATTATAATAGCGTTTGCTAATACCCCATATCAGTTCAATAGGATTAAAAATGCAATGATATGGAGGTAGACGGAGCACAACGTGACCATATTTATTAGCCAACTCATCAGCCTCATAAATGGGTGGTGGTTTAAAACTATAAATAATAATAGCCAGTAATTATTAAAAAAAAGAATAATTATACTAACCGCTCAACTAAATCTAGCAACTGTAGCTTTAACGCTGATGCATCATAATCAATAGAGTTTGCATTTAACCAGTTCGTAATTTCTAATTTTGTTGTGGAAGATGTTGGAGGCTTATTCTTAATTGTACTGTGATAACTTGCATTATCCATTACAATCACAGAAGGATTTTCTAAATTACGTAGTAGTTGATTTTCTAACCAAAACAGAAAATTGTCACGGTTCATATCACCATGATAATCAGAGTTTTTGTTATTGGATGTAAATATTAATTCAGCACCAGGAATAAAGCCATCTTCGTTTCCAGCATGTAATATTATATACCTATTAGAACAGAACATAATAAAATTTATGCAACAAAGAAAAAGAAAAACGATTACCTTTTGCCACCTATTTGTTTCGCTTTCACAGTTTTGACATGTTCATCTTGCCAGGTTCTTGAAGTGCTTCCATCTTGAAAGATCCAGGTTTCATCAAGAAATATAAACTGATATATATGTTCTTGTTTTATGCGTATATACTGCTGTAGAAAAGAGATGCGCTTTAAAGCAATATGAGGCAGTTCCATCAACGCTCGTTTAGGATCATCTTTCGTGAAGTGAAAACCAATGTTTCGTAGCACTTTCCATAGGGAAGTAGTACAACCATTAAAAATACCGCTTCTTTTAAGTACGTTGTTTAAAGTACATAAGGTGATATGTTCTTCTAAAATGTGTTTAAGGGAAACTTAATGTTACAGTTCGAAATAAGATAATAAATACTTACTGTCTCTATACATGTTATAAACTTTGTTTCTAATGGCACACTGATTAAAATCATCAATGTTCACTACTGGTTTCTTTTTTACCCTTTTCTTCTTTGGACTAGATGGAATAATCCCTTGTTTAGTCATTGAAGAAATCTTATTAACCGTAGAAATGTGGATATTTAAAGCATCGGCTACTCTCTATAAAATACGCAAGGTTTAATACTCTAAAAATATATTAATTATTAGAATTACCTCTCTTACTGCTTTCAACGGCAATAGCGTGGCATTGTTATCGCGTTCTTTCTCGAAATACGAGATTAAAGACGCAATGAGCGCTTTTGATTGCCTGCTTAGTGGCTTAGGCATGTTTTATTGGTTATTAAAGGAACCGTTGTTTTAATACAATACGAATAATACGACGAAACTGGATAAAAGGGACACGAAAACTAAAGAACAAACTGCGAACTAATGAAATGCAAATAATACCACAAAACTGAATAAAAGGGACACGAAAAATACAGAACAACAAATGGCGCACAAGTGACAGATACGAATGACAGTAGCGAAAATAGAAGTTGGCAACGTTAGGCAGGATAGGAACGTTTGCAAAGAAGAAATCTCTAGATAGACGATAGTGAAAGACAGTTCTTTTTGGGTTTAGTATTGTATAGGTAGGTAATTCTGAAGTTTCCGGTTATGACGTGCCTCGTCTGTTATCGTAAAAGGACTATATGTTTATGTTATAATATGGATATTTGCTACGCATAATATAAAATTCAACAACATCCTTTGGAATATATACTATATAATATATATAATGCTATATATACTTAAAAATTCTTTACTTAGTTATTGCATCTTTTATGTACATTTAAAAAAATGCATAAAGGTAAGCTACCCGATACATGGCTACCCGATACATGGCTACCCGATACATCGCTACCCGATACATCGATACTTAGCGAGTACTGGAATCGGTAAAGTATCGATAGGTATCGATGCTTTGGAATCGATACCTTAGAATCGATACCTTCGTTATATGAGGTATCGGGTATTAGACGATGTATCGATACTTCTCCCAGCCCTAATGGTTACACCATTGCTCAATTATAGCACGATTAACTTGCAATTTGATGCAATCGGAGTGTGTGCGGATGATTTAGATTTGAAGATTATCAGCATACCCGGGAAATTGAGAGTTTAATTTATCTAAGAGATCATTAATAAAATTGTTAAAAAGAAGTTAATGGGAAAATTTTAGACAAAAATATATTGTTGAATACAACCAGAACGATTTTCGAGGATGACATCAACCTAACTAGCACAAAAGCATATAGCAAATACATTATGCTGGTGTGCTACCCATTGAAGACGCAAATGAGTTATAGGAAGTATTATTTAAATCTATCTTAGGGTATAAATCCAGCAGAGGGAATAGCCATTTATGCTAATATGTACAAGATTGTACCTACCATACTCGAGCCTATAAAACGGTACATCAAATTCCATATGCAAGAGAGAATTAAAAGTTGGAACGCGGAAGTCTACGGATGCTAACGGATTAGAACAATCAACATCATTGTGAGCTAAATGATATCTCGTTTTAAGTGCAATCAGACGACGAGATTCTTGTTCAGTATGTATGTACAATCTTTCATTATAAGTGATGATACTTATAAATTGTAATTTTAATAAAGTTTACTAATTTCCTTTGTACACGTTCTGCTCTGTTAATATGGGTTATCTGGCAAGGAAACAAAATGACAGAGAAGTATTCAAGTATTGCTCTAACAATTGAATTAACCCTGCTGTTAGATATAAAAAAAAAATTACGAATCCTAGATTAAAAGACCATACATGCTTCAGTAAAAGTAAAAATTTAATCCAATATAATTATATAATATGATTGAATACCTCGTTAATATATTTAATTAATATTATTGTGTATCGTGCCATGTGGCATCCTCCATCATAATCACAATACAACTGATAAGTACAAATTTTGTTGTGGGATTCCCCTTTTTGCATTTTGTTATGAAAACACATGCCAATTTATACTGCTTTGTTTAATTTGTGTTTTGCTTTCTAAACATCCACACGATTTTTTCATACTGTATAACAAAACGGCAAAACAACGTTACTTGAACGAAGATGATATTCGTGAAGTGCTCAATTCAAAAAGTGACTCAGATATTTCAGATTCTAATATTGGCTGTAATTCAGAAAATAACGTGATTTTCAAACAGAAAGTGAACCAGACGTGGCTGCAATTAGCTCTGTGAATCCCTTGTATATTGCTAAAAACAAAATGGTATGGAGTGCCACTCCATTACCTTAACCCATTGGAACTGCCGCTGAGAATATTATCTAAACACAACCAAGGCCAACTAGATTTGCAGTATCTAGATGCAGTGATATGATGTCAGCATTTTTGTGTTTCTTTCCGCCTCCAATAGAAAGAATCATTATCGAAAATACTTACAATTACGGCATAGTCAAATTTAGTGACAGATGGACCGATATTGATGAAGACTTATTGAGAGCGTATATCAGACATCAAATGCTACATCTATGGCAAGTTTATTCGCAAAATCAACAGAAAAATATTTTGTTCAGCATGTACTAAAAAAAAACTGAATAAAAACAAATTTGTTGTAGAAAAACTTTGTGTTTTGATTTCAATCAAATAAAAATATAAACTCGACCAAATGGTAACCAATTCAAGATAAGTAAATTTTCATTTTTGCAGTCCGGCTTAATGTCAGACACTTGAAATTATGGATATAAAATTATGTTAATAAGAGAACACGTGATCTGAAATATCAAAGCAAATATATAATACCATTTAAAAGTTATAAAGCTAAAGCAAAATATTGGACCAAATGGGCCTAATCTAACAGCAGGGTTAAATACGGTAATAATTGGAAAGATATTACAAAAGTCATAGCATATGCGTTTGATGAATCCACATAATCACATCGAGCGACTAACAATCACATCGATGTGAGGATGTGTGAAAGACTGTCGAACATGATTCCAGATCGGTTATTTGATTCACTGATTCACTCTATATAACGATGAACTGCCTAAAGAGTAGCTAACAATAACTTAAGAAGAATTTTTCGAAAAAGTAAATGTAAAAAGTAAATAATAAAATAATGAATTTTAGTGTTTACTAATAAGAAATAACACAATAATCTGTCAATTATTTAAAATTACGCTAATACAATTTTATTCTTTTCGCCTTTTCATAACTTCCACAAAAATCTATAGATTCATTTGCTACAGATTTTAACTTAAAATCACTAAATACAATTATAATATGTAAAATGTCTGTAATTATTCATACTCGTCTGTATGCTGTAAAACGTAAAATCATAAATCCGGAAATATTATTCAGTTCACATTTACTCATAGGAATACCGAACATTGCCCTTACTCCCTAGGCTTTTGTCGTACGAATTTCCTGTTTCACATATCCTTTCTCTTATTTATCTCGATCAAAGCTAGGCTGCCATAACTGCCACTAATAGGTACACACACCCCAAACAAAGTTATTGTAATAACTTTGCGAAATTTTCTCTTTAACTAATATATTGTTTTAAAGCAACGCTACAGTATACATACATAATTATTGCAAAATAAGTTTAATTATAAACATTTCATATACAATTTAAATAATTGCTGAATTCCAATTAATTGTTTATACTAAGCATATTTAGTACGAAGCCAAAGAAATTCAAGGTGTACTTATTCATAAAATGCCATAAAATGTATTTATCTGTAAAGTTTGGGTTAAAGAGGAAAATTTTTGGAAATACTTTATATGTTTAAACAAAAATTACAAAATAAGTAGAGATCATTACATTTAGCACATATAGTTATACCAGGTGTACTCGACATAAAACGATAACATTTGAAAAATGGAAAGATATTATTATATTGAATATGAACCTAAAATATTTTCCCAAAATTCCCTCTCATAAGCGAGAAAAAATTACAAACATATTTAAAAAACTTTTACCACATCACTGTGTGATTGGTACCTACTACAACTATATTATAAAAGTATCAGAGACGATACTTTAAAGCAGATCCATAATAATAAAAAGAATAGTAAAATAATTTGAAACATGCTTGAGTAGTTAAAACCTCACCAATTTTGTATAATACAAAAGTAATTTTAATACAAAATATTATTAAAAATCGGGTGCTAAGAACACAATACAAGTTCATATGTTTGTGAAGGTATCTCCTCTAGAGACGTAGATACGTATTTCATCTTTCTATAGAATCATCGGTACGCCCCTGCTGGAGAAGATACATTCACAAAAATAACAACTTCGCTATCTCACAGACACTATTAAAACAGAGCATAGAGGAACCTTCAGCGCTGCACATTAACAAAACGCCGAAACATCTAGCACTGTCTACATAACAACTGTAGAACTAAGCAAAGTGTTTCCATCAGATAGCACTGCCGTATTTTCAGAAACTGTATTAATGTGTCTTCACTCTTTAACGGACGTAACCGCATGCGTATATAACAAAATGATTTGAAATATATTTGAGTACTTTTAAGTACTGTGAGGTTTTACCTACTTAAGTACATTTCAAATTATTTTGTTATATACGTATGTAGTTTCGTGCGTTAAAGAGTGAAGAAAAGTTAATACAGTTTCTGCAGATACGGCAGTGTCATCTGATGGAAACACTTTCCTTAGTTCTACAGTTATTATGTAAACAGTGCTAGATGTTTTGGCGTTTTATATGTACAGCGCTGGAGGTTCTTCTATGCTCTGTCATAAGGATCTCTACAGCGATAGCTAAGTTGCTTTTTTTGTAAATGTATCCTCTCCAGCAAGGACGTACCGAATATTCTGTAGAAAGATAAAATACGTATCTACCTCTCCGGAGAAGATACCTTGACAAATACATGAATTTGTATTGTGTTATTCACACCCGATTTTGAATAATATTTTATATTATTATAAATACTTTTGTATTATACAATAAAGAATAGTTTTGTTATTGTGGGTCAACCTATAAGTTTCGTCTAGGTGCCGATCGCTACGTATGTTTGATACGATATACATTTACATCTTCTAATAAAGGTAGATTGTTACCAAATAGGACGTTAATGCCCGTAGAGCACCCATCTTACATGCCCTTTTAATATATCGTCTTTAATAATTCACGAGAAAGTATAAATTTTTAGCAGCTGCCTTTCGGACCAGGTTATCGAACCATTACCATACAAAACATATATACAATGTTATCGTCTAGCGCTTTTATAAACATAAATATTGAAGCGTGTACATTCAATAGTGGCGTTCTGAATCCATGTTAATATTTCATATATCTTATTTCTCGTAACAAAAAAACATTCACGTGAAACACATTATGTTAGTTCTAAAAGTCCACAAATTATTTTTAGAATTATTTTTAAAATGGTTTTATTAAATTAATGTGTAACACACATCTTAATTTTTAATATTTCACACATTCATATGTTTACCATTCTGATGTGTTGTCTTTCTCCTCATGTACTGACGTACTGACGACAGCTTTGTTATTTAATTTTTAAAATGCTGAAAGAAGAGTATTTTCATGATATCGAATCTATACAAAAAACGTGACAAACATTTGGAAAAGCAATTAAAAACATTCTAGACGCTTCATTTGATCAATAAACATTTTCAAGAATTTGTATAAAGGGGGGGAGGACTGTGTGAAAAACTAAATAATAATTTCTTATTTACATATTTTGTTTTTCTGTCCATAAAAAATTAATCCCGCAACTTTCTCACGCCACTATGTATTATAAATTTTTGCACTCTTTTGACAATTCCAGCTTTTATTAATGATGTACACTAAGATCCTAAATTATATCTCGGCTTGCAATACACTACTACTTTACAAGTAATTTACTTCCTTTGACTAGAATGGTATTAATCCAAGCTATATATTATTAGAATAGGATAACTCACTCTAAAATCACAAAAACAAATTCTTCCGTTTCCGTGATTTACTTCCCATTTGTGAAGCAGGAAATCGATCCGCGCTTGCCTAGATTGCGTTTACAAACACACTAATGTCACGTACGTGTATATATTTACTAGGCAATAAGTTTTTACTTGTATTATACATTTAAAATATCTCTATTTAATTTTACGTTAGATGATGGCTTCTCCGTAAAATTATGACCCTCTTATGGAAACGAAGCCTTTCGCCAATCAGTTCAACAAATAATTGTTACCAATTGTTTTAATGAACATGTTATTATAACATCATATTATGTTTTGTTCCGATAATGCAAAGCTGTATGTATTAATGCAGATACAATGACATTTGTGGGAATAAAACAGGAGTGTTATTCTCCCTCTCAATTTTCGAAATCTGTCATAGATAAATGTTTACTTATTTTGTTTATTGCAAATAAATTTATTGTTAGTCAGAAAAAAATCACGTATTTGAAAGTAGCCAAAAAATTACCTAAATTTTTTTGCTAAAAATATAGACAGAAAATCAATATACCGGGTGTCCTTTAAATAAAGAGAAAACGTATAATAAATGAAAAGATTATATATATATATATATATATATATATATAAGTAATTATACAGAATATATGTAAATCAATTACGATGCGAACCCCAAAATTAAAACCTCCTGAAAATTGTGTTACGTGCGCGAATGAATTCAAAATATTCATAATCTGTATAAATACCTCACACACACATAGGCTACGGCGTATGTTTACATACGTAACACGTGTCGATGTTATAAAAGCTAAAAATAAAAAAATGTGTATTACGCGAATGTTTTTTTGTTATGAGAAGTAGCAAATATAAAATATTAATATGGATTAAAAAAGACCTCTATTGTAAACACACACTACGATGTTTATGTGCATAGAAACGCTAGAAGATAACTTTGTATATAAGTTTGTTCGATAACCTGGTACGAAAGTTAGCTGCTAAAAGTTTATTGTAAGTTTTTAAAGATGGTATATTAAAAGAACATGTAAGATATGTGTTCTACGGGCATTTAACGTCCAATTTGGTGACAATCTATCTTTAGCAGAAGACGTAAATGTTAATTGTATCGAACGTACGTAACGATCGACAACTGAACGAAACTTTTTATTTATTGAAATTGTTAAATTAAAACTATATGTACAGTTAACGACGAATAAATATTTACAAACTAAAATATAAATTAATTATTTAGAAAATGTAATTAAAATGGTATACGAACGGTCGATACAGATATACCGTTGAATGATGTCGCGAACGGACATGTGGTAGAACATCCAAAGAAAGGCTAATCAGCGCTTGACTCTGTATACTTGAACGAGCACTGAGAGATGTGTACCCTGCTAAGAGAAAGCTTGTTTAAAGAAAACACGCTATAGAAAAGGGTCGTTTTTATGGTACAGTTTACAGGTAACCAGTCATATTGAAAATAGCGATGTCTAAGCATTAGTAGTTAACTAAAGACGTGAGCTAAAGTGTTGTGATGTAAATTAAATTAAATTCATTAAGGAAATCCTTGAAAAAAATTATTTAAAATGATATGTCACATAGTATGGTTAAAATAGGTTTTATACTAATGATTTAAATCTGGCTACAAAATATGTTAATTTTATTACAAGCTCAGTATAATCTTGACATGTTGAACAAAAATAGCTGAATAATAAATAAAATTTCTAATTAAAAAATAATTATAACACGAATTATATATAATTAATTAGTAAATTAAAATAATATATATATTTCGAGAATGATTAAACCTGACTGTTCGTTAGATAGGGTTATCCGAAGGCTGTCGTTTATGGCCAGCGCGGTACAAACGAAAGGTTTTCTCTTGAAAATGTGAACAATATGCATAATAAGTAGAGAACGGATGCAATTTCCATAAAACGCAATCGGGAATTGGAATTGTGTATAACGTCGCACAGTACATCCCGGCGTAATTCAATGAAGTATTTGTTTGACTTACTCGGCCACCTGGTCTCGCACGATAACAATGGACAACTCAGCTATTGTATTAGGAGAATATAGTGCTTTTTAAAGTGTTTTCGTGAGCGTAGATAGAAGCGGGGTCTTTATAATGTATTTTATTTATTAGTTTATATTTCGTAAGATAAATAAAGTGCTGTGAGTAAGTTTCTTGTTTTCATAGTTTTAACTGTTAATTACATCGTAATTTTTGTGATAGATCCTGTTTAATATCGTTTGATTGAATCTATTTCTACGAATTATTTCGACGTAAGTGTGCATTGAATTTCGTTCAGTTTCAATAAGTTACGCACACATTTTTAGTTTTCATTTATTTAGATCAAGAGCATTGTTTAAGTTACTTTTTCAGGCATGATATGGAAGAATGTCGAGAACGGCATTGTAAAACAATGGCGAGTTGGATTGACGGTCATACTGATTGTATGTCCATTGTCAGTGATTCCGAAATTTATTACAAAATCCGTAAAATATCGTCAAAAATTCGTCACTTAGAATCGCAAATACATCTGAACTCTGTAAAACTTTTATGGCGGCTAATATTCCATTAAATAAACTTAGCAATCCCACTTTAAAAATATTTCTGAAAAAATATACTGGTCGAAATGTTCCTGATGAATCAACTTTACGCAAATATTATGTTTCTAGGTGCTATACGAGAACAGTAGAACGCATTAGAAGCCATCTTTTAAATCAATACATATGGATAAGCGCCGACGAAACGGTGGATATGTTAGGACGCTGTGTGGTAAATGTTGTAGCTAGTGTACTACATCCGACTATTCCCTATAACTCATATGTAATAGCAACAAGTGTTATAAATAGAGTTGATGCGGAAACAGTTGCTGAAACCATTAAGGAGAATATGCAAAAAATGCTTCATTCGGACGCCACGTACAAAGAAAAAATACTTTTATTTGTCAGTGATAGTGCTGCGTATATGTTAAAAACAGGCAGACTATTGAAGAAAACATATCCTAATATGCTGCATATTACTTGTGTAGCACATGCTCTCCACAGAATCTGTGAATATATCAGAGATACTTTTCCGGAAGTTGATAGACTTGTATCAGCTTTTCAAAAAGTTTTCAGAAAAGCACCATTGAGAGTATCTCTTTTCAGGAAAAAATTTCCATCTCTGTCACTGCCTCCCACTCCAGTAATAACTAGATGGGGAACATGGCTGGAAGCTACTAGTTATTATGCTGAGAATTTCGATAGTCTAAAACATTTCGTAACACTGCTAAAGGAGGATGCTAGAAGTATTGGTGAGTGCAAGGAGCTCACACAAATCCCAAATTTAAAAAATCAGTTGTACTTTCGTCACGAACACTTTGGAAAATTGCTAAAACTAATCACTTATTTTGAAAATCGAAATCTCAAATTAAATGACGGATTAACCACATTAGATGTGGCTGTTAATAATTTGTAAAGTATTCCAAGTGACTTCGGATGTGGCCTTCGACAAAAGTTAGAAGCAATTCTTAATAGAAATCCTGATTTAATTACATTGCAGCAATTATATATGGAGACAATTCCACAAAATCTAACGGCTAAATATGAAGAAATAGAAGAATATTTCCAGTATGCACCTATAACCAGTTGCGATGTAGAAAGGACGTTTTCTATTTATAAGGATGTACTTAATTCAAAGAGAACAAAATTGACAGAAGAAAACCCTGAGAAATTATTGCTAGTCAATATTAATAGTCCTTTACTCAACTTGAACGACAAAATGAACAAATAAAAATGTTCCAATTATAGAAATAAAATTAAAAACTTTAAAAATACAACTTTTCAACAAATACATATGTATTTCGTAATTTTATAGATCACCGCCCGTTCGTTTTCCAATTATATACATAAAATTAAATATTTTAGAAATACAGCCTTTCGCCAGTACTGGACTGGGCTTTGCGTCATGTGGTAAGCGTGTCCGTTCTCAAATAATAAGATTCGAAAGACACAAACTGTCACACTATAAGTGTTTAAAATTGTTTTTGGTAAAGAAACAAAGATATTTTTTAAGAAGAAATTTATTACAGAATCTATGGAGTATCAAATAGACAGCAATTTTTGCAACAGACTGAAAAATAAGTCAACTGCTAGATATGTTGAGTACATGTGCATAATTGTATATAATCGTCTTCACGTCAACAGAATCGTGGGATACAAAATTTCTACTTTAGATCGTTAATCTTAACTTCGCATATATATTGCATGAAATCCCCAGGTAGAAAAGTAATTGTATATTACTGTAAATCAGATGGGATCTGGATCCTGAAACAGTGAATTTATGAAACTTATTTTAATTTTAGTAAATAATTATTATGAACTATATCTGTAGCTATGAATGCTAGAAAGCACATATCAGGTTAGAGGATTATGACATGTTTAATGAAATTAAGTTAGTAATAATTTATCGTTTCATGAAAAAAATAATTCACGTTAGTAACAATATAGAAATATAATTAAACAGAAAAACTTCAAATTGGACTTACGTAAAGTTGTTTAATTTAACCCTTGTAATACCATGGTGTCATTGGAGACCCTATGTGAAATTACTTTCCATTAAAATTTTCTTACTTAAAATTCTGAAAAAAATAGAATTTTCCTAACATCCTGTTTTCTAAGTGTAGCTGAAGCACATACAATATTTGTAACTGGCATAACACCATCGGGATTACCCAGAAATATCATATTTTATCACGTCTCTTCTATTTCGTCAGTTATTTTTATATTTTCCTCATGTTTAAACCTTTCTCAACGATAAAGTGTTTTGTAACGTGTTCTCAACTTGTATAGTGCTTCCCCGGTTTCTGTGCAGGTAATATAATATAAGTGGTTTTTACTGAGAATCCCTCATTTTCCTACTTCTCTCTGTCTGCTTGATGCTTCCCCTTTTCTTACTATGTGCTGAGAACGCTTTATTTATTCAGTTCGTACGGTTTTTGCTCATTCGCTCATTAATCATTGCTGGAAGTTTGATTCGCGCAACTTATGAAGGTGCCGAAGATATTTTACGACAATGGTTTGAAGAATATGATGATGTGATTGTGAGGGTGACGAGGATGCTGACGCCAATGCAGATGAAAGCGATGTAAAGAATTTTACTGAAGTTTAATCAGAATAAGACCCCGAAAAAGTGTCCTACGCTGAATCTACATCCAGTGATAATGATGACCATTAACTAGTAAGTTTCTACTTTCTATTTTCAAAACTAAGATAGAAAATAATTATATAATATCGCCGGTTGAAAAATAAACTTGAAAACTGGTACTTAGAACCACAAACACAAAGAACGGGATGAGAACGAAGAACGAAATGTTATGTATCAAGAAGGAAGAGACCTACAAGATATGCTAAGCGAAACGTGGATACAATTTTCACTAATTTTGGCCTATTTTTTTGGAGATAATATTGTAAATCGTCGTCTATTCGACTAATACATAAGTTGAACTAAAGCATGGAGATTTATGAAAAAATCTGAACGCTGAGGAGTTTCTACGTGTTGTTAGATTATTAGTATTGGCAGGGGTTTAAAAATCTCACAACGAAGGAATTACGAATTTGTGGAATGCGGAAGATGGACGTATTATATTCAACAAAACGATGAACAGATACAGGTTCACCACAATTTAAACTGAAGTCAGAAGGAGAAATCGAGATTTAGTTTATAAGTTATCACCGATAAGAGCCGTTTTTGAATTATGGCTACCCACACTATAAGATTCGTGCAGACTCTACGAAAATGTGACTGTTGACGGACAACTGCCTATCTTCCGTGGTAGGTGCCTCTTCAAGCAGTACATATCTTCTAAATAAAGGAAGTTTGGCATAATGATCTGGGCAGCGACAGTAAATTGCCAAATATATATTGACAAAACAGGAGATTGGCCTGAACGCAAGCAAGGTAAGCGAAATGTCTTAGAGATGATAGAAGAATTGGAGAGATCAGGAAGAAATATGACCATCGACACTTTCTTACAATCCTTAGAGAAATGCAAGAGAAATGGAAAGGAAAAATTTAACATTGTTTGGTACAATTCGAAAAAATATACCAGAACTCTCCAAGAATTAGTGACTAGGCACGAGAGTGATGAATATTCAACAAAATTTGGTTACCAAGACAAAGCCATGTTAGCTTCCTACTGTCCAAAAAAAGAAAAAAAAGTGTTACCCTGCTATCAACTATGCATGAGAATGGTAAAATCTCTGAATGTGAAAAGAAAAAACGGCTAATAATAATTGACTATAATAAAACAAAATCTAGAGAAAACACTATGGACAAGCTTTTCCGAAAAGCCAAACAAGAAGATGACCTATTACAGTTTTTTTTTATAACATGATAGATATTAGTGCATTGAACGCTTATATTATATGGGTTCACCTGAACGAAGAGTGAAAATCGAAAAAAGGTTACAAGCGACGAGAATATCTCAAGCAACTAGGATTACTACTGCAATAAGCACAGAAGAAGCTTTGACATCACAAGGCTATCCGCAAGAAACTCGAGAATCAAAACGTGATAGATGCTGGAAATGTCCCGGAAATTTGGACAGAAGGTATTTCAAAAGGTGTACAAAAATTAAATCGATTTGTTTGTAATTATCATGAGATAATATCTTGCTGTGAATGTAAAACAACCGATTTATAAAGTTGTATTAAAACTGTCATTATTCTTTTTTAAAATTTACTAAAAATCTTCCTCGGTGAAAATCATCCATTTTTCTTCCTTGACCTATAAAACACTGTTGCATGTACATCAAATAAAATCATTACTATTACCCTGTATAGTAGACAGCTTTTGGGCCACTACTGACGCCACTGGTATTATGTGTAACAAAAGAAAAACGGTATTATGAGGGTTAATTCAATCAACATTTAATGAGATAATACAGAACTTTACTCTTCATGACCTTACACAAAAGAATACAATAAAGTAAATTAAACATCGCAGAGAAGATTTAATTACATCTTATATAACAATGTTTTACTTAGCGCAATATTTGAGTATGCCAAAGCCAATCGCGAGTTCTCTCCATAAATTGGAAACCACCTTATATTAAATTACTTTCCAAGGCCGAAATCCGGCTATTATATTCAATGTAGAATGTAAGTAATTACCTGATCTAATAGACATTAAATAATGTTGGGGTAGAAAGTAGAATGGTAAGTGGGTCTTAGTGTGTACAATAGGGTGACCCTAAATCCGGCAAAGGGGAAACTAAAGCCCTTTTTAATCTCCGCCTTGTAGAAAATAGAAAATTTATCTTGGTGTCCCCTCACATTTTCCAACGAGATTTAACTCATTGGCCATTAGCACCATTACACAATTAGGTTAGTTATATGTCCTCCCTAATATTCTTATTTAATTTTCTTAGATTTTGTGCATACGCAAAAACTTTTGTGGAATAAGTATATTAAATTTATAAATCTATATCCTACATAATTTCGTCGCTTATCTTATGCAAAAATGCAATTATTATATATAACACTCAAAGATAATTAAACGCGCTATATATTTCCTAATCAAAATTCAAGTGCTTCACAATATTACATAGTGAAATATCTAAAATATATGTTCTGTAGAATATAAATCTAATCTTATTCAACTATATTTAAAATAACTTCTATTGTAACAGGTCAAGTGAAAAGTTAAGCTATAAATGTCTCTGAATCACATTTAAATATTATTAGTTATGTAGAATTTTCAATATAAACATATTTAATAGGTTGGCTGCCATCCTAAAATTGAAAAAAATTCCTTGTGACGCCATTTGAATTTTTGGGACCCGTGGCAGATCTAAATACATAGGTCAAACAACCTATTGCGTCATTTTTAACCAGATATTTTATCAAATTTGATAAGTGGTCATTATGACCATCGGCGCGTGAGAGGCCTTAGAAGGTTTTCCATGCCCAAGCGGTCAGCTCTACTATACTATCTAAAACAGCTGATAAGTTTTATCTCGGCAAAATGGCGTCATGTTATTCTTTAGTAGCCACTTGGTGTAACTGAGTGCAAGAAAATATGAGCGAGCAATCGAAGAAAATACTGCAATTGGGCTTAGAAAAACGGACTGAAGGTAAAATATTAGGTTTACATATACATCTTTACAACTTTTTGTGCCGTTTCAACAGAAAGTGATGGAGATTTTAATTCCTAAGATTCGGATAGAGATCCTGTATACTTTTCGTCTAGTGATGAGGTGTGAAACAAAATTTAGATATATTTTGTGATATTGGCGAGTTGGCACATCTTGAAGTTGGTGCGTTGGTAGAAGAAATGGCGCAAGAAATTTATGGACCAGATAACAGACTAGAAGGAGTATCCAATGTATAGTTTGCTTGACGTAGAAATAAATCAAGATACAAAAAAAGAATCAGAAGAAGTCGCTGCAGGAGATAATTCAGCAACCCAAAATTTCCCGGCGCCTCATGTCCATGACCACGACTGAAGCGGGCAAAAACCTGGGTGTTTTGTTTGATCAACACTTGCAGTTCACTGACCACATTCTGTCTATTTGCAACTCCGTTTCACGCACTCTTAATTTTGCTATTTTATCCTGCTGTTGTAAATTTAAATACGCTTAAGACACTCTATTTTACGTTGGTTCGCACTAAACTCGAATATGCGTTAATTATTTGGTACCCTTATTATGAGACAGTGCAGTGAAGATTCTTGAAATATTTAACCTACAAATTATCAGGCAATTAGCCTGTTAGGAGAGGTTGACTCTTACTGCGGGCATACAACTTTATCTCACTTTCTTATCGCAGATGGATGGCGAGTGCTCACTTTATGACTAAACTAGTCAACAATGGCATCGACGCACCGAACTTACTGTCTATTGTTGACATTATGCTGCCAAAATATGAAACGAGTTCAAATGAAACTTCGCTGAAGCCAGAGCTAGAACTAACGTCTTTGCCAAAGCACCAATTACGCACATGGCTAGAAATGCTAATAGAATTTTTTCTGAATCTTTTCACCCTTTCGCGCCAATTTAACTATTTAGCAGGGATTCAGTAAGTTACCTACGTTTGCGTCTTATTAACAATTTAATAACTTGGTTAATATTTCTTAGGATTTTCTTTATTTGAATTATTATTTTTACTCTAATTAGCTTATGGATTACAAATTAATTTAGTTTTTGCCCCACACTTTATTATTGTATTGTCTTCTTAATGGAGAGGTCTGTTGGACAGATATGGACAATAAAGACAATTATTATTATAATCAACATTATTTCATCTGATAATTGTACAGAGATGTACCAAAAGTTAAACGTAATGTAAATTTACAAATTAAATATTTAATGCTAAATTACTGTGTAAATTTCTGTTGATGTCCCTTTCGGATATAAAATAATTTAGAATCATAATCAGTATTATCGTATTTATACACGTAATATTTGTAAACATCGATATAGTATCTTTACGAGATACAGTACTGTTAGCATAATAAGTAAGTTTACAAATCTTGTATATAGGTACCTATCCCTGCTGTGTATTTCTGTTGAACTGAGAACCTTGTTTTAAAATAAATAAAATATAGATGGCGCACTGAATTCGTCTGAGCATTTTGACATTTACAAACTGTGATGTATGACATTTATAAAAATGGCTTCTTACATGATACAAAAGCGCGTTCAAATTGTTGAATTATTTTATGAAAATCAGCGTTCTGTGAAAAATAGTTATAGAAAATTATGGTTTACATGAACGTCCATCTGCAAGAACTATTGATCGAATTATTAGATAATTTCAAGTGACCGGTTCGGTGGAAGAACGAAAAAGATAAAGATATAGGAGTGGTCGTTCACAAAAGCATATTGATTTTATTCGTTAAAGTGTTGCTGAAGCACCTGAAATGTCTATTAATCGACGTTCACAACAAGTTGAACTCAGTGAATCAACGAAATGACGTATTTTACGAAAGCATTTAGATATAAAGGCATATAAGGTTCAAATAGTACAGAAACTAAGACTTTTCTCCTGGCCTTCTTCAACTGATATCATCTCATTTAACGCAACGTATTTCCTAAAAGGCACAGAATTCAGTGAAATTAAAATTAAATTAAATTAAAATGAAATAATGTCAAGTTGCCTTTGGTAACAAGAATTTGTTTGTATCAGCTCTCAGGTCACTTGGCTTTATTACACCTGTTGGCAGGGATTTTGAAGACCTCAGAACATTAATTTTATTACACATATGTGCGCTCTAAGCTCGAATATGGATCACTTGTGTGGTATCCCTATTTTGCAATCCAACAGCAGCTGGTTGAGAAAGAGGAGAGGAGATTTTTTAAAGTTTATGTTTCTTAAATAGGACGAAGCATTTCCCAAATATTTATTGACTACCATGACGACCATTGGATCATGCAAAATGTCGTGCATTCGTCAGTTAGATAGATTAAAGAACAACCAGAACATTTTCCACAAAAAATTATCTTTTCTGATTAAAACCATTTTAAAATTGGTGGTTTTGTTAACAAACAAAATTGTCGAACTTGGGGTGAGAAAAATCCACGAGTGATTTATTAAAGGCCTTTACATCGTCAACGAGTCTCTGTTTGGTATGCATTATTTCAAAATGCTGCTGGTGATGCTGTAACAGTGAGTGGTGTTCGATACTGTGAGATGTTAACTGAATTTTTGTGGCCTGAACTGGATGAATCTAGAGGATAGATGGTTTCAACAGAATGGTACAACACCTCATTTTGCTAATGAAACAATTGCTTTATTAAGACAAAAATTTCCTAGAAGAATTATTTCAAGAAATGGTGATGTTAATTGGCTACCAAGATCATGTGATCTAACACCGTTGGACTATTTTCTTTGGGGTTATGTAAAAAACATCAAACAAATCACAATCGATTCCTGAACTAAAGGATGAAATTATTCGAGTCTTTCGTGAAATAGAGCCTCAATTATGTCGAAATGTAATAGAAAATTTTAACTAAAGAGTGTATAGCTATGAAACAGCAAGAGCACTTGTCAGATATTATTTTTCGTGTATAATACACGATACTACAATTACCAATAAAGGTTTTTGAAAATCAATGCAAATTAAGGGTTTTATTTATTTTTAAAAAAAGGCTTTCAGTTTGAAAGACCCTTTATGTTCTCATTAAGGCCGTTATAGTACAACATTATATAATAGCACAGTTGAAAGTTAAATAAATATATTTAAAAGCTTATTGTGTAAAACACCTGTAAGTATTTTAATTACTAAGTTTAACTGAGCTCGTGTTACCTTAGCTCACCAAATTTTAAAACTAAAACAGATATGTTTTACAGATATCTATTTGTAAGCTACAATCCGTATGGGATTTAGCGAAACGTTATTCCCTTCAGCGTAATTTTTCCAGTACACCACTATACCATATTAAATATCAATGCTTATTTATAATTTAGTGGAAATGTATTTTATGATGTCGGTATGTTATACGCTCTAAAGACTACAAACACATTTATATCCTTACGCTGCCAGCAAAGTTATTTAATAAATGACTTGTGAAACGAACCTTACGCTGGCCGGGCACTACAGAATAAATAAACTAATTATGTACACGTCTAGGTTCATGTTATGTGTATATGGCTTAAATCTCTGATTTCATAGAGACACTGTGTCTGCCAGAAATTTAATACAGTCTTTATGTCGAGATCCCAGAAGAGCCCGGATTAGAACTCGTTGACTTGAGTAAGTAATTAATGTTTCATAATCGAAACTACTGTCTGCAACAGGAGTTCATTATTCATAATTTACGGCTTGTCCAAAATAAAATTTGAACTCCTCACCCCTTAGCCTTTGTGGTCTCTCTACTCTTAGTGGATTTGACAAATTAAACGATAATATTCCAAACAACAGAGAGCAACTTTATTAACGAAAGTCCGGCAGTTGATATAACAGAGTTTACTATAATTTTATTATAAAACTCTCTCCTTATTTATAATATCAGGTTGATGCATAATTTTTTTTGCGTTTCTTATTGCTAGGTTTAGAGTGCTTCAAAAAAAAAATTGAAGACATATTGCTGTGTACTTCGATTTCCAAAATGGGCTCCAATTATCAAACGTAAATCATCACACACACATATTTATAGTTTAGACTGTTATAAAATGTTCAGGATTTTAGCTTTCAAAAGGGGTTCTTTGCAACTAGGCCTAGCATCGAATGCAATAAGGAGAGAAATAATACTATGAGATATTAAATCTAATTCATTTGTAACTTGCAAAATATACATTAATTTTAACGAAATAAATATTAGCAATTATATATATTCCTTTCTAAGTGAAACATATCATGTAAATCTTTATGTCTAATCAATATATACACATATTTAGATATCTAAAAATTAGAGTGAAGGTCTTTGTTAGATTTTAATAAATCTTCTAAATACACCTGTATATCACCTTAGACCAGTGAGGGTAATACTCTATAAAATACCAAAGCATGACACAGTGTTTCTATTTTAAATTGATAAATCAGCGAAACTTATGGATTTTACAGTTTTTACAAAATGGTAGTATTTTTAAAAGAGATGTGTTATATCATATTCATGTGACGAGAATATAACCTACCAGATGACATACTTAATATTAAACAGTTTGTACTATATGAAATCTCAATTATTTAACGAAGACTTTAATTACGAGTCCGAAACTTAGATATTTTTAAATGATCGTGAGATATTACTCTACTTGCGATTTAAAAACACGTCTCTGTTATTTCTTCCGTTATAAAAACAGAAATTAGAATTAATTAGTGATTAATCAAACATCCATATAAAATAAGTAATCTTAAAATGTTAATTTAAGAGCTTCGAAGTCTTGAATACCTTTAATTATACTGTATCTAAGTATCTAACCACTGCTTTTAATGGATTTCAAGCAAGTCCCGTCTTTCTTAAATAATTTTCTATATCCAAAAAACCCTACATGTTTCGGCAATGATGCCTTTATCAAGGATATAAAATATAAATGACAGAATATAAATGTCAAATAATTGAGTTGATATGGTTTAAATTATTCAAAGATACATTCCAATTGAATAATAATAAATCATGCCTTAGTATTCCAAAACAGATAGCAAGGTGTGAACGTATGTGTTGTTCGCTGTTCTGTTGAGTTGATATGGTTTAAATTATTCAAAGATACATTCCAATTGAATAATAATAAATCATGCCTTAGTATTCCAAAACAGATAGCAAGGTGTGAACGTATGTGTTGTTCGCTGCTAGCAGCTTATGTCTTTTTCTGAGCATGAAACTTGTGTGTTGGTTGCTGCTGGCAGCTTGTGTCTCTCACTGGGTGTGTGGTTTTGTGTTTGTGTGAGAGCGTAGATGTAGGGTTTTTGTATGTTAGTGCGCTCGTGCGTGTGTTCAGTGACCGGTGGCGTAAATTTAGAGAGATCGGATAACCAGCCGTTGCGTAGGGCCGCCAACCCTTTCCCGGCAACTTCTTTACTTTTCTGAACTGTACTTCGACGGCCCGACCCCCGCCCCAACGAGGCAAGGCGCAGACCAGCGAAGCGCACCCTGCACGGGGTTGCTCATCGCCAACCGAGGGAACACTCTTAGTGGCTACCTCAGTCGACGACGGTCACACTTTGTGCCATCTTAACGATTTCCGCCAAAGCGGGGCAATGCACACACGTCGAACGTGTGTGTGCTGTTATTTTTCTGCAGCTTTTGCAAACATAACAGAAGCTGGAAATTTTACATTCCTTTTTAAGCATTCTGATGATACGCTGAGTGTTTCTGTCGAATAACTCTGCTCCGACTATCACCCACAGAAACTTTGAACCGAGATTCATCACCCCAGTGAATTCGATTCCACTGTTCAGGAAGCCAATTTTTATGTTCTTTAGCTTCAATGTATTTTTTTTGTTTTGCTTTGAGTGGTTTTTCTTTAGCCTAAAGAAATAAATGCCTTTTTTGCAAATTTTTCGCTCTTAGAATAACAAAATACCCAGACCTTGTATGAACCAAATCCCAAATTTTGAGCTTACCTATGGCATGTCAATCTTGAAACATGATTTCCAATTGCTTCACTCCATAATATGCTGAGTTGTCCGTAGTTAGGACGTCTATTTTCCCGAATTATTCTTTGTAATGCTCTTCTCATAATGCCTGTGATTTTAGATTTCTTATATATCAAAGCTATGGTGCAATCTGAATTACTTGTTTTATACAAACATACTATGGTCCTTACACTATATAAAGGTAATAATTCACTTATTTTTGCGTTTGATTTGCCACTTTTAGGTAACCTAACTATAATAGATCGAAGTTTTTCATCAATCAGCTTGCTTCTACTCAAATTTTCCCTTAAACTCACTTTTAATGCTTTTGACAACCTAATGACAACCAACAGCAGCAATTGCTTTCACATAATTTTGCATAGCCATCTCGATACTTACATAATTCTGAACAAAATCTAAATAATTTGTAAACCCATAAAATACGCAAAATTCATAATTAATGTATAATTAAAATTTTTTGTTATAAAAATTAAAAAGTTGTCAAGATTATAATAAACCAATATTGAGATTAATACGTATGCATAAATTTAATAGATTTTACTGTTTTTTTAAAAATATTGGAATTTTGGGGAGTGGGTCAACTGATACGGGAGAACGGTCGTAATACTATTTTCATGTAATATATAGATATGTTCATTATTAAGGAACAGTAACGGTTATTAATTAATGAATAAGAAATGAAGTTATATTAAAAAGAATTAGTAATGTGCTCTTCTGTATTTTTAATTTCAAATTTAGGTAAGTTTAGCAATAGGCAGTAATTTTGTTTATTCCATTTATTATTAAAGGTTAGGTGTAATAGTAGGGGTAGGCTATCCCACCCTGAATTTCGTCTTAGGGTTGTAATACAATTACATAGTTATGTATCGTATGTCGAACTTACAATTTGTTATTTAGACAACTTATTATTTATATCTGTAGTTTTTATTGCAATGAAGATATTTGTTATTATTATTATTACTATTATTATTGTTGTTACTTACAAAAAAATTCAAATACTTATATAGATCATATTTTTTGTGTCCCTTAAATGGTCCTTAAACATTTATATATTTTATTTAACATTTAGTGTCCAAAGAAGAATAAATTATAATACGTTGCAAATAATAAAAAACAAATTATGAATTATAATAATGATATAGTATCACAAAAAAATTATAAGTACAAATACAAATTACAAATCCAAATACTTCTTCCATTTGTAAAAGTCTAAAAGTATGAATTGATGTTTGCTCTAAAACATTGATATTATCGATATTTCAATAAGAAAGCATGGATGTTCAAACATCGATATTTTAATATCGATACATAAATGTTTTCAAAACATCGATATCGATGTCTCAACCCTAGTTCACGCACACAGCTGTCGTCGTACAACTTTTGCTCATTCATAGCTTGTCTGCAGTAGCGTCTATCTCGTTATTTTATAGCCACACCTCGTATATTTATGCTGGTCGAATTTGAAGAAGACGGCTTTCCTCAAAAATATTTTATATTACGATCTTTTTATTTTTTCTAAATTAAAAGATTGTTTCATATTCATATTTTATATATACAAAATATATTCAGTATGATTGACTTCAACGCTTTTTAAATATGTGTTAAAAGATATTTAATCAGACACCTACGAAAGCGTTTAGTCTATAATTCAGACGCCACTAACAATTACGAAGAAAATTTATGACAGAACATTTCGAAAACTTTATGTAAGTAGGCGTGCCGGTAAAGTTAGAGTCAGACTTTGTTACGCTATTAGTTGCAGAAAAACTTTACTTCATATTTCAAATACTTCGAAAACAAGCAGAAAATCTGTAGTTGGAGTAAATGCTTCTTAAACGATTTTGGTATTATATTGAAGGCGGATATATTATTCTAACTACATCGTATAAAAAAGGATAACTCATTCATAACTCAATAATATTGATATTGTCTTATTATTAATAGGTGGCTAATATATGTGTATATGCATATACATTTTTCTATACATGTTCTCGAAAACGAAGATACTAAATACTATTTAAATAAATTACGACAAATATGAATGTACTGAATTCAAAAATTTAGTATTCCATGCCTAGATATTCTTAAAATTTAACTCATGACAAGTTTCTTATTCGCTTACTCGCGCGACCGCCTAGAGTAGGCCGTGAAACAAGTAAAGATACACATTTTACCAACCGATTATTGTAGGTTTCCGGGTTGGAACCGTGTCGAGTTAGGCGTAATCGACAAAGTTTCGTCCACTGTTTCAAGGGACATCTTCAGGGCTGTACGCAGATGTTCGTCGTTTCGCAGTAGCTTTTTTTAAACTCCCAGCACCGTGGCTTTCGCTTTTCCATGGAGGTGGAATCAGACGGAAGTCTCCCGTTTTTAGACGTCTTAGTGACCCGCAATATCAATGGCAAACTGGGCCACACGGTTTGCAGGAAACCGACTCATATGGACCGGTACCTGAACGGGTTTTCCCATCATCACCCGGCACACAAACAAGCGGTCATCAATACTCTTGTATATCGTGCGTTTTTTATCTCAGAACCTAAGGCACTACCCTCCGAACTTAAGCATGTTTCTAACACACTACTCCAGAATAATTATCATCAAATTCTATTCAAAGATATCAAGCTTGTGTCCCGTGAATCGCATTATTTCCCTAGGAAAATCCGTGAATCTATTAAAATTTACAAACATCCCCGCAATCTCAATAGAGACAATGGTTATACGTTACATCCAACGTGGCAAACTCTACTGAACTATACTACGAAATACCATGCCAATACGACGCATGCGATAGACTCATTGTCCCCAGCACCATCTGACCCGTTCCCCCCTATATAAGTTGTGCCGGTCTCTGTCATAGCATTCTTCAAGCTACTGCGAAACGACGAACATTTACGTACAGCCCTGAAGATGTCCCTTGAAACAGTGGACTAAACGTTAGCAATTACGCGGTTCCAACCCGGAAACCGAGATCTACATCTAGAAAACGACCGCGGAAACCTACACCACCTGCAAACCGATTATTGTTAGCCTTTTGGGCCGGTTTTATAATCAACTTTAAAAATACTTTAAATATAAAAGTGTACTTTGAACATGAAATGCGTTTCATGACACATATTTATCACTTTAGGGTAACGTTAAGTTAAAGCTGCAGTAGGTATTACTTTTCGAAAATAGAAGAAGGTGACGGTGCATCTTTCTGTTCTCAAACCAGATAATCTTTATATTAAACTTAGTAGTGATCCTGAGGTGTTTGAGGACGACGAAAATTCGATCCGTCGAAAAATTGACTAATTCATTTCATCAAAAACCTTTGAACTGAAAATGGCTTTGATTGAGAATAAATTCCAAAATAACTCTAACCCTAACTCTAACCCGTGAGAATTGGCATTCTCACGGGTCCTAACAACTTAACGCTAATTTGAGAGAGCATCGCCATGCCATGAGTTACTATAATGCCCGCGCCTATGGAACAACTTAACATTTTTACCAATTCGAAATCGCGATTTCTTTTTCAAGTTGAGCGAAGGCAGAAAAAAAATTATTAAATTGGGCACTGAAATGATCTCACTGAAATCTCATTGTATCTAGAAAGAGCTCGCTACGTCTGGCGAAACGGTCAATGGCGAGTTTTATCTCAAACTGTGAAGCGATATACATACAACGATAAATCGTCGCGAGAGAAGCAGGCAGCTAGTTTGCTACCTACCGCGCACAGGCACAGTTCTGATATAATGAAGATGATCGGTGGTTGTCGAAATCGGTAGTCGTAACGCACAATTAAAGGGAGCCTCTATTTATCGTCCATGTCCATAGTCAGTGAAGACAGGTGTGGACTGACTAAAACAAATGATAGGTAACGCCACTTAGTTTTACTTACGGAGTCCCGAGACTGAGAACTAAGAAAGACGTTTGCACGTTCGTAGGCGCATGCGCTTACAGATTACTAAAAATGTACCGAAATGACGAACTAAACTAAAGGAGAAAGGGTTACCTAAATACAAAATAAAGAAATCGAAAATAGTTGATTTGTATATTGTAAAAAATTAAAAAACAAGTAATTAATAAGTAGTTAACAGTTCAACAAATGGCTCATTTGTCGCAATTGCAAAATGAAATTTAAGTTATGAAAAATTAACACTGAGATATGAACATCCGGTATATCAGATCATTAAATTATTGAACATATTGAATATATGAACATCAAAAATTTACACGAGTTTATACCGAACCAACTTAAAACACCAAAATTAGATAAATTAAATTAATTTGCGAAATGTACCAAAACTATAGCAATTAGTTAATTAATCAAATTTGATTTGCCTTAACCTAGGATCAAAATTCGTAGTTCGACCGCAGATCTGTTGTTGAACCTTAAATTTGGTATTACACGAACAGTATTTTACAAGTATAGTAATAAAATTTAATAGAAATTACGATTTACCGAGATCTGATCGCACGCCAATGCTAATGTGATGATTAAAAAAAAATGAATGTGTGAATTCATCTAATTATCCATGAATTAAAAATTCGAAATTATTATCACCTGATATCAACTAAATTTTATCATTAATTCAATACAAAATTATGTTCGGATTAGAATCCCTATAACGAAAATTATGAACGTGAACTAATTTCATAAATGTTTAAATAACAACTATATAAGCGTTAATTATTATTTGAATAAATATACAACAATGAAATAAATACATATAGGAATTAATCTAAGATTAAATACCGTTTTGATTAGCATTAAAATTCGGATTCATAATTATAGCAAATACTAAAAAAGGTCTTCCACGAAATAGCTCGACGGTTGTAAGACGACAGAAATGACCTGATCGAAAAACAAACGGCGTATGCCTCATTCAGTCAAGAACGAGGTGGTTGTGGCTTTCTAGCACGTTGAATACTCGGTTTATCTAGTATTCTCCTCGATTGCGAAATACTTTAAAATCCCAGCGAATGGACAGACATAAGAAAAGTTCGCAGCCTACATGCGTCTACTTACCTCAGAACAAAAGACCTCCAATTTCTCGATACGGTAGTGAGCTTTCGCTTTAAATTTTGTCACTGCGTCCTGGTCGTATCCACAAACGCGCTAATTTCCAAAATACTAGGGCAGGCGTGAAGTATATTTCAATTATCGGAGCACACCAATAAATTTCAACCTTACACACTGATAGTACAAACTGAAGTCACTCTCTTAAGATCGCACTCCCGAAGCGAAGGAGGGATTATTTGCAGCGAATATAATCTCATTAGATGGCGGGACCGTAATTACAATGAAAGTAATGAATATAAAATAAACTAAATTTGATATCTACAATCGGCAAAACAGTCCACGATAAACTATTAGAACAAGGAAAAATGCACTGTAACAAATTTCTATTGCACAATAATCTCATCGTTTGGCCACTATATGTTGAAGATACATCTGATTTAGCAGTCTGTGGTCTTTTTCTCATCTCCGACTTAATTAGGCGACAAAAGGAATGCAATACGATTCCATTGAAGACATTTAAGCAGTAATCCTCGCCAACCCTCAACAATATTCAAAAAGTCTATGCCAAAAACTCATTTATCGAATTAATTATAATAATAATAATATACTTTAATACCCAACAATACCCAATTACAAGGTACTTTATATACACATAACATTACAATAAACTATGGACTTAACTAGTGCTGCCCATTTGGCGAGCCATTTTCAAGCAAACAGATTATCCAGCATTCTGTTGGTCACGTTGAATAGAATGTAGGTAGGAGTCCGTATCAAGACGTTCGTGTTCGCGAAGGGAACCATAAATGTAACGTCATACCTGGAGTTCATATAAGGAAGCATAAAACAACATTCGCTCCAATATGAACGGGCAGTCAATAATATGTTTTTGATCAGTTTAGATAAGAATTTCCTACAAATATTCTCTCTTCTAACGCTTACGTACCCTGCCAATTATTGAACGTGCGAAACCAAATATTGAAGTTAAAAGAGATTATATTCGGCGAAATAATTGATTTAAATAATTATAATTTTATTTCATTTCCTATCAAAAGATCAGTTTTCTTTTTGGCAGAGGCTGTATACACTATTAAAATACGGAATTAAAATAGTGTGCCGCTGGGATTATTGCAAGGCATATTTCTGCAATTAGTTGATTTATACAGGAAAAAAATGCAGGAAAAACTAATGATTCTGCTCTCAAGAAAGGTTTTTTAAAACTTTTATCACAAAGTGAAACATTGCAGTTAATATGAATAGAATTACACGATACACTAAATCGGCTTGACTATTTTGGGAACCATAGTAATTCACTTAGTATAATAGCATTAAATTAATCCAAACCTTAAAGAGACCGACGGAGTCGGGTTCGTTACCAAACCCTCAGGTAACAAAAACGTAATAACCTAATTCGTTACTAGGTTATAGCCGAATTCATTCCCAAAGATGTTGGAAATGAAAGGTCGGTGGGTGGTATTATCGTTTCCACTAATTACCGATAATTAATTTATTAAAGCTTAATTTGCTAGGGTGTTTTGCAATAGCAATTAGTTTTACATTTTACGTTTAAAATTGAAGTACCAATAAGCCATGAGTGCAATTTGAACAAAGTCAAAAAGGAAAAAAATGCCGGTGTAGGATGGTTATAAATTCACATTTCAAAAAGAATTAGCCAATGGTATTTAAAGATGGTCTTGTATGTCGTGTTCTAAAACAAATTCGTGTAAAGCATTTGTAAAAACAGAAGATGCTGACAGTATAGTTTAAATTTCGAAAATACATATTTATGATAAATAAGTAATTGATGTAAATCAGTTAATGATCCATGGAGTTTTTGTGCGAACGTCCAATAAAATTTGCACATACAGTATTGCGGAGTATTACATCCAAACACTTATTGTTAATGATTTAAGCTGTGTTAGGAAGAATATAAACCAAACGAAATTATCAGTTTTACCAAAATTTTCAAGAAATATTTGCAAAATATAAGAGTTCCCGTAGATACCTATATACATTTGTTTCTGATGGTGTAATAAAATTCTCATTATCGTCCTTATCCCTTAATCCTCTTAGCTTTCGGAACGTATACGGCTATGACCCCGGAACGAATTCGGTCTATATCGTTTTTTTACCTGAGGATTTGGAAACAAACTCGGTACCGTCGAAGAGAACATGGAAATTTGATATTGTTAGATATACCGATTTATAATCCAGTTTCATGTAGGATAAAAAATCACACAGTTGTAATACTTTCTGGTATGCGTTATGATCAAACTTTGTTATTATTGCTAATTATAATAGAACAAAAGGAGATATTGATTAGCTAAAGCAATTATACTGTGGTGCGATTTACTTGACTTTGAAATGACTATATTTAACAACAATACCGTTGTGCTCTATAGCAATCCACACGACATCAAACGGCGTATTTACTTAATAATAAATAGAAACCGAACGCATCAGGCCGAAATTACGATAGACCATATAAATAGTCTATAACAACGCACAGTTATTGAATAGCAGTATTCATTAGGTTAACCGCAAATTTGTTTTTTGTCGTCGAATTGCGACGCAATTACTTCAATATTATAGTTAAATTCCTTTCTTCATGGGCGTAGCTGGAAGGGTGAGGAGTTTTAATAATTTATTTTATTTATTAGTTTATATTTCGTAAGATAAATAAAGTACTCTGAGTTAGTTTCTTGTTTGCATTGTTAATTGGAAAACAAACGGGTGGTGATCTATAAGAAATATATTTTAATCCAATTTTGACACATAAAGTGGCACTTTTAAAAACTGTATGACGTTAGGAAAGCCTTTATTTTTCATAACTAGTTAAGTAATTAAAAATATTTCTTAACCACTGATGAAAAATTCATTTCATCACCAGTTAATAAAGACAACACAGAAGAGAGGAACTTTTAATGACACAAACTGGTCCAACATTCATTTTATGCATTATAAACATTTATGACGACACAATGTGTACAATTGGTAAGGTTATTCCTGCAAACATATAATTTATGACAGCTGCTCTAATTTCATGATGCAAAACGGAACTTGCATTTGAGCTTGATTCACAAAGAATATCAGTGGCAATCCTTTTCTATAGTATCAATTTTCTATATAATTCTCTACATAACCCTCCGCTACAATACTTCCACTCTCCATATCGTTTAACCTTCAAAATATTCACAATAAAATCTTTGGAAATGCGTGTAAACTGGTATATTTTGCAATATTATCATTCGTCTTCAAAGACAATTCACTTCGCAACATGGAATAAAGAGTCCAGGGTGTTAAAATTTTGTGATTCTTTCTTTCCTCGAAATAGGCATTAAAACCTTCTCATTAACCCACTTAATTTTTTTGTCTTCATAGCCCTTCCCAAATTTTTCATAAGCTAAATTTTACCGGGCTTTCGACTTTTGTGGAATCACGGTCAATAATGCAAGCGACTTTGTGCGGCCTCTTTTATATCGCCTGGTAGTCCGCCTAAATCTGAATCCGACATTTTTATTTGTACGATACAACGAAATATTTAGCTAATAAAAGTAAATGTTTATACTTAAATTAACAAACACCTGTCAAGTCAAATGAATTATTATCAACAGCATGAAAACTATCATTACTAATTTAATACGACTTATGTCGTATAGCATTTCTAAGGAAATTATGACGTTTAATGTCAGATCGACTGGAAAACTTTTAAACGTTTAAAACACGTTTTGGTCAAAATTAGATAAAATCTTGTGTGTAACACTTTATGAAATGTTATTTTGTGTAACTCATGTCATTTTGTCATTTTGCATATTCCATTTCGTTACACAAATTAACCCATTTCATAACTGGTTACATAAATAGCTATTATTTGTTCATTTTGTAGTTCAAGTTGAATATTAACTAGCAATACTTTCTCAAGGTTCTCTTCTGCAAAATTTGTTCTCTTTGAATGAAATAAATCCTTCTAGATATAAAACATGTCTCTGTAGCGCTCCCTGTTAACCGTAACGTCTTTGTCGTCTTCATTTTCGAAGAAAAATGGGCCAAAAATGGCGCCGCTCCAAAAACGACACCTAATAGCCACATTCTTAGGATGCATTGGCTTCTCTACGACTACGTGTGGGTCTTTTGAACCCAAAATTCGGCAATTTTGCTTGTTAATGTAGCCGGCAAGATGAAAATGCGCCTCATCTGAACAGATAAATTTTTTGAGCAAAACCGCCGTAATTTTTCAGCTGCTCCAAAGCCCTTACAGAGAAGCGATATCGAAGCGGATGGTCATTTGCTTTCAATTTCTGACTTAATTGAACTTTATAAGCGAATAAACCGAAGTCTTTATGCAGAATTCTCCTCGGGCTAGTGCGGCTAATGTTGAGTTGCTGAGGTCTGCGGCAAGTTGATGTTCTAGAGTTCCTGCACACACTATCGGCAACAACAGCAATATTATCGATCGAGAAGATCGGACGAACACAAGAATAGCTTGTGTTGTCAATTAACATTCCAATTTCTCGAACTTTCACAAATTTACGCATACAAAGCATGGTTGGTGCATATTTCCACAGAAATTTCTTTTTAAAATTGCGCTGTTTCGGCAACACAGCACCCACTTTGGAAGTAAGTTTTTAATATTTCGAAACGTTATTCAAGCTTAAAGCAATCCACTTCAGATACGATACTGAGTTTCTGTCACTTTTTTGAGTGTATATAGCTGTCAGTGTCAAAATAACATGCGATTTAAAAAGAAACCAGCATATCGGCTACTTCTTATTTTATAGCTTTACAATTTATTATATGGAATATAATAATATTTATATGAGTACTCTCTCTGTTTCTTTTTCTTCCTGTTTATCTACTTCAATGTTATACAATATTGTCACGTAAATAGCTATAACTATTATCAGGATAAAATAAAACAAATTTTAATGAATTTCACTTTTTAATTGACACTGCAACGATCGTTTCGCTCCAACCTGAGCTATCAGACATATAACTAACTTATTTACAAATTTTTTAACACAAGTATACGGTAACAAACACATGTTTTATTTTAAATATTTGAAGGAATGGGTACTTTTTATTACTAAAATGTCTATTCACAAAACTTTCACTTCGGTTTATACAATATTGTTCTTAAGTAATAAAACTAGGGGTTTACATTATATTACAGGGAGGTAAAGAAATTCCATGGAAAAATACAATATGTGACTGTCTGAGTATCAAATAAATAAATTAAATAAGGGTGAATTATTTGTTTCTAATTGATCATTTAAGATCTTGTCGGTTTTCTTTAATTTATTAATTTCAAATGACTAATAAATTAAATCAATTAAAAAGTGAAATTCATTAAAATTTGTTTTATTTTATCCTGATAATAGTTATAATGGAATTTCATCAAGTAAAGGCTGAAACAATTATATATAAATAGCTATATTTGCTAAATTATCAAAAAATATAATTTATACTCTGTACGTCCGTATTTTCAAACGATTTACTATTACATATTCATATTCAAATAGGGTTATTTGCACACCAATTCAAATATGATTTAAACAAGATAATAATCTCTTTTCAATAAAATTACACGAATGACCGGCGGCTGTTCTACAGCAGGTCCAAAGTAAATTACTTAAATCATAAATTTTGAGACAAGTGGCCGAACCCACACAGAAGTTAGCTTGCGGGATAGGCAAACGAATCCCAAGATTCGAAACCTTCGGATTATTACCTCGGGACTTGTGTTAAGAACATTGTCTATATTTGAACTTACAACGGTACTCGGAAGGGGGAACCTTTAAAGGTGCATGAGGTCCTGGATAAAATACCTGAATTATACGTATTCTCGAACCCGTGCACGGATATCATTTCACTAATGCATGTTAAACATCTGTACTTTGTAATCCAGAATTTAACTGGTACATTGATATAACACCTATTTGGTTACTTCATAAACAGTTTGCGAGTTACCGTGCTTGAGTGAATTCTAATATTAATAAAGTACTAAATTATACGGATGTGTAATACGCATTATTTTGCATGAAAATACTTGTAAATGCAAGAGATTGTACAGAATTTAACCATAACGTACTATATAGGTGAAATATCTGAAAAAGAAATACAGTGCAAGGCAAAAAAGCAAGAATATAATTTGAAACTTTCACATAAAAAGTCATATACCTAGTTAGAATGATTTTAAATTCAAACATTCTCTGTTCTTAGGTGGAACGGTAATAACTTTTGATTAATATATGAGCTATAAAAGCTACAATAGTCGTCAAAATGCCTCATCTCCGTATCGTCATGGCATAAGATAGCTGTTTTTAAAATTGTAGTTAATCAAAGAGAGGGATAGAAAAGAATTCTTTTGGCAAGTCGCATTGGCATCAGGAAATATGTTCCAACGACGAAGTTTTTAATCGGGTTCGATTAATAAAACACGCAATTTTAATCATAATTATATTAATAAAAAGAATAATTAACTTTAACAATAACTAATAGTATTAATATTTATTTGTGTACACATTCGTGTCTACGATGTTTATTTCACGACGATCACTGGTCGAATAAATCATCCTTCCCTTGAGCGTTTGTATACCCGCCGCTGTTTGTAGATTAATCCATGTTTAGAATAATCCGGAAAGTGCCATGACGTGCAAAGCCGGTGACGTTATCGCTTTGGTCATCGGTTGACGAAACGGCACATGACTTACAGCACAATATTTACAATATACAGTGGAGAAGCAATCAGTTTACTAAATAAAAATTCATAGTTCAAAATGTAAATTAAACTAATATTTAAATTTTGATTTTATTAATATACAATCGACAAATGTTTAGGGTTTATATACCTGCCCACTCTTCGTATAATTGTCTTTAAGTCGAGTCGTTATAATATAAGTGAATTAACATACTTGCCAAAAAAGGTTAATATTATTTTATGGTGTAAACGAAAATTTGTGCTTAGCTGATTAGCCTTTACTATTATATATTGGTAAACATGTTTATAATAATAAAAAACGTGTTTTCCAACAGTAAGGGCTCACTAACTTTGTCATTGATTCTCGAATATTTGAGTAAATTCTCTGATTTCAAAAACACCATAAAATAATATTAACCTTTTTTGCATTTATGTATATTATTAGTTTGTAACTTGCTTCAGTACGTACCTGACGAAACCATGTGTGATGAAACAATTGTCGATTATTACTAATAAAATATAAAATATTTTCTTTGCACTATATGCGGAGTTGCCCTATGATCTAACAAAATTCAATCCAAACCAAATCTTGGGCCACCACTACATTATTTTTCAGAAACTTGTGGAGATCAAAATTCTATATACCACTTGGCATTTATTGTTTTACAATCTTCAATACTAATTACAATAGAAAAAGATGCTCAGTACGTCCTCCAAAAATATATCGCAGAAGTATGTGCTAATTTAGAAAATAATACATGTAATGAAAATATTATTAAAAATGGGGTGTGAAGAACACAATACAAGTTCATATGTATTTTTGAATGTATCTTCTCCAAAGACGTAGATGGGTATTTCACATTTCTACATGATTATCAATACGTCTCTGTTGGAGAAGAGACACATTCAACAAACATAACTACGTTGCTATCTCGCAGATATTATTAAGACAGAGCGTGAAGGAATATTCAACGCTGTCTATATAATAATCGCAAAACTAGCCGTGGTGTTCCTTATAGTCGGTAACCACCGTATCTATAAAAAACTGTATTATCGTGTCTTCACTACTTGTCGGCGTAAACCGAATACGTATATAACAACATAATTTGAAACATACTTGAGTAAGTAAAACCTACCAATTTTGTATAATACAAAAGTATTTTTAATAATATATAATATTATTAAAAATGGGGTGTGAAGAACACAATACAAGTTCATATGTATTTTTGAATGTATCTTCTCCAAAGACGTAGATACGTATTTCACATTTCTACATGATTATCAATACGCCCCTGTTGCCCTGTCAATACGTATCTACGTCTTTGGAGAAGATACATTCAAAAATACATATGAACTTGTATTGTGTTCTTCACACCCCATTTTTAATAATATTATATATTATTAAAAATACTTTTGTATTATACAAAATTTGTAGGTTTTACTTACTCAAGTATGTTTCAAATTATGTTGTTATACATGTAATGAACGCAATGTAAGTATATGCACTACTTGCTTTTCTAATCTATAAACAATTTTTGTTATAACGGGTGTATTTTTAAATTTTTAAACTTTCAAATATCTTGAAAAATAGGCAGTTCACGAAAAAATGTCCAGATTTAAAATTTAATAATTCAGTGGAGGAAATACACTAATCCTAGAAATAGTCCGTCACTCCTGCCTCCATGTAGGTGGGGCGTGCGTAACTTTCAAACCTCTAATAGAAATTGGTATATTTTATTACAGATTAGAAATCTACTGGGAAGAGTACATAGTAATTTTCTGAAATATTTTTTCAATAAATGATAGATGAAATTCGATTTTTTTAAAATTTCTCGCACTGAGAACCTATGCGTACGATTCTGCAATACATGTGTAATAAGAAATATGTTTTTCTACTCCTATTTAATAATGCACTCATTAACATAGCAATTTATGAAAGAAAATATTATTCATTATTCTCAATATTGAATAATCTCTTCCTCAACACTATAAATCCAACGACAGTCTTGAGTATTAATTACTCAACACTTTAGAACCAATCACAAATCTGAATTTCTCATTATCCAATACTTCGATCATGTTACTGCGCGCTTTAAGAGTGTTGAAGCACTGTGACGTACATCTGTTAAATTATTAAAAATAGTTTTCCCGTCGTTCACGTTTACAATTATTATTTTGCTATAATTTGTATAATCATAAGTGAAAAGTATGGGCTCTGACGGAGAAGCAGATGATATTTGCACTACTCCTGAGATAGTAGAGGCAGCGCAAGTATACATTATTTTTGTTTGTTGCCCAAAAAATCTAGAAAAAAAATCGAGCCAGTCTACAAAGTTTTTATGGAATAGCGAATACGGAAAAATGTAAATTCTTTTCCGGAGAATGTTCTCATTGCGTATTTTGGAAAACTTTCTGATAAATACAAGCCATCGTAATTATGGTCGATTTATTCTATGTTGAGAAGTACGCTCACGATTAACAATGACATAAACATAGAAACTTATTCCAAACTAAGAGCACTTTTGAAACGGAATTCGGAAGGGTATCAGGCAACAAAAACCAGAACATTTACTGCAGATCAAGTGAAAAAATTTATAAATGAAGCGCCCAACGATGTTTATCTAGCAACTAAGGTGGGAAATTTTAAATTTTTACCGTCGAATTGTCGAGATATTCAACTCAACACACTTTTGTGCAATTTTGTTTCATGATCCTCAGAATTTTGTAAAACGTGTTAGTATACCGTCATCTTCATATATTCATACAAATGAAATTAATTTTAAAAAGAATTCTAATTCCATTCTTTCAATAAATTTAATAAATTGTTCAAATGTCACCATTAACTTTAATAATAACAAATGAAGTATGTAATAAACAAAAAAGGTTTAAGTATATCAATACTTTAAGCACGTATCACGCATTTGTTACAAATGAAACAGACATTGCCTTTTTCGGCATAGTCTCTTTCGTCCGTCAGATGTCACTAGATTATATAGTGCTACCTGATAGGACGAAATTTGCTATGTCTTGTAGGCGATTCAGCTTTAATTACTTCACTAGCTTAACTGATGACGCCTAATAGTAGGTGGCAGAAACACGTGTCTTAAGCAGAAGTAATTGCTGTAAAATACGAGGTGTATTGTCCATATATACAGTTACAGATGTGTATATTGCATGTCTGTTTCATTTGTGAAGTATGTAATGTTTAAACAAGTTGTTAATATTAGTGTTTTCATTTATTAAAGATATAACATAAAATTTACAAAATGTCATTTCAAAGTCGTAGGAAAGTATGTATTCTTTTCGCAAGTAATGGCTATTACTCATTCAAATGATTTACAACACTCGCCTTAGGCTCGTTACCTTCATTATCGCGAGGAATAGCCTTAATTACTTGCTCATTAAATAATATACTATTTCTTTGAAAAAATCAAAATTACTCTTAGAAAGACTTCATTCATTTTACAAATTTCGAATAACTGGGAAAACATCGCCTATAGAAATGTAAATTACTGGTGAATAAATTACTTTCAGAGTATTCCAATAACGACGTGTACGTAGTACGACCTTAGGGTACTTGATTAACCTGAGTCCCCACGCCTCTAACGTATCAGGGTGCTTCATTTATGTAAGTCCCTTCGCCTCTCACTTTGAGAACACAGAGTGCTAGATTTTCCCTCCTTTTATCATGTTTCAATTATAGTAAATGCTCAAAATGACGGCCTTCGACTTCAATGCACTTACTGATCCACATTTAAAATGAGTGTAGACAACTGAGAAGTGTATTTTTTGAATTTCGGAACAAGCGTTTCTGATTCGCTCCATTATATTTTCACGTGTTGTTTATTGTATTATTGTATGTATATTTATTTGCATTTGAGATAACCTCTTAAAAATAAATTTGGCGAAGTAAGATCTGGCGATTGTAATGGGACACATTACGATAATCTTTTTTCAAGACATTAATTCAATCTGTTATAATTTTAAAGAATATCAAAACTAAATTTGTATGAAATTATAAAGTAAAATTATATAAATACTAATGCGTTTCCCGCCATTGGGTATTATTGCGAAACATTTCGCAATAATATTAAATGCGTATTTCACTCAGATCATTTTATGCACAATCAACATTTTCTGTAGGTCACTTTGTAAAGCTAGTCATGTATAAACTCAATTAGAATAGCTTTGTATCGCATATACGAATCAAGAGAGTGACTGTATTACATCTTCCACGTAACCAGAAAGATCGAGAACTTCACAAGGAAAGTGGGGATTCACAAAGAGAAAAGATAAGTTAGAACGGATCAAGGAGAACGAAAACAAGATACTTGCTTCTAAGTCGCGAAGCCGGTCAAACGTGCGGACCCTAAAAGTAAGAGTAAGAGAGGGTTTACAGCAATATACTAGGTCCGAAGTAGCCGACCAAGTCAGACGTGCGGACCCCTTAAAGTAACAGTAAGAGAGGGTTTACCGCAATCCATTGTACTTAAATAAGAAAAGTACATATAGTAGCAAGAGGTGTTTCTTGCCTAAAAGTGAATTTATTTGTTTAAAACGTGAATTCCCTCGCTTACTACATCAAGGCTTTTGTCTGGAATCCCGGGCACCTTGAGGCGGGAAGAAATAGTTCTAATTCAGTGAACAAGTGCATCACCTCCAGAGGAAGCGATTAGACTATAAAGTGATATAGCCATTAGTGTAACGATATTAAGGTTAGTCATTATTAATACTGTTTTTTAATCTGATCAGACTAAACAGTTTCAATCATATGTAAAAGTTACCGTATCTCGCCTTATATGTATGTATAGAATCTAAGTAACATTTCAGAATAACCATAAAGATTTTTGTAGTAAATTTGTAGTAAGCTCATTTATCAATATATATGTATAGTTTATAATCATTTTGTTTTATTCAAGTCATGTAATATTATAAACTTAATTGAAAGAGCATATTAATCAAAAGGAATGGATTGAAAATTAATAAGTAAAAAAGAGGGATTCATTTCATTTCACCTACGTTTTCATGCGCGCTTTGAGAAAGAAAGACGTAAGTCCCATTTCGGCTTACCCGCTTTTATTTAGAGTTCCCTTTTCTTAATCTCTCCGCTGACTATTTAGCTAACCGGCATTAAAATAAATTCAATTATATACCTCAGAAGGGGTAAATCTTCTTGGCGCCCAACTAAGCAGTAATTGAAAAATCAATTACTTATTTTTCAACTTTTAATCTATATTTCAATATTTAGGGTAACTGCGGCATTTAGTTATTTCAACACCAAAGTTATGAATTGTTAACAGCAACCTCGAATCCCTCGAGGCACGGGATATTATAAATATATACCAGTGTTTAAGGTCTGTTACACGATCTAACAGGCCAATGTACTGAACCAGCTTTACCTATCCAGCGACCATTGAAATTACGATCAGGTACTTCACGTGCTACCACTTAATAGTGTGCTGGACAACTATCATGTTGAAACCACATGTTCTGTCGCACTTCCAAGCTAACGTCTTCAAGTAGTGCTTGGAGTTCATTTTCCTAAATGTCTTGGTACATTTCGCTGTGAAAGTGGCCGTCAATAATGTGGGAGCCGATAACTTTGTTACTAAATATTCCACATTACGTTGACAGTTCAAGGGCGCTGGTGTTTAACTTGGCGAAGCCAGTGCGGATTTTTAACACTTCGGTAATGTGTATTGCGTCGATTAACCGTTCCGTGGTTTGTGAAAGACGCCTCGTCGGAGAACAATACGTAACGAAAAAATTGGGGTTTTATTGTAATTGTTCATATGTCCACTGACAAAAAGTTACCCGATTTTGGAAATCACCCTGTAATTTGCACATTTTTCATGCAACTAATCCACTCCGCTTTTATTCTTATTGTAGTAGCATATCATTTCGGGTTTATTTACTTCAGGGTCAGTGTATTTTACATTATGCTGACAAGCAGTACGGCTTTATTTTTCTTGGGGACATGACATACTAGTGTGATGTCATCATCTGAAAATCCATATAACGTTGAAACACATTTTCTCCGTTTTTTCGGGTAGAAATTCTTTTGGTACTTTTTCATTCTTTTTGATAGTTCCAACATAGGTCAAACCTTTTTCTTTTAGCAAGTTCGCGAGTTCTATCAAGGAAAACCAGTTGTCTGCGGTCAAATTTCAATTTGATTTCTGTATTGGTTTCGACAGGCGTATAGCAAACTGAGCGGGTTTGGTTAGTTTTTATTTTATTATCTGTTAGAGTCACTCCATCAGAATTTTTTCATTGTAAATGTAAGCATTGAGGAGATAGTGATTGCGAGAATATGTTAATGCCATTATCTTTAACCCATATTTGGCAGGCTTATTTGATATACACATTCTAAATTTACAGCGCCCGCGAAAACTTACTAACGTTTCGCCAATAGTTGCACATATACCTATGAAGTATACTTTTGGACGATTGCCTTGTAGATCTTGATGTAAAAACACAGGATATGAATGATATTTATGACGTTTCAAAATTTTCCAAGCACAATCCAGAATGGCGAGCTATTTCTCTTGTGCTAACACGAGGATTAACAGCCGCTGCAGCTACTAGACTGCATTATTTTCTCCGGTGACTGTTGCTCACTCGACGGGTTGACGGTTGGACACTTCCTTCAGTAGTAAATTGTTTGACAGTAGGTAAGGTAAAATGAAGCACGTAGAGTTGACTGTATTATCTATACTCCTGCCAGTTTCTCCATGCACCAGAATCATCATCAATTTTCTCTTGTACAATTAAATACTCTATTCTGTAGTAGACACTATTAACATTGTAACAGAAATAGGTCTTTTACTTTTCGAAATATTCTTGGAACTGAGTAAAATAAATTATTTCTTAAAGTTATTTCTTTCTTGAGTACGTTTGTTTTGTGTTTTTGGAATTAAAAAATTACGAATGGAAGAAATAACACTGTTTCTTCCTCCTGGTTTGAAGGAAGTTCGGTATGTATCGACCGAAGTATGAGTTGAAATAATGCAATAGTTTTTGAATAACAATAATATTTTTACAAATTTAGTCTTGGAGTTCCGTTAACTTAATACAAATGCAGTTCTGGTCTCAATATTAAAGACCAAGAAAACTGGCTAACAAATAATAATTGCTACTATTTAGATCACTGAGATCTTAGTAGGAAAGGTTAGTTAGATCACTGAGACCTAAGCTAGAACTGTAGTTAACTCGAGGAGATCGTACTTGGAACTATAGTGAGCTCTAAGAGATCTTATTTGGAACTGTTTCTTCATTTACTTATTTTTCGGCAAGAAAGTTTTGTCCCCACCAGTTACAAGAGAGGGAGAAAACAACGATATTGATTATACGGAAATTTCCATACAATTATTTTTACCTTTCCAAGAAAAGTATATGCTGTGGTTTCCAACGTCATAAATGTATTAAAATAAACAATATACGCCGGAAACCCTTTATTAAAGAAAATAAAATAACTCTTAAAATAATAAATATACAATGCAAGGAAGTGCGTTAGAGATAACATAATAGTTCGCAGAATCGCATCGAACCAAAACTATTTAACCTATTATAATAATATAATACTTTATCTATAACAGGAAATATGTCAATAGAACTTATTCTATTATGCAATACATGTACAACTACTAAATGGATGGGTTAACCAGAGGGTTGTGCCTGTAATAAAATAAATACTTTTTATGACTGTAGAAAACAAGACAATGAATAAAGAAATGTAATACCTGACAAGGCCTAAGGTAATTGACAACATTAAATATATCCGAACTCCAAGAATCTTTTCTATATACATTTTATAATTTAAAACTAGGATTGAATACATTAACATAACATATACCTACATCTGTTTGCTTATATCTAAATGAAACTAAAAATATAAAATTAAATCTATTTTTCCCGAAGAAACTCAAACGTTAAATACATACAATGTGCATGCAAAAAAAAATTATAAAAATTATTTTCAAACATAAGAAATGGTATAATAGAATGGTATATAAGAATGGCATAAATACAAATAAATTTTTTTTTAATTTGAAAGCACTCCGATAAGTCATGAGAGAAGAGAGTCGCGTTGACCAAGTATGTGAGGAAAGACGCCCGTTCCTGGATTGTGATAATAGTACTTTCTTGATAAGTAATTTTTAGAGTACATATTCCAAACGATGTTAGTTGCAGAATCGTATACCTAGGTTCTCAGTGCGAGAAATTGAGCAAAATTGAATTTCATAAATTACAGCGCCGTCTATCATGAATTGAAAAAATGTTTCAGACAAGTCCTACGTACTTTTTCCAGTAGAATTCGAACCTGTAATAGAATATACGGTTTCCTATTTAGGATTTCAAAGTTACCCCACCTACATGGAGGGCTTTCCTCCATGGGAGGGACTAAAAAGGGAGAGGGGCTAATTCTAGCACTAATGTATTTCCTTCACTGAATTATTGAAATTTAAATCTGAACATTTTTTTCGTGAACTGCTTATTTTTAGAGATATTTGAAAGTGTCAAGTTATAAAATACACTCAGTATAATAACTGTTTTTGTGAAATGGTCTCTTGAATTAGCTCTATTTCAAGCTTTATGAGGCTCGGTTTATGTAAAAGTAGATATTGTATCCGATATGCATCCTAGTATTCAATATAGAGTTACAATGAATACGTTTTATTAATACAATGATTATTATAGACATTTGCAAAAACCGAATAATTTAAATTAATTGCCTATGCGTTCTCCGATATTCTTAATAAAACATTATTACCACAATAAAAAAATATATGTATATAACTAAAATCTATAGAAAGTAAGTGCTGTATTATCGGGCATAAACACATGTTATGTTGACAATAAAACACAACATAACAAAAGAATTGTTTGACATTATCAGTAAGCGCTCGTAATATTCGTACGTGAATAGCACGAAATAAAATAAGGGGTGGCGACTTTTATGACTGTCGAACAATCCTTCACTTCGTCGCAGCCCATTCGTGTATCCCTCCAAGCAGATAAGAGACAACGAAACCACATCACATGTACACGTATGTATGTACACGGAATAACCATTGTACAAAGTCTATAGAACGTATTCACACCGACATGCATAAAGATCGTATCTAACCATGAAGGCAATTCCACACGACAGCGTATTCACCTCAATCAAACGATGGATAATTTGAATGTGATTTACTAAGGCCTGTAACTGGCACGCACTGAGCCAATCACTATTCTGAGAAAATATATCTACCGAGGAACTGTATTGCATATGTCACCATACATATATAAATCAGTCTATCAATTATGATGAATCCTTTTAAATATTGAAGGGTGGCTTAACACCATTCTGACATTCGTGAGCACTCATGTGCATTAGTGCGCGCGCTGGAAATTTAAGCGCTCGTGCGGCAATGGATTATGTATATTTTTTCCGATCATTTATTCTTGTTGTCTGTTTAACAATGCGGCGAACTAAGTATCTGGCATTAGCGGAATTAATAACGGCATTTTCAGCTGTCACGAAGAGATTTATTTGCATTAGAATGAAACAAATAAAATATCCTCATTAATTTTACAGTCGTGAATTTCGGCTGACAACGTTAAACACAAACGATTTTTTAAGGGATTTGTTAAATTCTCACCAGATTTGTTGCCTTGTTCGTTGAAATTTTAAAATCGATATAAGAATTTATGGTGAAATACGCGATCTACTCCCAGCTGTCACTTTCATATTATTATTATATTAAATACATTTCAGAAACGAAACGAAAGAAACGAAAATACATTTCATAATGACGAATAAACATGAAATATTTCATATATACATACAGGGTTAGGGAAAATGTATGGATCCATTCGAATATCTTTAATACGGCTACTTAGATTTTAATAAAATTATTAACATTTGCGTTAATGCAAATAGGGAATTCTAAGAGGATATTTATATACGAATCAGACTTCCTGTTTAGCCGCAAACGATGTTAACATTATTATTTTAAATGAAATACTTGTATGTTCTTACGAATTTCAATAGGGTCTTGGTTCAGCAGTATTAAGGTTTGGCACCTTTTTGGTTCAACAACGAAAGAGATATTTAATTAAATTTGATAATGCAAATTTTATTGGGAACAAGAAAAATGAACACAAAAATTATAAACATAATCAATATCAGCTAAAAAGATTTTCGAAATGATGACCGGTTCACTTCTTGACAATATACAAATCTGTGGACAAATTCTTGAGTGATATTTGCCAAAACCTCCTCACGAATTAATTACACTTCCTCAATAATTCTCTGCCGTAACTCGTCCAGATTATGCGCTCGTCTAGTATAAACCACAGATTTTAAATGACCCCAAAGGAAAAAATCTAGAGGATCTAAATTCGGAGATCGTGCGGGCCATTGAATTAATCCTCTATGATCAATACACCGATTTGGAAATGTTTCGTTTAAAAAACTTCTAACATTAAGGGCATAGTGAATGAGTGCTCCATCTTATTGGAACCAAACACTTACATGTAATTCCCCATCTTCCTCAATATTAGGAATAACCTGATCACATAAAAGATATAAATATCTCTGTCCAGTTAGTGTACCATGAATGAAAAAAGGACCAATAATACGGTTCCTGAAAATACCAGCCCAAACCGAATATTGTGCATGCGTTTCTAGCATCCAGTGAGGATTATCTATTGACCAATATCGATAACTATGGCGTTTAATAGTACTTTTCAAACAAAACGTAGCCCCGTCGGAAAACAGCAAATTGTATGTAAAATATTTTTCATTTGTGCAAATCTCCATCACCCTTTCGCGAAATTCAATTCTACTCTCATAATCCCCGCCCAATAATTCTTGCACTAAATGTTGTTTATTCTGATGACACTTTTCGTGCTTCAATATTCTGGCTACTGATCGGCAACTTATATCATAGTTTAGTGCTAGGGATGTAGTAGAAGTTTGTGGTAATTCTTCTAATGCTATAGCAATATTTTGAGCAATAACTTCATTAATTGCCACCTTTGGTCGTCCGCTTTTCGGTAAATTTCTAATATTTCTGGTCAAGTTATACCTTCTCAAAGTTTTACCAACGACAGTTCGTGATATTTGATGTCGATCTTGATGCAAATTGTTAAAGAAATCGCATACTTCTTCATGAGTTCTGACGCGGTCACTAAAACCAATAATCATCAGAATTTCAATACGTTCTTTTTCAGTTAATTGAACCATTACTAATATTTGGACGTCTGCAAAGTTAATTCTGACAGTTTAAATCAAGTACTGAATTTTAATTCCATGGCTTACTAAGCATAAACATTATTTTAAAATATCAGTTCTAATTAAATATTTTTGTCGTTGTTGCACAAAAGTGTGACAAATCCTATTTTTACTGAAGTCCTAGAGTTAAGCTCTATCGAAATTAGTAAAAATGTATAAAGTATTTAATTTAAGATAAAAAAGTTAACGTCATTTCCGTCTAAACCGGAAGTCTGATTCAGATACAAATATATTAATCGAATCCCTAACTTGCATTTAATTAAGTGTGGGAAGTCTTATTAAAATCTACATAGCCATATCAAAGATATTTGAATGGATCCATACATTTACCTAACCCTGTATAATATAAAAAAACAACGAAACAGCAAATAACATTAGAAGCTATTACACACATGTTTGTGCATTTGATTACTATACACTAATGTCAATTACTGCTTGGAAATAATTTTCCACATTGTAGAACTCGATTAACTATAATTTAAATATTCTTTTAAATCGGGTCAACGGTAAGCACTTAACCTCCAAAGGTGGTATATGATTGTATATTTTCGCACACTGATGTAAAATATTTGTTTAAATTTCAGCTAAGTGCATTTGTGAAGGCGCAAGAAGAATATTTTAAAAGTTTAGGGTCAGGTGTTCGTGTGATTCGCTTCATATTTTTTTTCAAGAATTCTTCGTAGTTCATATTTACCTGTAACGCGCATAGAAATATATAAACTGAGGGAATTGACCGATCGAAACACACCTATGCCATGGTTTCGTGCCATAATTTGACCTTATGCATGAAGGCGTTTGTTTTTGAAAGCAAATATTCTCCATCAGTCGATGGAATTACGCCACAGGACACCACATCATAATGGAGCTTCGTGTGTACATAGGCTAAGTAAGATTAAGTCCAGCATTTACACTGACATTATGTGAAACGATACCAAAACAATAACAGAACCAGAACAACCTTCCAGATAATTCTGTGATGTAAAACTTCCGGGACAACTTGGACTCAATGGTGATACCAAGAAATGACGAGTCATTCCTGGGCCCGAGCAATTAATCATCCAACATTACTGTTACTATTATTATTATATTAACCCACCAAAAATAAATGAATACCCAGTAAACGATCGTATGTTCGAATTAAGAAGCCATGAAAAATTTCAGTCTTATATGACCGTAATAATTCATATAAACATTAATAATGCGCTGATGAAGTATGTGAATCCATGTATAATAGCCAGGAGAACCGACGATATTGCCTCGCTGCCAAAGTTCACTCTAGCTCATTTAGCATTACCCAGGCTGCACGTGTAACATATTGTGACGGACGGGAGCTAGTTTACACCCACAATTAATTTCTTAATTAATAAAGAATTAATAAAATTAAGCAATTCAAATTAAATAAAGGGCTATATCAAAATTGTCACTTTGACAATTATAAAATCTCTCTTTACACCAAACAAAGTAGGTGAAAAAAATTATAACGAGAGAACTAATAAATTAAATTAATAATTAACTAATATTAAACCAGTTTGAAAACGAAAAATAGAAATAAAATCTAAAAGCAGAAATAAATAATGACTATACTAAGGAATTATAAATATTATGAGAACAAAAAAATGTCACTTTGACAGCTATGGTTAAAAAGCAGTTATATCACCAGAACTCTGCGAAGGACCAAATCCACACTTTATCCAGGACTCAAGCAGCAGCTAATCAAAGTACCATTAATAACACACACCAAAAAAACACAACAATTGAAATTTATAATTCAAAAAGCACATTCGAAAACGTCACATGTGCGGCACGCAGATACAGTTGTTATTGTCTGAACACCGCAGCTAAAATAAACACTAGAAATAACATAATCCACAAACTCTCCGGTACTGCTCGAGGTGCGAACCCATCCACCCTTAGAACTTCAGCTCTTAGCCTTGTTTACTCACTAGCTGAATACTGCGCCCTATTCTGGTTGTATAGCTGCCACGCAAAGAAGATCGACATCAAACTCAATTCAAGCTTGTTTAAAAAGTACATCTCTCTCTTGGCTCTCGATTCTAAGCCATATTCCACCTCCCAGCAACTAGAGACAAGAAAGCCTGGTAAAAGAATATAAAAAAATATTATCAAATTCCCACCTTCCAGTACACAGTGATTTGCCTGCTGCTGGCGTATCGAGACTGAAGTCTAAAACTCCTCAACTATTGTTAGCAGAACAACTTATAGCAGAAGATTTCAACGCAAATGGTAGATGGAGAGAGTATTGGGAAGCCTTGAAACCCGCTCAAGCGTAGCATATCATTGATCCTAGCGTGCTCTTACCAGAAATGGAGCTGTCTCGCCATGAGTGGAAGACACTCAATAGAATAAGAACGTCTCACGGAATTTGTCGTGAATCATTCCATAAATGGGGACTGACTGAGACACCAACTTGCGAATGCGGAGAACCTCGCCAGACTATTCACCATATTACAGCTGGGTCCCCCTTACAGCCAATGCAGGTGAGATGAGTAACTTCTTTGAAGTTACTGACTCAGCGTTGGACTGGATTAATAGCCTTGATTTTAAAATTTAACGTTCAGATCTATATTTTTAATACATTTAGCCACACTAAATTAATAAATGCGCTGATCTTCCTCTGGTTCTTACGCATTCATCTAGTTTATTAGGTATACTTGAAATCAGTATTAGGACAGCGACCGCTTCTGGCCAACGTCCCACAGGGATCCCTTTTGGTTCGGCACTATTTTTCCTGTATATGGAAGACCAAGCGAGGGAGGCAGCTGTTGAGATGGCTAGCTAGGCTTTTAACATAGCAATTAGTACCACCGATGAAAGAGACGACATAATCTGTCGAGTTATTGGCAGAATAGGGGACTGGGTCGCCGGTCGAAATGTGTCGCCGCTCGATTCACCAGAAAACTGACGCCAGCCAGTGATTTTATTACGATCGGCGACGCTGAACTCACTTGGTTTTAACAAACCAGAAATATCTAGTTTGTTAAAACCCTAGTCCTTATCGTGGACTGGAGGCGGACATGGAGACCCCGTGAAGGAGATCAAAAATAAGTATCTTGGAGCGCGGAACCTTATACTTCCGCTCCTGGGGGATCGGAGTCTGCTCGCGACGGAGGTGAAACCGCGAATTTATAAAGTGATCTTGTGACTTCAGCTGACGTATGGTGCCCTGATCTTAAAGAAAGTTGCTAGCTCCCATATTAACACCCTGGAAATACTCCAGAATAAAATGCTGAAGATGATTGCGAGGGCCGCCTGGCTCGTGCGAAATATCCACCTACTTAGACACGGAGAGCCTTGAAGAACACCTTCTCAAACAGACCCTGAGTGCGCAGAGGCGTACTGCGGTTTCTACTAATACCCTGATCACGCGACTTGCGCTTCAAGACGTCCACAACCGAAAGTGGTGGTTAAACAATCTATTGCGCTACGCATAAATCGTTTCCTACAACAACAAGAGATTGAAGGCGCAAGGACTGACAGCGACATGATTATGGTACCTCAACCACCCGGTGCCACCCACTTCTAGATTGTGCCCCACAAAATAAATGCGCGTCCCACCTTATTGACCCGTAAATAAATTTCAACAACCCTAAATGTCAGGGGCTTTAAAGAGGACGAAAGGGCTCAAGGATGACCGTTCAGAACTAAAAGAGAGGAAAGACCCAAGCGAATATTCTTTATGATGACACGCAAAAGTATTTTTAGGCCATTACCAATGCTACCTTGAGTAATCGAATTTATCTAAAATTTCCATCGTTCGTAGTTCAAATAATATACATCTTTTGCGAAAATTTCATTTAAATATATAAACGTTTGTTGGATGTGTAATTATAGTGGCTAGTATGCTATTAAAAATCTAGAAGTGTGGAATATAGAGTTAAGGGAAAACAAAGTAAAAAACAAAATGAAACCCAGAGTGTTAATAATAAGAGACGAAACAGACACCAATTTGTACAAGCAAATGAAAAGGGACAAAATAAATAAAGAAATTTAGTGTATAAGAGTGAACAATAAATTCGCAAACAAGAAAAATATATCGAAATAAACGAAAATTGTATTCAGGACGATATATAAATCAATATTGGCGTCCGGGTCTGAATTGTGGGCGTTGAATAAGAGGCAAAATGTAGATTAAAAGCAGCTGGAATGAAGCCACCCAAAAGAGTTAAAAGAGTCACAAAAAAGAGCGAATAAGATATTAGGAAATAAAAAAGATTCAGAAATATTTGCAAATCGTTTGATAGACAACGACGTAAAATAAATTCACTATCACGATTCAGAGAGAAGAAATACTTGTTTAAGTTTTCCAAGTATTAAAAATGTATAAACATCTCTAACTAATAAAAAGGATATACAGGGTTATGATAAAGTAACGCACAAAATTCATAAAGCGTATAATGTTAATTTTTGAAAAAAATGCAAAAACACGTCAAACAGTCTATTTTATTCCGCGTCTCTTAACATAAGTCAAAAAAATAAAACGTCAAATTTGTCAAAGTTATGACGTCATCAATATTTTTTTTAAATATGAAGCTTGTTTTTTTTTTAACTTTATTTGATAAAGCTTGTTTTTCTGCATTATAAAGAAATATTTGAAGTAGGGGTCACATAAGAAAAAACTGAGAGAATTAATAAAAAACAAAATAAACTAGTTTTTGAATTTATGAAAAGAAACTAAATATTAAAAGAATTAAAACTTAAAGTTACCTAGTAATAAAACAACTGTTTGTCAGTGTCAGTCTTACAATTAGTGTCATACCAATTTTATTATGATGGCTCCTTTAACGGAAAGAGAAAGGATAGAAATTCTAATGATGGTAGGTTACGGCGATAGACTCCGAAGTCATGAAGAAGCATGTGCTTTATTTAACGAAACACATTTTAAAAGACCTCCAATTGCTAGAAGCGCAGTAAGCAGAATTGTTGCAAAATTTAATGAAACAGGAAGCGTAAGTGATGCTTCAAAATCTGGAAGACCGGGAATAAGCGACTATGCAAAGTTAGATATTTTGCTGTCATTAGAAGACAACCCTCACGCAACTACAGCAGAAATTGCCTTACAACAAGATGTTAGTCTGTCGTTTGTAGTAAAGTTTTTAAAAAAAGAAAAACTGCACCCATACAAAGTTCAACTTGTTCACGAACTCTCAGAAGATGATCCGGACAGACGTTTGGAATTTTGTGAAATCTGCATGAGGCATTGTGACGAAAATCCAAATTTGCTTAATAGTGTAGTATTTTCAGACGAGGCAACGTTTTATGTAAGTGGTACAGTAAATCGACACAATTGTCGCTACTAGTCTCGGGAAAATCCCAACTGGATTCAGACAAAACACACCCAGCGCCCCCAAAAAATTAATATATGGGTAGGAATCGTCAGGGGAAAATTTATTGGTCCTAATTTCTTTCGTGTGAATTTAACAGCTGAGCGATATTTGGAACATCTTCGTATGGCAGTGCTTCCGGATCTAATTGCGGCATTTCCGGATCCAAATAATAGGGAAAACTTGGATCCCAGTATTTGGTTCCAACAAGATAGTGCACCACCACATTATGGTCTTAATGTTTGAAGGTTTCTGGATAACCAGTTTGAAGGAAGGTGGATTGGAAGACGTGGACCAATGGAGTGGCCACCTAGGTCACCTGATCTCACCCCCCTTGATTTCTTTCTGTGGGGACATTTAAAAAGTCGGGTCTACGTTAACCGACCAGACAATTTAGAAGACTTAATGGAACGAATTAGACATGAAATGACTCGTATAACTCCGCAGATGATCGAAGACTCTGTAAATCAGGTCTACCATCGTCTTGGCCTATGTCAGATAGTGAACGGGACACAGTTTGAACAATTCCTGTAAGAAATCGTTTTGGTTTAATGGACTGTTTAGTTAATTTAAATGTTATTACTATAATAAAGTTTATTTTGTTTTTTATTAATTCTCTCAGTTTTTTCTTATGTGACCCCTACTTCAAATATTTCTTTATAATGCAGAAAAACAAGCTTTATCAAATAAAGTAAAAAAAACCAAGCTTCATATTTAAAAAAAATATCGATGACGTCATAACTTTGACAAATTTGACGTTTTATTCTTTTGACTTATGTTAAAAGACGCGGAATAAAATAAACTGTTTGACGTGTTTTTGCATTTTCTTCAAAAATGAACATTGTACGTTTTATGAATTTTGTGCATTACTTTATCATAACCCTGTATATTTCTATACAATAGTTTTATAGTCTCAAGTTTCATTTGTAATTTAAAGGAAACTAGTATATATTGACTGGAAAGGTGACGTTTTCTCCATATTTGCCCAGAAATAGTGCGCAATATTATGCGGTATTTGTGATGAAAACAAGTATTTATGATGTGCTCTCTTTGTGCTTTCTAATTTCTAATATTTCCTTACTCGTACATTTTTAATAACGTAATATGAGTGAAATGAATAGTGGAATGGATTTGAATTTTAACTTGAAAGTAGTCCGACAGACTCATTACAAACAGAGTCTATAATGAGACTACCTTACACAAACAATTTGTACAATGATAGCATGAAATGTAGTGCGGATAAGTTACTTCAAAATGAGTGTCAGGATGATGTTAAAAAATAGATAAATGGGTGCACCCTGAAAATAAATACTTGTTTTTTAATCTGATAAGAAACAATCGTAAACATTTTCTAGACCAATTAGCGTCATGTAATGGAAAATGAATATTATATAGTAACAGTAAAAGAATGCCCCGATTATTAGATAAATATGAATCTGTATATTCCAAAGCCTGTTGTGTCTGCATCCACAGAAAATTCTGATAGAAGTTGGTGGTGAAATGTACCCCAGTAAATTTTCTTAATGAATGCTGTCCAATAATCAACAAATGCAATATACAATGACCAGTTCTTATACACAAGCTGGAGTATGTTATAAGATTATGTATAATGTGGTAAAAGTATTGTGAAATACTTCCGTTTTAATAAAACTAACGGTAATTAAAACACACTATATTAATAAAATAGCACACTAAATAACACTTAAAACTATTACAATAATGACAATATTTATATTTATTTATTCACTATAGTTATTTCTAACTACGAAGATAACACGGCGGCCGGTTGCTGGCCTTCTTAGCGCTATATATATGTTTTTCCGGACGGATCTTTAACGTGTTGTCAGGTGTATGTGACGTTATGGTATGACTCACATTACCATTGTCCCCTTCTTAAAGAAAAAGTTTCGTCCCGACAAATGCCATCCCTTGGTTGAATTGTGACGTCATATGGAAGTAGCATTCCACGGTCTTATCTTGTCCGGGCGGAAGAGAATATTCAGGCCGATAATTGCAGATAATAGCAGACCAAAATTTCCATACCAGTATGTTGGAATAACACCTCTAACATCCTTCTAATTCTAATTTCAACTTGTCCTAATGTAAAATTTGTTCACGCAAATGGACCAGGGCCTCCCATAAAACACTATAAGTTCGCTTCAGGCTTGACAGTTCTTTCGTGACCAAATAAAATATGAGCTGTTCTTTATTTATTATTTGGAGACTCTTCCCAATTGCCAGTCCCTGCTGCCTTAATTCTCCGATTCTGCCAAATCTCTCTTTAAATTCTTTGGCAATTCCTTTGGGTATTCGCACATCTCGAGCTACGCATTGAGTGAGCGCGTACTCTTTCGGCACAGTAAACAAATGTTGCTGCTTTTCAATGGTCACCCCAAATCGAGCTTTCGTTGAACCACAGTACTCCTCCATGAAGTCTTAAAATGTTTGTTCCTTGTAGCGACTATTAAATCTGCGCAAGTCAGCGACTTCGCCGTTATTATCTCCAGAGTATGGGGCTAATCGATTAAAATGCACGACTCTTGGTTTAGTATAGTTTAGTATGAGGCGTTACGTCGTTAATCCGCTTCAACACCTCGTATTCTTTTGAAGGTTTGGAGACTGGCCCTGTTGACGTTGTGGATTGTAGAGCCAAACGCGATCGCCTTCATGGTAACCACTCTTCTCGCCGTTGATGTAGTTTTCCTTCATCCTGGAAGTGGCATCCTGGATATTCTGTCTTACTTGGAATGGATATCGTCCAGTCCAGTCCAGTCGAAGAGTGCTGACATATCTTCCCATACGAGATCTTCACCAGGCTTGCTCCCAAACTTCAAGTCACAGGCAGTCGGAGATCCCTGCCAAACAACACATTGGACTGGCGATTGCCCAGTTGTCTCTTGAACAGATGCCCGGTTCGCCATTAAGAATAACGGTAAGTATTCGTACCAATCTCTCTGGTGTACGGAGACCACTTTTGATAAGTGCCTGGTCATTGATCTTGTTCAACCGCTTTACCATTCCATTTGATTGTGGATGCAAGGTAGTTGTTCTCGTCTTTCGAATGCCCAAAAGTCCACACATTCTTTCGAAAGGACTAAATTCGAAATTTCTTAGCAACACTCAAGTTGCCAGTTCCGGATACACAGTTATTCTGAATAAGTGTCATTAATTTAATTATTAGATTATACTATTAAAATATATGCCAATTGTGTTATTTTTAACTCCAAAGAAATATAAAAAAAATTAACTTAAGCAGATAAATTTTCAGTCCCTCTGTCTGTCCTGACTCACCCGATATGTGCCGTCCGTGTATTCCGTGTCACTTGCAGATATGCAGACATATTTGTTTACATACGGCTTGTTTACAATGAATGGATTTATACATAAGTAAGTTGTGAATATACGATATCCACGATTTAGTAAAGGTCCGCACTCTCTATACAACAGCTGAGTAATTCGTACGGTCTCAAAACGGTTTTCTTAAATAATTTAAAATTAAAAATAAAATTATAAAGCGGACTTTTCAGGTAATCTAAAATTAAATTCTCTTGTACTGTATAAATATCTACCCTTGTATATTATTTTGCATTATAGTAAGATAATTCTTATGTACCATATCCTTTGATAATCTGTGTATTTTTGGTACTGACTTATGAAATTAATTAAAAGATCATTATGTTCAACTTTTGAAACATCTAATATAACGAGGCTTTTAATTAATTACGAATGCACTCAAAGCGAAAGACAAATACAAAAAGGATATATTTTCCAAGTACATGCATATTTTTAAAATGTATTTGTTTTCGTCTTCAGCTTTCAATACTCATTAAAAAAGAAGGACGTCATTAAATTGTTTTGTATTGGGGTAGAATGAATAAAACATAATGAAACAATATGTACAAATTTGGTGAAGCATTTCCACAAAAACAAATATTTGAAATAAAATCGCTAAGAAAAACCTCATTAGTATCACAACAGACAAAGATTCAAACTATTATCGTCAAATTCTATTAACGAAGATTCTTCTAAGACCTATCATCTTACATCATTACCGTAGAAACGCAATTTTAGGCATCTGTGTTAGCGGCATCGCCAGCAACCCCACAGTATCAGATTGCTAGGTGGATATTTGAAGAGAATCAAACGCACGGTCACCGACAAATGCTGTAGGAACATTTGTTTCAAATGACAGTTCATAAGTTTTCGCACTAATTGGCAGAACGTGACGTCTTCGTTTAGAGAAATGTGAAATTATTATATCGAAATAAACTCTTTTTCTGCGATACGATTTCTCTACAAGCTTTTCTGGAAGCTTTTGCGACCTTTGTCGTGAAATTTCCTTTAGTTTTTTTTAAATAATACTTCTAACGCCACCTATGGAAGCAATTGTATAACAATATGATGCAACAAGTGCGATATAATTTGTGTTGTTGATTAAATACTACAGCTCCTGTCGCGAAAGTTACCAGATATTATCCCAGCGCCATCTACTAAATACTTTTTCAATAAACACCTATAGGAGTAAAATGCTCAAAAAAGTATCAGCTGACCAAAAAAGTTTGTATGCTTTTATATTAAAAACTATATTATTAGAAATTAACCAACAATTAACCAATTTTTATCAACAAGTGCGAATGACAACTTTCTTCCAGACGTTTCGGCGACATCATCTTCACGGTTATCTTGAGGATCTTGTCATTCCGATGGTAACTTCATAAGTGAGTCGATTGCCTGTACCACTCGTATTATATAGTCTCGGTGTTTGGCTCCTTGTAATTGGTCCGTCGGTTGTTCTGTCGCTTTCGGCTATTTATCGATCGGTTCGTATTCGGTCCATGTTGGTGTAATTGGTCTGTCGTAAGTTATTGTAATTTTGTCGCTTATATGTAATATGTTTATTAGATAAGGTTGGTTTCCATGTGTCAAGTAAACGCTGTCTGTCGTCACATTTGTTCATACAATTTTGTCGTTTCTCAATTTCTATAGCCTCTCTTATTATGCTGTACATTAAATTCGTACTGCGGGCTATTGTCCTTGTACCGTCGAAGTGATGATGTAATAATGTAAGATGATGATAATGGTAACGGTAATGATGTAAGATAGAAGAATTAGAAGAATATTCGTTGTGTGTCCTATATGTAGTATTTGTTTAGCTAGGGATGGTGTTGTTTCTTTTCTAGCTACAGAAATTCTTCCCTCTGTACGCTGGTTTTCGGTTTGTATGCCCTATGTATGTTTGGTCGCTTTCATGGCGACTAAGGACCAGTTCTATTTTGTCCTTTATACTAGACAAAATGTCTCTTAGTTTCGTGTCTGTGGTGTAAATGGTATCTATGTCGTGTCGGTGTAGTATTGTAAATCTCTCCTTCTTTTTTGGTTAGTTGTTGTTAATTCCTGCCACTCTGTTAATGGGGTGTTGTGAGTATCCGTTCGCTTGCAATATGTTTTTTATTGTTGTCATTTCTTCGTTTCAATGTTCTGCGTCTGACAAAGTTTGAGATCTGTGGATTAGTGTTTTACTACAGAGTTTAACTGTGCCGGTTATGATGTGCAGATGCATTGAAATATCTGTTCTAGTGCGTAGGTTTTCTGTAAACTATATGTCCTAGAGAGCCATCCGGTTTCTTGTTTATCATCAAGTTTAGGAACGGTAGCCGATTTCTTCCTTCCATTTCGACAATGAACTTTAGTTTCGGGTGTTTGGTGTTCAGTTGTTGTAAAAACTCGTTTAGTTTCTCTCTACCATGCGGCCAAAACTTTGGTTCGTCTGTATCACTTTCCATTGCTTTTTGTTCAAAATTCGCCATAAACAAATTGGCCAATATAGGTGATAGCGGTGATCTCATCGGAGCTCCATCAGTTTGCTTATAAAGCGTACGTTGTATATTGAATACGTATTTGACAGGCAGTGTTTCGTTATATTTGTGTCGTAGGTGGTGTCGTGGTGTTTCTACGACAGTCTTTATTTTTAAAGGCGATTTGTGACCCATACTTATAATAATAATCAAGTTCCAAAATTGTTTACATTACGCATAGTCTTTGCTGTATTCTCCTAGCAGTATCGTTATGTACTATGGTGTATTCCACAGGAGCTGGTACCCTATACTCGAGCCAGATAGCATTTTATATTATTACACATCTTACATTTGTCTGTTCTAATTGTTAGATCATTTGTTATGTATTTTCTGTCTCTGTATTCCGGATCGCACGGCTTCTCCTTTAACACGACATATATCTAATCAGTAAGTGAATTTGTCCCAAGTTTTACGTATCATATCAAGGAGAATGGGCGTAATTGCTTCTGTTATCCGACCTCGCAATTCATTTAGATGTGCAGGATGAAGTAGAAGTAACATAAACTTTGTCTTTAACATAGCCCCGCACACAGAAATCCAATGGTGTCAGATCAAGGGATCTCGATGCCTAAGCTATTGCTCCACTACGTCCAATCCAGGTTACGGTGCGATGCGGGTAAAATGTAACCTTGTGATGGATATGCGGAGGCCACCATCCTATTGAAAAATAAACTGTCTATTCATGCCTTCTAGCAATTGTGGTACAATATAACTTTCCAAGATGTCAAGGTAAGTAACCTCTGTTACAATTTTCTCCCAAAAAAAAATGGACCGTACATTTAAGTAGAACTGAGTGCCCAAAAGACATCTAACTTAAGCGAATCTCTTACATGTTCGGCTATCTCAAATAGCTTTGAAGCACCCCATATTCGTACATTATAGCACTTTACTTTTCCACTTACATGAAATATAGCCTCATCAATAAACACAATTTGATCAAGAAAATTGTCATCGTTCTCCATTCTGTCAAATATTTCAACATAAAAATCAAGTCGTCTATTTTTATTAGTATCACTTAAAGCTTGCAACAACTGTATCCTGTATGGTTTAAATTGTAGACGTGTTCTTAAGATTCTTTATGCTGGGGAAAACTTAGTTTCAAGCTGGCATCTGAAAGTGAATTCTTTGGGCTACGAACCTAGGTCTCGCGCACTTCTTCAATTGGCTCTGCTGCAATTCGAAGCCTACCTTTTGCCCTGTGCCTGACACAACCAGTTCCAAAAAACTGACTATAGCGTATAATAATTAAAGGTTATTGTGGTGGTTGATTATTATATTTGCTCATGAATTTCTGTTGAGCAGAAGTGGCTGATCCCCGTTCATTAATTAACAAACAACAATAAGCGCGTTCCGTACCTGAATACGACTGCATAATGACTAGCCAAATGATGGCATTGTAGCGTGATGCATGCGTATCCTAGCAAGCGTATATTGAACTTGAGAATGTGGCGGAACTATTAAAACACACTAAATCTTGCTGCTACAGTTCCACTGTTGTATACTTTTGTAGAACTAATTTAGGAAGTCCTCTACAGTTATTACTATTGTTATTAAATGTTATTCGCTTATTCGTAATATTATATGGCACTTTATATATAAAAAATCCCAAGGATCTACAAGAGGGGTTTGTCTAGTAATTTTGAGAAATATTAATCTAATACAAATTAATTTAGGGTAATATTCGGAAATTAACAAAAATTGATTACAAGCGCATACAAACGTATGCACGGAAATTGGGAAAGAGAGGAGGGACCAAGATTGTTTGCTTATGTACCGTCTCAGATTAAATTATATATAAACTGTTTGGATAAGAAGATTTACATTCCACATTTCTGCTATAGCAATTGTTTACTTACCAAAACGAGCTCGTATTAAGTATTCTATTTAAACGACTTTGTTTTATTCAAGTTAAAGGTAACTAACCCTAATTGTTCCCAAGTTAAATAAACACAGTTTAAAAGAATGCATAAGAAGAAACACGAACTTGGAAATACTTCTACTTTATTCTTTTATCTTAAAAGAGCACCAAAAATTTCAAATTATTTGCCATCAAATACGGTTTCGATCTTTCATGTATTTATGTATACCGTGTGCAGCAATAGTGTGTCGGCGGAGCTTAGCATGAAAACTAATAAAGTTGTAGCAATGACATTTTACGTACACATGTAGTATGCTGCAGTGCATTTTCTATTTTTATTTATATATTTACAGGGTTTTTCCAAATTACCGCAACCGCTTTCAATTTTTTTTTAAATAGATTGCTATACTTTCTTGTTATTATGATGATAGTCACCCAAATTATCTTTGCAATGATATAGAACAATGTGCACTTACAACTGTTAGTTTTGGTTTTATTGCAAATTTTGTTAAAATCTTGACAGTTGCAGCGTCTAACATTTTAAGCCTTAGCCTGAAAATGGGTGCAGTGCCTTACGTAACTCTTTTGTTACAAATTTATGGACTAACACGTTATATGTTTTCAAGGTGAACAACGTGACAACATAAACAGGGTGTTAAATATGCCAAAATTATCGAAGTTTAAAGGCTATTTTCTCTTTTTTTTAATTGAACCTATAATTTTTTTATTAGTCAGTAAAATTGCCGTTAAAATGGTATAACCCTTTAATGGGATATACCTATGTTTATAATATTCAATATGCGGTACTGCATCTAATAGTTGGCTGGTTGGCCATGAAATGATATTAAGCAAAAATTGCTGTGTAACCAAACGTCAAATATCTACTTAAAATTTCCGTATAAAATGTTTTTCTGTAATTCTTCCTGGTTGTAATCGCGTTTAATTGTTATAATTTAAGTTCGGCTAGTTAATTATCAATTTCCGTTTGTTCGTTATTAGTTGTTATCTTGTTGTCAGTTATATCGTTTTGTTGTCATTATTTTTTATTTACTGGCCGTAATAGTTTATAGTTGTGTTTCTTTAGAATGAATTTTTCGAAAGAGGAGCTAATAGACATGGTATTTGTTCTTGGCGCTGGTAATATAAACCCACTTTTAGCTTCAAGAACATATGCTATGGAGTGTCCTCACCGAAGAGCACCAAATATTAAGACGCTTGAAAATTTGTTGACAAGCTTTCTTCGGTGAATTACGTCAACCATGAAAGAACTAAGACTGTGGTTACAGAATATAATGAAGTGACAGTCGTCCAGTCCATTGTGGAAAATCCACGTGTATCTACAAGGACAATTTCGAAAGAACACAGGATAGAAGTCACTGCTGTAAGAAGAATTTTAAAAAAACATAAATTTCATCCTTACGAAATTCAAAATCATCAAGGCTTATTACAAACGGATTTTGAAAGGGGACTTGTTTACTGTGAATGGCTACTTTTCCTATTATGACTAGATCTAACTTTTCTAGATCATGTGCTTTTCACAGATAAAGCAACATTTGCTAATAGTGGAATAACAAATAGAAAAAAATCTCATTATTATGACACTAGAAACCCTCATTTTGTACAACCCAATTTATACTAACAAAAATGGAGTATTAACACCTGGGGAGGCAGCATAGGAAACACTATTATAGGCCCATTCTTTTTTAATACTAGGTACTTTAAATTGTGAAATCTACACAAATTTCCTACAAAATAATTTACCATTGCTGTTAGAAGGCCTGCCAGATAACGTCATAAGGAGATTGTGGTACCAACATGATGGTGCACCTGCAGATTGCGGTGGTGATGCAGGAGCACATTTAGATAGGGTATTCACCAATAGGTGGATTGGGAGAGGAAGCTTTATAAGCTGGCCACCGCGATCACCAGATCTAACCCCTTGTGATTTCTTTCTGTGGCCTACTGTAAAAAATATAGTTTACGAAAGATGTCACCTCCTACAACGGTAGAGAGCATGCAACAACGACTCAGAAACGCTTTTCTTCAATTAAGTGAAAACAACATGGCTCCAAAAGTAAGTCTGTCGATGCAGAGGCGATTAAGAGCATTGTAGAGCAGAATGGACATATATTTGAATACATTTTAAATTAATTTTGTTTTATTATGGAAAAATTATAAAATGTAATTCTAAAACTAATAATAAAGAATTAAAAAACAGGTGTTTGTAAAAGTTACTTTGTTTGATATCATTTCATGACGTTTGGTTACACAGCAATTTTTGCTTAATATCATTTCATGGCCAACCAACCAACTATTAGATGCACCGCATACTGAATATTATAAACATAGGTATATCCCATTAAAGGGTTATAACTTCGAAAATACTAGAAATAAGTAATATGTTATTGGTGCGATTTTAACGGCAAGTTTACAAGGAATTTGCTGACTAATAAAAAAATTATAGGTTCAATTTAAAAAAAAAGAGAAAATAGCCTTTAAACTTCGATAACTTTGGCATGACATATTTAGCACCCTGTATATGTTGTCACGTTGTTCACCCTCAAAACGTACAACGCGTTAGTCCATAAATCGGTAACAAAATAGTTACGTGAGGCACTGCACCCATTTTCAGGCTAAGGCTTAATATGTTAGACGCTGCAACTGTCAAGAATTTAAGAAAATTTGCAATAAAACCAAAACTAACAGTTGTAAGTCTACATTGTTATATATCATTGCAAAGATAATTTGGGTGGCTGTCATCATAATAACGAGAAACTATAGCGATCTATTTAAAAAAAATTGAAAGTTGTTGGGGAAATTTGAAACACCCTGTGAATATATAAATAAAAATAGAAAATGCACTGTAGCATACTACATGCGTACGTATAATTTCATTGCTACAACTTTACTAGTTTCCACGCTAAGCTCCGCCGACGCACTATTGCCGCACCCGGTATACATACATGGTCCCAGAACACTCGCTCCAGGGAAACAAGAGAAATAACCACAAAATGACAAATAAATAATTTCAAAGATAAAATTTTGTATCTTGGACGGTATTCAAGAAAACATCACTTGAATTCAACAAATCAGAGCGTTGTAAGCCATCCAGGATTTTATTGATTGAATTTATTTTTCGTTTCACGATCCCTTTGGGCTCCATTGTTTCTGTTATTATTATTATTATTACTATGTTATACATTTTCTCTTGCTTTTTGCGATAAATTCACATCTATTTAAATAAACAAAGTTCTTATCAGAACCGCCATTTGCTGTTTTATTTAAAAAAATTAAAATAGATTGATATGACGGCAACATGAGTCCAACATCTTGAATAACATCTGCCTTAACCTAACATGCTGATATTAATACTTTGCTAGGCATGTCATTCTGACAGTTTGATAATATAAGCTTAGCAACCGATTTTATTCACATTAACACCTGGACTGCCCTTTCTGGAATTGGTGTACCTTAAACATCTCACAGCTCTGTTATGCAAGCAACATATTTTTTTTCGTTTGTATTTTTTGGGATCTAAATTGTCGTCAACATTCGTCAGTTTTTTTTGGGACACGAATTCTGAGACAGCCTGTATAACCAAACTGTAGAACTCCAAATATAATATATTTCCCAAGAATATTTTCCCAGAAATCAAAATAATTGCAAATAAAAGGCCGGAACAATGGAAATAATCGAAAAGATTTTACAGAGAAACGGATTCCTGTTGAGCAATAAAACAATGGTGCGTATCGTCAAATTCTGTTACAAGCACATGAAAGGCAATTGTTATTTGTTATGATCGTGCTAAATTTCGAGTGATATAAATTCAGCGTGCGTTAATTTCATGAAATGTTGTTACGTTATTAAAACAAGTTAGTTACTATTATTGACGAAAACGTTTGGGTCTCTATTTTAGGTAAATAATATTAGTTAATTTTAATCGTTGACCGTATAAATCAAACCGAATCAATTATACTAATTAAATGTTCTAAACATGGCAAATGTAGTTTGTGCGAAATAATTTAAATTAAAGGATTAATATTTCCCTTGCTATTAATTGGCTTAACTTATTGCATCGATAGAACATTAGCAATCATTGCTGTGAAGAAATCCGGTAAAAAAGTTTCGCTGATATTTATTTTACGTAAAATAATCTGAAATGATTTCGAAATGATAATTTGATATTAAAAATTAATGTGAAGTGCATTTGAAGAAACACTAATACTAGGAAACGTAATGAGCGTTAGAAAAAAGAACGAATTACTTGATACAAACTTTCTATGATATATCATATATGTATATATTATATATAGTTTATTGCAGAAATGCTCCATGGGGCAGGAAAAAGGTAAATATGTTTCATATGTTTGAGTCTATAAGCAAATAAGAGTGGTGGACAAAATTATATCAAGCTGATGTGATATTTGGGTTCAAGACCCCATTTATAAGATTCTGTTGGGAATCTTATAAATGGCGCCAAAAAAAGTATAAAATACATTGGCAGTCAAATACTACTTATACCGTGGTGCCCTGATATTTATCTCTTGAATATTTTGATTTCGGCAATTTTGCATTAGTTAAGAAAGAATTCATTCCCGTGACTATTAACAGATGTCATGAAAAAACAAAAAAAAATTGTCAAGAACGTCATATTCAATATCGACGTGAAGGAGATGATTTTCTCATGAACATCTCCATCGACGACGAATCTTGGTTTTATCATTACACCGAAAACAAGCAATGGTATTGTAATGGCCCCTGGTCCTGGTCGTAGCTCCGTTTCCAAGGCGGACTCATTAGAGCCTGGGTTTATCGGTAAAATAAATAACTCATTCGGGAACGATATCTAATAACGTTTAATTAAATAAATAACAATATCATTACATGTTACAATGGTCATTTGTATAACAACATTACGATCTCATACACTCATACACAATCTTTAGTTTATATATCATCTCTACTTCTACTAACCTAGTTAATGTGACCTGGTTTACATGCTTGCTTGCTTAATAACATGCTAAGCTAGATATATGAACTAAAATGTCGAAATATGTAGTAACTAAAAACAACATGTTGCTTCAAATAAGTATTCCATTGAATGTGTGAAAATAGGAGCGCTAATCGAGTTCCATCAGCGTATAAACTTATGTTTACCATTTTTTGGGATGCAAAGGGAGGCATTCATACCAATTCTCTACAGAAGCGATTTACGGTTAATTCGATAAAGTAATAGTCAAAGTAAGAATAATCGTCTTCGTAGAGTAGGGCCGGAAAAACCGATTTTTTTTCTTGCATTGTAACAACGCCAGACAGCTAAGGCACAGTGACGAGCCTGAAACTCAGGTTACTTCGCACCCTCCGTACCGTCCTAATTTGGCACCTTCAGATTTCTGGTTGTACCCAAAGCTGACGGAGATTTTATTTTTGATTAGATTCTGAAGCTCAAGCTGCTGCTCGCATTAGATCAATAGTAAACAAGAAAGTATTTTCATGTATGGAATAAAGAAATGATTTCTGACTTAACTATTTTGTCTTTTCTTATTCTTAATTTGTGGGTTCAGGGCCTTATATC